>LR880972.1:979694165-979730456 GCA_904067115.1 Aegilops sharonensis
CCCGAAGACCTTGACGGAGAGGAGATCACCCTCCATTAACTTAAAATGGAGGGTAAACCCCGCCATCAGGCTGTGGATGCGGGTGAACGTCTTCCACCCACGATCAAGATACATCACATTAGGGGCTGGGAATACAACGCGGACTCGCGTGCCGCTGATCCCACAGCCCCTCATGTGCAGTCTCAGTGTCTCGGGCGGATCCGACTCCATCGCGCTCGCGAACGGAGCTGGAAGCCGGAGACGACGACGAGGCGCCCGGCGCAGCCTGACGAAGAACTCGCAAGGGTCGTCCCCTGTATGGACCGCCGCGGGGAGGGGAACCGCCGGCGGAGGCGGAGACGGCCCGCCGCCCCGTCCGCTTCTTCCCCGAGCGCCTCGACCTCGTTCATGACCTCGCCCCCTCCCTCTTCCCCTGGTGGCTGGCTCTGCCACCCCGGGCGTGGGGTTGGGAGGGGTGCGCTGTCTAGCGGCGACCCTCGCCGCCACCGATGAAGAACCAAGGTTCCCTTTCTCCATGACGAATGAGAGAAAGGGGAGCAGAAGCTGAGGAAAGGAAGAGATGGGAGAGTGCGGGCTTCTGCGCTCCCCTTCCGCTCTTCTTAAAAGAAGCAAGGTGGGGGCTCGGCCGCCCCGCTCAGTGAATCAAGGCATAGGAAGAGCAGGGAATCGGGGCCGACCTGCTGCCTCTGCTCGCAACGGCCCGGTTTCCCACTTCCACCGTCCGCGACCCCAAGAGCATGGGAACCACGTGGCGGGGATGCAGAACCGAGGCGACGGATGAGGCGACCTCGCACGCCGCCCACTTCCCCCACGACACCGCAATTGACGCGTGTCGTTACGGGGGAACGCGGCGGATACGGAGTGGATTTGGTTTGGACCCAGGCCGCGCGTGCCCGTGCCCTGTTTTGGGCCTGGCCCAACAGCGCTCGGCACCGTGTATGGCCCAGACCCAGGGGCTCCTGTCGGTGTACTAAAGTAGGGGTACCTTAGTACCCCGAACCTGTGCACGGGCAGTCGCAGCGTCCCCGTGGCAAGCCTTGCAGGGCGTCTGCCAAGACGCTCCGCGGCCCTTCGGAAAACAAGACCCAGTCAAGAGGAGAACTCAAGATAAAGAGACAAGGCCCCGGCAAGAGGAGCTTACCGGGAAGGGGATCTTGCCGGGAAGGCTTAGTGGGCGCCGAGCCCCCAAGCGCGACAAGGTTCCTGCCGCGGCAAGGCGCTTGCCGGGCCGGGCAACCTCTCTTCATCTCCGCTCCAGCTCATCCGCCAACGTGTCATCACGGGGCTCTCCCAAGCACGCATGTCGATGGGCTGTGCAGCCAGCGGGGAGCAGCGATAAGCGGCGCTGACAAGCTACCATCGTGGCAAGCGGAGGCGCACTTGACGGTCCCTGTTACACTGTTCGGGCGACTGAGACGGGCATTGATGACTCTTGTCCCTTGCCGTCAGAGTTAGGTATAGATTACTGTACACTGTACAGTGCGGTGTACCAACCTATGTTTTTACTATCTTACCCTTGTCTACTTGCCACATGTGGTGACCCCTTTGTGCCTATAAAAGGAGGCCCAAGTGCAACGTAGAAAGGGTTCGGTTCAGCTCCGGCTTAGTTGATTCTACTCATACGAGACCACACTCAGGCTAGGTTTTGTAGCTCCCATTGCTCCCTAGCAAGAACACAAGATAATCCACAAAGCAGCAGTAGGAGTATTATATCTCCGGAGAGCTCCGAAGCTGGGTAAATCTGCTCGTGTGCATCGCCTCGATCCGCTCTTTGTGCAATCTCCGCCCCCCTCCGAACCACAAGGGACCCAGGTCCCGTACCTTCTGTCCAGTGCATTATGTTGTCTCGAAGATTATTCTGGGCGGTCACAGCATTCGACAGCAACTCCTCGGTGGCCTTGATCTTTTCCAGCAGGCCCGTTTCCCGCTCCTTGGCGCCATTCAACGTCTCCGTCAGAGTGGTCAGTTTCAGCTCCAGATCCGCCTTGACGTCCTTGGCGGCATCGATCTCTTTGATCTTTTCAGCGAAGCGACCTTGCAGCTCGCCAAGGGTATAGGCGTCCTTCTCACGCTCGCGCTTCAACCCGGCGACCTCCTCGGCACTTTTTTGGAGAGTGGACTCCAGTTGAGCCACCCTCGTCTCCAGTTCGTTCTTGGCGGCCTCAGCAACCGCAGCAGCATCCTTGGCCTCCTGAAGTGGCCCGCCGATCGTTTGCTCGCGCACGGCGAGATCTTCCTCAAAGCTGTCAAGGTTGATCTTCCGCTGCGCCAGCTCACCTTCTCGCGCGGAAAGCTTCTCGCCGGCAAGCCTCTGTTGCTCCTCGACCTCGCCCTTCTCCAAGATGAAGGCCGTGCGCTCCTCAGCAAGATGCTCCCGCGCCTCTGCTATATCCCGGAGAGTTTCTTTGTTGGCGCGCCGGAGCTCTTCCGCGCGTTTCTCCAAGTCAGCTCCCGCCCTCGCGACAAGCGCCTCCCTGGACTCCAGTTTGGCTTGTCGGGCGTGGTAGAGCGACAGCAACCTCCTTAGCAGCTGCTCCTCCTCAGGTTCGTCGCTGCTGCTGCTCGGAGCATCGACCAGTGACAGCCCGGCGGAGGCAAGCAGTTCCGCGTCGAAGGTCTCCCCCTCGGCCGGTGCCCTGGAGCTTGATGCCCAGGGGAGCTTGATAAAGACACCCTCGCCGGCCTTCAGGTAGGCGCCGGGCTGGGGCTCTTCCGAGTCGGGCGCGGCGTCGGTGGCGGGAGGATCAGCGGTCGGTGCAGCGCCTGGCGCTCCTGCGGCCTCAGGGCCGTCAGTACGATCGCCAGATTCCTCCCCAGCCTCTGCGCTAGCAGCCTCGGCGGCCTCCTCGCCGGCGGGCCCTTCAGCGCCAGCCTCCTCCTCCATGTTGGCGGCGTCGACATCGTTGTTGCGAGCGTCTTCCTCGCCGGCGCCTCAGTCTCCATCGGATCTCCGGCAGATGGATCTGATGGTCAGAAGAAGAAAGCACAAATCAAGCAGATGTTCGAAAGAGAAGAACAGAAGAAGAAAGAACCCAAGGGAAATTATCAAATAAGAAAATCACCTGCAATGGGATATGTTGCCGCGGTCTCCACTACCGGAGGGTCGTCGGCGCTGGTCCTTGTCGGGGAAGCTCCCCTTGTCGGAGAGGCCTCCCTTGCCGGAGAGCGCTCCCTTGGCGGAGAGTTTTCCCTTGGCGGCGTAGTTGAAGCAAGCAGAACTTCGGGAGTGACCTCCGGCGCTTCCTGATGAGGCTGCTCTGCTCCTACACAATTCAACAAACCAGATATCAGTAACGGAGAAGCACCCAAGCGCACCCAAACTTGAGGAGTACACCATACACTTACGCTGGGGGCTGTGCTGGGGGCTGCTCTGTTGAAGGGTTGCCGGGTCCGGCAAGGGAGTTCCAGACGTGCCCCCTGTCGCCACAGGGGAGTCATCTGAGACGACAACCACCGGCGTCTTGGCCCTCTTCGACGCCCTCTGAGCTAACGTCCTGAAGAAGAAGGTTCAGAGTGAAACCCGTCAAATATAAGGAAAAGCAATAAATTGGAAGATTACAAGTAGCAACGACAAGATCTTACTCTTCTTCTTCTTCCTCGGAACTGAGGGCGGAAAGATCAAACTCCGCTCCGGCGCGACGGATTGGGGGATAAGATTCCCTCGGACGCTTGGCGGGTGCAGGGGCCGCGACTCCAGAAGACCCCGCGCCCATCGCCGTGGCGGAATGAGGCGCTCCCGCGGCAACATTACTTGCCGCGGTGGAGCGCGTCGGGCGGCGAGGCGGCTGTTGTACCGTATGCCCCCCCGCCACTTCTCCAGTCTTCCGGAGGCGTCTCCTTGGCGGGGCAGCGAGCTCCTCCTGCGGCAAGCTACTTGACGGCGGAGGAGAGGCGCCACCGGCAGGCTCGCTTGGTTCGTTGTCGGGCTCGGTCTGCTCCTCCTCACCGACGAACTCTTCTCGGTCGGCAAGGCTTGCCGCCTCGGCCTTCTCTGCCTCCTCGACAGTGAACCCAAACGCGCCGGCGGCAGCAGCCTCTGCAGCCTCCTCCAACCTCGTGGCGATGCGCGCCATCTCCTGATCGGTGGTGTCGCGGGTGAGCCGCCTCTGCTCATCGGCGCGGATCGGCACTTCAACCAAGTTGTCGAAGAACTGCTGCACTATGTCATCGGCGGGCTCCTGCCAAGTTGGAACGATTCCATGGGAATCGCACAACGGCATTATCGCGCGGATGCTGTCAAGCGACGAGTTGTTGCACAAGGGCACAACTCCCCTCGGCAACATGCACCATCCGGGGTTATCCGCTTCAGGCTTGAACAACTCCCGCAGCATGCCGTCAAGCTCCAAGGTAGTGAAATTCCAATTCAGACCTGGGCGCAGCCTCATGATATCCGCCGCGTTCTGGAATTCCCAAGCAGGCCTCCCTCTCTCCTGCAAGGGCGCAATGCGGCGGCGAAGGAAGTCCGCGCCAACTGCTCCTACGGTAAGCCCTGCTTGCCGGAGACGCAAAATCCTAGTCATGGCAATCTTCAACTTGTCGTCCTCCGGCGCCAAGTTACTCCAATCATTGTCGCGAACTATGGGGGTCTGGTGCAGGGCGGTGAAAGGCTGTGGCTCCTCCTCTAAGATCCAACACCAGTCAGCTCTCCACTCCTCCCATTTGCTGCGCAACTCTCCGTCAAGATAAGCTTCCTTCTTGCCGATCCTAGAGGTCCATGCAATTCCTCCGGCAAGCGGCTCTCCTCTCTCTACGCGGGGTGAGAAGTAGTGGCGGAAGAGTGCGACATTTGGGTGGACCCCGACGAAGTTCTCGCAGAGGTGTGCGAAAACGGCCATGGTGAGGATGGCGTTGGGGGTGAAGTCAAGGAGGCGGAGGCCATACGTGTTCATAACATCGCAGAAGAATTCAGAAAAGGGCGGGCAGAGCCCGCACCAGAAGAAAATCGCGAAGAAGGGGTACCCGATGGAGACCTTAGCAGATGTGGCGGCGGAGATGACCCTCGTGCGCGGGTGCGCACGGGTCTCCGTCGACCAGAAGAGATAGTACAGCTCCCGCAGCTCCTTCCTGTTGAGCAGGGGATCGAAGAGGGCCCGCTCCTTCCGCAGCGCCGCGAGCCGCTGCGCCTCGGCCGATTTCACGCCTTTTCCCTTGTCGGCTTTCGGAGCCATAGGGAGTGGTGGTGGAGGAAGCCGACGGCGTTGGTGGCACCGGTGGCAATGGAGGGGGCGGAGCGTCGCTCTCTTTGGGCTCGAGAGGAAAGGGGAAAGCGACGGGGGTTTCTGATGTGACAGCAAGGGCAAGTGGGCATCCTGCCCCAGTACCCCCCGCTTATAAGGGGGAGAAGGGACGGGCGTTCCGATTTTTCCCATTAAAGAAAGCCCCACGATCTCCCCCACGACGCCACGTCCGGTGCGTGCCGTTCGTGGGAGACGTGGTGGGTCCAAGGCGAATAACGGCGTAATCAAAACCACGCGTGCCCGTGCACTGTTTTGGGCCTGGCCCAACAGAGCTCGGCGCCGTGTGTGGCCCAGGCCCGGGGGCTCCTGTCGGTGTACTAGAGTAGGGGTACCCTAGTATCCCGAACTCGTGCAAGGACAGTTGCAGCACCCCGCGGTAGGGACGACTTGGTGATCGCCAAGATCCTCAGCAGCTCCTTTGGAACCATTCAAGGGCAAAGTAATCAAGACCCTGGCAAGAGGAGCTTGCCGGGAAAGCCACTCACGGCGCGAAGGAAACAAGGCCCCGGCAAGAGGAGCTTGCCGGGAAGGCTTGGTGGGCGCCGAGCCCCCAAGCGCGACAAGGTTCCTGCCGCGGCAAGGCGCTTGCCGGGGCGGGCAACCTCTCTTCATCTCCGCTCCAGCTCATCCGCCAACGTGTCATCACGGGGCTCTCCCAAGCACGCGTGTCGACCGGCTGTGCAGCCAGCGGGGAGCAGCGATAAGCGGCGCTGACAAGCTACCATCGTGGCAAACGGAGGCGCACTTCACGGTCCCAGTTACACTGTTCGGGCGACTGAGACGGGCATTGATGACTCTTGTCCCTTGCCGTCAGAGTTAGATATAGATTACTGTACACTGTACAGTGCGGTGTACTAACCTATGTTTTTACTATCTTACCCTTGTCTACTTGCCACATGTGGTGACCCCTTTGTGCCTATAAAAGGAGGCCCAAGTGCAACGTAGAAAGGGTTCGGTTCAGCTCCGGCTTAGTTGATTCTACTCATACGAGACCACACTCAGGCTAGGTTTTGTAGCTCTCATTGCTCCCTAGTAAGAACACAAGATAATCCACAAAGCAGCAGTAGGAGTATTATCTCTCCGGAGAGCTCCGAAGCTGGGCAAATCTGCTCGTGTGCATCGCTTCGATCCGCTCTTTGTGCAATCTCCGCCCCCTCCGAACCACAAGGGACCCAGGTCCCGTAGGTGTTCGTAGGACACGACCAGTTCTCCCCGACACATGGTCAGAAGTCTGATGCGTGTGTTACTTGGCAGGGTCTGTTCCTCAAAAAAAAAAAAAAAACTTGGCTGGGGCAATTCTCGGAAGAATTTGAGCGGGCGACCTGCACAGCAATGATATGCAAAGAGGAATGAAATGCGTGTTCCGTTTAGAAAATAAAACTGCACAAGGGTGAAGGGTCGGCCGCGGGGAGCCATGCGCTACCGTACTAATGTACGTGTCCACCGTGCGTCCGTCCGCTCGGTTGCTGGGCGCGGCCGCGAACAGGCGAACAGCAAAACCGCACCATCGGCCTGTCCCGGGACGGCGACGGCGCGACGGATGGCTCCCCTTCGCCCTCCGACGCCGACGGGCCCTCACGCGCATGCGCTCCGTCGTATAGCGTCTTATTATCACCTCTCCTCGTGATGGCACAGCATAACAAGAAACGACACTAGGAGGAGTGCACGGGCGAGTCGACCTTCCTGGAATACTACGTTTTGTACTACGTTATTTAACGTGGCCATGCCTCGTTTCTCCGTAGCACAGTAGTAGATTACCTGCTGCCGCGGGTATCGCCGTGTGCGCACGGCTCTGTCCGCCCGTCTCCCCGGCTGCGACGTGTGCCTTGTTTGTTTCGTCTCGGTGCCCGCGATGGCTCGGTCGGCCGATCACGACCACCCGTGCTGTGGCAGCGGCGGACCGGCCGAGCTCGCCTCACCATCCACCCTCGTCTTGGGCAGTGGGGTGGGGCCAACGACGGCGCACGGTCGAGAAGAAAGATGGAAGAAATCGTTTCCTGTCCAGCAAGTGGTATGGCCGATGCTTGATATTCTTCTCCCCTTTCAAGTCCGGGTAGACTCCTTTTGAAGGAGTGCTACACTGCTACAGACCGCTCCGGTCGCCACCGTATCATAGTGGATTTTTTGTCTAAAGAGACGCTTTGCCCACTGGAATTGCTAGAAAAGACCCCCTTCAGACAAAAATGCCAAAAAGGATCCCCTCGAACGTGGCGGCAGGCGCGGCAGGCGACACGTGGCACCTGCCGCCACGCCGAGAGGCGGCAGGCCCTGCCGCCACTGCAGGAGGTGGCCACCCAGGCGAAACGGCATCGCTGCAGTTCGCCTCGCTGGGACGGAACAGGGCCGGCCAGGTGGGCCCTGGCGCTGTCTGTCCCTGGCCGACATGCCGTGCAGGCCGCGGGCCCCGCCAGTGGGCCTCGCTGCCACTAGCCGAGGCGGCCGGCTGCTGCATGCGCTGTGCTGTGCGGCGCTAATTCCCACGGGCGCGGCATCTTTTGCTTCTTGCATGCGGCGTGACAGCTTTTGCTGTGGCAGACAACGATGATTCCCACACTGACGATGCTGACACGTGCGGGAATCCAATGATGTGCGCTAATTTCTATGGGCGCGAATCCGATGCTGTGCGGTGATTCGTATGCCCGGGAATCACTCACTCTGCTAACTTTTGCTTCGCGGACACGACTGCATCAGTCACTCAACACCTCTTTTGCTTCAATGGACGCGACCACATCAGTCACTTAGCACTGCTTTTGCTTTAGAGGACACCACGACACTGCGGGAATTAACTCACTCGGTGCGGGAATCCGAGGCTGCAGTAGGATGAGTTTTAACCTGATCTGCGGACACTACATGGATCCTCTTCCTTTTTATATACCATGCTTCAGCTCCGTGCGCAAGCATACTCTCTGTGACCGCATACTCTCCGTGGCCTCGTTCCTCTCCTTTGCTCTCTAAGTCTCTAAGTACAGAGAGAGAAAAAAGGTCAGTAAGCACTTTCACTCGTGATTTAGGGCGATTTAGAGTTGAATTTTGAAGATGGTGAAGTTGAAGAAAAGATAGATTAAGGTAAGATCTATCCATTTTTGTTGGTTTTATTCACATGCATGATGTTTTTGTTCTGTTTGATTAGTTCCTAAGTGTGTATTCTATGTTGCTTTAGGCATTATTTCAGCACTTGGAGGAGTCATTTGAAGTTTCTGGAGTAGGATTTGCCGTGCAAAGTGAAGTACGAAGGGGAAGAACGAGGTATGAGCTTTGCAATATATGCATTTTTTTGTGCATGCACGGTGGTAATTAGTTACTCTTTTAGCTCGTCATTAGCTATGCGATGTTAGTGCTTAGAGGTTAGAAAAAATTTAAGTTGATAGATACAACATTTATACTATTTTTTTAGAAGAGTAGGTTGAAGATGTTGTATCAATGTTAGCTGTGTCCATTAGTATTGGCATGCGAGAAGATCTTAATATGGTAATTAAGAAAAAAATTGCAGTGCAATTGTTCATTGCATATGGCATGTTATTTCATGTGGTATGTTTATTACTAAGTCTATAGTTAGGAAACCATATGTCTACTTTCTTATGTCGCAATAATCTAAATTTTATATATTATGATTACGTGCTAATGTACTTAATGATGTATGTAATTAGGTAAAATAATTCATCTTAGTAGCAAACAAGGCGGAGATGACGTGATTGAAGAAATTGTGTTTCCATGTTCGCTGTCCCTTTTGAGGTGATGACCACATACATGCAAGTGCTATTTTCATACTTTTGATAGCAGAAAAAAAAATTCCATGTGTAATATTGATGTTCATGTGATAATAGGTTGACTCCGTTCATATAATACTGGTGACGGATATTTATTCGAACTATTTTGACGCTTAATTGCATTCGCAAGCACATCCATATTGGAGCTGAGGTATAATTGACGCCGTAATTTTGTTAATACTTTTTATATTGATGTAATGTTGTGAATAATATGCATGCCGCTGCGAATATTAATATTTGTAAATAAATGATTATTATTGTATGACATGAAAAAATTCTATAAAACCGGAAGATATTAAATGTTTTACTCATATGATATTAAAATGTTATTATCGTACTATTATGTTTAGTGGTTGTTTGGATAGCGAGTAATTACGTTCGGTTTTTACCAATAGTCGTTTTTCCAAAAGCTATGTTTTTGCATCTTATATTTATATTTACTAATTGGAAGCACCTTTCAAGCCTTCTCATTAATCCACATCATCAAAATTAATTACACCGTTGGATTATAGAATTTACGTCTAAGATGAAAGAAAAACTTACATAACATAGATGGTCGTCCCGTAATAAAAAAACATCTGACACGTTCAATGTTTGTGAGAACTTACGTAACATAGATGGTCGTTCCGTAATAAAAAAAACATCTGACACGTTCAATGTTTGTGAAACAAAAAAAAGGAGAGCACCCACGTTTTGATAAAAACTCCACGGATGTAAAGGAAAAAATAACAGATTTCATCTAACATGTTCAACGTTTTTTTTCAAACACGTCTAATATTGATGAAACAAAAAAAAAACGTTGGGGAAATAATACAAGGAAAGCATCCACGGTTCATTTTTCCATGATAGCCTCCTTCCATATATAATTCAAGGATGAAAAGGAAAAAAGATTGCATTGACGGATGCAAAGGAAAGAAATAACATGTTGCGTCTGACACGTTCAGCATTTCTTTTTTTTCCGAGAAAACACATTCAATATCGATGAAAAAAAAGGAAAGTATCCACGATTTCTTTTTTATAGATGGCTTCCTACCATATAAACTCCATGGATGAAAATAAAGAAAGATTGCATCTGACGTTGGTGAACCAAAAGGAAAGCATCCACGGTTTCTTAAAAAAAGGTTAGCCTCCTTCCATAAAAACTCCACCGATGAAAGGAAATAAACATATCCATTTGATGACCATTGAAAGTTTGGCAATAAAATCTTTTCCTGATTCAAAGAGGAAAACATTCACACAAAAAAAGGAAAAATATCTATTCATTGAGTCCTGGCCGCTGAAACTTACATACAATATAGATCGTTCCGTCCAAGCAAAAACATTTGCACATGCACGTACACATATGTGGTGACAGGACCATGCATGTACGTGGATACTTAGTTCTAATCCATCACACTAATTTATGCTAGAAAAAAACTATGGATACTTAGTTGTAATGCATCACACTAATTTATACAAAAAAATCTATCACACTAATTGTCCTACACGGAGCACGTACATGTGAATAATCTATGGTTCTTATAGTATAATCAGAATATACAACTTCCAGTTTTGAAAATATGTATATTGTCTGCCACGATATCATATAGGTTGACGGAAAGTCATGCATGCATGTGTCAAAAAAAATTCAAGGACATGTGTCCATTATCGTGTATAGAAACAAAGTATTTATAATTCTACCATTCTTCTATGGCAAAAAGAAAGATGTTTTCTTCTTTTAGGTTAACTAAGAAAGGAAGACAAATGCTACAATTTAACAATTGACCTTTATGCCATTTAGAAACTTATAGATCACGTGTGCATGGTACATACAATAACATTTACGTTTGTGACCATGTTTTCTACCAATATAACAAATGTATACCCTTATATAACCTTCATAAAATAGCACATCCATATTTCCACATATCTTCTATACATCTGACATGTTTTGCCATCACATAACGATATTTTTATACTGTTGTGATGCAATTGGACATAAACAATTTATCACAAAATATCAAAGCGATGTAACTTCATTGGATCCAATGTGCATGTGTAATAATAATAACATATATCAAGATATCTAAATCATTGTTTGACATTTGTAATTTGTCAAAACTATGTTATATATGATATTAAAATTGCTAGCCCGTGCAGGTGCACGGGTTGACGACTAGTGTTACGAAACCAGTTTAGGATATTTTTCGAGTAGTTAGAGAAAAGAAAATAGTGTTTTAGTTTGTTATATGCTAGTAGACGAGTTTGAGAAAAAATAGATCTTGAAATACTCGTTAACCTAACAACCTCTTAAAGTCTAAGCAAATGATTATAAAAACAAACCGAATATTTGTAATGGAAATACGGTTGTTATTTTAGTCGTACTACCACTGAATGTTGTCATCGTACTACTACTAAATGTTTAGTTACTAATTATTTGAAATGTAAATATGGATGTTGGTTAGGTACTATGTGATGAAGCCATGTACCTAGGGTAGGGTCATGGACCTGTCCAAGATACCCTCCCCAAGGACATCTCTTGAAGAAACCACCTTTCAGTCGACCTGGAAGGATTCCACTCGACGGACCTGAAGACACTCGACCATGAAGCCAACCACTTGACCGCCAGGAGATCTACAGTCAGTCTGCACGCAAACGGTCGGTCATTAAGTGGCTTTTATGGTCATCATACCACTTTATGTGGGACGTTACCAGTAACTCCCGATCTTTATGTATCTTAATCCCTGCATAACTGAGGGCTGGAGGGGTCTGGCGAACTCTATATAAGCCACCCCCCTCCTCAGTGTAAATGGTTTGCACCCCTGTAACTCATACGCACATAATACAGTCGACCGCCTCCGGGCTTCGAGACGTAGGGCTGTTACTTCCTCCGAGAAGGGCCTGAACTCGTAAACATCTTGCGTATACAACTACTCCATAGCTAGGATCTTGCCTCTCCATTCCAACCCCCCATTCTACTGTCAGACTTAGAACCACGACACTATGAAAAAAAATTAGTGACTATGGGGACGTCTTACACGACGGTCCTTTGGGGGTGGATGTGTCCTTGTGCGGGTCGACTACAGTTGTAGTGAGAGACATGGTGAACGTGGGTTACGCAGCAGTCAGAAGGTGCATCCGAGCGGTGTTTGGCCCAGGGATGCAGGGGAAAAAATGACAATGGAGGCTTTCGTCGTTGACAGAGGAAATGATGGGACAACTGCCCGTTGGGGTTTGCGGCCTGTCACAGGTGATCAGTCGCGGGGGTCGTACATGAGGTTTGCAAGCAATCCCATTAACCCAGTGTTTGGTCAGCGATGGTGTATGTGGAGTTCATTTTAGTCACTGATGTTGCCGGATGCAGTAGCAGGGGCGGTGAGGTCGAGTTGGCCATCACATCAGTCCCTAGCATCGGCCCATCGGAACCGACGGGCGACCAGCCTGTGTATGACACAGGATATTGGTCTGCGGCCGTTGACATGAGCGAACACATGGAGCGATTGCCGGAGGCGCTAGATGATAATGATCACTCTTCCGCGTCTTCCGAGTCAAGCGAAGAAGAAGATGTTCCTCCCCAGAAGGCGGTCGCGGCGTCACTGCAACCTTGGTTTTTACAAGATATGAGCATCACAAATGAATTTCACTCTGTTTCTGGCCTAGAAGCGGGGAGCCTAGAGGTTGGGCAGGTTTTCCCAGACAAGAAGTCTGCTTACCAGGCAATTAGTAGCTATGCAATCGCCCTCCACCGCCATCATAAAGTGAAGAAGTCTGATAAAAAAGAGTTGAAGGTCATATGCATCCACATCGCGAAAGGTTGTCGTGGAAGAGTTCTCGTTAGACTGAAGCCTGGGGTATGTCAGTCATGGCATATCACAAAAATAGTGCAGCATAGCTGTGAGCAAACTGGGACTCTTTCAAATCACTGCAATTTGACAGCAAGATATGTGGCACAGGTGATGGAAACGATTGTGCCGGCAAGTCTCAACATTAGTGTTAGGGCTTTGCAAAAAGATGCAGAAGATCAGATTGGCTTCCCTGTTTGACACCTTTCTCACTGGAAAGTACAAGGGCACACTATTGGTGGCGATTGCAGCAGATGCAAATAATCAGCTTCTTCCTATTGCATACGCACTGGTCGAGAGCGAGAACAAAGATAGTTGGTTGTGGTTCTTGAGCTGCGTGAAGATGGGTGTCGTGAAAGAGCGTTTAGGTGTTTGCATCATCTCTGATTGCAACACAGGATTATTAAGTGCTCTCGGCATAATTAAGGAGTCGTCAGAAGAGTGGGGGTGGCCGGATCTAGAGGGAAGGTGGTGCATGCGGCATTTGGCAGCAAACTTTTACTCCAAAATCAAGAATAAGGATTGGTTCAAGTTATTCAAGAGGATGTGCATGCAGAAAACTAAAGCCAAAATGAATGCCATCTGGGCAGGTATCAATGGTGAGATCGAGCGCGCGGCCTTGCCGCAGAGAGAAGAGAGGAGGGGTCGTAAGACGGCCATAAATTTGAGCCAATGGATCGGCGAGAATTGCCCTGATTTATACAAGTGGGCGCAGGCTCACGACACCGGGGCTCGGTATGGAATAATGACCAGCAACATGTCAGAGGTGTACAATGGTGTTCTTAAAGGGGTGAGAGCCCTGACTATCACAACCCTAATTGAATAAACTTGGAACCGGCCCTGTCATACTTTGCAGACAGGGTTACCGTGGCTAATGCACAAGTTGAATTCAACAAGCCATGGTCCGAGAAGATGCAAAAACATCTGGACGAGAAAGCAAAGAAGTCCCAAAGCCATAGCCGCAGGAAAGTGGACGCACTTAGGAATAAGTGGGAGGTCAATGTGCGAGCCAAGTACGTTAAGGGTCACTATAGAGGATCAAAAAAGCAAGCTATCACCCTCGGCCCAACGTCCTGTGAGTGCACGTGTAACAAGCCCAAGCTTGAGGGCTACCCTTGTAGTCATGTGCTCCGGGCGGCTGCAGATAAAAAAAATCAGTGTCGAGCCATACATAATGACGTACTTCAACATGTACAATCTTTACAACACTTGGAACAGTGAGTTTCTGGGCCTGGGGCATTGATATGAACTACAAAATGTTGTGGCCAGATGGGCCGAAATGGGTTCCGAACACCGACTTGATGAGAACCGCCAACGGACGACGTCAATCTAGGCGTCATCGCAATGACATGGACCATAGCAAGATGGGAGAACCAACACTACAAAAAAATACACTTCTATGATGATACGTGTTTGCCACAGTAGGTCGCGTTTTTTGTCATGCATGTACATCCATGACGATTTTATGACAGAATCAAGATAGTCATACCTGTGCTATCGTAGAAGTGTTCCGTGACATTACCAAAATTATCATCACGGAAGTGTCCACTTCCATGACGACAAATCACGCGTCACAGAAGTGCTTCCGTCAAGGGTGACCGACACGTGGCATCCACCGTAACGGAACGCTGTTAAACTATTGGGTCGGGTTTTGGATCCGATAACCCGTTAACAGCCCCGACCAATGGGAAATTTCCACGTGTAAAATTCTTATTGGCCGGACGAAACACGTGTCAGCTCGTCAGTGGGTCAGATAGGAGCCTATGATATGTCGACACGTGCCACGGCCCACCACTGGCCCATTTAACTTACATAGCCGGCCCGTTTGACTTGGTCAAAAGTTAACGGGCTGGCCCATGAAAAGCCTGTTAACGGTCTCTTCACAAATAGCCCATTTTACGGCCCGTTAACTCACGGCCCGTTAGGCCCTAAAGGAAATCGGCCCAACAACGTCATGTGGGCCGTCGAATATAACACCAGCCCATTTCACTTTCAGCCCATGTATGGCCCACGACGTCTTTCGGCCCATATGAGGCCTTCGTATCTTTTGGCCCTTTACAGGCCCACGGTGACTCTAGCCCATAATGAACAGTAATTTCCTTTATACCCGTTAATGGCCCGTGATTTACATGGGCCATTTCCAGCCCGTGTTAGCTTTCGGCCTATTGACGGCCCATACGTTCTTGGGCTCCTTTTCGGCCCTTGATTACTTCCGGCCCATTACTGGCCTATTCCCCTAATGGGCCAAATTAGGCCCATGGCAAGAGTCGGCCCGTTACTGGCATGTTCCCCTAATGGGCCAAATTTGGCCCATGGCAAGAGTCGGCCCGTTACTGGCATGTTACCCTAATGGGCCAAATTCGGCCCATGGCAAGAGTCGGCCCGTTTTTGGCCTGTTAACCCGTTGCGCCGTTTCCAGCCCGTCCTATATTCTGGCCCATTAACGACCTGTTATGCCTGTGACAGAATTAAGCCTTTGCTGTCCTACGGCCTGTTAACGGCCTGTTACCGTGCTGGGCCGATACCAATTACGCCCGATTACGACCCATGTAGACCCATTTATCCGACGGCCCGAGGCCCACTGATTACAGGCCCATTTATCGACGGCCCGTAGGAGACCCATGGATCCTACGGCCCGTATATGGCCCATGGTAGTTGCGACCACTAGCAAACCAGGGAAAAAGAAGAATAGGAAATAAATTAGGCCGAAACTAACGCTAGGCTATTAAGGCGATTGCACAGATTACATCCACTCGGCATCAAAGATCGCCACCAGTGTAAATATAGGGAACACCCTACACTATACAAAAAAGGCTTGTTGTTTTCTTCAGCCGGTGGCTGCACGTTAAGAATAAATTTTGAATCGCACCAAAACAAATTACAACTATATAACAAAAGGAAGGTTGGCATAAAACTTAACAGTCTAGCAGATAAATGCACCACCAGAAGTTCAGAAGCTCAATTCATTTTACCTGACTGCTATGTTTTCATGCTGTATTGTCTGATGGAGCACCATAACCCTCGCCTTCATTTCTCCTAGGCTCCTGAACAACATAGCAAATGTCTGATAGTCTGGTTTCAAAACCATGCATATCTTGACGACATCGAACAATTTCTCTCCTTGTTTCACAAAGGGTCTTTGTTAGGGAATGTACTTGTGTCTGGAGCGCAGATACAACATTGCTTTGAGCTTGCATATCTTGATCATGAGGCAGTTTGGACGATATTGCCTTAACAACCAACCCAGTATTACGCAGGAACGTGCTTTTGGCATTGTTAGTGGATAGGTACTGACGCACTGCAGCAAGAGCTGACATTGCGGTTATAGTTGCCTTGCCACCTTTAGGAGGTGTTGGTTCCACCATTTTTTCCATAGCTCGCTGAAAAGTTGAGGTTTTACATTAGTAGTACCAAAACAGAAGATATTAAGGAGGCATCAAAACCAAACAAAATATGTTTGGTCTATATACAGAACTTATTCTGGTGAACCCATGTAAAATATTAGTTGTACTTTATTGCAAAGTACATAATAAAAACAGGTTCCAAACATATGACCATGTACCATCGCTAATGTATTGTCTATTTCTTCACATTGTATTGAGGGCTAAGGATAAAGAGACGAAGTTTATAATACGTTAAGCATAGTATTACATCATTCATATCACAAAACAATTGAGAACAGACAAACATGCAATTGTAACGTTGTGTGGGCAAGTCCAGCACGGAACTAGATTACGGGTCAAGATCAAAGGAACATCACTCCTCTCTTTTAAACCTTGTAAGGTGCAATGATACACTAAGACAATTGTGTATAAAATTGAAAAGAGTAATAGACATTGGCTGCAAACCATGCAGTTCAAGGCACAAGTCAGAGTAAGTAGTAGTTAAAAGGCATGAGGATTAAGGACTTACAACAGCGGCTTTGACTGGTGTAGTCATGCCCTTCTTCTTGCTGGTGTGACAGTCCTTGAAGATTTCCACATCATTTGGTTCAGGTACTTTTTGCTCCACGCGGGCTTTCCTCTGCATTTCGAACAAGTCAATATAGATCTGATAATATGGTACAGCGAAAAGAGTGAAACAACAACTAATTACAAGAGCCTCACAGTGTGCAATATAGCTATGAGATCCTGTCATCTGTTGGAATTTCACTTTCGTACGGTTGGCCTTGTTCTTTGAACAGTTCACCTACAAGAAGATAGATTTGTGTGGCACATGCGTGAATAGGACTTCAACATGTGATTTGATCACATATATATAATGTACCTGATACTTCGGATCAGACCAGTGTTTAACAAGGCCCCTCCAGTCTTCATCCGATATATTTTCCACTGGAGATGTTTGGGAAAGTTCACTGTTAGCCTTTCCTTCAAAGTGAGTTTTCCTCAAGTTATACCGATACTGTCGCAGAGCAGACTTGAAAACATGGGTGCAAGCTTGTCTGGTTGCATCATCTTGGCTATCCAACTTGAACCTCATCTGTTGAAAATTATGTGAGTCTCATTATCAGCAACCTAAAAAGTATGGGACAGAGCAAGACGATATTACTAGTTTCCATACAGAACCATACTTACAGATAAATGGTCGAGGAAGGTGTTGAACTGGGTTTCGTCTTTGTCATTCCTTTACTGAATCCATGTTGGGAGGATACGTACATGACACCTAACGGCAACCTCTGCCTCTGATACTAACTTGGCTGACTCTACAGCATCACGTGGGCTTTTTAAACCTGCCTCAAAACGGATCTCCATTCTTCCTCCTATAGATTTAGTTAACCTATCGAGCATTATCCCTGATGTTTGTTTCCTCTTGCGCCTAGGTGCTAGTCCAACAACGAACATAGGAAGTGTTAGTGTACATCAAACTGTGAGACTACATATAAAGAAGCATGCAACTGTAACTTGATTCCAGCAACTACCTTCTTGCTGTTGAAGCTCACAAGGTTCATCTGATATTGCCAACTCGTCTTGTGTGAAGAGTGCTTGGGAAGTAGTGTCAGGTGGCAAGGGAGCTTGGGAACGTGCTGCTAGCTCAGTTGACGTTAGCTGGTAGTACTGTGGTAGGTGTTGCAAGAACTAGGGATGTCTCTGCTTGTTTGGTGGCAGCTATTTGTTTCTGTTTGGATTTTTTTGCAACTCGTGTAGCATGGGATGCCGTGTTTGTAGAATTTTCCGCTGGACTTTGACCTTCTATTGCACCATCAGTACCAGCAGAATCTGCAGGATTCATCCTCTTCTCATTCCCTGCCATTTCGTGTTTCTTCCTCTTTCTCTGTGCCATGTTAAGTCAAGCCGACAAGAAAAACGAATAACAATTTAGTTCTTTAGAACAAATTGATGCGTGATGCAGACGAACTGAACTTTGATGTTAGACAACCACATGATAGGAGGATGTAATATGTATGAAAAACAGGATGGAAGAGATAACCAGAACTATGATGTGTAAACTAAGAAGAAGACATTTCACCAAATTAGAAGCAATGCAATGGAAGGTAGACACCATATGAAAGATGCTACAAATATCGCTCTGCCAAGTTAACAGTGTCTCGTCATAAATGGCGTTTAAACAAATGTGAAGCAGTACAAGAAATAAGTCATATGCAAGATGCAAATAACATCACACTACCATGTTAGAGGTCTCTTGTCATTAGTGCCACTAGTCGTCGACCCGTGCTCTTGCACGGCCTAGCTATTTTGAATGTTTATTACATTCTACATAGAAAGTCTCTATGAGTATTGCTTTATTTAATTCTTATTGAAATTAAATGCATGAAATATTGTCTGTTTCATAGCCTATTAAATATTGTATTCGCTACTTTATCAATGACTAATTACATATGAAAATGTCTTCTCATTTTACATTTATTAGAAATATACCACCTATGATTTCTCTCTTTATGGGTTTCTATTTCCAGGGTTATTCCAGGCAAATGTATGATTAAAATGTTTCATCAAAAACATGCGTGACCAGGACCAAGAATCATTCCCCGAGTAGTTTTTCAAGTGCTCATATGTTCAATATGTCGGGTGAGCCATACACCTCGCTATGGGACATAACTCAGCTAAAGCTTTTTTTTGTGGGGAAGCTTGGCTAAAGCTTATCCTCTTACTTTTAAATGTTTGGATGGTCATTAAACTTCTTAAAGTTTGATTTTGACTCATGCATGCCTTCTTTGTCCTTTCAACAATTCCATAAATTTCTGGTATTCCCACCGAACCTTTCTTTTTAATGGACTGTATTTTTCTAGAAGCCATCTATATTTTGTTAAAATTGTACCATTAACATTCAAAAAAATCATGAGTACTTATAAGTTGTCATGTAATTCTCTAGAAGCACACACTTCTCCTGTTTGAAAATCTCCCTAATTTAAAGAATATCCGCTTATAAGAATTTCAAAGTTAGTCTGTACACTATTGAAAATTGATCCTTCTAACATCCAAACTGAGCCATTAGGAAAAGCAATGATGATGCATTTTTTAGGCGATGACGGCTATCTCGTATCCTAGCCCATGTTATATAGCTTTAACCGGCAGACACCTATGCCATTACATTACATTAACCTGGACTCACATCTCACAATTTGGTTACTATTACTTTACAATTTTTTTATTAGTTAAGGGCTCTCACATCTTTGGGAGCCCATTCCTTAATATGGAACTTACACCATTCCACGCACATTTTTTTTTACTATAATACATTCCCTGACATTTGAATCTGTGGGTTTCTCATGCACTTGCATGGTTTTGCAATTATAAATTTTAAAAATTGTAGGATGTATTTATTAATTATATTTTTTACATAGATTTAGAACTTTTCAACATCGATTTATTTATATTTTCAGATAATACTATGTGCATCGTGACAAACAAATTCAGGAGTATATATTTAGTTTAGTGTGATATATGGGTGGGATTGGTATAGTACATCCATATACACGTTGTGGTTGTATGCATGGTGATTTTTGGATGAGAAATTTTGGTCCACGTACCTATACATAGATCTACGCACAGATTTTCAGCTAACTAGATGGCACACTTGCATGGTTTTGCAATTATAAATTTTGAAAATTGTAGGATGTATTTATTAATTATATTTTTTACATAGATTTAGAACTTTTCAACATCGATTTGTTTATATTTTCAGATAATACTATGTGCATCGTGACAAACAAATTCAGGAGTATATATTTAGTTTAGTGTGATATATGGGTGGGATTGGTATCGTACATCCATATACACGTTGTGGTTGTATGCATGGTGATTTTTGGATGAGAAATTTTGGTCCACGTACCTATACATAGATCTACGCACAGATTTTCAGCTAGCTAGATGGCAGACGTTGCTCTGTGAATATATTTTTGCTGAATGCAGGTTAGCTGAGTCATTGCCTGCAGCCGTGATTTTTTTTGAGCTGTCGTGGTACATATATTGTTAGCTACGGCATGCCTGCAAGGGTAAATTTATCAGTATGTCGATGAGAAAAAACATCACTACGTTTCCAGGGGAAAAAATAGTTTGTCAGGTGATTTTTTTCCATATTTCTTTCCTAGTGTACATCGTATGGACTCTTGTGTTGATTCGATCTCCCTTGTACGTAGTGCTAAACATGATGGAACTGTATCTTTTTAATCTTANTATTTAGTTTAGTGTGATATATGGGTGGGATTGGTATCGTACATCCATATACACGTTGTGGTTGTATGCATGGTGATTTTTGGATGAGAAATTTTGGTCCACGTACCTATACATAGATCTACGCACAGATTTTCAGCTAGCTAGATGGCAGACGTTGCTCTGTGAATATATTTTTGCTGAATGCAGGTTAGCTGAGTCATTGCCTGCAGCCGTGATTTTTTTGAGCTGTCGTGGTACATATATTGTTAGCTACGGCATGCCTGCAAGGGTAAATTCATCAGTATGTCGATGAGAAAAAACATCACTACGTTTCCAGGGGAAAAAATAGTTTGTCAGGTGATTTTTTTCCATATTTCTTTCCTAGTGTACATCGTATGGACTCTTGTGTTGATTCGATCTCCCTTGTACGTAGTGCTAAACATGATGGAACTGTATCTTTTTAATCTTACAGGCAGAAGGAAAAAGTATTTAATTTGGTAGGTGATTTTTGTTTCCACGTCCTTTCTAGAGTACCATGCATGGACTCTTGGGCTTATTATTGGACAGATGTACGTGCTACTAAATATCAGGGAACCATATATCTTTAATCCTAGACACAGAATTAAGATCCAACGGTTATTTGTAATCAGTTTTAAGGATTAACGTGGAGGCTCGTATGGTGCCTCCAATTAGTAAATATAAGATTGCATATTCACAGCTTATGATGTGTAAACTAAGGAGAAGACATTTCAACAAATTAGAAGCAATGAAAGCTAGACACCATACGAAAGATGCAACGAATATCACTCTACCAAGTTAAAACTGTCTCGTCATAAGTGCCATTTCAACAAATTAGTAGTACAAGCTAGAAAAGAATGTGAGATGTAACCTATATCACACTCCAAAGTCAAATGTGTCTTATGATAAGTGATTATTGCAGGTTACACAACAGTAGTAATTTGATGTAAGAACACGATGTGATAGACATATATTGTATGTTCTAGAAACAGGAACACATGTCTTATTCAAGTATAATGTATAAAGTAAGCAGATGGAATTCAACAAAATTAGAAGCAATACAAGCTAGACATCACACATAACATGCAACCACATATAACAGTGCCAAGTTAGAGGGAGCACCGATGATGCTGCACTAGGGGAGGCATGCTCATCATAAACACAGCTTTGTTGAGTGTCTATGCATGTGTTGTCTTGGAAAGCATCCTGGGGTTGTGGAGGAGTAGAAACTATAGAGGCCCTCCGTTCGGAAGGAGCACCTTTATCCGCTGCCTTGCTAACTTCCTTCCGCTTTATTGATTTTGAATTGTCAAGTAAAACCGACAAGAAAAAGCAAAAAAATTCTTTCTTCAGAACTCATTCATGCATGGTACTGACAATCACTACTTTGATGTAAGGCAAACACATGATACCAGGATGGAATATGTACGAAAAACAAGACGACATGGCATGTTCACAACTGTTTGTGTAAACTAAGCAGAAACCGTTCCAGCAAATAATAAGCAATGCAAGCTAGACACCACATGAAAGATGCAACCAATATGACTCTGCCAAGTTAAAAGCGTCCCATCATAAATGGAATTTCAACAAATTAGAAGCAGCGCATGCTATAAATCATATGAAAGATGCAACTAATATCGCACTACATATACTAAAGGTGTCTCGTCATGTCGATTGATGCGGGATACAAAAAAACAATAGTTTTATGTAAGGACATGCTTAATAGACAGATGTATTATGTACTAAATACAGGAAGGCATGTCACATTAACAGGTATAATGTATAAGCTAAGCAGACTAGCACATGCAGTTTAACCAGATTGGAAGAATTACAATCTAGACACCATATGCAACATGCAACCACATATCACGCTGCCAAGTTAGAGCAAGCACATGCGATGCTAGTGTAGGGGAAATGCTGTAATCAACTACAGAGCTACGTTCACTATCTTCATCTAGCATTTCTGCTTCTTGAGAATCATGTCGGGAGGCTGATGCTGCATTCTTTAAATGAGGAGTATTCCCCTCGCCTGCCTGTCTCGTCATAAGTGATTGGTGAGGGATACACAAGAACATTAGTTTGATGTAAGAATATGGTTAATACACAGATGTACTTGTATGTACCAAAAACAGAGAGGCATGTCATATTCAAATGTATAATGTGTAAGCTAACCAGATGCAATTTAACCAAATTGGAAGCAATACAAGCTAGACATCCGGCTGGAGTGGTGAGCATGATCATCTAGGACATGAGAGCCTGGTGGGAGGCGGGCTGCTTCGCCACCATTGCAGCTTTTTAGTTGGCTTCCAGGTGATGCCTATCTTTGCTGGGCTTGTCACTGGCTCGGCCAGTGCCCTGACTAGCTATTTGTCTTCTGGTGCTCACGGGATGGTGGTTCATGTAAAAAAATGATCTTTCCTTATCTTACCGACTTTGTCCTTTCGAATACAAGCTAGACGCCATATGGAACATGCAACAACATATGACACCGTGAAGTTAAAGCAAGCACCTGGGATGGTGGTTCATTGCGAGCGAGGTCATCAACTCCAGAGCTACGTTTACCGTCTCCATCTGCTGACACTTCACCCTTTATAGCGCTGTAACGTGTCGTGCATACCTGCGAAGAAAGCTGGCGCGACTTCTCTCTTTTCTTTGCTGCTTCTCTTTCGGCAGACTCTGAAATACCCTTGCATAAAAACATAATAGTGAGAGTATGGGTGAAGTGTGTGCAGAACTAGTGCACTATAAAAGTAGCAGATAGCAGGTGGCTGAAAAATAAATGACAGGAGACATATGATAGCTCTACAACATTGCATGGCAGACAAAATTAGATTCTACTCCGTATGATTTTTTAATATATGAGCACAGGAAATGCAGGTACTCCTCCAGCACACCACCACATGTGGTCATATCTAAGATAGCAGTCAACTGAAAATAAATAGGTCAGTCGATTTTTTTAATGAACCGTCCGATCTATAAGGAACGGGCAGATGGCCTTCGTCTATCTCCCGCCAGTCACTGTTGACGATCTTTCTCGAACCGCCAGCGACCACCGGCCCAGACCCGTGCCTCCGTCGCCCCGCCCTCCCATCGACCTCACACCACCACCGTGCTTGGCAGCGCCCCTAGGCCATCCCTTTAATCCTGGCCGACCTCCAGATCGGGTGACAGTAGCTCTAGGCCGCACACGCCCCTAAGATAAACACCAAGGCGCTGCTTCCCCGGCGTAATAGGCGTACTAGCGCCTGTTACGCCGGGGAATGCCTCCGTTAATTGGGAATCAACTGGCCAGAGATTGAAACTCAGGGGGGCGACGGACCTCTAGCTAAGGTGAAATAGTATATGAGGAGAAACCTTGTGCATCATGAGTTATTAGGAACATCTAGTATCAAGAAGAAGCGGTCAACTAGTGTCTTCTGTGGGATGAATACCGTGCAAGTAGAGACGTAAGATTTGCACGAATAAGGGAAGAGGAGTACCTTTTTCGGTTGCCGGTGTGGTCACCTCCACATGTCGTGTTGATCTTCTTCTTTTTACCGGGGAAACCGATGTTCTGGAGGGTGCAGGCTTGGACGAACCCATGGCCCAATAATTGACTGTGTTGCCGTGGCCGTATGTCGGCGGACGGGAAGCAGATCCGAGGCGGAGAAGGACGGCGTAGCAGGAACAACTCCGGTGCGGTGGAGGGTGGCGAAGTTGGAGCGGTAGTGGTGAGGCACATGACGGCGTGGTTGAACTGGCTCGGGTATGGACAGCTCGGCCTCGGCTTCAGCTACTAGCTGTGGAGGGCGTTGCGGTTGAGGTTGCGGTGGACGACGACGTCGGGGTATCGGCTCCGGCGTGATGGAGGAGGGCGGCGGTTGATGGGTGGGATGGGGTGGCGGACGGAGGACACCGGGGTTTCGCGGCTGGTGGAGAGGTAGTTTTGGAGCCCACGGAGTACGAATGGGGAATCAGACGGGTGGGGGGAACCATGTTTCGGTCTGGGACACGCTTGTTTTTGGCTTTTTTGAACAGAAGATGGGACGCGCTTGTTTGAAATTTGGGGAAAGTACAAACTTTGCCCCCCTCTTAAATTTTGGTCCTACTGCGGGTCAGGGGTAGGATGGTAATCCCAGGTGTCCCAAATAGTGCGCGGGAGCGATTTCGGCCGCGCGCATGTGTGCTTAGGCGGCCATTGTGTATGAATGTTTTTCGGAGGCGGTTGCGTGCCGTCTAGATGAAGCTACAAACCTACCCCAGTTTAGACCTTTGGACGTCGGGCCGGTAGGTTCCACAGGTCGAAGTTATTAGAAAAGTAATTTCCTTGTACTACCAAACATTGGTCTCACGCGGTTTCGGGCGAGTAGAGGCTCTTTTGGCGCTTCGTTCAAAATTTTGAAACACAAGCATTCACGTTTGGAATACTCTTGAACTATGAGGATTGACCTAAATAGAAAATGTTATATTTGACCTTGTATGTTTGAAAACCTCATTAAATTATCCGCTTCTTTTTGAAATTTTGACACTTGAAAATCCTATAACTACGATTATTTTGGAATGGAGGAGCTAAATTTGAATCTATTTTGTACACGACTACATATGCTATTATGTACAAAATCAGAGCAAAGATTGGTGCCCCATAATTTAGGTATGGTTTACAAATGCCATGATATCAAATTCAAATAATTGAATGGACTTCATGTTGAATTCGATTTTTTTAAAACCACCTTAAGTTGCATTCAAATGTATGCTAGTTCATAGGTAGCTATTTATAATGTCCATTGTGTAACTTTCGTATGTATAATGTGCTTTACACACACAACATGAACTATACTCACGTTTATATTCGATTGCTAAAACGATGCATTGTCTGGAGTTCAAAATACTAACTATGTGGATCAATTGTGTTGAATAATAACATAGACATGCTCAAATTCGATAGAATCTAGATGTCTGATGGATCAATGACTGCTCCTGACACGAATTGCAAATATCATGATCCCATCCTAATATTTGGATACAATTTATATCTTTAATCAATGTGTAGAGCAGTCTTTTACGTGTAGTTTCACTCTCCATCGGTGGTCTCTCACACATTCTCACACACTCTCTCCCGAGGTGTCTTTCTCGCACACATGCTCTAGATATAACCCTCCCTCCCTCTCGTAACCATTTACAACTGTTTTCACTAACCTTTATCACAAGCACTCTTCCTCTCGCAAACATACACACGCACAATCCTCATCGACCCTTTTTATATACATGGACCTGCCTACGCGTCTCATGTACGCATATTATCTTTACGCCTGTCTCTCACGCATTGTCTCACACCTCTCTTCCTAATCGACGAGTATGATTCTAGCAGAGCATTCTGTAGGATGCCCCTTAAAGTTAGGTTGGACGAATAGTAATATCAGAGATAAAGGGGTTACCTTAATCCGAGAACCTAGGGTTACAAATCCTAGCCGGCTTTGTCAGTGGACACATAGTCCTTCACAATTCTGCTATCTTTGTCTTGTACGACTAGTCATCCATGGGTCTTCCTAAATGCGTCACGGGCCGACCAAAGTGGCGCAGGACGGAACCGAACTAAGGGCCTCACCTCGACCCACCGGACCTCACGCGGTGACACACCCTCTGCCGCCACGTCTCATTATCTTCTCACACCCACACATACCAACACAAACACCACACACACAAAAAATTTCTCCTGGTGCCTCTATTCCCTCCCCCCTTGCATATACACACTCAAGGGAATGGAACCTCTTGTCATGACGTCATATTCGTCTCTCTCTCTAGACCACTCTCATTTCTCATGCTATCTCTCCCATGCCCCCCCGTCGGCCCCTCTATCCATGCCTCTCTCGAATACGTAATACACACACATACCTCTCTAGGCCCCGCCAAATGCATCAACTACACATTCACACATGTTACATCACGTACCCATTGATCTAAAAAGCCCTCTCTTCACGTTTATTTCGCATACAACATTCCTTTTGAATAAAGTGTGGCCAAAAAATTATTTTAGAGTTTCTACATATATACAACATTACAAAGTTATATGGAGGAGTACGAACGCTAATTTGCATTGCATGGTGCCCACAATAATATTTATTCCGCACTGTGAATTTGTATATTTTTATACTAGATACAAAGTTAGTCATAATAAAGAGAAACGGAGAGCATCTCTCTCCATCGCATACCCCCACTGTACGCCCCTTTCGCGTATGCACACAAAACTATCTCCAGGTCCTCTAAAAGTAAGCCCCCAGAAAATTCACGCATGTTTCACCTTTCTCTCGGGATATATGCAATGACGATCATTGTATTTGAAGCGAAAGCACGATACGTACATTGGACTTCAGAATCCACTCATTACGGTCACCTATTACGTTTAGTGGTTATTATACAGTCACGGGCTCACCGTACAACTCTGTATTTGCTCATGACATGACTAGTTGACCAGTTAAACGCTCCACGTGGCACCTCTAGTAGTGTTGCATCACATTATCTCACTACCATCATGCCCACCTGTCGACTTGTATCTACTCTACATCTACACTCTTATAAAATATATAAAATACATACACTGTTATAAAAAACAGAGTTGGTGATGATGGTGTGCCTGCCATCCTGCAATATAGGCCGTCCGATTTATATTTGACGGATAGGAAAGAAACTATGACAATTTTGCAAAAAGGTACCCACACACCTCTCCACATTTGCAAATAAGGCCTTCCCTCGTTCATCTTTTTCTCTCACAAGATAAACAAGTCATACAAATGCATCTTGATGTTACGTGCAACGCACGGGCATCTTGCTAGTAAGAATGAAAACAAACGACAAAAATATATTTGGACAGTGGTTCGAAGTCATGGCCGCGGGCACAGCGGACAAGGTGGCCTTGTATTGGTATGCCGAGCCGTCTGTTTTAACACATAGGAGCTGGTGTGGTGATTATACACACACGCACGCATGCACACGAACTCCATCCACGCAACACTCACACAAACACATGCACCCACGCACGCACGCAACACTCACACGTACATACGCAGCCACGCACGCACGCAACACTCACACGCACACACGCATGCATGCATGCACACACCAGTACACCACACGACCAACACACACTCTCACGCTCAAGTGCTCAACCTACACGTGCATGCGCACACATCAGGCCCTGACAGACACATACACAACCAGGTGATTCCCGCGCACGGGTTGGAGCCTTGTCGCGTCTGCGTAAATTTGTGTTTATCTGACCTTTTCCTTATGCGAGCTGATAGGTGGGACCCACAAGGAACGCGGTCAATTTAACTAGTCAACATGGCGCCATGAAGACTATTTGGCCGGTCAACAGAGTGCAATACGATGTTGAACTGTGAGCAAGTGACCGTATAATCACCACAAAACGTATATAGTGACCGTAATCAGCTTATTCTGAAGTTCGGTGACCGTGTTACACTTTTCTCTCTGTAGGCCCTCCAAAACTACATCTCTACACGTTCTCGCATGTTACATCTAATAGCTATGCAATACAGCACTGCTACTACACTCTAACACAATAAATCATATGTGTTTTTAGTTTTACTAGATATCATATTGTTACTTATAATTACTCAGTTTGCATACATTAAAATTGCCTTTGAAATGTATGGCCAGTATGATCTACCGCGCAGGAAAAATCCCGCCCTTTCCTGTTTAATTGGGTTTGTATCGATGGATCGTGCGAAACAGCAAAACTATAGTACTATACAGTACAAGTGACAGTTCACTGGGCCGTCGTGTCGTCTACTCCTCCGTCGTAAGAGTGGAGCGCTCGCTTTCATAAATCTTCTAATCCCTTTCGCCGACATGTGGGACATCAAGCTACTTGGTCCACGTGCCATACCGGAATACAGTGCAGAGCAGCCGGGGTGAAGCACCCCAGTCATGGCGCCGGCGTAGTAATGAGCAATGAGGCGTCAAATCACAAAGCTGCACTTTTCCCATAGTTAAGTTGGAGGCACGAAGTAATAATGCTAAAAAAAGAAGTTGGAGGGACGAAGCAACCATCATTTCACTCGTCGCTGAATCCGCTTCTCCCTCATCTTCTTCAACTTAACCACGTGTTGCTTCTGCCGTTGTTCTGCCTCATGTGGGACGCGGATCGGCTTGGTAAAGCACTGACACGTGAGACCGCATGTTAGCAAACCTCCAGGACAACGTCCTCCGAAAATAAGAAGCCTAATCCTAGACTTACAAAGGGCTACGTAGCTGCTACGTATACTTTCCATCTAATCCATATATGCCCCCCCCCCCTGATTTTCAGGTGGGGTGGGCCTGATCCTCTCCTTTAATCCAATCAAATAGTCCCACAACACATCAGTTCGTAACTTTACGTAAACCATTACGTGGATGTAGCATTTCTCAAATAAGAAACCTCCCCCGCCATCCGCGCGGCAAAATCATCTCCTTTTTACTAATCTTGATTCTATAATTTTTTAGATCAATATAATTGAGATTTGTATAGATAGCACACAGGAGCAAAACCAAGTGGTACGGTTAAGGGCATCCACAATGTGTAGCCAAATGTGAAAATAGCTTTTGGCATCATGGGAACCATTGTGGACGGTGTTGCCAAGGCCAAAAAGATGGAACCGAAGCTCCCTGATTGATTGATTGAAGGAATAGAAAAATGCAACGTCTCTCCTTTTTCTCCCATGCTTGGACGCATGTAGTACAGTATAGAGCATAGAGTCTACTCCCCTGTCCCTTGTATCACAAATCACAAAGCAGTGAGGCGTCAAATCACAAAAGCACGGACGAAGCAACCATCATTTCACTCTTCGCTGACTCCGCTTCTCCATCGTCTTCTTCGAGAAACCATCTCACCGCACTAGTACTCCTAGTAGTACTAGTAAAGGACTTCCTGGATGCAAATAAGGCGGTTCTCTCGGCTTGCAGGCGGCACTTGTGAACGACTTACTGTGGTCTCCCTCAATGGTGTTCTCCGTCGAACGCACTTCGCCAAACCACAAAAAAAAGATATCGTCAACGTCACCGCAATGGGGAAGGAAGTCAAATATAGTTACTACCTCCATTTTTTTCGTACACAAGTCCAGTATATTAAAATTACAATTTGCAAAGGGCCACTAACACTAATTGAGGCAAAATTGATGAGGTTAGCAACCAACGACATTAATATCCCTTGCATGCATGCGGAAGTGAGAAGGTTGGTTTGCATGGCGCTGCATTAATCAAGCGATGAGGAGTGAGATGGTTAGCTCTTTGGTCTTTGGAGAAAAAATACACATTAATTGACACGTGAAACGAGGATTTGTATCGATTAAATCCCGCGAAGGAAAACCCCGCCTTTCTTTTTTAACACTTGTACTCCTAGTACGTACGTACTTATCCTGTTTGGGTCTAGTCCTTGCATTGCCAAACTTCGCCACACATTTTTGCCAAGCTTGCCTAAAGTTTTCAAAATGAGAAGGAGGTACACTTGCGCACGGCTGTCGCGGTCGCACCGCACCCTCACACGGTCGCTCCTGCACGCCGCGGTCGCACCACACCCTCACACAGTCGCTCCTGGACGGCGCAAACCCAACCAAGGGAACGCACCCTCACTGACACGTGCTGCCGCATGTGAACAAACCAAACTCAGCCATCCTATCGCTGACACATAATTTTCGTTCATAGAGTATGTTTATCCAACCGCATGTTGGGGAGTATCCGTACGAACCGTGCGGTGGTCTGTTGGGGAAGAAGAAGAGGTGAGGAAGAAGGAAAGAAGGGTTAGGAGACGTAGGATATTCATCCAACCGCCTGAAATGGTAGACTGACCCAAGTCAGGCCACTTGCATAACAAATATATGTTTTTACACAGCAAAAGATCCATAAAAACAACACCATAAAGAAAAACTATCACTGCTCGCGGAAAGAGACAACCTCGTCGTCTTTGGCTGCCGGCGCGAACCAGCCGTCGCTGCCGACGTGTGTCTCCGCACCGTGGTTGTCCTCGGCCTCCAGCTACTCGTTCAAGCGGAGCGTGCGGGCGCTCTGCACGGACGAGAGCACAGCCCGGTTCAAGTCGATGACGTCCGGTTCCGCCTGCAGGAGGGCCTCAATGGCAACGGCATCCGCGCGCTCCGCGTTGAGTCGAGCCTCCGCCGCCCGGTTCAAGTCCAGGACGTCCGGTTCCGCCTACAAGAGGGCGTCGATGAGAGCGGCATCCGTGCGCTCCGCGTCGAGTCGAGCCTCCGCCGCCCGGTTCAAGTCCAGGGCGTCCGGTTAAGCCTGTAGGAGGGCGTCGATGAGAGCGGCATCCGCGCGCTCTGTGTCGAGTCGAGCCTCTGCCGCCCGGTTCAAGTCCAGGACGTCCGGTTCCACCTGCAGGAGGGCCTCGATGGCAGCGGCATCCGCACGCTCCGCCTCAAGTTGAGCCTCCGCCGCCCAGTTCACATCCACGACATCCGGTTCCGCCTGCAGGAGAGCCTCGATGGTAGCAGCATGCGCGTGCTCCGCGTCATGTTGAGCCTCTGCCTCTCGGTCCTCCTTTAGTATCGCCATGTTGAACCGCTGGTCCTCCTGCACCATGTGGGACTCGGGCACCGGCACGAAGTCGATGTCCATCGTCTCATAACTATCGGGGGCCTTCTGCGCCGCAACCTCCACCATGAACATTGGATCGACTTCCTCCTCCTCGTAGCTTGGCTCTAGAGAACTCGGGGATTGGCCCGCCACAAAGCGAGCTTGGGAACGAAAGTTTGTGGCGCCGACCGCCGCCGCGATTTCTGCACGGCGCTCCGGCATCAGCATCTTGTAGTAAGTAATCTTGCGGCGCACCATGGCTTTCCGACGAACTAGGGGACGCTTGATGCGGGCTAGGGGATCGAAAGGTGGGGGAATGGGCTAGAGATTTGGTGTGGTTTTAGGGCAGTGGCTGGCGTAGGCCGAACAACGAAGGTTCTGGTGTGAATAGTGGTTCCGGTGACGACCGGTCAATCGGTTTTGACTGTGCATCGCTCTTGTCGCGTTCGCGTTGCAGCCGGGCGCGCTGGACCCTCCACGTCGCTCACTGAATGGAACGTGCTTCGTTTTGTGGGACCGCAGTTGAGAGCAAACCGACGTCCCTCCCCCTCCCCTGCCCGCATCATTTATTATACCACCACTCCCTCCGTTTTATGCGGATTAAATAAAAACAGAGGGAGTATACTACGGATGAGGATCCCCTGACGTGGCCGAACCCATTGAGTAACAGACATGCATGGACTAGCAAGCATGGGGTCCGCCAGTAAGTGAACAAAAGGGAGGGCAAGGCAGGGATACCTACATCAGAGGATCCACTTCCACTATACTACTTTGACCAAATGTTAGAGTAATAATATATGACATGCAACTTACACAAAGCATACAGGGTCTAATGCGTTTTTCGAGGCTAACTTTGACCAAATGTTAGAGTAATAATATATGACATGCAACTTACACAAAGCATACAGTCAAATTCGTATGTGAAAGGAGTTTCCATTGATATAATTTTCACATTATACATCTCATGTACTATTAATCTTGTCAATAGTCAAACTGGAAACCATCTCGAGTACAAATCTAGGAGTACGTACGAATCTAACAATATTGAGTGGGCGTTGTTGAATGTTGATACATTCTTGATCAAAGTAGAGATACTTTGACTACATAAAACTTATATGTAAACTAGAAGGGATAGGAGGGAGTATATTGTACGTTAAAAAATGAAACGAATATTGAATACCCTTTATATATGATTTGCGGATGCTATGATCACCGGTTCAAAATTTTGAATCCGCCTTAGGTATCACGTGCCCCCACTCGTTCCCTCTCAATTTCATCTCGGGGTCCCGAGATCTATTGAAAGATGACTAGGGTGGGTACATGCGAATGATACTCGGCGGAATGTTAAAATGAGGCATGCGGGAGGATGGACTCGACTGGAGGGCGACATGATCGATGGAGAAGAGGGTTGGAGAGGAATGAGAAATAAGCAAATGCCACATGATTATACTTGAACGGCTCAAATAAACAATAAGTTGTCTCGCTTGGCCTACATAGTGAAAGGCCTAATGCGCAACGCGGAGCACTGATGCTCGAATATGGCCGGGAAAACAGGGAAACCGACATGTGGGGCACACCCGTCGGGACGACGTAGCGCAGACTAGTCCAATGGAGCAGCTGGCCCACGACCTCCTCGCCACCGACAACCGTTCGTGTGGGTCGTTGGGGCCAACAACGCGGCGCAGGTCCAGCACCGCCTCTGGACACGGCGACCGCGGTGAGCGACACACTCATATCGTCGCTAGACACGGTCGGTTTCAGTGTGCCGAGGGTGGCGTTTGGTTTGTGCCCAAGGTTGCCCCATCAAAACATTGGGTAGCCAAAATTTTGGTTGAGGTATTGGTTGCCCATGATTTGGCCGACATTGGCAAGAAAAATGAACTAGAGTTGGCTAGAGTTCATTTGCATGACAAAGAAATGGCAACCATCCAACCAAAGACCAATCTTTGGGTCATGACCAAAATTTTGGTTGAGGTATTGGTTGCCCATAATTTGGCCGACATTGGCAAGAAAAATGAACTAGAGTTGGCTAGAGTTCATTGGCACGCCAAAAAAATGGCAACCATCGAAACAAAGACTAATCTTTGGGTCATGACCAAAATTTTGGTAAGGTGCACTTTGGCCACAATCCAAACACACCCCAACACCCGGCTCGTCGAGGATGCACGGGGCACCGCGACACGTCCGCGGAGTGGTGTAGCGCGGCCAACTGCATCCTCTGGACCTGAGACCATGCCGGATCGTCTTGCTTTTTCAATGACATGCGGGGATCGCATGTGAGCAAAGGGCATCTCCAACGTTGCCACAACCGCAGCTGACTACCCTGGCACACCAAAACCCTCGTCCCTCGCGCCATCACGCGGTGTGTTCCCAGCCGGCGCCAACTGCCCGCATTCATGTCGTCCGTTCGTATGTCGTCGTTTAGAGGCTCGGTGCCCGAGGAACCAACTCCGACGACTTAATGACGCACCCGGACGCTTGGCCTCACCGGAATGTGCTACTTAAAGCAGCAACGCCCAGCTAACCTCCACACCATAGCGCATCGTCCTCCTACCTGGCACCACATCCGCCATGACCGCAAGTGCGAACGCTCTGCGCGAGAGCTTGTCTTCGGGGATGAAGCTCGAGGTCGCCACCCTCACTCAAGTCGCCTCTCGCGACGCAATAGCAGCGTAGCCGGACGTGGACGCGACCGCACAAGCGGTGGACACGCTGGCGGCCGACGACGGGAGCACCGTCAGCCATGCGTCCTACTTTCCGCCGTCCAACGTCCGGCACCGCCGATGTCGGGGACTCCTCCGAGGATGAGTAGGGCATGGGAGGCGGCAGGGCATGGTGTGCGAACTGGCCGGTCTGTATCCCGTGGTCTACTCTTCCTCGCCGGAGACCGCACCTTCACTTCACGGGTCTTGAACCCCGCCCCCGGACATAGAGATCGCAGATGGAGGACATCGGTTGCCGCCGTAGAATAGGTTTAGGGTCGGGTTTCTTTTATTTTTCTGTCATATAAAAGTTCGAAATGTAATGAAAATCTGCTGTGTTTGCATTAATTTCGGCAGGTGTATATGAAATTTCACAATAATATACATATTGTAGGAGTACTAGCAAGATGCCCGTGTGTTGCACTGAAGATCAAGATCTTGTGGGAGAAAATGATGAATGAGGGAAAGCCTTATCTGCAAATGTGGAGAGGAGTGCGGGTAAACTGTCATAGTTTCCTTCCTATCCGTTAGATATAGATCGGATGGCCTATATTGCAGGACGACAGGCACACCTGTTGGGGAACGTTGCAGAAAATTAAAATTTTCCTACGGTTTCACCAAGATCCATCTATGAGTTCATCTAAGCAACGAGTCAAGGGAGTGAGTTCGCATCTACATACCACTTGTAGATCGAGTGCGGAAGCGTTCAAGAGGATGGTGTTGATGGAGTCGTACTCGCCGTGATTCGGATCACCGATGACCAAGTGCTGAACGGACAGCACCTCCGCGTTCAACACACGTATGGTACGGACGACGTCTCCTCCGTCTTGATCCAGCAAGGAGGAAGGAGAGGTTGAGGAAGACAGCTCCAACGGCAGCACGACGACGTGGTGTTGTTGGTGCAGCAGTACTCCGACAGGGCTTCGCCAAGCACGGACGGAGGAGGAGAGGTGTTGGGGTGGGGAGGGGCTGCGCCTTGGCTTAGGTGTTCAGCCCTCCCCTCACCCCTCTATTTATAGGGGAAGGGAGAAGGGGGGCCGGCCCCTCTAGATGGCATCTAGAGGGAGGGGGGGGGGGGGCCGCCGCCTAGGGGGGGCAGGGGGGGGGGGGACTGGCCCCCCAAGCAAGGGGGCGCCCCCGCTGGGGTGCCCCCCCCCCCCAACCCTAGGCGCAGGGGCCCAAGGGGGGGGGGACTTGCCCCCCAAGCAAGGGGGCGCCCCCGCTGGGGTGCCCCCCCCCCCCAACCCTAGGCGCAGGGGCCCAAGGGGGGGGGGACTTGCCCCCCAAGCAAGGGGGCGCCCCCGCTGGGGTGCCCCCCCCCCCCAACCCTAGGCGCAGGGGCCCAAGGGGGGGGGGACTTGCCCCCCAAGCAAGGGGGCGCCCCCTCTAGGGTTCCCCCCCCCCCCAACCCTAGGCGCAAGGGCCCAAGGGGGGGGGTGCGCCCAGCCCACCAGGGGCTGGCTCCTGCCCCACGCAGCCCATGTGGCCCCCCGGGAGGGGTGGCCCCTCCCGGTGGACCCCCGAAACCCTTCCGGTGGCCCCGGTACAATACCGATATGCCCTCGAAACTTTCCGGTGTCCGTTTGACAACTTCCCATATATAAATCTTTACCTCCGGACTATTCCGGAACTCCTCGTGACGTCCGGGATCTCAACCGGGACTCCGAACAACATTCGGTAATCACATACAAGTCTTCCTAATAACCCTAGCGTCACCGAACCTTAAGTGTGTAGACCCTACGGGTTCGGGAGACATGCAGACATGACCGAGACGGCTCTCAGGTCAATAACCAACAGCGGGATCTGGATACCCATGTTGGCTCCCACATGCTCCTCGATGATGTCATCGGATGAACCACGATGTCAAGGATTCAAGCAACCCCGTATACTATTTCCTTTGTCAGACGGTATGTTACTTGCCCGAGACTCGATCGTCGGTATCCCAATACCTCGTTCAGTCTCGTTACCGGCAAGTCACTTTACTCGTACCGTAATGCATGATCCCGTGACCAGACACTTGGTCACTTTGAGCTCATTATGATGATGCACTACCGAGTGGGCCCAGTGATACCTCTCCGTCATACGGAGTGACAAATCTATGTCTCAATCCGTGTCAACCCAACAGACACTTTCGGAGATACCTGTAGTGCACCTTTATAGTCACCCAATTACGTTGTGACGTTTGGTACACCCAAAGCACTCCTACGGTATCCGGGAGTTACACGATCTCATGGTCTAAGGAAGAGATACTTGACATTGGAAAAGCTCTAGCAAAACGAACTACACGATCTTGTGCTATGCTTAGGATTGGGTCTTGTCCATCACGTCATTCTCCTAATGACGTGATCCCGTTGTCAATGACATCTGATGTCCATAGTCAGGAAACCATGACTATCTGTTGACCAACGAGCTAGTCAACTAGAGGCTCACTAGGGACGTATTGTGGTCTATGTATTCACACGTGTATTACGATTTCCGGATAATACAATTATAGCATGAATAAAAGACAATTATCATGAACAAGGAAATATAATAATAATGCTTTTATTATTGCCTCTAGGGCATAT
>LR880972.1:979771755-979790803 GCA_904067115.1 Aegilops sharonensis
CTGCTTGATTAATATTGATGATATGGGTAGTACAAGAGTAGATCTACCACGAGATCAAGGAGGCTAAACCCTAGAAGCTAGCCTATGGTATGATTGTTGTTCGTCCTACGGACTAAAACCCTCCGGTTTATATAGACACCGAATAGGTTAGGGTTACACAGAGTCGGTTACAATGGTAGGAGATCTACATATCCGTATCGCCAAGCTTGCCTTCCACGCCAAGAAAAGTCCCATCCGGACACGGGACGAAGTCTTGAATCTTGTATCTTCATAGTCCAGGAGTCCGGCCAACGGTGATAGTTCGGCTATCCGGACACCCCCTAATCCGGGACTCCCTCAGTAGCCCCCGAACCAGGCTTCAATGACGATGAGTCCGGCGTGTTGATTGTCTTCGGCATTGCGAGGCGGGTTCTTCTCCAAATTCCATATACTTGTCGAATAGTGTCTAGCTTCTGATAAATGCTGCGCTCCTTGGCTTCTATGCCCAATAATGGTCATCTTCCACGTGTTTGAACGAATGCGAGAAGCCAGGGTATTTTTACACTTACCCCCCTAGCTGCGCAAATGAGCTGCCTATAAAAGGGGCGAGGATCTAGATCTGAGTCACACCATCCCCCCTTCGCGAGCTTTCATCGGAGCGCCTATGACCAAAGCCCATTCCATCATGGACAGTCGACGCGGCTCCTCCTCTCGCACTCCCAGCACTCAGCCTGGAAATTGGGGGAGATGCTTAGTCCTGCATAGCGAGCTAGTTATACTCCAAACCAAGGGATTCCTTCCCCCGGCCTTCATGGTTCCGGTTCGAGCCGGACTCGCCACCTACAAGGGAGGAAAGCAAGCGGAGAGTGCCCCCGATCCCTCTAAAGGAGAGCGGGTATGCTTCATCTCTTATCTAGTAAGAGGACTCGGATTTCCAATCCATCCGTTTCTCCGGGGGCTCTTGGAGTTCTACGGCCTCCAGTTGCACCACCTTACGCCTGCCTCCATTTTGCACATCGCGGGCTTCGTGGCCCTCTGCGAGCTGTTCTTGGGCGTCGAGGCTCATTTCGCGCTGTGGAAGAGATTATTCTGCCTAGTACCCCGTTCTCATGAGGGGTCAATATATCAAGTGGGCGGAGCCGAACTATGGCGCATCGCCGGGACCGGATATCTATCTGGAACCCCGAAGAAGGCGTCCGAAGACTAGCCTTCAGAATGGTTTTACATGGAGGACGTCCCGCTGCCGGATCCTGTTAGGATCGGCCTTCCGGAGTTTAGCAACGCTCCTCTGAAGAAGCGCCTAAGCTGGCGCCCGCGGAGCCCCCAGAGGGAAAATGATCGGGATGTCCTTTACTTGATGAGCCGAATAAGGTTACTGGCTCATGCCGTATTGAGCATGATTGGAGTATTGGCAATCTGCATTATGAGGGGAGTGCAGCCGCTCCAATACAGGGGCCACCCCATGTGGGATTTCAACGGGGAGGACGATGCCACCCGCCACGGTCTCAAAGGGCCGGGATCGGTCACCAAATTGGTGAAGATCTTGTCTGCCATGTATAAAGGGGAGGAGGAGGATTTTCTCCGCGTCAACCCACTGAGCGAGTTTTCTTCGAACAATCCTCGAAGTTGGGTAAGAAAACATTTTTGTGGCCTGTCCGATCCATGTTCCCGTGATTAAATATCTCATTTCTTGGTTTCTGCGCAGGAACTGCGCCAGACTGTGGAGAAGATACATAGCCCGCCCCCACAACCCGAGGATTCGGAACGGTCCCTCGATCCGGCTTCCAAAGAGGATCCGGATATAAAGGTGGAGTTGATCGATGGGGTGTTCTACCAACTTAGCATCGACAATGCTTTGGTTGCCATTACGGCCGATTACCCCGGAATACTTCCAGCCTCACAGGTAACTGAGACCAAGGTCCCAATACTCTGATAACGACCCATCCGTGCTAATTTCTTGATCACCGTATACCAATGGTGTTTCGCAGGGGGTACCTTTGAGGCAAGAAGCCGAGCCCGCAGCGGCTGGCCAACAAGGGGCAGTACGGCCCCGCGGGCTAAAAAGAAGTGCGGTCCGGATCGAAACTCCGTCGCAACGGTATGGCGCGTCACCATATTCCCAGGATTGATTCCTGGAAGGTGTACTAACGCTGGTGCTTTTTTCAGGAAAAAGAGCGCTCGCCGGACTGAGTCCGGAGAGGTTGCCCATCGAGCCTCCGCCGGCCAGGCTCCAAAGCCGAGTCCGGAAGTGGAGGCGAGCACGAGGCGTGCGTCGGATGCTCCTCCGACAGAGGATGCCGACAGATTGTCCGCCACCAACTCCGAGGTGGAGAGCGCCATGAATCACAGGCGCCGTCGGACAGTTCTTCGTGACACATGTTTCTCCCAAGAGGCCTTGAATGCCTTTAATTCGGGAGATGCGCACCTCCGTGCCGCTCAAGATGGTCTAGCCAGAGCCACGGAGCAGTATGTAAAGGACATACAGGTAAGGAAATTTGACAGTTATATATGCCAGTAGCCCCTGAGACTTAAAATAGTTAGAATAACTGATTTAAGGATCATGTGTTATGCAGGATCTTACAAAAAAGAATACCCGACTGTCCCAGGAGCTTGAAGAATGCAAGGCCCAACTTGAGGCCGCACTAGCCGCTACAGGGGGAGCCGCAGAGACCCCCTCTGGTAATATATGCTTCAAAAGGTAAATAGTTTATGAAGTGTGGCGGGTGTGTAAATCCGACAAAAATATTGCAGATGGCGCCGGACTAGACCCGGACAAGCAACAGCTCTTACGTCAGCTAAAGGCCGGCGAGAGCGTGCTTACGAGGGTGCGGCAGGAGAAAAATAACCTCCAAGATGCCAACACCCAACTAGGTGAGGAACTAAAGGACGTTCGTGCCCAGTTGTCTGACTCCTTAAAGGAGAATCGACGGCTTCGTCGCTGCATTTTCAGTAAGTGCTTGAGCGAACTTTGAAAGAGTTCGGCGAGGAAGGCGACTAACATAAACATGTATGTAGTTTAGCTCACAGGTCGTCCTGAAGAGGAGATGCCCAGTTCTTCGGGTGATCTTCTTCCTGAACTGCGTCAGCTGCACGAACGAGTTCGGCAGGTGATGAAAGGCGTCGGCCAGGCCTTGTGGCCATCTATCTCCCTGCCCGAAGGCATTGGAGAGCTGGCGGAGCGGCTTCAAGGAGCACGGCGGCGCTTCCGACTATGGAAGATATCGGCCTGCCGTCAGGGCGCCAGGGAGGCCTGGGCCATGGTGAAGACGCGGTACACGAAGGCTGACCCAAACCACATGGCCGAGCTCGGACCTGTGGGGCCTGATGGGAAGGAGATCCCTGTAAGCTTAGTATACGACCAAGTAGAATTGGCCGCCAAGTATTCCCAGCAAGATTGTAAATAAAGATAGCCTATTAGATGGCATTGAGGAGGAATACAATGAGTCAAGTTGACTTTGTAATTAAATATGACATGAAAAATGTCTTCTAGCCGGATTGTAGATCGTTTGTCATAGCGGACCTTTTCGCTTCGACCTTGGGACCCAACAGTCCGGACTGTGTCCGAATACCCTCGCGGTTATATAAGAACCGGGGCACACATGGAGACAAGGCGTAGGGGTCATTGTTGCTGTATCAGACAAGTGCCCAACTAGTTATGTTATATTACATGGATAGTAAGAAACATCTTCCAGGGAGAATAGTTCCGTTAAGGGTTCCTTTCGCTGGGATGCATGCCCTAAAGTGCATGTCAAAACTGCTAAGAAAGCAGAAAATCATCTTTGGGGCAGATTGGTAAATAATTAAAAATCATCTTTCAGTTCACCGACCGAATATTCCCTTAAGAACGCTAGCTTTCGGCTTCACCCAGTCTGAGGTACACATCCGGCTGACCCGGCAGTAACAACAATCACAGAGGTGCTCCCTTTACCACCTAGCCGAACAATCGGGAACGTAGGGGTAAGCACAGGAGCCAGGCAACCCAGCTTGGCCAAAACTTAAGTCATATCGATGCATATAATGGTGAATAAAAGGTACATGCGGAAGTTTGACGCATGTGTTGGGCGTGAAGCCCGTATAAATAAGCTTCTGTTTAAAGAAGCCCCCCAGGTATAATAAGCGCGGACAACGCGTCAAGTATGTGCGAACAAAGCGCGAACGAGCCTCTAAAGGCTTTAAAAAGAAAGAGGAGGAAGGAGATAAATAAAAGACAACAAAAAATAGAAAATGTGGACGGAGGAGGGAGACGAATTTGGAATCCGCCGCTTAGGAGTAGAATCTTCGTAGACGGGCTGCGTTCCATGGGTTCGGCTCGAGTCGGTTATCCGATGCATTTCGCAGACGGTATGCTCCGCCGGTTAGAACATGGTCGATGATGAAGGGACCTTCCCATTTGGGCTTGAGTTTGTCCTTTTTCTTGTCCGGCAGGCGTAGAACTAGTTCGCCAACGTTGTAAGCTTTGGCCCGTACTTCCCTGCTTTGATATCTTCGAGCCTGCTGTTGATAAAATGCGGAACGAGCTTTTGCCACGTCGCGCTCCTCCTCCAATGCGTCCAAACTGTCCTGCCGATCGAGCTCGGCTTCTCTTTCTTCATACATGCGCATGCGAGGTGAGTCATGAATTATGTCGCAGGGCAAGACTGCCTCTGCGCCGTACACCATAAAAATGGTGTGAATCCGGTAGTACGATTCGGCGAGGTCCGCAGCCCCCAGAGTACGGAGTCGAGCTCCTCAACCCAGTGCGTGTTAGATTCCTTGAGGGACCGCACTAGTCTGGGTTTAATGCCGCTCATGATTAGACCGTTTGCTCGCTCGACTTAACCGTTGGTTTGGGGCTGATAGACTGAGGCGTAATCGAGCTTGATGCCCATGTTTTTGCACCATAATTTGACCTCATCGGCCGTGAAGTTGGTGCCGTTATCGGTGATGATACTGTGGGGGACACCGTAACGGTGCACTACCCCTGATATGAAGTCTATCACCGGTCCGGATTCGGCCGTTTTAACAGTCTTGGCCTCTATCCATTTGGTGAATTTATCCACCATGACCAATAGATATTTTTGCTTGTGGGTTCCTCCCTTAAGGGGTCCAACCATGTCAAGCCCCCAGACCGCGAACGACCAGGTGATGGGTATAGTTTTGAGGGCGGTGGGTGGCATGTGGCTTTGGTTAGCAAAAAGCTGGCAACCGACGCATCGTTCGACTAAGTCCTGCGCATCTGCCCGGGCCGTCGGCCAATAAAATCCTGTACGGAAGGCCTTGCCTACAAGGGCCCAGGCTGCGGCGTGGTGCCCACCCAGTCCGGAATGAATTTCAGCCAGGAGGTTTCACCTTTCCTCTTCGGAGATACACCTTTGAAGGACTCCGGTAGTGCTTTTCTTATAAAGCTCTCCCTCATGGACTTTATAGGCTTTAGATCGCCATAGTATGCGGCGAGCCTCATTTTGATCTTCGGGGAGTTCCTGCCTAGTTAGGTAGGCTAAGAATGGTTCCGTCCACGGGGCGATAACCGCCATTATTTCGTGGGCGGAGGGTGTTATCTCGATGGCAGAGCCTCCGATTGTGTCAGGGTGTTCGGCGTTAGGCAGTGCGGTTGGGTCCAGATTGTTATTGTCGGACTCCCCTTCCCATAGTACGGATGGCTTGAACAGCCGTTCCAGAAAGATGTTGGGCGGGACGGCATCGCGTTTTGCACCGATGCGTGCCAATATGTCCGCCGCCTGGTTGTTATCCCGGGCTATATGATGGAATTCGAGCCCTTCGAACCGTGCTGACATTTTTAGGACCGCATTGCGGTATGCTGCCATTTTTGGATCTTTGGCATCAAAGTCTCCGTTTATTTGAGATATCGCGAGGTTCGAATCCCCGCGCACCTCTAGGCGTTTAATGCCAATGGAGACTGCCATCCGGAGGCCGTGCAGAAGGGCCTCGTATTCGGCTGCGTTGTTGGAGTCCGTATACATTATCTGAAGGATGTATTGGACTGTATCCCCGGTTGGGGACGTCAGGACGACGCCAGCCCCCAGGCCGGCCAACATTTTGGAGCCGTCAAAGTGCATGATCCAATTGGAGTATGCGCCGTACTCTTTAGGGAGTTCGGCTTCGGTCCATTCGGCCACGAAGTCGGCCAAAACCTGCGACTTGATAGCTCGTCGTGGCTTATAGGTTATGTCGAATGGAAGGAGCTCTATGGCCCATTTAGCAATCCGGCCCGTCGCGTCGCGGTTGTTTATAATGTCGTTAAGAGGTACTTCGGAGGCTACCGTTATCGAACACTCTTGAAAGTAGTGTCGCAGCTTCCGGGATGCCATGAACACCGCGTATGCTATCTTTTGATAGTGTGGGTACCGGGACTTGCATGGAGTTAGGACAGTGGTCACATAGTAAACCGGTTTTTGAAGAGGGAACCTGTGTCCGTCCGTTTCTCGTTCGACGACGAGCACCGCGCTGACAACTTGATGTGTTGCGGCGATATATAATAGCATTGGTTCGCCCACGTTGGGCGCGGCCAGGACTGGATTAGTTGCCAATATGGCTTTTATCTCTTCGAGTCCGGCCGTGGCGGCATCCGTCCACTCGAAGTGTTCGGTGCGGCGGAGGAGGCGGTAAAGGGGTAACGCCTTTTCTCCCAAACGAGAAATAAAGCGACTTAGAGCCGCTACGCATCCCGTCAATTTTTGTATTTGTTTGAGGTATTTTGGAATATCCAATTGTGACAGAGCTCGGATCTTGGCTGGGTTTGCTTCAATTCCTCTACGGGACACAATGAAGCCCAGGAGTTTTCCGGCTGGAACACCGAAGACGCATTTTTCCGGATTGAGCTTGATGTCATATTTTCGAAGATTGTCGAATGTGAGCCTCAAGTCATCTACTAGAGTTTCGACATGCTTGGTTTTGACGACCATGTCATCTACATATGCTTCCACTGTTTTAACGATCTGGCTTGCCAGACATGTCTGAATCATGCGCTGATATGTTGCGCTGGTGTTTTTGAGCCCGAAGGGCATTACATTGAAGCAGAACGGGCTGTATGGAGTGATGAATGCTGTTGCAGCTTGGTCTAGCTCCGCCATCTTGATTTGGTGGTAGCCGGAGTACGCGTCGAGGAAGCACAATGAGTCGTGTCCTGCTGTAGCGTCGATAATTTGATCAATTCGAGGGAGGGGGAAGGGATCCTTTGGGCAAGCCTTATTAAGGTCTTTAAAATCAACACATAGGCGCCAGGATTTATCCTTCTTTGGTACCATCACCAGGTTTGCTAGCCAGTCCGGATGTTCTATATCTCTGATGAATCCGGCTTCCAAAAGTTTGGCTAGCTCCTCTCCCATGGCATGTCTCTTGGGTTCGGAAAAGCGCCGAAGAGCCTGTTTGACTGGCTTGAATCCTTTGAGGATATTTAGGCTGTGCTCGGCCAGCCGACGTGGGATTCCTGGCATGTCTGAAGGGTGCCAGGCAAAGATGTCCCAGTTTTCTCATAGAAATTCTCGTAGTGCGGCGTTTACATTAGGGTTTAACTATGCCCCGATGGAGGCCGTCTTTGCAGGGTCCGTTGGGTGGACTTGGAATTTGACTATTTCATCCGCTGGTTTAAAAGAGGTGGACTTGGATCTTTTATCAAGTATCACATCGTCCCTATTCACCGTGGAGCGCATCGCAGTGAGTTCCTCGGCCGCTAGGGCTTCGGATAGTGCCTCGAGGGCTAGTGCGGCTGTCTTGTTTTCGGCGCGGAGTGCTATGTTCGGATCACTAGCGAGAGTGATGATTCCGTTAGGTCCGGGCATTTTAAGCTTCATGTACCCATAATGGGGTATAGCTTGAAAAATTGTGAATGCCTCTCGTCCTAATAAAGCATGATATCCGCTGCTGAACGGGGCCACTTGAAATGTGACCTCCTCGGACCTGTAATTGTCCGGCGAGCCGAACACTACGTCCAGTGTGATTTTTCCTATGCAGCATGCTTCCCGGCTGGGGATTATTCCTCTAAAGGTTGTGCTGCTTCGCTCAATGCGGTTCCAGTCTATTTCCATTTTTCGGAGGGTTTCCTCATAGATGAGGTTTAGTCCACTGCCGCCATCCATGAGTACCTTAGTAAGGCGAAAGCCGTCCACTATCGGACTGAGGACCAATGCGGCTGGTGCTCGGGCTGTTCGGAATTTAGGTTCGTCACTGGCATTAAAGGTGATAGCCGTGTCACTCCATGGATTTATTGTTGCTACTTGGTAGACTTCGGCAAGGTTGCGGAGTGTTCGTTTTCGCATGTTATTTGATGCGAAAGTCTCGAAGACTCTTAACACCGTACTGGTATTGCTTGGCTGGGATTCTGAAGCTAGAAGCTCTTCGCCACTTTTGGCCACCTGCCGTAGTATCCAACATGCTCGAAGGCTATGAGTTGGAGTGGCGCCCTATGTGCTATGAATTTTGCAGGGTCCGTTTAGCCAACCCTCCAGTACGGTTCCGTACCCTTTAGGGGGTTTTTGTTTTTTGATATTTAATCCAGGTGCTTGGTGATGATGCACCCTTTTATTCCGGACTAGGGATCTATTCGGGGCCGGATTATACCAAAATTGACTTTCGGTTTTCCAAGCACTCTCCAAGTCATCCAAGCGTGTAATTTCGCGACGACTTATGGCGTTTAGGATTCCTTTGTCCGTGCAATTATTGCAAAAAAGTGAGATTGCGTCCTCCTCTCGGCAGTCCTTTATCCTGTCCCTAACCAGGAGGAATCTGGCCCAGTAATGATGTACTGTTTCAGTTGGCTCTTGCCGAATTCGGGATAGATCGCTAATGTTTGGGTGGGCGGGTGGAACTAGATCCGGAACCCTGTCCAATTTAAGACTCAGGGGCTGAGAAGTTTCCGAACTCGGAAGCTTGGATTTTTGAATACTATCCAATGAGTCCAACCCGCCGCCTGACTTTAAGTTCAGGGCTTGATCGACATCCGTCCCTCTGCGGCAATCCGGCATGGAGGGATCGGGAATCCGGACGTAGCTAGTCCTTAAGATAGAAGAAGAATCGCCGCATTGTTCCTCTATCACAGCAACATGATGGGTAGCTTGGGGAGAGTTGATCTCTCTCAGATCGGTTTTAGGCCCGATCTGGTCGTAGTTTGTGGCGACTCCCAGGGCAGCGATGCGATCCAAGAGCTCGTTTACGGAGGAGAGCTCGATCAGATCTAACTGTTCGACAAGTTCCGAATTGACGTGAAGATTGGTTTCGATGACTCGAGAAGTCACCGTCGGCGCGACGGCCGAACTGGCGGTCATAAGAAAACCACCTAGCCGGAGAGTCTGGCCAGTGGCCAAGGCTCCTTTGGCGATAGTGTCGTCTTTAAAGACGGGATGAGGCATCCTTCCTGACGGCGACGACACAGAGGAGCTCTCAATGAAAGCACCAATGTCGGTGTCAAAACCGGCGGATCTCGGGTAGGGGGTCCCGAACTGTGTGTCTAGGCGGATGGTAACAGGAGACAAGGGACACGATGTTTTTACCCAGGTTCGGGCCCTCTCGATGGAGGTAATACCCTACTCCTGCTTGATTAATATTGATGATATGGGTAGTACAAGAGTAGATCTACCACGAGATCAAGGAGGCTAAACCCTAGAAGCTAGCCTATGGTATGATTGTTGTTCATCCTACGGACTAAAACCCTCCGGTTTATATAGACACCGGATAGGTTAGGGTTACACAGAGTCGGTTACAATGGTAGGAGATCTACATATCCGTATCGCCAAGCTTGCCTTCCACGCCAAGAAAAGTCCCTTCCGGAGACGGGACGAAGTCTTCAATCTTGTATCTTCATAGTCCAGGAGTCCGGCCAACGGTGATAGTTCGGCTATCCGGACACCCCCTAATCCGGGACTCCCTCAGGGGGCCATAGATTTCACTAGTGGCTTGTCTCAAGATAACATAGGTATTATGGTGGGTGAACAAATTACTGTCGAGCAATTGATAGAAAAGTGCATAGTTATGAGAATATCTAGGCATGATCATGTATATAGGCATCACGTCTGCAACAAGTAGACCGAAACGATTCTACATCTACTACTATTACTCCACACATCGACCGACTCCTGCCCGCATCTAGAGTATTAAGTTCATAAGAACAGAGTAACACATTAAGAAAGTTGACATGATGTAGAGGGATAAAATCAAGAAATATGATATAAACCCCATCTTTTTATCCTCGATGGCAACAATACAATACGTGCCTTGCTGCCCCTGCTTTCACTGGGAAAGGACACCGCAAGATTGAACTCAAAGCTAAGCATTTCTCCCATTGCAAGAAAGATCAATCTAGTAGGCCAAACCAAACTGATAATTCGAAGAGACTTGCAAAGATAACCAATAATACATAAAAGAATTCAGAGGAGATTCAAATATTTCTCATAGATAAACTTGATCATAAATCCACAATTAATCGGATCTCGACAAACACACCGCAAAAAGAGTTACATCGAATAGATCTCCAAGAAGATCGAGGAGAACTTTGTATTGAGATTCAAAAGAGAGAGAAGAAGCCATCTAGCTAATAACTATGGACCCGAAGGTCTGTGGTAAACTACTCACAACTCATCGAAGAGGCTTTGGTGTTGATGTAGAAGCCCTCCGTGATCGATTCCCCCTCCGGCGGAGCGCCGGCGAAGGCTCCAAGATGGGATCTCGCGGATACAGAAGGTTGCGGCGGTGGAATAGTTTTTCATGGTGCTCCTGGATATTTTCGAGGTACGTCGATATATATAGGCGAAGGAGGTAGGTCAGGGGAGCCATGAGGGGCCCACGAGGGTGGGGGCGTGCCCACCCCCCTAGGGCGCGCCCTCCTGCCTCGTCGCCGCCTTAGCTGCTTCTTGACGTCCACTCCAAGTCTCCTGGATTGCGTTTGTTCCAAAAAGATCGCTCCCAAAGGTTTCATTCTGTTTGGACTCCGTTTGAAATTCCTTTTCTTCGAAACACTGAATTAGGCAAAAAAAACAGCAATTCAGGCTGGGCCTCCGGTTAGTAGGTTAGTCCCAAAAATGATATAAAAGTGTAAAGTAAAGCCCATAAACATCCAAAATTGGTAATATAATAGCATGAAACAATCAAAAATTATAGATACGTTGGATACGTATCACCTCTCTAAATAGTTAGTGTCGTTTTTAATTTACTAAACTCACACCTTGTTACATAATTTGCAGGCTAACCAATATGGGCCACGGTTGGAGTTCTTACAATTGGTGGGAACGCAACATTCAATGGATACACAAGTGGGAAAATGAAGCGCTAGCAGATATAGTGTATCAACTTAGGTACATTTTATTTACATTATTTTTTTACGGTGACCATAGGATGCGTGAAGATGCTTTGCTTTCATCACAACGGTTGATGTAATTATATAATTTTGCAGACCGTACAATGGAAGTACATCTCAAGCGTACAACTAGTGGTACTGCATCAGCACGCATACAAGCCTGGCCAGTCAAGCAGCTACGATACCAACAAATCTCACGCAGGAGGAGCAGATGCAGAGACATGTTGAGCTGCATGCAGCTTACTATCGTGACCAGATGGTAATCGCTAGTAATTTTTTCAGGTCCATCATTTCATAATCATTTCAACCAAATGACAACCAAATATTTTTCAGCTTCAAACTGCCAACGAAATAGGGCAGATCGCGACGGAAAGCATGCCGGCGAGGGACCAGCTGTCAAGTCATTTCATAAATGTTTTAAAGAATATGTAGTAACAAAGTTGAGATGTGGTAGAGGCGACGACGTTGTCACTGGAGCGTACAACATGCCAGTACTGAGGTCAGCCAGACCGAGTGCGGCGCCGTCGTCCAGACCGAGCGAGGCGCGTAGAAGCCATGGGCAGTGGGGGGAGGGTCTGAGTAATACAACGACATTGCCACGACATGACTCCTATCTGCCACTACATTGCTCTTCTTCGGTGTTGCTTCGTCAGGGGCAGACATCTCAGGACCATGGCATGGGCTTGGATTCAATGCCCGAGCTGTATCTTTCCCAAAACCCATATGCATACACAGTATATGGCGCATACACTCAAGGTGAGGGATCTCAGCCGTATCTCTCCATGCGAGGGATCTCCATGCCCGAGGAGACTCGTGTCCTAGATTTAAACCAGTACCACATAGAATGTCCAGACAGTACAGATGAGGGATCTGATCAGGTAGTCATGTTTACATTTTAATGCATTTACAGTGATATTACATATTATCCTCTAACAGTTTTTGTTTACAATGTTTCTATGTACAGGACATACTTGATGTAAATTGGGACGATGAGTACACCCAACGTGGCCTCAACACACGCATATAGGGATCATCACATGATGGTGATGACAAGGTTAAAGCAGTAGTAACGGAGTTCTTCGGAGAGGACGTTATTGGCCCCTCTTTTATCCCCGAGGAGTCACAACAACTGACGGTGTCCTGGACTAGGGGGTACTCCCCACGTCATCTCCCGATCAGTTGGATTGGGCCGAGGATCCCCATGGCCGTATACTCATGGGCCAGTCCGGACAGTTGCCGCGTACAAGGAAGATTCCACAAGACTTGGCGATCAAGACAAGGACTCCTCCCCCACCGGCGTATTCGGCTAGGACTCTTGTTATCCTAGGCCTCTGGTGCATTATATAAACCGAGGCCAGGCTAGTCGATAGATATACAACAATCATACCATAGACTAGCTTCTATGGTTTAGCCTCTCTGATCTCGTGGTAGATCTACTCTTGTACTACCCATATCATCAATACTAATCAAGCAGGAGTAGGGTATTACCTCCATCGAGAGGGCCCGAACCTGGGTAAAAACATCGTGTCCCTTGTCTCATGTTACCATCCGCCTAGACGCACAGTTCGGGACCCCCTACCCGAGATCCGCCGGTTTTGACACCGACAACAACCATACGCCTACAATTACGCATCAGGTTCGCAACAAGGATTATAGACTCCACCACCTGTGCAGGAGTCGCAGACACAGAAAGACCAACTGGAGTACGGTCGCGGTCTTCATGTAACTCGACCCACCTATCGCTTGGAGATTTCCGGTCCGAAGGGAAGGCCAGGTGGCCGTCGTCGACTAGAATGATTCATCTATCTACGTGTGCAACCCATTATATGTACATATGTGTAGGACTTTGAAGTATGTCTAGAGGGGGGGTGATTAGACTACTTGACCAATTTAAAACTTAACCTTTTCCCAATTTTAGAGTTTGACAGATTTTAGCTATCTTAGGACAAGTCAAGCAATCATCACACAAATCAAGCAAGCATGCAAAGAGTATATAGGCAGCAGAAATTAAAGCATGCAACTTGCAAGAAAGTAAAGGGAAGGGTTTGGAGGATTCAAACGCAATTGGAGACACGGATGTTTTTGGCGTGGTTCCGATAGGTGGTGCTATCGTACCTCCACGTTGATGGAGACTTCAACCCACGAAGGGTAACGGTTGCGCGAGTCCACGGAGGGCTCCACCCACGAAGGGTCCACGAAGAAGCAACCTTGTCTATCCCACCATGGCCGTCGCCCACGAAGGAATTGCCTCACTAGCGGTAGATCTTCACGAAGTAGGCGATCTCCTTGCCCTTACAAACTCCTTGGCTCAACTCCACAATCTTGTCGGAGGCTCCCACGTGACACCTAGCCAATCTAGGAGACACCACTCTCCAAGAAGTAACAAATGGTGCGTTGATGATGAACTCCTTGCTCTTGTGCTTCAAATGATAGTCTCCCCAACACTCAACTCTCTCTCATAGGATTTGGATCTGGTGGAAAGAGGGTTTGAGTGGAAAGCAACTTGGGGAAGGCTAGAGATCAAGATTCATATGGTAGGAATGGAATATCTTGGCCTCAACACATGAGTAGGTAGTTCTTTCTCAGAAATGGCAAGTTGGAAGTGTAGGTTCAGTCTGATGGCTCTCTCCACGAATGAAGAGGAGGTGGAGGGGTATATATAGCCTCCACACAAAATCTAACCGTTACACACAATTTACCAAACTCGGTGGGACCGATTCAACAGACTCGGTCGGACCGATTTAGTAAACCTAGTGAATGTTAGTGATTTTCGGTGGGACTGACATGCAACTCGGTGAGACCGATTCGGTTAGGGTTACGGCATAACGTAATCTCGGTGAGGCCGATTACACAAACTCGGTGAGACCGATTTTGGTAATAAGCTTTCCCGAGAGTTGGTCAGGTAAACTCGGTGGGACCGATTTGCTTTTTTCGGTGACACCGAAATGTTACAAAAGGGAAACAGAGAGTTTACATTGCAATCTCGGTGGGACCGATCGCTCACTTCGGTTAGACCGAAACGTTACGAAGGGAAACAGAGAGATTACAATCCCATCTCGGTGAGACCGAGATCCCTATCGGTAGGACCGATTTGCCTAGGGTTTGTGGCAGTGGCTATGACTTTTGAAATCGGTGGCGCCGGGTAGGAAGAATCGGTGTGACCAATTTTGGCTTAGGGTTTAGGTCATTTGTGGATTGTGAGAAAATAGCTGAGGGTTTTGGAGCATATCACTAAGCACATGAAGCAAGAAGCTCATTAAGCAACACCTCATCCCTCCTTGATAGTATTGGCTTTCCCTATAGACTCAATGTGATCTTGGACCACTAAAATGTAAAATGAAGAGTCTTGAGCTTTTGAGCTTGAGCCAATCCTTTGTCCTTAGTATTTTGAGGGATCCACTTTCATCATCCATGCCATGCCATTCATTGAGCTTTCTTGAAATAATAGTCTTGGAATAGCATTAGCTCAATGAGCTATATGTTGTTATGAATTACCAAAACCACCTAGGGATAGTTGCACTTTCAATCTCCCCCTTTTTGGTAATTGATGACAACATATAGATCAAAGCTTCGACAAATGATAATAAGATTGAAAAGCATCGTCGCTTTGAGAAGTATGTAATAAGCAAGAGCTCCCCCTAAATTTGTGCATAGTTTAAGATTTGCTTTTGACTGCAAATGCACAAGGAATTAGGCTCATGGGTTACTCTTCCATGTCACATACATCTTGGTGGAGCGCTCAAAATGATAAAGATTGAATACATGCACTCATCACCAAGCAAGGTGAATGATCACATAGGATAGATAAGATAATATCATCAAACATGCATAAGTGTAGCTTATGATCAAACACATGATCATCAATGTCTCACAAGAATAGCATAGTATCTCAAGCAATAAAAAGCAAACAAGTTTGAACCTGAACCACCAAATCAAGAGAGAACAAAAGCGACACTCTCTCTCTCGAAGCCTATGATCTATACATTTTTCTCCCCCTTTGGCAACAAGTTACCAAAAAGTTCATAGAAAATGCATAGTGCTAGATCGACTCTCAGGCTTGATCTTCAGGTGGTGGTGTAGAGATGGCTCCTTGGACGAAGACTTCAGTTGTTGTAGAGGGAGCTGGAGGAGTTGGTGCTGGAGCTGGTTGCACTGGAGCTGTAGGAGTTTTAGCTGGTGCAGATGATGTTGCTCTAGTGTCTGGTACTGGCACTGCATCTGATCTCTGAGCTCTAGGCACTCTGGCAAATACATTGGTGGTAGTCTTGCCCTTCCTCTCCTGCATGTCATCCTGCAGCTGCTCCACAACTGTCTGAATCTCAGTTACTTTGACATCTAGATCATAGAATTTTTGTTCCATGATTCTTTCCAAGCTCTCCTGATTTTGAGTGAGGGTGGCCAATCCCTTCTCAATCCTCAGAGATGATGCTATCAAGTAACCAAGCTGCTCATGCTTGTTCTTCAAGAAATAGTCAGATGCATCCTCTTGAGTTGGCATCTTGGCAGCCTTCTCCTTCCTTGCCTTCTCCTTCTTCTCTTGAGCTTGAACTGATGATGGTTCATTCTCATTCATGACAACCTCATTGTCCTCAAAGTCTGAATAAAGTGGAAAATGTTCCTTATCCAATAGATATTTGCCTGTGACCATCTTTGAGTTAATCAACTCCTGAATCTGAGGGGCATATCCACAACTCCTCTTATGATCTGCTGCAGTCCACTTAATGGTTTCAACTATAAGGCTCATGACCTTGAATTTCTGAGGCACATCAAATAAATGCAACATATTGATTGCATGCCCTCTGATCATGTTGTGGTCACCTGACTTAGGCAATAGAGTGTGCCTTAGGATCCAATTGATTGTAGGCAGCCCTGACAGAAGAAAGTGGACTGATCCAAAAGAGAAAGTCTCTAGGGCTTTGTCTGGGATCTCCTTGTACATATGTGCCATGGTATTGTGTGAAATTTTCTTCTTGGCATATACATCCAGGTCATCATCATTTTCCTTTGGGGCATTTATAAGTTTTGCCCACTCCTCAACAGTTGACTTGTACCTTGTACCTTCAGACATCCAAACTATCCTCCCATCTGGATAGAAGTGTGTTGTGGAGTAGAATTGCATGGTAAGTTCATCATTCCAGTTGGTGAGCTTTTGTCCAACAAAATCTGCAACTTCACAAGCAACAAAACTATCTTGCACTCCAGGATAGTGCTCTTCATTTTCCTTCATGTAGGTCCAGTCGACCCACCTCATATCACACACAATGGGCTTCTTGTACAACAAGATTGTCTCATAGAAGTCCTGCTGTTCCTTTGTATGGAACCTGTAATCAACAGCAGTCCTTCTCCTTGTGGCATATGGATCTGCCAACCTCCATAGCCTCAACCCTGAATCTTTTCTGATGTTCATGTCCTCAGCCACAGGATGGGCATCATTGTGGTCTGGTATCTTGGGCTCGAGCTTCCTCAGAACTTGTCCTTCTTCATCTTCCTCCTCAGCAACCTCAGGCACTGGGGCCTTGTTCTTCTCAGCAGCTGGAGTACTCCTGGTATTCCTCTTTGGTGCAGACTTGGCCTTGGGGGCAGCTTTGGGTGCTTCCTTGGGCTTAGATGTTGCAGCTCCAGATCTAATAGCATCACCCATAAGCTTTGGTGCCTTGGGTGCTGGTGCAGCAAGCTCTTCTTCCTCTTCCATCATGGAAGGTTGCCCAACAACTCTGGTCGTGGTCTTCTTGACCCTTTCCTTCCTTTTCTTTCCTTCAGCAGTTGGCTCTTTGGGATCAGGTTTCTCAGGCAGTTTAGTTGAGTCTCTGGCTTTGGACATTGGTTGTCTTCCTGCAGGCCTTTTAATCTTCATGCCTGGCTTTGTATGCTTTGCTGAGCCATACTCCTTTTTGAGTACTACTTTCTTGGAGGTAGCCTCATCTTCTTCTGCTCTATAATCCTCATCTTTAGAGTCTAAAGTTCTCTTCTTCCTTTGCCTGGTAGCAGCCTTAGGCAGGTTGCTAGGAGTGCTCCTGCTGCCTTCATCTGAAGTGCTGAAGGGACTAGTGCCCTCACTCATGTCAATCTGCTCTGCTGACCTGTTCTGGCTGTCACTCTGGTCTGACATGCTGCAAACACTGACTGCTGACCCTGTGAAGAGTTATAGATGAGATAGAGTGGATGAGCATCACAAAATGTAGAGATTTTTGCAAAAGAATGATTCAAAATTTCAGTTTTATTTTTCCACGGAAAGCATTTCGGATCAAACAATTTTCAAACTCAGTGATACCGAAGCAGTTTTGGAACCTAAACTGATGAACTCGGTTGGCTCGAGTCACAGTTCGGTGGCACCAAGACTGCTAGGGTTTCACAAAGTCCTAAAAACGGTCGCACCGATTAGCAATTCTCGGTTAGACCGAGAGTTACTAGTGCAATGGCATAAGCCAAATCGGTGGGACCGAGTTTTTCAACTCGGTGGGTCCGAGATGGTTTCGGTGGAAACCTAACCCTAAATTTTCAAATCTCATCTAATCTACGGATTGCATTGACTGGATAGGAGTGTTTCAATCGTGGAAAGAATCAATAAGAACACAATGTGCTAGGAATCGGACGAGGATAGCACTGTGATCGAGTCCATACCCTAGCTCGGCGATGAACTCGCTACGGCGGCAACGGCGGGGTTGAATTCCGTTGAAGGCGGCGGAGACCAGCGACAGGAGGCGGCTGGCGACGAGGAGACAATCCGGAGACCTTGGAGGCAGAGTGAGCTATTTCGCGGGCGAAGGGGTTCGGAGAAATTTCCAAAATTTTGCCCGTGACTATATATAGCCCGACCCTGTCGGTGTGACCGAGTGGAACAACTCGGTGGCACCGATATGCATAACTGTGTTCAGTTACAGCAACTCGGTGTGACCGAAAAGTTCAAATCGGTTGCACCGAGATTGAAAACCTAGATCGACTTAGTGATCTCGGTAGGACCGAAATGGAGGAATCGGTCAGACCGAGAATCATAAAGAAGTTTTGGAAGTTTAAGTCTATGACGAATCGGGGACTCCGAGTGCTCCTCACACAGAGTGGTTCGAATCTGACTTGACCAAATTTTGTGATGTAGCATGAATAGGGTTTGAGACGAGAAAAGCATAGATAGCTAGAGAAAGTTCTTAGGCATTCTTGTCCATCCACTTGGCCAAAATAAGAAAGAACCAAACAATCAAAACAACAAGTGGATGTCCTTGAATGAGTAAAATATGCACCAACATGCTCACACAAAAAGATAGCAAATGAAATATGTGGCAAAGCATGCACAACCAATTCTAGCATCTATCAAACAATTGGCGATGACTTGGTCATCTATATATGAGTATATTGACTTAGGAGTCAAATGATAAACATTTGATCATAGGTCATACTCATCGTTTAAGCTCAAGTGGGGTTACCACTTTACATAATGCATTGATGACTAGGTCATCTATATATGAGTATATTGACTTAGGAGTCAAATGATAAACATTTGATCATAGGTCATACTCATCGTTTAAGCTCAAGTGGGGTTACCACTTTTACATAATGCATTGATGTGTTCACACCATTAGAGTTGCTTTGACTCAATTCTTAGAGTTAAGCTCCCCCTAGATGTGAGATCCCCCCTTAGAGGGATGAACTAACCTTGGGTTTTGTCGATGATGACTTCATGTAGGTGTTGAAGATGTGGATGCTCAATGTTGATGTAGATCAATTGGAGCAATCCTTTGGAGTGAGTTGCACTTTCAACTTGCCTACATGGGTTAGTCCCACAAGGAACAA
>LR880972.1:979801735-979836034 GCA_904067115.1 Aegilops sharonensis
ATTTACTTGTTGACAACTCTAGTGATGAATACTATGATGAAACGTCAATTAATCATGCTAATCAAACGAATGACAATGATAAGGAGAAAATTGAGCTTCTAACTAAAGAACTAAACACTCTTAAGTTGGCTCATGAAACTATCTTCGAAGATCATCGAGAACTTTTAAGGGCTCATGAGAAGTTACGCTTTGAAAAGCTCAATCTTGAGCAAGAGCATGAGTTCTTAAAGGCAATCAATGATGATCTCCGCAAGAAAATTTTTTCTTATATTGCCAAGCGTTTACTCTTATCTACTTACATGCCTCAAGTCAAGTCTAGTAACAAGTACAAGAAAGATACTTCCTCTAGTAGTAACAATAATGTCAAATCCAATGTTGTTGCTTCTAGTAGTTCTCTTGATTCCACTAATGATCTCTTAGCCAAGTTACACTCGAGCAAGAAAATAGTTTATTGAAGGGAATTATAGAGAAAGGTGTTTACAAGAGCCTTGCCGGGAGTAAGCAATTCGAGGAAATTGTACGCAAGCAAGGAAGGCACCGGAAGAATCAAGGTGTTGGTTTTGAACGAAAGTTCAACGCCAATGGAGTTGAGTGGGAAGAAGATCATTACCCCAAGACAAAGTTTGTTCCTCAACAAGACAAGTATGATCCTACTTCCTTCAAGGGGACACAAGCTCAAGATGATCTTCCACCACAAGACCACAAGAACAAAGGCAAGGACAAGCTTCAAGAAGAGATTGATGCATTTGAAGAAGCACCTAAAGCCCCGTTCAAGTGGGTCCCTATCGGTGTCAAAACCGGCGGATCTCGGGTAGGGGGTCCCGAACCGTGCGCCTAGGCGGATGGTAACAGGAGACAAGGGACACGATGTTTTTACCCAGGTTCAGGCCCTCTCGATGGAGGTAATACCCAACTCCTGCTTGATTAATATTGATGATATGGGTAGTACAAGAGTAGATCTACCACGAGATCAGAGAGACTAAACCCTAGAAGCTAGCCTTTGGTATGATTGTTGTTCGTCCTATGGACTAAAACCCTTCGGTTTATATAGACACCAAATAGGGTTAGGGTTACACAGAGTCGGTTACAATGGTAGGAAATCTACATATCTGTATCGCCAAGCTTGCCTTCCACGCCAAGGAAAGTCCTATCCCGACACGGGACGAAGTCCTCAATCTTGTATCTTCATAGTCCAGGAGTCCGGCCAAAGATGACAGTTCGGCTATCCAGACAGCCCCTAGTCCAGGACTCCCCTAGTAGCCCCTGAACCTTGCTTCAATCACGACGAGTCCGGCGCGCATATTGTCTTCGGCATTGCAAGGCGGGTTCCTCCTCCGAATACTTCATAGAAGGTTTTGAACACAAGGATAGTGTCCAGCTCTGCAAAACAAGTTCCACATGCCACCGTAGAGAGAATAATTTTTTGCACAGATCTGCTGACGTACTCCGCGGCAGGACATCACACCACGGCCAGGCCTTTATTCGAATCGTTTTTTACTGTCCCACCTTAGCGTGTTTAGCGAGGCGGTTTCCTTGGCACGTCTTATCAAAGCGTAGATCGTGCCCCCTTATTCCGGGATTCTCATTAATACGGATGTGGGTAACCCAACCGCGCCATTGATTGCGGCGCTTGGGAGATAAGCGAGTTTTATCAGGCTGGTGGGGGACGCATAGCCTCGTCCGTCCATATAAGGGGATAAGGATCCACCCTTTTCACCTACGCCTTCCTCCTCCCTTGCTCATCCATTTCCGCGCACTCTGAGCTCCAGCGCCCAAGTTCGCACATCCTTCCTCAACCATCTCCAGCCATGTCCGGAGCGGGAGGCAGGTGGATGGTCTCCTCCGTCACGGAGGGCCAAGTAAAAAGACTGCGGAAGGCCGGATACTTGTCCGGCGACGTCACACATCAGCTGCCCGACGAAGGGCAGCTCATCCCCACCCCTGAGCCCCATGAGCGGGTCGTATTTCTTGCCCACTTCCTCCACGGACTGGGTTTTCCACTTCACCCATTCGTCCGGGGGTTCATGTTCTACTACGGCCTAGACTTCCACGATCTGGCCCCGAATTTCATCCTCAACATCTCGGCGTTCATCATCGTGTGCGAGGCTTTCCTCTGCATCCAGCCCCACTTCGGCTTATGGTTGAAGACCTTCAATGTCATGCCGAAGGTTGTGGGCGGCCGCCAGGTGGAGTGCGGAGGCGCCATGGTCGGCAGGATCGCCAACGTCTTATGGCTCGATGGCTCCTTTGTGGAGATCGTGAAGGGGTGGCAATCGGGGTGGTTCTACATCACCGAGCCGCGCGACCCTAAATGGGCGGCGGCCCCCGAATTTCGGTCTGGTATTCCCACGCGGCTCACTTCTTGGAAGGAGACTGGCCTGGCGTGGGGTAATTCGGAAGAGCTGACCGGACTCCAAACCTGCATGCGGACCTTGGTGAACAAGAATCTCAGGCTCGTCAATGTGGTCCAGGTTATGCTCATCCGCCGGATCCTCCCATGCCAACAACGGGCCTTCAAATTGTGGGAGTTCAATCCGGCACAGCATCCAACCCTGAAGAGGCTCTTCGACACTACGTACGAAGATGCCTGGAAGGTGCTGTTCAAGGGCGCCGAGGCTCCCTCATCTGCTACAGAAGATCGCGGATTCAGCTCACAACGTCAAGCTACAGAGGTAAGCTATTTTTCCCTTCACGGGAATCTTGCTTTTCATAGTTTGACTCTATGCGGGATCTAAACTCCCTTGCCTTTGACAGGACTGGCGGACCACATCCGGGCAGGTTAACTATCCGGCTCCTTTGCCAGAAGACCCAGTAGACGCCCGCTTGACGGGGCTGCTGGCTCCGGCGCCTTACGTGGTGCCGGAGAAGAAGGCCAAGAAGAAGGCCACGGGGACTCGAAGGAGTGCCCGGCGCCAGGTGTTGTCGGACTCATCGTCCGACGACTCGGAGGTGGACTCCTCCCGTGAAAACGAGGAGGAGGAAACAGAAGCCTCTCCCCCAGCGGGGGGAGAGAAGAAAAGAAAGGACGCCCCAGCTGGGGAGGCCGGAGGGTTCAAGAAGGGAAGAACCCTTCCTCCGGACGTCTCCACCAACGCCAATGACGGCGAGGAGGAGTGGCCCTTGAGGGCCAAGCCCCTAGCGAGATCGTAAGTGTCCGGATACCCATGGCTTTTTTCATTGCATAGTGTTCTCTAATGCCGAACAATCATGCAGCCCGCCCAAGGACGAGCTCGCCGCTTCGTCGAGCGGGTCCCTGAATTCGTCGGGAGTGGAGAGTACTTCACTTCCGTCCGCCTCCTCACCTCACGCTGCTGACGACGCCGAGGTGGGGCCCCAAGGGGGGCCTGGTCAAGAGGAGGCGGCACAGGAGGCGCCGCAAGGCAGCCTCCCGGACTCCAGGCGCGAGGGGAGCAAGATCCCCAGGGGCTCTAAGCCCGACCCTTGTCCGGACGCCATACCGGAACCTTCAGCGGTTCCAAAGTCCGGCAAGCAGCCCCTTCGTAGGAAGGGTAAGACGCCGGTGTCCTCCGTCCAACCGGAGGCACCGGATAGCTTACTGGAGGCACTTAACAGCGCCTCCATCAAGGAGGAGCACCGCACTATTATGAGTGTGGTGATCCAGAAAGTTCAGTCCGCCAAGAGCAGGCTGACTGAAGCCTGCAACGGCCTTCTAACAGGCTTTGAGGTAAGTTTTAAATATATGTAAGAAGATTACCGCATAGACAGTAGCCCCTGATTCTTAGTTTGGTGTTCGGAAAGAAAAGCCGGACTGAGGATCTAAAAAGATATACGTAGGAGTCTAACATAATTATGTCAATATGGGAATGCAGGCTGCCCTGCTGACCTCTGCTGCACTGACTGCGGAGGTCAACGCATTGAAGGAGAGCCTCGAGCGGTCCGAGAACGAGCTCGGCCAAGCCAAGAAGCAGCTCGAGGACAAGGAAGGTAAGTAATACCTTATGGAATTTAAAAAATGTGGCTGCAAAAGATAACAGGAATAACATGGGTACTGCAGGGGCCACGAGCGAGGTGATGACTGAGGGAGTCCTGGACTAGGGGGTGTCCGGATAGCCGAACTATCATCACGGCCGGACTCCAAGACTATGAAGATACAAGATTGAAGACTTCGTCCCGTGTCCGGATGGGACTTTCCTTGGCGTGGAAGGCAAGCTTGGCGATACGGATATGTAGATCTCCTACCATTGTAACCGACTCTGTGTAACCCTAACCCTATCCGGTGTCTATATAAACCGGAGGGTTTTAGTACGTAGGACGAACAACAATCATACCATAGGCTAGCTACTAGGGTTTAGCCTCTCTGATCTCGTGGTAGATCTACTCTTGTACTACCCATATCATCAATATTAATCAAGCAGGAGTAGGGTATTACCTCCATCGAGAGGGCCCGAACCTGGGTAAAAACATTGTGTCCCTTGTCTTGTCACAGCCCTAGATCTGATTGTAATTAGGTTCATCAGCATCCATGCATCATGTTTAAACTTATTTGAAAATTGAGATGGAGATTGCCTAAACCCCTAGAACCAAAATAATGCAAATAGGTTCAACTTCAAAATATTTTCAATGAACCAAATTGGTCTGCAAAAATGTTCATGATTATGGAAAAGGGTGAAAACCATATCCAGAGATGATGCATATTTTTTCAGGACATTTTGGATTTTTGAATAAACCATATTGTATTTGAATTGGGGCATTTAAATTCTATAAATAATTTTAAATGCTCCAACATATTCTGAAAATAGCTAAGGGTCTCTGTAATATTTCAGTTAATGCTCAAAATCATTTTCAGGATTTATTAAAATGATTTGGTTTATAAACTAAATCAAAACAGAGCAAATAAACAGAATTAAATAGAAATAAGAGAGAGAGAGAGAGAGAAGCCACTTGGGCCAGCTTACCTGGCGCCCCACCTGGCCCAGCAACTCCAGCCGGCCCGGCCCACCTGGCCGTTGCCAGTCATCCCCAACCTCTGCCAGTAGGCAGAGGAGGGATAACGCACGGCGCGCGCGCGGGCGCCACGCAACCAGGCTGCCTGCCTGCGTCGCCTGGCCACCGCGACGCCTCGCGACTTCTCCTCGACGCCGCCCCGACCCCCTGGACCCCCTCGCTCTCTCCCTCTCCCTCATTCCCCTCCTCTGTCTCGTTCTCTCACGCACACCCGAACGCGTCGTCGCCGCCATTCGTCACCACCGCGGCCACCGGCCAGCGCTAGACCCATGGACCAGCCCCCGAGCTCCGCTGTGCCACCCTCGTCCTCTCCGCCGAGCCACGCGGCACCGGACGCCCCCAAACGTTGTCATCGTGGTCATCTTCAACCTCGGGCACCCGAGCCCCTCACCGTCGATTCACGCCGTCAAGGACGTCCCCGAGCTCACCGACCTCCTCGTCCGACTCGCCGTGAGCCCCTGTCCCCGTCCATCTCTCTCTTCTTCCCCATAGGCCGCTATAGCCACCAAACCACCTACGCCCGAATCCGCCGCCGCACGAGCTCATCGCCGACGAGGCTCCGGTGGCCTTTTGGTTCCGTGCGTGCCTCCGTTGGGTTCGTGAGATCTCATAGAACGCGTAGGTGCTAACCGTAGATCCTCCCGTGCACGGCGTCGTCGTTTTCATCGGCGCCCGAGCTCCGGCCGCCGCCAAACACGTCGCTGGCGCCTTTTCCGGCGACCCCGAGCCCAACTACTTCCACCACTCGACACGGCACTCTTCCAGCTATCCGTAGAGCCCCTCCTCCGTCCGTTTGGTCGCCGGAGAAAGAAACCCGAAGGCCTCCGCCGCCTCGGCCTCGCCGGCGACTCAACGCCGGTGGGATTGACTCGTTTGACCAGGGGTTTGACCTCCCCTCGGTCAATGACAGGTGGGGCCAGCCCCCTGTTAATTAGTTTAGTTTGTTCTAACCTAATTAGCCACTGTTTCACTAACATGTGGGCCCTAATGTTTAATTAACCGACTAATTAATTAATTAGGCTAATTAAGCTCTGTTAAATCGCCCTGCAGCTGACACACGGGTCCCACGCGACAGGTTTGAACTGATCGACGCCTGTTGACCGCTGACGTCATAGTGACGTAGTGCTGATGCAATTAGTTATTTTCTGGATTTAATTTAATTCAGGAAATTCCAGAATATATCCAAAACTTCTAAAATTCATAGAAATTCAACCGTAACTCCAATGGAAATAAGTTATATATGAAAAATGATCAGAAAAATATGAAGAATCTGTTTATGCCATGATCGTGCATGTTTGAAAAAGTTAACCTCACTGAATAGGACAAATAATGATTAGGACAATTTGTGAAATAACATTTGGAGTTGGAATTTGATCTTGTTTGAGTTCCACTTCAATTAACTTGGCTAGATATTTCATTAGGTGAATTCAGTACCTTAACATGACATGTCATTCATGTGAATGTGCATTGCATTGATTGTGTTCTTTCTCAGTTGCCGGTGTTTGTCCCCTCTCAGTAGACGACGTACCGACGATGAGTTCGATGACACCGATGAAGAACTATATTATCTTCAGAAGTGCCAGGCAAGAAAAACCCCCTTGTTCATTCCGATACAATCCCACTCTCTCGCTCCTGCTCTATTTTACTGCATTAGGACAACAATGACTCATGTGTTACTTGCTGCGGTAGCTGAACCCCTTTATCCTCTGCATTACCTGTCATTCCACAGTAATTAGATGAAACCCACTAGCATGAGTAGGAGTTGTTTGAGCCCTGATGTGCCTACTCATTCATGCTTGTTTGTCATGCCTGCTACTGCTTAGAGTTGAGTCAGGTCTGATTCATCGGGAATGAATCGGAGGTGTGTAAACATGTCCTACTGTGTGTGAGCTAAGTGTGTGAACACGATTTGGTAAAGGTAGCGATGAGAGGCCATGTAGGAGTACATGGTGGGTTGTCTCATTGAAGTCGTCCTCAGGAACTGAGTTCTGTGTTTGTGATCCATGAAACAGTTACTACCACACATTGGGATCCTTAATTGACTCTCTCAGCTTCTTAACCACCCTTGTCCTCTGTCCAGGAGTTGCAACTAGTTTCTGGTGTTTGTAGCATATGTGTTGGAGGTCGTGCGTAGCGCTGACCCTAGGGGTGGGCTATGATGCGGTAGATACACCATGGCCCGGTGTACCGAATGCCCGTTTGGTATCTCGGGAACCCTGCACACATCGTTCGGGGTTGTATGGGAAACCTCGGCCGGACTCCCTGCGGATGGAACCTGAATAGGTGATAAACCTGGACTAGGGACTTGAGTGTTTAGGTAGGCTGTGGCCGACACCCACGTTGGGCTTCCGCTTGAAGGTTGCCGAGTACATGTCGTGTAAACGGCGGTAAGTGGTGAGAGCGTGTGTGAAGAAGTACACCCCTGCAGGGTTATTATGATCTATTCGAATAGCCGTGTCCGCGGAAAAGGACTTCTGGGTTGCCTATAACAGTTCATAGACAAGTGAAAGTGGATACTCTAAAATGCGCAAGATAAGCGTGAGTGCTATGGATGGCGTTCTCGTAGGGAGACGGGAGCGGATCCATAGTGGTGTATTGATATGGTGAATATGTGGACTCGTGTGTGCCACCTCAAAAGAGTTACTTGCAGTCGTAGTTCAGGATAGCCACTGAGTCAAAGCTGGCTTGCTGCAGTCAAACTCCACCACCCCCTTTGTTGATAATGATGCATATGTAGTTAGTTCTGATGTAAGTCTTGATGAGTACGTTTGTACTCACGTTTGCTTATTTTATGTTTTGCAGAGAGACTTCAGTCTCGCTAGTAGTTCCGCTTGGACTTCGACGTTTAGCTTGTTACCTCAGCTACGATCTTGTGCCCTCGGCAGGATCTGGTAGATAATCAGGCTTCTCAGCCTTTTTCATTTATAGTTGTCTGTACTCAGACATGTTAAGCTTCCGCTTGTGCTTTGACTTGTATGCTCTGAGTGTTGGGTCATGAGACCCATGTTTGTAATATATCGCTCCTCGGAGCCTAATGAATAAATATTTGAGTCGTAGAGTTATGTTGTGATGCCATGTTGTATTTACACATATTGAGCATATTGTGTGTATGTTTGAAATGCTTGGTATGTGTGGGATCCGACAATCTAGTTGTTTATCCTTGGCAGCCTCTCATATGGGGAAATATAGTCTAGTGCTTCCTGAGCGATAGTAGTCCGCTACAGCCCGGTTCACCGGAGTCCTGCTAGCCCAGCACTACTGCTTTGGACACTTGACTGGCCGGCATGTGTTTCACTTCGTTCCTATGTCTGTCCCTTCGAGGACATGTCACGCGGTGATATTCGGAGTCCTGCCTAGCCTGCTACAGCCCGGAATACCGGAGTCCTGTTAGCCCAGTGCTATAGCCTGAATTCATACGTTGATGACCGACATGCTCGATGTGATTCATGTATGCCTGTCCCCATGGGTTAGTGCCGCTTTGGGTTCACGACTAGCCATGTCGGCCCGGGTTCTCTGTCATATGGATGCTAGCGACACTATCATATACGTGAGCCAAAAGACGCAAACGGTCCCGGGCCATGGTAAGGCGACACCCGTGGGAATACCGTGCGTGAGGCCGCAAAGTGATATGAGGTGTTACCGGCTAGATCGATGTGACTTGGAATCGGGGTCCTGACATGTCTCTTGTTACCATCCGCCTAGACGCACAGTTCGGGACCCCCTACCCGAGATCCGCCGGTTTTGACACCGACATTGGTGCTTTCATTGAGAGTTCCTCTGTGTCGTCACCTATAGGCCCGATGGCTCCCCGGACAGATCTTCGTACTCGGCGGCTTTGCACTGCAGGCCAATTCGCTTGGCCATCTGGAGCAGATCGAAAGCTACGCCCCTGGCCATCAGGTCAGATTTGGAAGTTTAAACTACACGGCCGACATCCGCGGAGACTTGATCTTCAACGGATTCGAGCCGCAGCCAAGCGCGCCGCACTGTCTCGATGGGCACGATCTAGCTCTGCCGCCGAACAGTGTCCTGGAGGCCGCACCAGTGCCCACTCCGACCCTTAATCCGGAGCCGGATTCCCGATCGAGGACGAGTGGTTGGACACCGCCTCGGGGGCTACGATCTCAGCGGCGATTGAGCCGAACTCCATCCCTGTCCTTTGCGAAGACCGTGACTCCAAGGTGCCACTCCTCTCCGGACTCCGAACCCTCCGCGCCCCTACCAATCGAATCCGATTGGGCGCCGGTCATGGAATTCACTGCCGAGGACATCTTTCAGCACTCGCCCTTTGGCGACATCCTGAATTCACTAAAGTCTCTCTCTTTATCCGGAGAGCCCTGGCCGGACTACGGTCAGGAAGGTTGGGATGCGGACAACGAAGAAATTCAACGCCCACCCACCACCCACTTTGTAGCCACTGTCGATGATTTAACCAACATGCTCGACTTCGACTCCGAAGACATCGACGGTATGGACGACGATGCTGGAGACGACCAAGACCCAGCGCCTACAGGGCACTGGAAGGCCACCTCGTCATACGACATATACATGGTGGACATCCCAAAAGATGGGAACGACAATGGAACAGCGGAGGATGACCCCTCCAAGAAATAGCCCAAGCGCCGACGTCAGCGGCGCCGCTCTAAATCCCGCCACAGCAAAAACGGTGATTCCGGCACGGGAGATAATAACATCCCGGACAGTGCCGAAAACAACCCCCTCCAGCAGGACTCAGCGCAGGAGGAGGGAGAAGCAAGTCCGCACAACAGTGCGGCGGAAAGAGAGGTAGAGGACGATAATTATGCGCCTCCCTCCGAAGATGAGGCAAGCCTCGACGACGACGAATTTGTCGTGCCTGAGGATCCCGCCGAACAGGAGTGTTTCAAACACAGGCTTATGGCCACGGCAAGCAGCCTCAAGAAAAAGCAGCAACAGCTTAGAGCTGACCAAGACCTGCTAGCTGACAGATGGACTGAAGTCCTTGCAGCCGAAGAGTGTGAACACGAACGCCCCTCCAAAAGCTACCCCAAACGCAAGCCGTTGCCTCGATCAGAGGAGGAAGCACCCAAGTCACCAGCGCACGACATGGCAGACCAGCCACCCCGTGGCCGTGGCAGAGAAGCCTCTCGGCCCTCCGCTCAAGCCACACCCCAACGCCGCTCAAAAAGTACCAAGGCACAGGAAAACGCGCCGGACTTGCGAGATATATTGGAGGATAAGGCAAAACATACAAGATCGATCTACGGATCGCGTGGGCGCCCAACGACTCGGGATGATTACCGTCGCGCGGGATACAGTAAACCCGGCCGGGCCGAACACAGTAGACAAAGCTCATATGAGCTACGTCGTGATATAGCCCAATACAGAGGCGCCGCACACCCACTATGCTTCACAGATGAAGTAATGGATCATCAAATCCCTGAGGCTTTAAACCCGTAAACATCGAATCATACGATGGTACCACAGATCCTGTGGTCTGGATCGAGGACTATCTCCTCCATATCCACATGGCCCGCGGTGATGATCTACACGCCATCAAATACCTCATCCTCAAGCTTAAAGGACCAGCTCGGCATTGGCTTAACAGCTTGCCAGCAGAATCAATTGGTTGTTGGGAGGACCTGGAAGCCGCATTCCTTGATAACTTCCAGGGCACATATGTGCGACCACCAGACGCCAATGACCTTAGCCATATAATTCAGCAGCCAGAAGAATCGGCCATACAATTCTGGACACGGTTCCTAACCAAGAAAAATCAAATCGCTGACTGTCCGCATGCAGAGGCCCTGGCAGCCTTCAAACATAACATCCGCGACGAGTGGCTAGCCCGGCACCTAGGACAGGAAAAGCCGAAATCCATGGCAGCCCTCACAACACTCATGACCCGCTTTTGTGCGGGAGAGGACAGCTGGCTAGCTCGTAGTAACAACTTCACCAAAAACCCTGGTAGTTCGGATACCAAGGACAGCAATGGCAGGTCGCGTCGCAACAAGAACAAGCGCCGCATTAACAGCGATAATGCTGAAGATACGGCAGTCAATGTGTCGGTGTACTAGAGTAGGGGTACCCTAGTACCCCGAACTCGTGCACGGACAGTTGCAGCGCCCCACGGCAGGGCTAGCCTGATGACCGCCAAGGTCCTCAGCGGCCCCCTTGGAGCCATTCAAGAACAAAGTAGTCAAGACCCCGGCAAGAGGAGCTTGCCGGGAAGGCCACTCAGGACGCGAAGGAAACAAGGCCCCGGCAAGAGGAGCTTGCCGGGAAGGCTTGGTGGGCGCCGAGCCCCCAAGCGCGACAAAGTTCCTGCCGCGGCAAGGCGCTTGCCGGGGCGGGCAACCTCTCTTCATCTCCGCTCCAGCTCATCCGCCAACGTGTCGCCACGGGGTTTCTCCAGAAACGCGTGTCGACGGGCTGTGCAGCCAGCGGGGAGCAGCGATAAGCGGCGCTGACAAGCTACCATCGTGGCAAACGGAGGTGCACTTGACGGTCCCTGTTACACTGTTCGGGCGACTGAGACGGGCATTGATGACTCTTGTCCCTTGCCGTCAGAGTTAGGTATAGATTACTGTACACTGTACAAAGCGGTGTACCAACCTATGTTTTTACTATCTTACCCTTGTCTACTTGCCACATGTGGTAACCCCTTGTGCCTATAAAAGGAGGCCCAAGGGCAACGTAGAAAAGGTTCGGGGTTTGGTTCTGTCCAGCTCCGGCTTAGTTCATCACGCTCATACGAGACCACACATTCAGGCTAGGTTTTGTAGCTTCCATTGCTCCCTAGCAAGAACACAAGATAATCCACTAAAGCAGCAGTAGGAGTATTATCTCTCCGGAGAGCTCCGAAGCTGGGTAAACCTGCTCGTGTGCATCGCCTCGATCCGCTCTTTGTGCAATCTCCGCCCCCCTCCGAACCACAAGGGACCCAGGTCCCGTAGGTGTTCGTGGGACACGATCAGTCCTCCCCGACATCTTTGGCGCGCCAGGTAGGGGGCGTCGAGACTGTGTGAACCCGATCCGGCGTTCGCACGAGCAGTTTCTTCATCAACATGGCACCGAAGAAGAAATCTTCGGCAGCAGCAGAGCCGTCCGCGTCGAACCCACCACCACCGGAGCCATCAGGCGGTGGAGGAAACGCTGGCGGAGGAACGGGCGTCGAAGAGAGAGCCCACAACGCCGCCAGGTCCAAAGACAAGGCAGCGCAGGCGCCAGCGTCCGAATCTTCACCACGTCCTTCTCAGGAGGCGCGGGACCGACAGCGTCGTGATGATCGCGGCGCCATACGCTCGTTGGATCAAGGCCAAGCTGGAGGATCCCGAGGCCCTCGAGACCCGCATGCACCCCAGCATGCTGGTACGAGCGGAGTACGGTCGCTTGGGCGGGATGCTGCTCCTCCTAACTTGGCTAGGAGTCCGAGCACATCCCGTTCTTCGCTCCGTACGCCGTTGCCGCCAACCACACCAGCGGAAGCCTTGGCAAGAGCTCAGTTACTTCTAGATTACCCTCCAACGGCCGACAAGGTCGACGAATGGAGGGCCACAATTCAGAGTCTCATCGGCTTCGCCAACGGCGACGTCCCGCGGCAACCGAGTGCTTCGCAGCCGCGGCAAGGCGACAAGGCGCGAGTTGATGGCGACGAGACTTGCGGGGGTGCAGCCACCGTGCACTCACCTTCCCGAAGGCCAAGATCGCCGACTCGCCGGATCCACCTTGACAGCGACTCCTCAGCGTCGTCGGATCCGCGAGCTCGTCGCGACCAGCGCCAAGTTCTTCGAGAGCGGCAAGAAGAAGACGCTCGAACTCGTATCGAGCGCCGAAGACAAGCGCGCCGTCAATCTGACCAACGCGCCGGGCCCACTGTCGATATGCATGCGCCACGGGAACCAGGCGACTTGCCGTACGCGGTAGGTTGCCCTGCGTTCACTCGTGAGCTGCGGCAAGTCCGGTGGCCCGACAAGAAAAACTTCAAACCAGATGTGCCGGAGAAGTATGATGGCAGGACACACCCATCGGAGTTCCTTAGCATCTACACCATCGCGGTGCAGGCTGCGGGGGGACGAGACGACAAGATCCTCGCCAACTACTTTCCCCTGGTACTCAAGCCAAACGTCAGATCTTGGCTCATGCACTTGCCGGATGGCTCTATTTCTTCTTGGGCAGATTTGTGCCACCAGTTTGTTGGCGCCTTCACAGGTGGCCACAAGCCTCATGGCCAGGAGAGTGACCTCCACCTGCTTGCCCAGAAGGAGGGAGAGTCCCTGCGCAAGTTCATCCAGAGATTCAGCCGTGTGCATTACAACATCCCAGACGTCCACCCTGCCGCGGTGATCAGTGCATTTCATCAGAATGTACGAAACTGCAGGATGAGGGAGGAGATGGCGATGTGTAAAGTGAAAGACGTCAGCGAGCTCTACGCCCTGGCCGACAAGTGTGCACGCGCTGAAGAAGGAAGAAGACTCCCAGGAGAGAATGTGGGAACAGAGTCTGATAGTGAGGAGACCGCCCCGGCAAGGAAGAGCCGGCGGTGAAACAACAGAAGGAACAAAAACCAAGAAGTACTAGTTGTCGAGCAGTCCGGCAAGGATGGTGCCGCCAACAAAACCAAGGCTAGTGGCTCCGGCAAGGAGGTTGCCGTCGATGCCGACCGCTAAGCTGTGGCGGCCGCCGACAAGCCTGACAGCTCCAACAAGCAGTACTGTAAGATCCACCGCACCAAGGGCCACGATCTCCGAAGCTGCAAGAAAGTCGAGCAGCTTGTTGAGCTACAGAGAGCTGAATACGAGCGGCGAGACAAGGAGAAATCCCTAGAAGGTGCACTAGCAGCGAGTAAGAAGAGACCCGGTCGGGGGGGACGCCGCGGCAAGGCCAAGCAGCGGCAAGGAGACAGACCTCCCCGTGGCCGTGACAAGGAAGAAGATGAAGATGAGGAGGACGAAGACATGGAAGATGATGAAGCTGACGAGCAGGAGTTTCAAAAGGCAACAGAGGTCCTTTGCGTTGACGGTGGTGCTTCTCTGCATACCTCGCACCGCCAACTCAAGCAATGGATGCGTGAGGTTAATGCAGCAGAACCATCCATAGAGTCACGAAAGCCTCTGAAGTGGTCCAGCACGCCCATCATTTTTGACGTTGAGGATCACCCTGATCGCATCACGGCGGTCGGGTGCTTGCCGATGTTGGTATCTCCAACGATCCGCAACCTCAAGGTCACAAAAATGTTGGTTGACGGTGGGGCCGGCCTGAACTTGATCTCCTCTGCAGTGCTCCAGAAGCTTCAAATCCCTAACAGCGAGCTCGAAGAAACTGGTATTTTCCAAGGAATCAACCCAGGAAGGAGCAAGCCCAAAGGGAAGATCACGTTGCCGGTAACATTTGGCAGCGAGCTCAATTTCAGAACTGAGAGGGTCACGTTTGACGTTGTCGATTTCCCATTGCCCTACAATGGCATACTTGGCCGTCCAGCACTCGCCAAGTTCATGGCCGCCTCTCATTATGCTTACAACCTACTCAAGATGCCCGGCCCGATAAGCGTCATTTCTGTCCATGGCGACAAGAAGGACGCGCTTATCTGTGCCGACAAGATTTACCGGGATGCAGCAGCCGCAACAGAAAACAAACCACTTGCCGCTGAAGCTCCCGGGGGGAAGAAGAAGACTACCAAGTCCGGCAAGAGCTCTGTTGCCCACTCCGGCAAGCGCACCTCCTCGGAGTGCTGCGCTACCGTCGAGGACGCACCATCGAGCTCCACCGGCAAGTGCAAGAAGACGATGGCAGCTCCACCGAAGACCAGGAAGGTGCCCGCCAAGGAGGACGGCACTGGCGGTACCTTCACCGGAAGAAGACTACCAAGTTCGGCAAGAGCTCTGTTGCCCACTCCGGCAAGCGCACCTCCTCGGAGTGCTGCGCTACCGTCGAGGACGCACCATCGAGCTCCACCGGCAAGTGCAAGAAGACGATGGCAGCTCCACCGAAGACCAAGAAGGTGCCCGCCAAGGAGGACGGCACTGGCGGTACCTTCACCGTCAGTGCCACGCTTGACCCTAAATAGGAAGGCGAGCTCGTTGCTTTCCTGTGGGCGAATGTCGATGTGTTTGCATGGCAACCATCTGACATCCCCGGTGTTCCCAGGAAAGTAATTGAGCACCACCTAGCTGTCTGTCCTCACGCGCGGCCCGTCAAGCAAAAAGTTAGGAAACAAGCAGTGGAGCGCCAAGAGTTCATAGCAGAAGAAATCAAGAAGTTGGAAGCAGCAGGACTTGTCAGAGGAGTACTCCATCCCACGTGGTTGGCCAATCCGGTAGTTGTACGCAAGGCTAATGGGAAATGGAGACTTTGTATTGACTTTACAGATGTTAATAAAGCTTGTCCCAAAGACCCATTTCCCTTGCCGCGTATCGACCAGATTGTTGACTCCACGGCTGGATGTGATCTGCTTTCATTTATGGATGCGTATTCAGGATATCATCAGATCTTCATGGCAGAAGAGGATGAAGAGAAGACCGCATTCATTACACCATGTGGCACGTACTGCTTCATACGGATGCCTTTCGGCTTAAAGAATGCTGGTTCAACCTTTGCAAGAGTAGTCCATGACGCCTTTGAGCCGCAGATACACAGAAATGTAGAAGCTTACATGGATGACATAGTGGTCAAGAGCAAGGACAAAGCAACTCTGACTCAAGATTTGGATGAGACATTTGCAAATCTGCGCAAGATCAACCTCAAGCTCAACCCCGAGAAGTGCGTATTTGGAGTCCCTTCCGGCAAGCTTCTCGGGTTCTTTGTGTCTCAACGGGGAATTGAAGCCAATCCCGACAAGATCAAGGCCATTGAGCAGATCGAGGCACCAAAGCGCGTCAAGGATGTTAGAAGGCTTGTCGGTTGCGTGGCTGCTCTCAGCAGGTTTATTTCTAAGTCTGCTGAGCGCGCCCTGCCATTTTTCAAAATTTTGAAAAAGGCAGGTCCAATGAAATGGACTCCCGAAGCGGAGGCTGCGCTGCAAGACTTGAAGAGATACCTGTCCTCCGCTCCAATACTTGTCGCACCTAAACCACAAGAGAAGTTGCTGTTGTATATAGCAGCAACCAATCAAGTGGTTAGTGCTGCGTTAGTAGCAGAGAGGGAAGCAGATGATGAGCCGGCAACCGAGGCAGGCGCATCCAGCGACAAGCAAGGGGCTTCGCCGTCAAGCTCTGGTCCCGACAAGGACGGATCGGCGCAGGGTTGCGACAAGATACAGAAGAAGGTGGTGCAGCGCCCAGTCTACTTTGTCAGTTCCCTTCTGCAGGGGGCTAGGTCAAGGTACTCTGGTGTGCAGAAGTTGCTTTTCGGCCTCCTCATGGCCTCGAGAAAGCTGCGCCATTACTTCCAAGCACATGAGATAATAGTTGTCACTCGCTTTCCGCTGAAGAGGATATTGCAAAATCCAGAAGCAACAGGAAGGATTGTCGAGTGGGCACTGGAACTGTCAAGCTTTGGTCTCAAGTTTGAAAGCACTTCAACTATCCAAAGCAGAGCATTGGCAGAATTCATAGCTGAGTGGACGCCAACTCAAGATGAAGAGATTCCGGAGACGAGCATCCCCGTCAAGGAGGCAAATAAAGACTGGCTGATGTACTTCGATGGTGCCTTCTCGCTGCAAGGCGCCGGTGCCGGCGTGCTGCTTATCGCACCCACCGGAGAGCACCTCAAGTACATAGTCCAGATGCACTTTCCCAAAGAACAAGCAACAAACAATACTGCAGAGTATGAAGGTTTGCTTGCCGGTCTCAGGATTGCGGTAGACCTTGGGATCAAGAAGCTCATTGTCAGGGGGGACTCGCAACTTGTCGCCCGCCAAGTAAATAAAGATTATCAGAGTCCGTTGATGGAAGCATACGTTGATGAAGTGAGGAAGCTAGAAGAGCACTTTGAAGGCTTGCAAATGGAACATGTTCCGAGAGCTCAAAACGATATAGCTGATGGCCTCTCCAAATGTGCCGCACTTAAGTCACCTGTGGAACCAGGAATTTTTGTGCTCAAGCTGACTCAGCCAACCGTAACACCATCAACAGGGCAGAGCAAGAAGAGAAAATTGGTTTCCGGCGACTACTTTCCGGCAGAGCTCCCCGAAGCCGCCGCCAAGAAGGTCCCTAAAACCAACGCAAATATCACTGAGGAGCAGTTTGCTCCGACAAACCATGCAGTTTGTATCGTTGAAGCAAACGCTCCCGACAAGTTTTGCCCCGGCAAGCTTGTCGGAGAACAACAAGCTCCGGTGGATCCACGGGTTCTTGCCGTAGAAGCTGATGTTTCCGCAGTGATAGAAGAGCCTTTAGTCCTTGTTGTCGAGCCACAGGCTCCAGCGTGGGCGCAGCAGATCGTCCATTTTCTTCAGACAGGAGAACTTCCCGAAGAGCAAGAAGAAGCGGAAAAAGTAGCCCGGCAGTCAAGTATGTACCAGTTTGTTGACAACATTCTGTACAGAAGAAGACTCAACGGTGTGAAATTGAAGTGCATTTGCCGGGAAGATGGACAGAAGCTGTTGGCAGAGATACATGGAGGCATATGTGGTCACCACATTGGCACAAGAGCACTTGCCGGCAAAGCTTTCCGGCAAGGTTTCTTCTGGCCAGAAGCTCTCGAGGATGCAACTGCACAAGTAACCAAGTGTGAAGCGTGCCAGTTTCATTCCAAACAGATACACCAACCAGCTCAAGCTCTCCAGACGATCCCTTTATCCTAGCCCTTCTCGGTCTGGGGGCTCGACATCCTCAGCCCTTTCCCCCGAGCTGTCGGGGGCTTTGAGTACTTGTACGTTGCGATCGACAAGTTCACAAAGTGGCCAGAAGTGGAACCAGTAAGGAAGGTGACAGCACAGTCAGCAGTCAAGTTCTTCAGGTCAATTGTTTGCCGTTTTGGGATTCCTAACAGAATCATCACTGACAATGGCACACAGTTCACGAGCTGCACCTTCATGCAGTACGCCCAAGATCTTGGCGCCAAGATCTGCTTTGCTTCTGTTGCTCACCCAAGAAGCAACGGTCAAGCAGAGAGGGCAAACGCTGAAGTGCTGCGGGGACTCAAGACCAGAACTTTTGACAGGCTGCACAAGTGCGGAAGGAACTGGATCGAGGAGCTGCCAGTGGTTCTTTGGTCGATCAGAACGACGCCAAATCGAGCCACTGGCCAGACACCTTTTGCTCTAGTCTATGGAGCAGAGGCAGTTCTCCCCACGGAACTCGTGTACGGGTCACCTCGAGTGCTCGCTTATGATGAGCTTGAGCAAGAGCGGCTGCGACAAGATGACGCGCTGCTCCTTGAGGAAGATCGTCTTCAGGCTGCTGTACGAGCTGCTCGTTACCAGCAAGCTTTGCGTCGCTACCATAGCCGCAAAGTTAATGCCAGAAGCTTCGAGGAAGGCGACCTTGTTCTTCGGCGCGTTCAATCCGCCAAGAATTCCAACAAGTTGACGCCGAAGTGGGAAGGCCCTTATCGGGTGAAACGAGTCACTAGGCCCGGCGCTGTCCGCCTTGAGACCGAAGATGGCACTCCGGTGAGCAATTCCTGGAATATAGAGCATCTTCGCAAGTTTTACCCATGAGGCGCGGTTGCCGGAACCCGTTCCGGCAACCACCCTTTTGTACAAGTCTTGCCGCTGTTGCATGTAATCCTTTGTACAAAGCCGGGCGCAGACCCCGTGCATCAGTAAAACCTATGTGTTGCGCACATTTTTGTCAATACATGCGTTCATAATCTTATATGCATGTGTTTACTAACATTTTGTGCAGCATCCACACCCGGTAAGCGATAACGAGCCTCTAGGCTCCATAACTTTATTTTCTCTTCTTTCTTCTCAAACAAGAATAAGGTTCATCCACCCACAAGTTAACCGGGGGGGAAGGAGAAGATGATGGTGTGGGCCGCCAAGCGTCGCTCGAGGAACTGTCGCCTTGCCGGGAAATGGACAACAGAAAAGCTAAGTTGCTAAGTTTAAGCGACCAGTTTTAAATTTTTAAGTTATCTTCCTCGAACGATAGTACTTTGTATGGAAAACCTGTGCGCGGAGGAACCGACTCGCGACTAGCTTGCGCCCTTACTTTGTTTCGAGTCCGCTCAACAACTTAAGTGTGCTGCAACTGGTTGCGACAAGGTTGCTTGTCGGAAGCGACATCGCCAGCAGGCTGCTGAAGTTCCGCACTCAACGCTCGCGGCAAAGGTGTTCGCGCTGACAAGTTCCCTAAAAGCGTAGGGTATAAACATACAAGGGAAGAAATCGAGTAAAGGAAATAACATTTGCATTCGATGGCCTAAGATAGTGTATATTACATAATAACTTGTCGCGGATCTAATAGACTTTTTACCTAAACATGATCTACAGCGACAAGAGAAAGACAGACTTGGCGGCCTAGTCCACGCGGTCGCCCTCGAGCCTCTTAACTCCGCTCACCCTGTCCACAATGGGTGCGACAAGGGCCTTGAGCGCTTCAACATCGGCGGATGGAGGCAGGGACTTGAGGACTTTGGTGAAGTCGACGCCTGGGTTGCGAAAGGCCGCCTTCATCAACACCTTCTGAAGAGCCTCGGCGCAGACTTGACGTGATTCCTCCGCCAGTTGCTTCGGAACTTCTTCCCGGAGCCGCTGGATACCCGCCAACACGCCTTTGAAGAATAGGCTGAGCTTGGCGCTGGGTTGGAGGTTCTCGTCAGTGGAGTATCCAAGATCTGTCATCCCCAACTCCATCAGCTCATTATGGATGCCGGCGGCGGTGTCCACAAGACCTTCTGTCCAATGCATTATGCTGTCTCGAAGATTATTCTGGGTGGTCACAGCATTCGACAGCAACTCCTCGGTGGCCTTGATCTTGTCCAGCAGGCCTGCTTCCCGATCCTTGGTGCCATTCAACGTCTCCGTCAGGGTGGTCAGCTTCAACTCCAGATCCGCCTTGACGACCTTGGCGGCATCGATCTCCTTGATCTTTTCAGCAAAACGACCCTGCAGCTCGCCGAGGGTGTAAGCGTCCTTTTCGCGCTCGCGCTTCAACCCGGCGACCTCCTCGGCACTCTTCTGGAGGGTGGACTCCAGCTGAGCCACCCTCGTCTCCAATTCCCTCTTGGCGGCCTCGGCAGCCGCAGCAGCATCCTTTGCCTCCTGAAGTGGCCCGCCAATCGTTTGCTCGCGCGCGGCGAGATCTTCCTCAAAGCTGTCGAGGTTGATCTTCCGCTGCGCCAGCTCACCTTCTCGCGCGGAAAGCTTCTCACCGGCAAGCCTCTGCTGCTCTTCGACCTCGCCCTTCTCCAGGATGAAGGCCGTGCGCTCCTCAGCAAGCTGCTCCCGCGCCTCCGCTATATCCCGGAGGGTTTCTTTGTTGGCGCGCCGGAGCTCTTCCGCGCGCTTCTCCAAGTCAGCTCCCGCCCTCGCGACAAGCGCCTCCCTGGACTCCAGTTTGGCTTGTCGGGCGCGGTAGAGCGACAGCAACTTCCTTAGCAGCTGATCCTCCTCAGACTCACCGCTGCTGATGCTCGGGGCATCAACCAGCGACAGCCCGGCGGAGGCAAGCAGCTCCGCGTCGAAAGTCTCCCCCTCGACCGGTGCCCTGGAGCTTGATGCCCAGGGGAGCTTGATAAAGACGCCCTCTCCGGCCTTCAGGTAGGCGCCGGGCTGGGGCTCTTCGGAGTCAGGCGCGGCGTCGGTGGCGGGAGGATCAGCGGTCGGTGCAGCTCCTGACGCTCCTGCGGCCTCAGGGCCGTCAGTACGATCGCCAGATTCCTCCCCAGCCTCTACGCCAGCAGCCTCGGCGGCCTCCTCGCCGGCAGGCCCGTCAGCGCCAGCCTCCTCCTCCATGTTGGCGGCGTCGACATTATCGCCGCAAACGTCTTCCTCGCCGGCGGCCTCAATCTCCATCGGATCTCCGGCAGATGGGTCTGATAGTCAGAAGAAGAAAGCACAAATCAAGCAGATGTTCGAAAGAGAAGAACAGAAGAAGAGAGAATCCAAGGGATGTTTTCAGACAAGAAAATCACCTGCAATGGGATCTGTTGCCACGGTCTCCACGACAGGAGGGTCGTCGGCGCTGGTCCTTGTCGGGGAAGCTCCCCTTCTCGGGGAAGCCTCCCTTGCCGGAGAGTGCTCCCTTGGCGGGGAGCTCCCCCTTGGCGGCGTAGTTGAAGCGAGCAGAACTTCGGGAGTGACCTCCGGTGCGTCCTGATGAGGCTGCTCTGCTCCTACACAATTCAACAAACCAAATATCAGTAACAGAGAAGCACCCAAGCACACCCAAACATAAGAAGTATACCAAACACTTACGCTGGGGGCTGTGCTGGGGGCTGCCCTGTTGAAGGGTTGACGGGTCCGGCAAGGGAGTTCCAGACGCCCCCCATGTCGCCACAGGGGAGTCATCTGAGATGACAACCACCGGCGTCTTGGCCCTCTTCGACGCCCTCTGAGATAACATCCTGAAGAAGAAGGTTCAGAGTGAAACCCGTCAGGATTTAAGGAAAAGAACAATAAATTGGGAAATTACAAGTAGCAACGACAAGATCTTACTCTTCTTCCTCTTCCTCGGAGCTGAGGGCGGAAAGATCAAACTCCGCTCCGGCGCTACGGATTGGGGGAGAAGATTCCCTCGGGCGCTTGGCGGGTGCAGGGGCCGTGACTCCCGAAGACCCCGCGCCCGTCGCCGTGGCAGAATGAGGCGCTCCCGCGGCAACGGTGCTTGCCGCGGTGGAGCGCGTCGGGCGGCGAGGCGGCTGTTGGACCGTATGCCCCCACGCCACTTCTCCAGTCTTCCGGAGACGTCTCCTTGGCGGGGCAACGAGCTCCTCCTGCGGCAAGCTACTTGACGGCGGAGGAGAGGTGCCCCCGGCAGGCTCGCTTGGTTCGTTGTCGGGCTCGATCTGCTCCTCCTCACCGATGAACTCCTCTTGGTCGGCAAGGCTTGCCGCATCGGCCCTCTCTGCCTCCTCGACAGTGAACCCAGACGCACCGGCGGCAGCAGCCTCTGCAGCCTCCTCCAACCTCGTGGCGATGCGCGCCATCTCCTGCTCAGTGGTGTCGCGAGTGAGCCGCCTCTGTTCGTCGGCACGGATCGGCACTTCAACCAAGTTGTCGAAGAACTGTTGCACTATTTCATCGGCGGGCTCCTGCCAAGTTGGAACGATTCCGTGGGAATCGCACAACGGCATTATCGCGCGGATGCTGTCAAGCGACGAGTTGTTGCACAATGGCACAACTCCCCTCGGCAACATACACCATCCGGGGTTATCCGCTTCAGGCTTGAACAACTCCCGCAGCATGCCGTCAAGCTCCAAGGTAGTGAAATTCCAATTCAGACCTGGGCGCAGCCTCATGATATCCGCCGCGTTCTGGAATTCCCAAGCAGGCTTCCCTCTCTCCTGCAAGGGCGCAATGCGGCGGCGAAGGAAGTCCGCGCCAACTGCTCCTACGGTAAAATCCTAGTCGTGTCAATCTTCAACTTGTCGTCCTCCGGTGCCGAGTTGCTCCAATCATTGCCGCGAACTATGGGGGTTTTGCGCAAGGCAGTAAAAGGCTGTGGCTCCTCCTCTAAGATCCAGCACCAGTCAGCCCTCCACTCCTCCCACTTGCTGCGCAACTCTCCGTCAAGATACGCTTCCTTCTTGCCGATCCTAGAGGTCCATGCAATTCCTCCGGCAAGCGGCTCTCCTCTCTCTAAGCGGGGTGAGAAGTAGTGGCGGAAGAGTGCGACATTTGGGTGGACACCGACGAAGTTCTCGCAGAGGTGTGCGAAAACGGCCATGGTGAGGATGGCGTTGGGGGTGAAGTCAAGGAGGCAGAGGCCATAGGTGTTCATGACATCGCAGAAAAATTCAGAAAAGGGCGGGCAGAGCCCGCACCAAAAGAAGATCGCGAAGAAGGGGTACCCGATGGAGACCTTGGCAGATGTGGCGGCGGAGATGACCCTCGTGCGCGGGTGCGCCCGGGTCTCCGTCGACCAGAAGAGATAGTACAGCTCCCGCAGCTCCTTCCTGTTGAGCAGGGGATCGAAGAGGGCCCGCTCCTTCCGCAGCGCCGTGAGCCGCTGCGCCTCGCCCGATTTCATGCCTTTTCCCTTATCGGCCTTCGGAGCCATAGGGAGTGGTGGTGGAGGAAGCCGACGGCGTTGGTGGCACCGGTGGCAATGGAGGGGGCGGAGCGTCGCTCTCTTTGGGCTCGAGAAGAAAGGGGAAAGCAACGGGGGTTTCTGATGTGACAGCAAGGGCAAGTGGGCGTCCTGCCTCTGTTCCCCCGCTTATAAAGGGGAGAGGGGACGGGCTTTTCGATTTTTCCCATTAAAGAAAGCCCCACGATCTCCCCCACGACGCCACGTCCGGTGCGTGCCGTTCGTGGGAGACGTGGTGGGTCCAAGGCAAATAACGGCATAATCAAGGCCACGCGTGCCCGTGCACTGTTTTGGGCCTGGCCCAACAGAGCTTGGCGCCGTGTGTGGCCCAGGCCCGGGGGCTCCTGTCGGTGTACTAGAGTAGGGGTACCCTAGTACCCCGAACTCGTGCACGGACAGTTGCAGCGCCCCATGGCAGGGCTGGCCTGATGACCGCCAAGGTCCTCAGCGGCCCCCTTGGAGCCATTCAAGAACAAAGTAGTCAAGACCCCGGCAAGAGGAGCTTGCCGGGAAGGCCACTCAGGACGCGAAGGAAACAAGGCCCCGGCAAGAGGAGCTTGCCGGGAAGGCTTGGTGGGCGCCGAGCCCCCAAGCGCGACAAAGTTCCTGTCGCGGCAAGGCGCTTGCCGGGGCGGGCAACCTCTCTTCATCTCTGCTCCAGCTCATCCGCCAACGTGTCGCCACGGGGTTTCTCCAGAAACGCGTGTCGACGGGCTGTGCAGCCAGCGGGGAGTAGCGATAAGCGGCGCTGACAAGCTACCATCATGGCAAACGGAGGTGCACTTGACGGTCCCTGTTACACTGTTCGGGCGACTGAGACGGGCATTGATGACTCTTGTCCCTTGCCGTCAGAGTTAGGTATAGATTACTGTACACTGTACAAAGCGGTGTACCAACCTATGTTTTTACTATCTTACCCTTGTCTACTTGCCACATGTGGTAACCCCTTGTGCCTATAAAAGGAGGCCCAAGGGCAACGTAGAAAAGGTTCGGGGTTTGGTTCGGTCCAGCTCCGGCTTAGTTCATCACGCTCATACGAGACCACACATTCAGGCTAGGTTTTGTAGCTTCCATTGCTCCCTAGCAAGAACACAAGATAATCCACTAAAGCAGCAGTAGGAGTATTATCTCTCTGGAGAGCTCCGAAGCTGGGTAAACCTGCTCGTGTGCATCGCCTCGATCCGCTCTTTGTGCAATCTCCGCCCCCCTCCGAACCACAAGGGACCCAGGTCCCGTAGGTGTTCGTGGGACACGACCAGTCCTCCCCGACACAATGCCGGATTCAGAGGCTCTAAACCCGGTCAGCGGAAGAAGCCATTCAAAAGAAATACCCAGGGCCCGTCCAACTTGGACCGAATACTCGATCGCTTGTGCCAGATACATGGCACCCCCGAAAAACCAGCCAACCACACCAACAGGGATTGTTGGGTGTTCAAGCAAGCAGGCAAGCTAAGTGCCGAACTCAATGACAAGGGGTTGCATAGCGATGATGAGGAAGAGCCCCGGCCGCCGAACAATAGAGGACAGAAGGGTTTCCCCCCACAAGTGCGGACGATGAACATGATATACGCAACTCATATACCCAAAAGGGAGCGGAAGCGTGCGCTAAGGGACGTATACGCGATGGAGCCAGTCGCCCCAAAGTTCAACCCATGGTCTTCCTGCCCGATCACCTTCGATCGAAGGGACCACCCCACTAGCATCCGTCACGGCGGTTTCGCCGCATTGGTTCTTGACCCAATTATTGACGGATTTCACCTCACCAGAGTCCTGATGGACGGCGCAAAATGGGCATAGACCCCTCAAGGATTAAACCTACAAAGACGACCTTTAAAGGCGTCATACCGGGTGTAGAGGCCAATTGTACAGGCTCAGTTACACTCGAAGTGGTCTTCGGATCCCCGGATAACTTCCGAAGTGAAGAGTTAATCTTCGACATAGTCTCGTTCCGCAGCGGATTTCACGCACTGCTTGGACGAACCACATTTGCAAAGTTCAATGCGGTGCCGCACTACGCATACCTCAAGCTCAAGATGCCACGCCCTCGAGGAGTAATCACGGTCAATGGTAACATCGAACGCTCTCTCCGAACGGAGGAGCACACGGCGGCCCTCGCGGCGGAGGTTCAAAGCAGCCTCTCACAACAATTCTCGAGTCCGGCCACTAAACGTCCGGACACTGTCAAGCGCGCCCGGAGTAACCTACAACAAGACCGCCTGGCACGATTCAAGCACGCGTAGCAATCCGGCCCCAACCCCAGCCCTCGCGAAATTGCGAAGCCAGTACTACGCGTACATTACTATGCTCTGGAGATACAATGGGCATAAGGGGAGAGGCACGACCACGGCACGCCCAGAGTGCGGCTCAACCGCACGAGGGGCTCCCAATTGTGTCATTCTATTTCTTTTTTCTTAATTTCAGGACTCTGTTCTCCAGAAGCCCTGTCCGGCACCTGAATTGTCGAACTCACGATGCAACAGCCAGGGAAGCATAAAACTGCGTCGAGTGTCCAGGTGGTCTCTACTACGAGCATTATGCCTGTTTTACATACCATCCCGCAGCTTACCCCTGGAGGGGGACATGTTAAATAGTCCCATCCCTTGCTTATCGCACAATTTGTATCATTCTGCTTTTATTTGCAGTCCCTTTTTAATAACCAATATATAGCTCTTCCCTATTATTACATTTTTTTATCTATATATATGTTCATTTCATGACATGTTGCACCCGTACACTTTGGTACGACCAATACACTAGGGGCTTAAGTACCCCAAAATTATGGTGTGATAAGTCCGAACACTTTCACAAGTGCGGCACCCCGAACTTATAGCAGTATATGAATCGGCTCCGAATCATGTCTTGGGTCAATAGTTGGGTTTGCCCGGCTCCCGTGTTTTGGTACCTTACGTTCCGTTATATCGGCTAAGGTAGCACCGGGAGAACCACTGCGATTGTGCCCCAGTTGAGCTGGGTTGAGCACCTCAGTGGAGAAAGCTAAAACTGATCGTCATGATAGGGAGAGAGTCGGTCGCTGTTCGAGAGGTTTTTTCGGGTCCCTAAAGACTTATGCCGCTAAGAGCGAGGAACCGGAATTGTCCGGCCAAGGCGTGGATAGCGCCCCGAACTTGGTCTTCCGAATACTAGGGGCTTCGCCGAAATTTAAAATTATAGAATTCCATGGCTAAGTGAGAGTGTTCAAGCATTATAAGTCCGGTTGCCTTGTTCGTTGCGTTGAGCGCCTCCCCCGATAGGACCCAAGAATGGGAACAAGAGCACTCAAGTTTATCCCGAACACCCCAGCACTCGTGGCATGGGGGCTGAAGCCAATGACTTGCCATCTCTCAAATTTGATAAACGGCCGCACAGAAGGTAATATTTTAAATTAACAAGCGTTGCTTAGCGCATATGAACAAGTTTTTAGCGTACAGGATAACAAATGCGAGTCTATTAAAAAATTACATCTTTGGAGCACTCATCTGCTATACGACGGGCACCCTTCAGGAGGCCCTCATAGTACATTTCGGGCGTGCGATGCTCCTTGCCCTTCGATGGCCCGTCCGTCACAAGCTTCTCCGCATCCAGCTTGCCCAAGTGCACTTTAGCACGGGCAAGGGCCCGACGGGCACCTTCAATGCAGACGGAGCGCTTGATGACTTCAATCCTTGGACAGGCGTCAACCAGCCGCCGCACTAGCCCAAACTAGCTCCCAGGCATGGCTTCCAATGGCCACAACCGAACTATGAGGCCCTTCATGGCCTGTTCGGCGACCTTGTGGAGCTCGACCAGCTGCTTCAGCTGGTCGCTTAGGGGCACCGGATGTCCGGCCTCAGCATACTGAGACCAGAACACCTTTTCTGTCGAGCTCCCCTCCTTGGTGCGGTAGAACACGGCAGCATCAGACACACTACGGGGCAGATCTGCGAATGCTCCTGGAGAGCTCCGAATCCGAGTAAGTAATAGGTAATTCACTTTCACATGCTTGCTTTGCATAAAGAATGCCTTACCCGCCGCTATCTTCTTTATTGACTCAATTTCTTGGAGGGCTTTTTGGGCCTCGGCCTAGCAGCTTTGGCACTCTCAAGAGCCGACGCAAGCTCGGACTCTCGGGTCTTCGAGTCACGCTCCAAACCCTCATGTTTTTTCACGAGAGCCTGGAGCTCTTGCCGCACCTCCGCCAGCTGCGCCTCCCCCTTCTCTCGCTCGGTGCGCTCCGCGGCCGCTTTGCTTTCGGCCACGGACACCGCTTCCTTCAGAGTCGTCACCTCGTTCGTGGCCCCTGCAGTACCCATGTTATTCCTATTATTTTTTGCAACCAAAACCTTTCTATAAGGTATTTCTTTAATAAGGTATTACTTACCTTCCTTGTCCTCGAGCTGCTTCTTGGCAAATCCGAGCTCGTTCTCGGACCGCTCGAGGCTCTGCTTCAATGCATCGACCTCCGCAGTCAGTGCGGCAGAGGTCAGCAGCGCAGCCTGCATTCCCATATTGACATACTTATGTTAGACTCCTGCGTATATCTTTTTAGATCCTTAGTCCGGCTTTTCTTTCCGAACACCGAACTAAGCATCAGGGGCTACTGTCTATGCGGTAATATTTTTACATATTCTAAACTTACCTCAAAGCCTGTTAGAAGGTTGGTACAGGCTTCGGTCAGCCCGCTCTTGGCGGACCGAACTGTCCGGATCACCGCACTCATAACAGTGCGGTGCTCCTCCTTGATGGAGGCGCTGTTAAGCGCCTCCAGTAAGCTATCCGGTGCCTCCGGTTGGACGGAGGACACCGGCGTCTTACCCTTCTTACGAAGGGACCGCTTGCCGGACTCAGGAACCGCTGAAGGTTCCGGCATGGAGTCCGGACGAGGGTCGGGCTTAGAGCCCCTGGGGGTCTCGCCCCCCACGCACCTGGATTCCGGGAGGCTGCCTTGCGGCGCGTCCTGCACCACCTCCTCTTGACCAGGCCCCCCTTAGGGCACCACCTCGGCGTCGTCCGCAGCGTGAGGCGATGAGGCGACCGGAAGTGAAGTACTCTCCATTTCCGACGAACTCAGGGACCCGCTCGACGAAGCGGCGAACTCGCCCTTGGGCGGGCTGCATGATTGTTCGGCATTAGAGAACACCATGCGATAAAAAGTCATGGGTATCCGGACACTTACGATCTCGCCAGGGGCTTGGCCCTTGTTGGCCAATCCTCCTCGTCGTTGTCGACGTTGGTGGAGAAGTCCGGAGGAAGGGTTCTTCCCTTCTTGGACCCTCCGGCCTCCCCAGTTGGGGCGGCCTTCCTTTTCCTCTCCTCCCCCACTGGGGGAGAGGCTTCTTTTTCCTCCTCCTCGTTCTCAGGAGAAGACTCTGCTTCAGAATCTGACAGCACCTGGCGTCGGGAGCTCCTTCGAGTTCCCGTGGCCTCCTTCTTGGCCTTCTTCTCCGGCACCACATGGGGTACCGGAGCCAGCAGCCCCGTCAATCGGGCGTCCGCTGGGTCTTCCGGCAAAGGAGCTGGACAGTTAATCTGTCCGGACGTCTTCAACCAGTCCTGTCAAAGGTTAGGGTGTTTTAGATCCCACATAGAGTTAATCTATGAAAAAAGAGTCCCGTAAAGGGTGAAATAACTTACCTCGCCGGCTTGACGCTGCGAGCTGTATCCGCGATCTTTGTTAGCGGATGCGGGGGCTTCGGCGCCCTTGAACAGCACCTTCCAGGCATCTTCGTACGTAGTGTCGAAGAGCCGAATCAAGGTTCGGTGCTGTGCCGAATCAAACTCCCACAAATTAAAGTCACGTTCCTGGCATGGGAGAATCCGGCGGATGAGCATGACCTGGACTACGTGGACAAGCTTGAGCTTCTTGTCCACCAGGTTTCGGACACAGGTTTGGAGTCCGGTCAGCTCTTCCGAATCACCCCACTTCAGGCCCGTATCTTTCCATGATGTGAGCCGTGTGGGGGAGCCAGATCTGAATTCGGGGGTCGCCGCCCATTTGGAGTCGCGCAGCTCGGTGATGTAGAACCACCCCGATTGCCACCCCTTTATTGTCTCCACGAAGGAGCCCTCGAGCCAAAGGACATTGGGCATCCTGCCCATCATAGCGCCTCCGCACTCCGCCTGTCGGCCGCCCACTATCTTCGGCTTGACGCTAAAGGTCTTCGACCATAAACCGAAGTGGGGTTGGAAGCAGGGGAAGGCCTCGCACACGAAGATAAACGTCAAGATTTTGAGGATGAAGTTTGGGGCCAGATCGTGGAAATCCAGGCCATAGTAGAACATGAGCCCCCGGACAAAAGGGTGAAGTGGAAAACCTAGTCCGTGGAGGAAGTGGGTGAGGAACACCAACCTCTCATGGGGCCTGGGAGTGGGGATGAGCTGCCCCTCGTCGGGTAGCCGACACGCGATGTCGCCGGACAAGTATCCGGCCTCCCGCAGTCTTGTGATGTGCCCTTCCGTGACGGAGGAGGCCATCCACCTGCCTCCCGCTCCGGACATAGTTGGAGAAGGTTGAGGTGGGGTGTGCGGACTTGGGCGCTGGAGCTCGAGTGCGCATGAATGGATGAGCAAAGGAGGAAGAAGGCGTAAGCAAAAAGGTGGATCCTTATCCCCTTATATGGACGGACGAAGCTATGCGTCCCCCGCCAGCCTGGTAAAACTCGCTTATCTCCCAAGCGCCGTAATCAATGGCGCAGATGGGTTACCCACGTCCGTATTGATGAGAATCCCGGAATAAGGGGGCACGATCTATGCTTTGTTAAGACGTGACAGGGAAACCGCCTCGCTAAACGCGCTGAGGCGGAACAGTAAAAAACGATTCATATAAAGGCCTGGCCGTGGTGTGATGTCATGCCGCGGAATACGTCAGCAGATCTGTGCAAAGGTTATTCTCTCTACGGTAGTATCTGGAACTTGTTTTGCAGAGTCGGACACTATCCTGGTGTTCAAAACCTTCTATGAAGTATTCGGAGGAGGAACCCGCCTTGCAATGCCGAAGACAATATGCGCGTCGGACTCGTCGTCATTGAAGCCTAGTTCAGGGGCTACTGCGGGAGTCCTGGACTAGGGGGTGTCTGGATAGCCGAACTATCATCACGGCCGGACTCCAAGACTATGAAGATACAAGATTGAAGACTTCGTCCCATGTCCGGATAGGACTTTCCTTGGCGTGGAAGGCAAGCTTGGCGATACAGATATGTAGATCTCCTACCATTGTAACCGACTCTGTGTAACCCTAACCCTATCCGGTGTCTATATAAACCGGAGGGTTTTAGTCCGTAGGACGAACAACAATCATACCATAGGCTAGCTTCTAGGGTTTAGCCTCTCTGATATCGTGGTAGATCTACTCTTGTACTACCCATATCATCAATATTAATCAAGCAGGAGCAGGGTATTACCTCCATCGAGAGGGCCCGAACCTGGGTAAAAACATCGTGTCTCTTGTCTCCTATTATCATCCGCCTAGACGCACAGTTCGGGACCCCCTACCCGAGATCCGCCGGTTTTGACACCGACAGTGACCCTGAAGGAGGCGGTGTCCGCGGCCGAAAACAAAGCGGCCGCGGAGCGCACCGAGCGAGAAAAGGGGGAGGCGCCGCTGGCGGAGGTACGGCAAGAGCTCCAGGCTCTCGTGGAAAAACACGAGGGTTTGGAGCGTGACTCAAAGACCCGAGAGTCCGAGCTTGCCTCGGCTCTTGAGAGTGCCAAAGCTGCTAAGGCCGAGGCCCAAAAAGCCCTCCAGGAGATTGAGGCAATAAAGAAGATCGCGGCGGGTAAGGCATTCTTTATGCATAGCAAGAATGTAAAAGTCAATTATCTAGTACTTAACCGAATCCGGAGCTCTCCAGGAGCGTTCGCAGATCTGCTGCGGAGCGTCTCCGATGCCGCCGCTTTCTACCAAGCCGAAGAAGGGGGCTCGACGGAAAAGGTGTTTTGGTCTCAGTATGCGGAGGCCGAACACCCGGTGCCCTTGAGCGACCAACTCAAGCAATTGGTCGAGCTCCACAAGGTCGCCGAGCAGGCCATGAAGGGCCTTATAGCTCAATTGTGGCCAAATGAGGCCATGCCTGGGAGCTACTTCGGGCTAGTGCGGCAACTGGTGGATGCCTGTCCATGGATCGAAGTCATCAAGCGCTCCGTCTGTATTGAAGGTGCCCGTAGGGCCCTTGCCCGTGCCAAGGTGCACTGGGGCAAGCTGGACGCGGAGAAGCTGGTGACGGACAGGCCGCCGCCGGGCAAAGAACATCGCAAGCCCGAGAAGTATTATGAGGGCGTCCTGAAGGGTGTCCGTCTTATAGCGGGTGAATGCTCCAAAGATGTAATATTTGAGTAGACTCGCATTTGTTATCCTATACGCTGAAAACTTTTTCATATGCACTAAGGAACGCTTTTGAATTTAAAATATTACCTTCTGTGTGGCCGTTTATCAAATTTGAGAGATGGCGAGTCGTTGGCTTCAGCCCCCATGCCACGAGTGCTGGGGTGTTCGGGATAAACTTGAGCGCTCTTGTTCCCATTCTTGGGTCCTTCGAGGGAGGCGCTCAACGCAACGAACCAGGCAACCGGACTATAATGCTTGAACACTCTCACTTAGCCATAGAATTCTATAATTTTAAATTTCGGCGAAGCCCCTAGTATTCGGAAGACCGAGTTTGGGGCGCTATCCACGCCTTGGCCGGACAATGCCGGTTCCTCGCACTAAGCGGCATAACTCTTTAGGGACTCGAAGAAACCTCTCGAACAGCGACCAGCTCTCGCCTTATCATGACGGTCAGTTTTAGCTTTCTCCACTGAGGTGCTCAACCCAGCTCAACCGGGGCACAATCGCAGTGGTTCTCCCAGCGCTACCTTAGCCGATATAACGGAACGTAAGGTACCAAAACATGGGAGCCGGGCAAATCCAACTATTGACCCAAGACATGATTCGGAGCCGATGCATATAATGCTATAAGTTCGGGGTGCCGCACTTGTGAAAGTGTTCGGACTTGTCACACCATGTTTTTGGGGGACATAAGCCCCTGGTGTATTGGCCGTACCAAATTGTATGGTTGTGCAATGTCATAACTGAACATATATAATGGGAAAGAATGCAATAATAGGCAAGAGCTATATATTGGTTATTCAAAAGAAACTGCAAATAAAAGCAGAACGATACAAATTGTGCGATAAGCAAGGTACGGGACTTTTGACATGTCCCCCTTCCAGGGGTAAGTTTGCGATGTGGTATGTAAAACAGGTATACTGCTCGTAATAGAGACCACCTGGACACTCGACGCAGTTTTCTGCTTCCCTGGCTGTTGCATCATGTATTCAGCGTGAATGCCGGACAGGGCTTCTGGAGAACAGAGTCCTGAAAGTAAAAGGAAGAAAAATAAAAAAAGGAATGACACAATGGGAGCCCCTAGTGCGATCTAGCCGCATTTTGGGCGTGCCGTGGTCGTGGCCCGTCCCCTATGCCCATGGTGCTTCAGAGCGCAATTACGTGCGGGTAGTACTGGCTTCGCGAGTTCGCGAGGGCTGGGGTTGGGGCTGCATTACTATGCTTGTTCGGAACGTGCCAGGCGGTCTTGCTGTAGGTTCCTCCGGGCGCGCTTGACAGTGTCCGATTGTTTATTGGCCGGACTGGAGAATTGCCTTAAGAGGCTGTTCTGCACTTCTGCCGCAAGGGCGGCCGTATGCTCCTCCATTCGGAGGGAGCGTTCGGTGTTTCCATTGACCGTGATTACGCCTCGAGGGCCTGGCATCTTGAGTTTGAGGTACGCGTAGTGCGGCATCGTCCGAGCAGTGCACGATAGCCGCTGCGGAACGGGACTATGTCGAAGATTAACTCCTCACTCCAGAAGTTATCCGGGGATCCAAAGACCACTTCAAGTGTAACGGAGCCTGTGCAGTTGGCCTCTACACCTGGAATGACGCCTTTAAAGGTCGTCTTTGTGGGTTTGATCCTTGACGGGTCTATGCCCATTTTGCGCACTGTATCCTGATAAATCAGGTTCAGGCTGCTGCTGCCGTCCATCAAGACTCTGGTGAGGTGAAATCGATCAATAATTGGGTCAAGAACCAATGCGGCGAAACCGCCGTGACGGATGCTAGTGGGGTGGTCCCTTCGATCGAAGGTGATCGGGCAGGAAGACCATGGGTTGAACTTCGGGGCGACTGGCTCCATCGCGTATACGTCCCTTAGTGCGCTCTTCCGCTCCCTTTTGGGTATGTGGGTTGCGTATATCATGTTCACCGTCCGCACTTGTGTGGGAAAGCCCTTATGTCCTCTATTGTTCGGCGGCCGGGGCTCTTCCTCGTCATCGCTATGCAGCCCCTTGTCGTTGTTTTCGGCGCTTAGCTTGCCTGCTTGCTTGAACACCCAACAATCCATGTTGGTGTGGTTGGCCGGTTTTTCGGGGGTGCCATGTATCTGGCACAAGCGAGCGAGTATTTGGTCCAAGTTGGACGGGCCCTGGGTATTTCTTTTGAATGGCTTCTTCCGCTGACCGGGTTTATAGCCTCTAAATCCGGCATTTACTGTCGTATCTTCAGCATTATCACCGTTAATGCGGCGTTTATGCTTGTTGCGACGCGACCTGCCATTGCTGTCCTTGGTATCCGAACTACCAGGGTGTTTGGCCAAGTTGTTGCTTCGAGCTAGCCAGCTGTCCTCTCCCGCGCAAAAGCGGGTCATGAGTGTGGTGAGGGCTGCCATGGATTTCGGCTTTTCCTGTCCTAGGTGTTGGGCTAGCCACTCGTCGCGGATGTTGTGTTTGAAGGCTGCTAGCGCCTCTGCATCCGGACAGTCGACGATCTGATTTTTTTGTTAGGAACCGCGTCCAGAATTGTCTGGCCGATTCTTCTGGCTGTTATATTATGGCTAAGGTCATCAGCGTCTGGTGGTCGCACATATGTGCCCTGGAAGTTATCAAGGAATGCGGCTTCCAGGTCCTCCCAACAACCGATTGACTCTGCTGGCAAGCTATTGAGCCAATGCCGAGCTGGTCCTTTAAGCTTGAGTGGGAGGTATTTGATGGCATGTAGATCATCACCGCGGGCCATGTGGATATGGAGGAGATAGTCCTCGATCCAGACCGCAGGATCTGTGGTACCATCGTATGATTCGATGTTTACGGGTTTGAAGCCCTCAGGGATTTGATGATCCATTACTTCATCTGTGAAGCATAGTGGGTGTGCGGCGCCTCTGTATTGGGCTATATCACGACGTAGCTCATATGAGCTTTGTCTACTGTGTTCG
>LR880972.1:979855481-979876760 GCA_904067115.1 Aegilops sharonensis
AGTTTACATTGCAATATCGGTGGGACCGATCGCTCACTTCGGTTAGACCGAAACGTTACGAAGGGAAACAGAGAGATTACAATCCCATCTCGGTGAGACCGAGATCCCTATCGGTAGGACCGATTTGCCTAGGTTTTGTGGCAGTGGCTATGACTTTTGAAATCGGTGGCGCCGGGTAGGAAGAATCGGTGTGACCGATTTTGGCTTTAGGTTTAGGTCATTTGTGGATTGTGAGAAAATAGCTGAGGGTTTTGGAGCATATCACTAAGCACATGAAGCAAGAGGCTCATTAAGCAACACCTCATCCCTTCTTGATAGTATTGGCTTTTCCTATAGACTCAATGTGATCTTGGACCACTAAAATGTAAAATGAAGAGTCTTGAGCTTTTGAGCTTGAGCCAATCCTTTGTCGTTAGTATTTTGAGGGATCCACTTTCATCATCCATGCCATGCCATTCATTGAGCTTTCCTGAAATAATAGTCTTGGAATAACATTAGCTCAATGAGCTATATGTTGTTATGAATTACCAAAACCACCTAGGGATAGTTGCACTTTCAATATGTCAGTATCAGACTTTCCGAATTATGTACGAAACATTATGTAGGCTGAAATAAAAATGCACCAGCCCCGTTAAATTTAGATGTATACTTGCATTATTAGTTTGTGTTTGTTGTAATTGTTGCACGACGTTCAATAATTAGTGGAGGGAAATAAAATGCTACATTTTATTGTAAAACTATATATATTTTTTCACTAAGACACGGTACAACTGAAATTAAGATACATCATACTATTGAAATAAAGCTACATTTAAGTACTGAAATAAAGCTACACTAAACTGCAGAAATTAAGATACAAATGATTGCGAAATAAAGCTACACGAAACTGCATATGACACTAAACTCACACATCATCCCCCACGTCCCTCTGTCCAGCGTTCAGAACCACGACACTCTTGCCCTTTGAGGACGCGGAACTCGTGCCCTTGGACGATGCAGAACTCTTACCCTTCGAGGATGCAGAACCTGCAAGCGGGGGCATGAAGATATCATCGCCGTCCTTGCTTTCTTCAGTCCATAAAAATGGATGCTTTGTTGCAGTCCTTCTGAAAGTTTCACTCTTCGGCTCCACTACCTTCTTCCAACTTTCATGCAACCTAAGAATTTATGTACGTACCTCCTCATAAGTCCTTTCAGGCCACCCAGACCTACGTAATTTGTGGGCCAACTCATTCATTATGGTGTCACTACCGGTGAGTTCGTCCCATGGAACTATCCTATTGTCCGTCCTGAAATCAGTGGCTAGCCTCAGAAGACATCTGCTCATCCCAGGGTGAAAACTACGATCGAAAGGATAATGGGACATCTCGACTACACTACACTACACTGCTTATTCACCTCCGTGTGAAGGGGGTTTTATAGGTAGAGAGGAGAAAATGGCGGGAAAGAACGACTGGGGTATGGAGGGAAAGGGTTGGCGGGAAGGTGTTGGCGCGAACATATGGCGGGAAACGGGTGGCGGGAATATATGGCAGGAAAGGGTTGGTGGGAAACGGGTGGCGGGAACATATGGAGGGAAAGAGTTGGCGGTAAAGTAATGACGGAAAGGGTTGTGCAATTTTTTTCTATGTCTAAGATGAAAAATGGTTGCTAGTTTTGAAAATAAGGTGTTAGCACTACTAGTTTCCGAAATTGCTATAAAAAACATGCTACTTTTTGTACTTGCATTGTTTGTTTGTGCTTGTTGTACTTGTTGGACGACGTTCGATAATTAGTGGAGGGAAATAAAATGCCACAATTTTATTGTAAAACTATTTTTTTTTCCATTAAGACGTGGTACAACTAAAATTAAGATACATCATACTATTGAAATAAAGCTATATTTAACTACTGGAATAAAGCTACATTAACGCAGAAATTCAGATACAAACGATTGCGAAATAGAAAATACTACCACAGGAATCTACTGAGTCCAGCGTGGATATATTCCTTTTCCATCGTCAGCTTCTTCTGCTACCTTGGCCTCACGAGCTCTTTCTTTGTTTCTCTGTCTCTCCGCCTCACGAGCCTCCTTTCGTTGCCGTTCCTGCTCCTCCATGCGACGAGCCTCTTCCCTGTTTCTCTTTCCTAAATCCTGGAAAAAACGACGTTCCTCTGCATAGTATTCTTTTAACTCTCTCTCTCTCTCTCTCTTGCTCTGCTTTCTCCTCAGCTTCTGCCTTCTCGCGTCGCTCTTCCGCATAGAAACTATTCCATACACGGTGACTTCTTTCACGAATCTCAGTCACTGCCCAAGCCGGCTTCTCCGTGTCAATCCAACGATAGTACATGCGCAGAGGCAGATGAGACTACAACAAGAAACAAGAATGTTATTAAAGAATCAATCAAAATACATACAATATCTATTCATGATGGTTAAAGCATACCGAAGACTTGTCGTATTCTGAAATAGCTACGGGTGGATCTTCCTCATAGTGGCGCACATGAAAAACTTCATGCCCAACCAATCTAAAAAATCCGTCACCTCCTTCACCTTGCAAAGATCGCCACACCAACACCGCAGGACTGCCACCCCCGGAGGCAAACTTGCATTCTTCATTTTCCTCGGCCTAATGCTTTGATCCGAGCAAGGCCAACTCATACCGACTGAAAAAATGTTTTACACACTTTCCGCAGTGGCGATTTCGAGGATGGTTGGATGAGGATGACGAGAGCCTCGGTGTCTCCTTTTATAGGCTCAGACAACAAATGATGGCCAGAAAATAAGCGCGAACAGATGAAATATTAGGCGGGATATTCTAGGATCCCTGTAGTGTCGGCACAACAGGTTCCCGCAGCCTCGGATTCCTCCCGCAATGTTGTCGCATACGTTCACGCAAAAGAAGCAAAAGCAGGCGGGCAGAAGAAAAAGCAGGTGCAGCAGGGTGCCGCCTCTAGCGGTGGCGGCGTGGCCCACTTGCTGGGCCCGCGAACTACGAGGCCTGTCGGCCCGGGAGCGGCAGGAGCAGCGCCGGCCGCCTCCTCTTGTGGCGGCAAGGCCCACCAGGCCCGCCCGTTCCGTCCCGGCACTCGGCACAGTCTGGTAACACGTTTTGCCCCGGTGGCCGCCAGCAGGCGTGGCGGTAGGGCCCGCCGCCACCAGCTGTGGAGGCAGGTGCCACGTGTCGCCTGCCGCGCCTGCCACCACGGCCGAGGGGGTCCTTTTCGTCAAATTAATCTACAGGTGGTCTTCTCTGACAATTCCAATGGACAGGTGGTCTCTTTGGACAAAAATTCTATCTAGTGTCCGTCCGCTTGGCTGTTGCCTGGGCGCGGTCACGAGGAGAACAGCTGCGCAACTCAACACCCGCACCAAAAGTTGGTGGGACGGTGACAGCGCGTGTGCGGTCTTGCCATTAGCTTGTTTTTTTTTTTTTTTTTTGACATGGTATTAGCCCGTCAGAACGGGCGCGCAAGTCAGCTAGGGACCTCTCAAGGAAAAAAACAAGTATACGTACGGTCATCTCATCGAATTTTGAAATGATATTTTGAAGTTTCAAAATATCCTCAAGCAACTATACGGGAAGATAACCCTTCCACTATAATTTCACGAGTAGAAACCACCTTAGTTCACCGACTTGCGACCTACGCCGCCGCACCGCGCTGACCCCACCCCCTCCTTTCCAGGGCGGCCTTCTCCGCTGTCCCGCCGTGCCGCCATGGCTACAGCTCACAGCGTTGTGTCACTGACCTACAGGCCCCAACGACCTTCAATGGGAAAATAGAAAAAAGTAGGGAATGAAGTTTTACGAAAACTTAGAAAAGTAGTTGTGTTATAAACTTCTCGCCGTGCTCTTCTCCGCCATGACCAGCTCCCGCCGCGGCAGCCACGCCGACGCAATCTCCATCACCTTCGTCGACCTCGTCGGCGGCGACCCGCTCACTCGGCGCTGCGTCCGCGTCCCGCCCGTCCTCGACGACCTGGCCAGACCCGTCCTGCGGTGCGGCATGCTCGACTTCAAGCCCTTCCTGGCGCTGGCGAGCGCAGAGGACCTTTTCGACGAGGACGCGCCCTTTAGGGTCATCAGCAAGGTGTTGTGCGAGGACAGGGTCGCCGTGTTCGCCTTCTCCACACGCATTGGTGAATGTCGTAGCCACGGCTCGAGCGAGCTGTCCAAAGACTTTGCGCTGGAGGCCATGTTCGGGCGGTGCCACCACGTGCAGGGCTACTTCTGCTGGGTGTTGGAGTGTATGGCGAAGCTGCTCATGCTCGACGCCGGTGCGATGGAATTCTCCACTCACTACACCATAACAAAACTTAGGGGTCAACTTATCTACCGGGAAAACTAGCCAATGCAGGCAAATAAACTGCCGGGAATGCATTTTGCTGGCATTTACAAACTGCCCTTGAAAGTCCTGTCGGGAAAGACCATTCCCGGCAGTTACAAGAAACCCCGGCAGTTCCCCTGACCTACATGCCTGAAGCTTTGCCGGCAGTTAGTACTATTCCCGGCACATAGATTTTTGCCGGCAGACTGACNGCTGTTGCCTGGGCGCGGTCACGAGGAGAACAGCTGCGCAACTCAACACCCGCACCAAAAGTTGGTGGGACGGTGACAGCGCGTGTGCGGTCTTGCCATTAGCTTGTTTTTTTTTTTTTTTTTTGACATGGTATTAGCCCGTCAGAACGGGCGCGCAAGTCAGCTAGGGACCTCTCAAGGAAAAAAACAAGTATACGTACGGTCATCTCATCGAATTTTGAAATGATATTTTGAAGTTTCAAAATATCCTCAAGCAACTATACGGGAAGATAACCCTTCCACTATAATTTCACGAGTAGAAACCACCTTAGTTCACCGACTTGCGACCTACGCCGCCGCACCGCGCTGACCCCACCCCCTCCTTTCCAGGGCGGCCTTCTCCGCTGTCCCGCCGTGCCGCCATGGCTACAGCTCACAGCGTTGTGTCACTGACCTACAGGCCCCAACGACCTTCAATGGGAAAATAGAAAAAAGTAGGGAATGAAGTTTTACGAAAACTTAGAAAAGTAGTTGTGTTATAAACTTCTCGCCGTGCTCTTCTCCGCCATGACCAGCTCCCGCCGCGGCAGCCACGCCGACGCAATCTCCATCACCTTCGTCGACCTCGTCGGCGGCGACCCGCTCACTCGGCGCTGCGTCCGCGTCCCGCCCGTCCTCGACGACCTGGCCAGACCCGTCCTGCGGTGCGGCATGCTCGACTTCAAGCCCTTCCTGGCGCTGGCGAGCGCAGAGGACCTTTTCGACGAGGACGCGCCCTTTAGGGTCATCAGCAAGGTGTTGTGCGAGGACAGGGTCGCCGTGTTCGCCTTCTCCACACGCATTGGTGAATGTCGTAGCCACGGCTCGAGCGAGCTGTCCAAAGACTTTGCGCTGGAGGCCATGTTCGGGCGGTGCCACCACGTGCAGGGCTACTTCTGCTGGGTGTTGGAGTGTATGGCGAAGCTGCTCATGCTCGACGCCGGTGCGATGGAATTCTCCACTCACTACACCATAACAAAACTTAGGGGTCAACTTATCTACCGGGAAAACTAGCCAATGCAGGCAAATAAACTGCCGGGAATGCATTTTGCTGGCATTTACAAACTGCCCTTGAAAGTCCTGTCGGGAAAGACCATTCCCGGCAGTTACAAGAAACCCCGGCAGTTCCCCTGACCTACATGCCTGAAGCTTTGCCGGCAGTTAGTACTATTCCCGGCACATAGATTTTTGCCGGCAGACTGACTTTACAGGGCAGATAGAAGTATTCCCGGCAGTTGATGTGCCCTTAATTAAGTACACCGCCAACACAAAAAAAATCACATTCAAGGGTGTATACAAGGAACATCACACATGTAGAGCTAAAGTTGCATCATAATATATCTCAACAATACATCATGTCTTCATACATACATAGGTATATATTTGTAGGTTCACAAGTCCAGTACCACATCACAACATACATAGGTATACACTAGCGGTTAGTGCACTGCGGCACGCCACTCTCTGCTGATATATTTGTGAGTTGGCTTTCAAAAATTTGTGTGTTTTGTCTTTTCAATATTTTATAGCACACAAAGGAAGACAAAGAGAGACTTACTAACTATGGAGTATTGTTCTATTTAGGATGATTGTCTTACATAACTTAAGGCCTAAATACTACGGCTACACTGGTCAGTAGATAGATTTACTTTCTGCTTGGTTGGTGATGAAGCTGAAAAGACAGAAGCTAGTTTTCCTTTGCACGTCCCAGGTGTTTTGTTGCTGTTGTAGATGATCTGCATGTTATTGCTGGAGAAGCGCCATTGACAACGGAGTGGCACCGGATCGGAGAACTGTAGCAGATCTTCTCCAAAATACTTGCAGGGCAAGAGCTTGAAGTTGCACCGGAGAACTGGATGCATATCTTTCTCCAGGATACTTACAGGGCAAGAGCTTGTATTGCGCATCATCGTAGTGAGCACAGCGTGGTTGTACTCGTTGATGACACTGTGGATCAACTCATCATTTATAGTTATCTGATATTGAAGAAAGCTTTTTCCACCAAAAAATAAATTTCCTTCATACTTGCAGCAAAATACTTATCAACACAAGGGGCTGGCATCATATAAGAAAAGCAAATATGATAAGATCATGAGATTACCTCAGTCAGGAAAAATGCAGATTTCTTTATTGTCTTCGTGCTTCTTTGCAACTTCCTTCCTCTGTTGCCGGATCAAAGTAAGGTGATCCGCGGTTACAAAAATGATAGGTAAATTTCATGATTGTCTGCCAGTTAATCAAGCAATGATGGTCCAATACTAAACAAAGACACAAAATGACTACCACGCTGGTCATTCGATGAAATATATGATAACCTCATAAATAATCACAGTACAATAAAAACAAAAATGATTTGTTAGATAGAATGATGAAATAGAGGAAAGTGTGTTATTTTCTANTGGTGATGAAGCTGAAAAGACAGAAGCTAGTTTTCCTTTGCACGTCCCAGGTGTTTTGTTGCTGTTGTAGATGATCTGCATGTTATTGCTGGAGAAGCGCCATTGACAACGGAGTGGCACCGGATCGGAGAACTGTAGCAGATCTTCTCCAAAATACTTGCAGGGCAAGAGCTTGAAGTTGCACCGGAGAACTGGATGCATATCTTTCTCCAGGATACTTACAGGGCAAGAGCTTGTATTGCGCATCATCGTAGTGAGCACATCGTGGTTGTACTCGTTGATGACACCGTGGAGCAACTCATCCTTTATAGTTATCTGATATTGAAGAAAGCTTTTTCCACCAAAAAATAAATTTCCTTCATACCTGCAGCAAAATACTTATCAACACAAGGGGCTGGCATCATATAAGAAAAGCAAATATGATAAGATCATGAGATTACCTCAGTCAGGAAAAATGCAGATTTCTTTATTGTCTTCGTGCTTCTTTGCAACTTCCTTCCTCTGTTGCCGGATCAAAGTAAGGTGATCCGCGGTTACAAAAATGATAGGTAAATTTCATGATTGTCTGCCAGTTAATCAAGCAATGATGGTCCAATACTAAACAAAGACACAAAATGACTACCACGCTGGTCATTCGATGAAATATATGATAACCTCATAAATAATCACAGTACAATAAAAACAAAAATGATTTGTTAGATAGAATGATGAAATAGAGGAAAGTGTGTTATTTTCTACTCCCTCCGTCCCGTAATGTAAGACGTTTTTTGACACTACACTAGTATCAAAAAACATCTTACATTATGGGACGGAGGGAGTATTTTTTTAGTACTTCGGGAAGGACAAACAGTATAACGTACCAGCAATTTCCTTGAATCTAACATGCTTATGTCATTTCATAATATGGGCTTGCACACAATAATCAAATGGAAGCATGGTAGGCCGTTTCTTCTATCTAATTATAGTATGGACAAATAGTACAGCAACAATTGAACGTGAGCTGGAGCATTTAAGCATATTGATGTACAGCAAGCAAAAACTGATAATTTCTTTAATAAAAATGACGGTACAATAGTGAAAAAAAGTTTACAAACTATACTTGCACAAACACTCTGTAGAAGCAATAACCAAATAGTTCAGCCCATAGGAAAATGCTCATGATTCTCAAAATGTTACAGACTGAACCTCCCAAGGGACGATGCATGTAATTCAGGGATGGCTGGGGCCTGGGGTGTACCACACTGAGCAGTGAGAGAATGCACAGAATACAGTTTCAAGTCGCCCATAATAAACCAAGATTAGATATCTCTATACCTAAATATAAAATTTAGATGAGCAAAGAAGAAAATTAAATACATGTAAAAGATAGTTATAGGGAAAAAATCATAAATGATAGGATGCATTATCCATCGTACTTGAAGGACGCATTGAAGCTTATATACGCAATCAAAGCAGCAAGACAACTCAGTATTTCAGAAACACCACAGGGCACAAGACGTGGCATTAAGTACTAAAGAACTGCATTTGAGAGAAAAATCTTTATGCTAGCTGACTCAAACTCAATTGACACAATGTCATGTGGCCACATTGTCATTTGCTAGAACCAGCTTATAGTTAAAGCAAACTTTAACCATGCATTTCTGAACAACTAAGAACAGCAGACACACAAAAGCCCATCTTCGGTCACATCTATTGGTTCCCTGTATATGCAGAATTGCAAAGCTTCTAGACAGAGCAAACTTGAGCCATGCATTTCTGAACAACCAAGAACAGCAGACTGACAAAAGTCCCTATTCATCACATCTATTGGCTCCCTGTATATGCAGAATTCCAAACAAAATATCTGAAAACAACTAGATTTATTATTTGTCCTAAGGCAACGACATTCAGTTAGAGAGAATAGCCACTTCAAATAGTACATATTTATCATGAAGGAAAACTCTCCCTGCTGCTCCCCTCTCCCTCAAACCATTAATAAACTTTATCCCTCATTCAGTTACTATTCGTACTTTCATAGGAAGCAGAACAGAGCCCTCATTCAATTACTATTCGTACTTCCATAGGAAGCAGAACAGAGCCCTCATTCAGTTAATATTCGTGCATTCATTGGAAGCAGAACAGAGGAACAAATAGGTATAAGAGGGAGCAGCGTACGGACACATGCCAAGGAAATTTAAAGCATAAGAATGGAGAGGTTGTGGGCGTCCGACCTGCAGGCTTGCCCACGATGGCGGGGGCACACCATAAGCAACGAGAGTTCAACGGCGGGGAGAGGGCACCGAAGGTCAGGCTCACCCCACCAGTGCAGCCGCCAGCCGCCATGGTGAACGAACCTGCTGACGCCAAGGTCGACTGTGTGTTGTGGACGGAGGCAAGATCGCTATGCGGTTCACGGAGGTCGCCTCCGAACTCGCCGTTGACCTCCAGCGGCGGCGTGTATGGGGATGCGAAGACAACTGCATGGGTGGGGATGCGGAGGCGATGGCATGGGCGATTGCGTGATTTATGGGGCGATGTGGATGAAAGGATGGGGCGACGGCACTGGGCGACGGCGTGGCTGAGGGATCCGAGGCGACGGCACTAGGAGGCGGTGTTGCTGCTTGTAGCGCGACGACGATGGGATGGTGAGTGCGGCGGCTCAGGGAAGAAAAGGTGGGGACTGGATGCGGGAAGGGGAAATAAGTTAGGGTTAGGTGACGCTTCCAGTGACTTCTTATCGTTTCGTGTCTCCCGCGGTTCCTCGCGCGCTTTTTGGGCCGAAATTTTCAGGCCCGCCAACGTGCATACCGGCAATGAATTCGCTCCTGTGCAGATGGCCTGACGCAAAAGATGCCGGCAGATAGGCTGCCCTTAGAGGTTAATTATGGCCGGCAGATAATACGCCCTACAGTTATTTCAAGATAAATCTTTCCCGGCAGTGTAAGTGACCCGGATTCTTAACCTTTCCCGGCAGTTGATTGCCCTAAAGTTTTGCCATGGTGTAGTGACTGTCGACCTCTGTATTACTTATGCATTTATTATTTCTAGTGTTTATTATGCCGCATCGTCTATTTCTCGCATTAAGTGAGACGAGAGGTTACTCTCGCGCGATGGTGGGATTTGAACCTTGGTCTACCGGTTGATTGCACTAGCTGCTTGCCATTGGGCTAGAATCACGTTGGTGCAAAATTAGTAGGTCGGACCTACTTAAGTCGAATCGAGCGGGGTTTCCACTATTTCTTGTTCATTTTTCCATGTTTTTTGTTTCCTTTTTCTTTTTCTTATTCTCATTTTTTTCTCTATTTTAACTCTACATTTTCGTATATGTCCAATTTTTTTAATAAGTGATCAACATTTTTTTGTATACATGTTGAACATTGTTCGAATGCTTATTCAACATTTTAAAATACTTATTCAAATATAATAATTATTTGGACATTTTAAAACTAGTCATCAACCCGTGCATCCGCACGGGCTAGCATTATATAGAGTTTTTTTTTTTTGTGGGGAGCATTATACAGAGTTACATTTAGTAAAGGTTATGAAAAATATAGATTCTTGTTGGATGTTATAGAAATTTGAAGCATGTAAAGAAAATTTAGTGTATTTGAATTGTTAATGTAGTGTAACTATTTCCTTTATAAATAATAAGCATGGATAATACTCCTTAAATTTTTCATAGTTAGGCGATTAAATGCAATCAAAGAATTCCAACATTTATTTTTGTTTTATTTTGTGCGTTCACGCATAGCTCGGATGTTCATTGACATGAGCTTGTGCATGTGAAATCAAACATTTATCAGCAATCTTTAATTGTAGAAGTTATTATAATTCATTACGTGAAGAATTATATGAGAATACTCATTATAAGTTATTTAAACTCAAGTGGTAACGAAAAACATATATGCATGCAATCTGGGCTGCTAAAACTATTCTCGAAAATTTTGTGCGTACCTCATTCAAACACCAACATATTAGAAATTTCACATAATCGAGGTTCATCAATGACGGCTAATTATGTATCGCCAACCTCCACTATTTTCTTATTGACATAAATTGGACGAAGCTCACAAAATTCAGTGAACAAATGGTACTTTAAATAGAAGATTGCATCACATTGCCTTTTCTAGTTAACTATTTATAAAAAATCCACAACTCTAGAATTATAATAGATCGGCATTGGATCTGGCATGTAGTCCTCTCTCCCCTTTTCCTAGGTAGTGACGACACGAAAGCCTCAGCTATTCCAAAGTACATAAAAGGAAGTGATTAATCCCGTAAATAAAATAGTAATAAGCATTTATGAGGGTTATACTTATGAACTACTATGGGAGGTAAAACTGCATTTTTTATAGATATGTAAGAAGTTGACGGAATCTTACAGCTGATGCAGTTCAAACATCTCACTTCATCCCCGAAGTCAACTGGATAACATGTCAGTCATCTTTGAAATAAACCTGCACTTTCTAGACCCTCTAGACAGTTTTCCTAAAAAAGAATTATGTACTAATGCTTTTTATTAAACTGAAAATATCTAAAAAAGGCCGACCAAGTACACGGTCATGACAAACTTATATTACTGCTACATTAGAAACCACAAACAGAACATTGCCAAATATGGTTTTCCTATTCAGAAATAGATACAGATTTATGCTCTATCTTAATATATTGAAATTGTCTTGGTGCAAAATTTACATCAACAACCACGTAATTTTGTAAGAGGGGAGGCCAACCACTACGCTGCTACATTCCCTTATACTATTGTTATATCAGAGCATGTTGATAATTGCATGAAGAAAGCAATTGGCGTGGTGTATATGCATGTTCTGACTAAATCTTAACATGTATGTATTGCTCTTATGCTTAATCCTATCTTCATATATTGAACCTATTCATTCATCAGTCCAAGTATCCGACCAACCAAGTGTCGGTCCGTTAATTGTATGCCTTAACTGATCACCAAGTATCATTCCAATATGAATACCTGGCATTAAAACTAATGAAGAACCAACCTGAGTTTCAAGGGGCTATAGACAATAGCACCATCCCAGTGTCTCAAGCCATTAGCGCAAGCAGGCATTAACCCCTTCTATCATCCAACAATCGAGATGACTGTAAAAGAGTGTCAAAACCTCCATATTCTTTAACGCTTTATAAGTGCCCTAGGAAAACATGTGTGAGCATTTAGATGGATTAGGTCTCTCTTTTATAGATGTCACAAATATTACAACGTCTTGCACTGAAGATTCAATTGCTTTTGCTGTTATTATCCAAGATCAGTACAATACCAAGAATCTTGACTTCTTCGACATTAGCAATTTTTTAGTTACCTAATTGAAGAAACAAAACTGCATACCAAAAAACAAAAGTAAACACGGCCACCAGTCAGAATCTCCCTCAGCAATTACCTTACAGTTGAAGCCAGAGCAGAATTAATTGTAGCCTTGGTCTCTAAATTTCCCCATCAATGATAGGTGGGCAAAAACGAATCTGAATAAAAAGATGACGATGTTTCTTACTCACGTTAAATCTATAGAATCCAGCAGAGCGCCTGTCAATAATCGGCGCCATGGCTTATTCGAACATTGTGCTGGAGATGCTAACAACTCCGGATGCCACGGGGCGGGAGGAACTCCTGGAATAGGCGGAGGCAGCTCATTATAACTTCGGGGAACAACGGCCACGTTTCTTACTCTCGTCAAATCTGTAGAGGAGCCCCTGCAGATTGCCCGCCAATAATACTAATACTCACTAGATCAGGTTCGCACCTTGGCGCGAGGGTGCCGGACACAACATTTTGACGAAGCGTGTAACAATTTATCAGTAGGAACTCAGGTATAGCATGTGCAGCCAACCAATTGTGTTAGAAGCGAAACATAATGAAACTGAAGATGAACATCCGGTTATAAGACAGAATCAAGCTCGGTGCTTTCATTTGAATAGAGATAAAACACAATACCATACATTACTTTTTACGATAGAGAGATAGAATCAATATCTAAAGTCTATCAATGCCTTGTTCAAAGCAAAGTGAAAATAGCAACATACCACCAGGTGCTACCTTCCATTACAAAGACGACAACGGGAATCTAAACGCTATACATTTCCTGTTCAGAAGAACATCAAGAGGGAAAACATGCTGACTTGGGCGATACGAAACAAAAGGTCGATGTTCCAGCTCCATTGTGTTAGCCACCTTAGTCTTGCGATGCTTGGCATCCTGCATAGCCACATCTTTCTTCAGATTTTGGAGCCTCTTAGAATAAAGTTGCCCTGTCTAAGGAAAAAGTATATCAATACAGATTGTTTCTTATTTTTATTGTGGTGTGAACGGAGGAAAAAGGATGATGCACGACTACAAAACACTAACCTACAACCTGGTTGTCAACCAACTATATACTACTCAACTAAATCAGAGAGGGATCTTCTGGGCACTAAGCTGATGTAAAAGGTTTTTAAGGTCCCCACTTTATCATCAACCTAAAAATATAACATAAGGTGGAGGGCAAGGGAAGGACTAAAATAAAAAGTAGTAGTCACTTGGTAATGCATACTGGAAAGACATTTTGCTGGTAAGGATCTCCCCTACTCACAGAACAAATAAAAATATAGGAAACGCGTGTTGCACATGATAGATCAACCCAATACAGTAAGTTTAGATCAATAGCAATATAGAAGAGCGAGACAGTCAGTTATACCAAAAGCAAGACGCTATATATTTTGGCTCCCTCCCAGATCAAATTAATTTACAATTATGGAGGATTGTAAAGTAATCGACAAAGAAGTGATCGCCAATTGCACTGTCTACTTATGCCTTTATGAATGCAAATGCATTCTATTGATCTCCAAATTTCATCTAATTGATATTTTCATTCCCTCCATTCCAGAACATATACATTCCTTTAAAACAAAATCTATTTAGGATAAAGTGTTCCCATGTAGCTTTATGTCCGTGTTTCCTCTTAAATTCAATGTATGAGAAACAATCATCAAGAAGATAAAGAAAAAATACATATTTTCTCATTGCAAAATGATCGCGGTTCAAGGTAAGGCGCTTCAGAGGAAGGGAAGAAAACAATATCACATATACTTCTTTTCACCTCTAAAGGTCTGAATCTTACCTGGCATGTAGTTCAAGGGAGAAGTTGCTTCTGCCACCGCTCGTTGGTTGTGTGCCTGATAATTCCTCCCAGAGTAATATCATCCACCATAAATTCTTCGTCAGATGAAGAAACTGGCAACAAAAGAACCCCGCAAAATCAGTAATTAACTATTTCGCTACATTAAGGTGAAGGCATGAAGCTAACAAACAGCACAACCAAAAATAATAATTAATGTCTGCTTATTGGGCCTATGCGGCAGGGTCGTCGCCCTAAATCATGTGTGGCATCATCCAACACGATGTTAAGCATCCCATGGCGACTGGTTCGGCGACATGGCATAGTACAGGGACCAGCAAGGCGAGAGAAGTAGGAGACAAGGGCAAAGCATGCAAACCTGTTGTGGGCTGACAGACAGGGTGGCCTCAACCGGTGCTATAGCCGGCGGTGTTTCCTTTTGGGCTGTCTCGATGCCATGGTCCTCACTGGTCACTGCAGAGTACTGGCATGAGCGGCGGACTACACAACCCTTCCAGCGATGGCAACGGGCGAACCGGCGGGAGACACAACAGCAACCAGCAAACCAAGACAACGGGAGGGGCGGTCAGAGAGAGAGAGAGACGGCATGGTGGCGACCTGCGAGCATATGATTCCTTGTTAATAAATATCATATGGAATTATGAGAGAAAAATGAATAATCGAATAAGGACCAAAGCTGACCTTTTCAAAGTTATGTGGATTAAAATGTAGGACGGCCCACACAACCCTCCCGATGAGGGCGAGGGGCAAGCCAGCAGGAGACACGGCGGTGACCAGCATGCCAAGTCAATGGGAGGAGAGGCAGTCAGAGAGAGAAAGACAACAGACATTGACCTGCAATAGTACAAAGTAGACAGTAAATATCATATGCCATTCTGAGGAACAGAGAAAATGAGCAATCAAATAAGGTCCAAAGCTGACCTTCTCAAAGTTATATGGATTCCAATCTAGAACGATCTTCTCGTGCCAATTCAGAGCGAGGTGTGAAGAGTGCACATCATCATCGAAATAGAATCTCACCATAGGTGTGTCTCGCCATCATAATAAAAAAAATTCATAACCCAAATGGACCAACAAAGTGCAACTTACTCTTTACCAGACTAAATTAAGAACCAACAACAGATCGACGAATGCAACAACAGATCCAGCACATAAACGGCAAGAACAGAAGATTTGCAGGCACATGAGATCTAAAATCAATCAGTTATTGCTATTTTCTTTATTCATTAGCCATGCCGCCAAGTTGCCACAACCTGGTCGCCCCATCCAGTGTGCAAATTTACTTCATATCAAACAAAAAAGGCACCAGGGACATGAGAAAGCATGGTAGACAAAGCATTGAAAATGTAAGAGAAAATGTAATCAGGAGGAAAGCTAACTAATCTTGCAATTTGATCTGTTCAATATATTTACTTTTCAGTACTGCCTGCAACAAAATCTGCCGATGCCATCATTACATAGCAGACTCCAGAATTTAAGAAAGCAATAGAGGACACTTTATAGGCATATATACTTAAAAAGCACAGGTAGAAAGCAGATTTCAGGCAATAGCTATTGAACTGCAGGTATGAACTTGAACATATCTTTAGGCAAATTTAAATACAAACAAAAGCATGAATAAACAAAGTATAACAGCAACCAGAAGCCGGAAAAACCAAATGTCAACAATACCAATATCAAAGGAAATTACCTTCTATGGAATTGACCCTAGAGTCTTGAAGCTTGGGACGAACTTCTTCTGTATGTTAAGGACGGCAGTGACGGTGCTGCAGAAAAACCATGGGATGACAACCCGTCACAACCTTACTGGTCACAAGCAAGCACAAGGTTACAAATTAATGATTACCAGTAGAACCATATACATTTAAAAAAAATTGTTCATCCAGATTTCTAGGGACTTATTTAAGCACTAACGCTNAGTTGCCACAACCTGGTCGCCCCATCCAGTGTGCAAATTTACTTCATATCAAACAAAAAAGGCACCAGGGACATGAGAAAGCATGGTAGACAAAGCATTGAAAATGTAAGAGAAAATGTAATCAGGAGGAAAGCTAACTAATCTTGCAATTTGATCTGTTCAATATATTTACTTTTCAGTACTGCCTGCAACAAAATCTGCCGATGCCATCATTACATAGCAGACTCCAGAATTTAAGAAAGCAATAGAGGACACTTTATAGGCATATATACTTAAAAAGCACAGGTAGAAAGCAGATTTCAGGCAATAACTATTGAACTGCAGGTATGAACTTGAACATATCTTTAGGCAAATTTAAATACAAACAAAAGCATGAATAAACAAAGTATAACAGCAACCAGAAGCCGGAAAAACCAAATGTCAACAATACCAATATCAAAGGAAATTACCTTCTATGGAATTGACCCTAGAGTCTTGAAGCTTGGGACGAACTTCTTCTATATGTTAAGGACGGCAGTGACGGTGCTGCAGAAAAACCATGGGATGACAACCCGTCACAACCTTACTGGTCACAAGCAAGCACAAGGTTACAGATTAATGATTACCAGTAGAACCATATACATTTAAAAAAATTGTTCATCCAGATTTCTAGGGACTTATTTAAGCACTAACGCTAATCCACTGTCCAATGATCATCCAAGATTCTTCCTTTACCACAAAAAGAAAGTCTAGAACCATATACACTTCAAAGAAAAACTGCTTATCCAAATTTCCAGGGACTTAGTTAAGCACTGATGCTAATCCACTATCCACTGACCATCCAGGATTTTAGCACCCCTTTAAAAATACAGACAAAATGGGAACCAGGAGGTTTACCATGATGTGTAAGTGGCCTAACTCTGAATCCATTTTCAGATGATGAGATTATTCATGAGTAGATGACGTCTTTTGCCAAACTTCTAAATGTCCCTTAGATCCTATAACGAAACTATTGCAATTCTAATTATAACCAAATGTACTCAATAGCAAACCAAACTAACAATAGGACCATATCTCAAGCATGTATACTAACTCCAGATTGGTACATGTGTATCGACTAATTGTGGAGCGTTTCTTTGTCAGCTATTAATATTGAAATTTTCCTTTTGAATGTCAGGTCTCAAGTACAATAGTAGATAAATATACCTGGATAATAAACCTTTATTTTTTCTAGAATATGCTGTTGAGTGCCTTCCATAAGCATGTATATGGTATCATAGTAGATAGGTCCCTAACAAACATGAAGGCGTAGGATGATGGTTAAGAAAGCCAATAGCAGATAGCCATTACAAGAGTATCTCCACTACCAACTAATCTTAAGCTCACGCCACGCCCACCATGCACAGCTAGTGAAGTAACTAACTAATGCATGAGCTAACTCTACGGCCATTTCGTGTCATAACTTGCAAATGCACTGGTGTTGATAACAAACCAGTAAACATTCAGCATGAGGATGAATTGGAAAAGTAAGGTACCCAGGAGCACAATGATTCAAGGCCTAGGACAAGGAGTAGTTGTGTTGATAAAGAATCGCTGAAAAAAAGACATTCAGAAGTCTGGTGTATCAAGGACTTGAAGTCGTTGATTAGCGGACATCCAATCATTTAGGATGTAGTACGATAGACACGAGCACCAGATTTCTACTTAATATGAACATCGTTGTTTAAGATTGTTTTTAATAAATGTGAACACGTACATTTGTCTTAGCAAAGTCATTATCTCTATTAATCAAGAGTAACTGTTTGGTGTAGTCCTGACAATCCAATTCTTCTTCTTTTTTTGAGGAAAAGCATAGCTTTATAGATTAACCTTGCTTGGGCAAATTACCCGAAGTAGAAGCAGCCACATGAGGCTGTACATGATTCATTGACTTGTGCTTAAGTCTGAAATCTTGCGTGCAATAAACCAATTTTGTATGGAAACCAACGACCACTAAAATTACAGTGGATCATATAGTAATCTGCATTGGCAATCCATAGGGAATTCCATCTAGCACTATCATGTGTGAGCGACCATGAATCAATTTTTGACTAGAATCAAATAGAGGAGATGGTAAGGCAATGGGGGGATATGCACCTGTTCGTAGAAACGTAGGGTAAAGGGGAAAATGTGCATAGATACTACTCTGTTTGGTATATGGATAAGAGTCGCGGATGCTGCTACTGGATGAGGAACCTCCGCTCAACAACACGGGTGTCCGAAGATATTGTAGCTTCAGCGGACACGGCGTAGCACACCGCAAAGGGGAACAGCCGGATGGCCGTCACTCGGGCCGGCGATGCGATGCGATTTGTGAAGGACTTTAGAAGGTTGCTGATGCACGCGCTGTCCACGAGAGGCACCGGCGCAGTTGCTCTCATGGCGCTGGTCAAAGGAGCTAACTGGACAGGACGGCAGCACCGACCGCGGCTGCCGAACCCACCGTTGACCCTAGCAATAATTTTTTTACATGATCCTAGGAATAATCTGTCGCTACTAAAAATGTGCCGCATATGTATATAATTTCTTTTGGTGATTTGTTGGGCGGAACACCATGAACACCAAACCAAATCGCTAGGGAGGGAGAGGGGGGGGGGGCGCGCCGGGGGGGGGGGGGGGCCCGCGCCCCCCCCGAGGCTCTCCCGGGGGGCCCCACCCCCCCCCCCGCCCCCGCTTGCCCCCTCGGTCCCCCCCCCCCACCCGCCAGCCCGCCCCGGCGCCCCCCCCCCCCCGCGCCCGGCCCCCCCCGCCGGCGCCCCCCCCCCCCCGCGCCCGGCCCCCCCCGCCGGCGCCCCCCCCCCCCCGCACGTCCCTGCCGATGCTCTCACGTCGAGCTCGCAGCCCCCTCCACATCAGCCCGGCCGGCGCTGCGTGCCCCTCCTCCTTCTGCTGCTCCTTGGAGCCGGCCATCTCCTCGTCATCCTTGAGCGAACCAATTTGCAGAAAAAGGAATCAATTTCATTGATGAGCAGCGGCCAACGAGCAAGAACGGCAAAAAAGAGACTCGTACCTGCAGATTCAATCGTTGCCCGCAATCCCCAACTCGTGCTGGAGAGGAGGCAGGGGTTGGCCGTCCTTGCTCCTCTGGCCGCTCTCCATGGCTGCAGCCCACTCCCGGGAGATAAGAAGAGAAGCCGCGGCCGCGCCGACCCACCTGCGCCACGCCGTGTCCCCTACGCCGCCTTTGCCTCGCCTCGCCATTCCTGCTTCCCTCCCGCGGGAGCCGGGGCCGGGGCCGGAGGGGGTAGAAGGAGGAGGACGTGAGGGGAGGAGGCCGGGCGCCAGCGGGGAAGAAGGAAGCGGCGGAGCGGGCTCGGGCCTAGGGTTTGGAAGGAGAGAGAGGTGAGGCGGGAGGAAGAGGAAGGGGACGGCGCGAGTGCGGCTGTGCGGGAGGAGCGACGGCTAGGTTTCCTCTCCACAGGAGCGGCCCTTTTTATACCGCAGGACGCGAAATGACGAAAATGCCCTCGTGGGGGCGCTGGAATTACGCGCGGTGGCACGACCGGGGCGCACTGAATTTTATCTAACGGCTCACAACGATCCGGTAAATATCCGACGGCCCACGACGACCAAGCCCGAGATCCAACGGCCAGAACGCAATCAAGAAAACGATCGGACGGCCAGGAGGCTCAAATCGCTGAGGAGCCTCCGGCATCCACTCGTCTCTTATTTCTGGATTTTTTAAATCAATTCTTGGAGAAAACAAAATGTTAGACCTCCAATCTTCCTCCGATGCATCTAAAGCAATTGGATAAATGATTGTATGTCGCCGTCTGCTAAACCCACGGAGGAGCCTTGGCTCCTTTCTCTAATGGGCAAGGAAGCTTTCCATCCTACGCACGGTAGGATTTGTCAAGCATCCCCTTTCCCATCGTCTCTATGCCCAACAGGCCCCTCTGTCTACATCAAGCGTCGCCATTGTTCCCCGAAGTTCTAATGAGTTGCCTTGACCCTTCCATGTTGCAATCCTTCAACCCATACCACCAGTTGCAATATTGCTTGGAGATTGCTGTCGTCCCTTGGCTTCCCGAGTCACACCAGTATATCTATTAACAATTACAACACTTGATAACCCAACAGCTAAACTCTATCCGACCATCACACCAGTCCATAAACTCCCCTGATATGAGTAATTTATCTAGAGCAGAGAATTTAAGGATGCATAATTGCTTACTTGGTGAGTCGGTGTAACAACGAACGGCGTCGGGTAAGTGAATAGCTGTCCGGCTGTCCGCTAGTCGACCGCAGTTTTTCACGCAGCAGCCTTGCGTCAGCTAAACGATCTTCTTCAAAAAGCCGGTACACCTAGGGATAAAATCATGCACGTTTGGTCAGAACTTTGAAACTGAGATTGAAAGATTGGGAAGGTGAATGCCAGGAAAATTTTACTGGGATTAGTTTTTCATTGGACTCTGATTCCAGAACAGTTTGGAAACTGAGATTCAAAGATTGGGAAGGCCAACAATTAGAAGAGCCAGACAAATTCGTTGGATCTTAACTTTTTATTGGAATCAATTCCAGAACAGATCGTACCTTGTGATAATCAAGTAGAAGCAACGTCGTCACATGGAGGGAGGAAGATCTGCGGTGAGAATTCGCTAGACGATGCACAAGCATTCAGGGCTGTGATGTGAAGTTGCATGAAGTCGTGGAGGATTGTTTTATTTGGGGGGGGGGGGGGGGGGGGGGGATGAGGATGGAGTTTTCTACGGAAGGAGGCATGCGTTAGGAGAACTGCCAATATATTCATCCAATGGCTACAAAGAGATAAAGGATCGTACGTGGGATAGGAGACACGCTCAGTTTTTTTGGAAAGCTTAGAGAGTCCAAGGGGAAGAAGATTCCCATACGTGGGATAGAAGAGCAGGTCTCTAGTTTCATCTAACGGCTATAGAAACATTATATATTGATCAGATGGCTAACAATTCTTAATTCTAAGGATTAACGTGGTGTCTCGTATGGTGCCTCCAATTAGTAAATATAAGATACTTGATCGAATTTTTACAAATTCTCATTCAACATTTTAAAATTCTTATTCAACATTTTTTAAATACTTTTTCAACATTTTAAATAATTTACAAACATTTTCAAATACTCGTTCAATATTTTTGAAATACTCGTTCAACATTTTTGAAATACTCGTTCAACATTTTTTAATAATTACTCAACATTTTTCAAATACTTGCTCAAAAAATTTAATAGTTATTCAACATTTTCCAATATTCATTCAACATTTTTTAAATACTCATTAAACATTTTTTTAATACTTACTCAACATTTTTAAAATA
>LR880972.1:979878330-979901173 GCA_904067115.1 Aegilops sharonensis
ACTAAACATTTTTCAAATACTTGTTCAAACTTTTTAATACTTATTCAACATTTTCAAAATAATCGTTCAACAATTTTTATTACTTACTCAACATTTTTCAAATACTTGTTCAAACTTTTTAATACTTATTCAACCATTTCAAATACTCGTTCAACATTTTTCATATACTCGTTCAATATTTTTTAATACTTTCTCAACATTTTTCAAATACGTATTCAACATTGTTTTCAATACTTACTCAAAATTTTCAAATACCCGTTCAACACTTTTGAGATACTTGTTAAACATTTTTCAAATACTTGTTCAATATTTTTCAAATACTCGTTCAATATTTTTTAATACTTTCTTAAAAAATGCAAATACTTGTTCAAACTTTCTAATACTTATTCAACTTTTTCAAAATACTCCTTCAACATTTTTTTAGTACTTACTCAACATTTTTCAAATACTTGTTCAAATTTTTTAGTACTTGTTCAACAATTTCAAAAACTTGTTCAACATTTTCAAATACTTGTTCAAAATTTTTAATATTTATTCAACATTTTCAAATACTTGTTCAACATTTTTCAAATACTCGTTCAACATTTGTTTAATACTTACTCAACATTTTTAAAATACTTGTTCAAATTTTTTAATACTTACTCAACATTTTAATACTTGTCTGGGAATTTTCAAATAATTGTTCAATATTTTTCAAATACTTGTTCAACATTTTTCGAATACTCGTTCATTTTTTTTAATACTTACTCCTTACGTCCGGGTTTATTGGGCCCGTGAGCAACATAAGGACGTCCCCTTATAGGGCCTCCTCGATTAGCGTTAAAAACGTTAACTATGTCCTCTAATAATAGTATGCTTTTAATTCCGGCCGTCATACTAGCCACTGCATGCCGTTCTTTCCTCCACCAAGGGCCAGGCACCCGAGACTTTTGCCTCGGCCAGCTTGCAGCGAGCGCCCTTATAGGGCAGTTACCAGTCAGCATTAAATTCATTTTATTTACTATCTAAACTAGTGCACATAATTAATAGATTGCCTTGGTACCTGTATTTTGGTCGAAGGGCCCAATTAACCCGGACGGAGGGAGTACTCAACATTTTTCAAATAATTGTTCAGACATTTAAATACTTATTCAACATTTTCAAATAATTGTTCAACATTATTGAAATACTTGTTGAACATTTCTTTAATACTTATTCAACATTTTTCAAATACTTTTTCAACATTTTTAAAATGTTGATTGAATGTGAGAAAAGTTCATCAAATTTGAAAAAAAGTTCATTCAATTTTGAAAATATTCGTTCAATTTGAAAAAAGTGCATCGATTTTGAAAATACTTCAATAATTTTGAAAAAAACTCATCAATTTTCAACAGAAGGTTCATTCAATGAGCATTAAGAAAAAACCGAACAAAAACGCTCCGAATAAAAAAGAAAATCCCTTCATACTACTTTTTTGTCTGGGGCATCTTATAGTTATATTTTGGAGGATGTGTTCGGCAGCCTTCCAAGATTTGTCCATCTTCACTACCTAAGGATAGATGGAAAATTAAGTTTGAACACGAACATCTCAAGATTTTATCACCTCAGGGTCCTAGATGTTCAACGATGCACTGTCCACCTTGGTCTTTATAGAGCAATGAGCAACCTTGTATAATGTATCACAACGTTCCAATTTGTGGCGATCCAAGGCAAAAAAAAAAATCCCAGGCGATAAACTAAACAGGCTTGGACCAAATCGTGGTGGTCTGCCCGCTCGGAACCAATTTGTGGCGGGGAAAAGGGGAGATTGGCGCCGAGCGTTGCCGCCGCCGAGGAGGACCCGCAGGGTCGCACCGCCGCCGCCCTAGTGAAGCGCTCCGCCTCGCCGCGGCGGTAATCAGTGCCGCCGAGCCCCCGTGGGAACCAGCTCCGCCGAGTCGTCAGGGAACCAAAAGAGCGCCGTCGTGCGCCGGGAAGTAGCGACGTGCCGCCGCGGTCCACAGAGGAGCGTCACCCTGACCGCCACGTCCGGTTTCCCAGGTCGCCTCTCCTCTTCCTTCACATCAGTTTGATGCCTGTGCAGTTTGGGTTCCAAGTTAGCACGGTTTGGGTTCAGTTTGGATTCAGAATTAGCTTAGACTGAGCAGTAAGACAAGGGACCTAAGTAAAGGGGCGAGTAATGCTCGAGCTTGGGCTTCGTCGTTTGCGTCCGGCTCACTGGGTGAACCATCCTCCTTACGGCATGCCTAGCCTCTTCTTCATGATGCTGGTTGATAGTCTAGCTGTTGATATATGGCCCAAAATTGTTTGGTCTTGCTTCCCCATCCTGCTATGTACGTGCATCCGCGCATGTGTGGACCCAGGAATGTAATTTTTCAGGATCTCATCTTGTTGTACTCCTATATAGGAACGCGTTTTTGCTTTGCTGACGCGATAGCTGATCTCTGATCTTTGTGTCAATTAACTCTTTGATGTATGGTGAAGATCTGAGTATTTTCTTCCATGTCTTCCGGTTGCTGTTAGAATTTGGCTTCGCTATGTCGCCATTGCCTGCGCCAGCTTAAATCCCTGGCCGCCATGAATGAACTATGTAAAGACGAAGAGAAGGTTGACCCAAATGTGCAGCAAGTAGATGAGTTGCTTAGATTTGCACGGCTGAAGAAAAAAGAGGTTCAGTCAAAGAACTTAAGGAGAAAGAAAAATTGGCTTGATAAGTTACTCAAGGGGAAGCACAGAGAAACTAAAGGACCAACAAAACAGGGAGAAAAGGTATGTTGCAATTGGTACATGATATGTTGTTATTGCTCATTTGTTAACTAAATACAGTTATTTTTGTTCTCAGCCACAAAGGAAGAAGGATGATGTGCAACAAAAGAAAAAAGATGGTGTTGCAGCCTCAAGTAGAAGTGGAGAAGTATGACAACAACAAAGTAAATTTGGTGCTTCAAGAGTGCAATAATATTATGAGTTTCACCCAGCTCTTGACGGCTGACCAAGATAATCTGTTCTAGCATGGAAGCTCCTTAGATAATATTTTGTACATGGTGGTGATGATGATGATTATCTGTTCTAGCATGGAACTTGTTAGATAGTATTTTGGACATGGTTAACTATAGTAGTATGGGGTTAACTATATTATTTTATAGCCTAAGTGTACAAGTGAAATGGCTGTATGGTGGAGAATTTGAATGTATCGAGCTTTTGAATTACAAGCAAGTGGTACTGAATTTCAATCAAGTGGTACTTAATTTGTATTGTTAAATTACTGTTGTTTTTGTTGCTATATGACTGCTGTTTGCATACAGTTTTTTTTGTATAGCTAAGTTTGAAATTTAATTTATGCAACTTCGGTAAAAAAAAATATATAGCTGCTGTTTGTACTGCATAATGACTGAAAAGTTGGTGATTCTATTGAACAAACTCTGAAAGCAGTAGTCTGATGCATGTCGCCTGTGTAGTCTGATCGCCTGGGAATATTATTTTTTTGCCTTGGATCGCTATGGAACGTTGGATGGAGATTGAAGGACAGATGGGAGGCCGCATGTTGCAGCGTGACATGCTGTAGGCATGTCACCTGATCCCAGTCCCTGGATTACTACGTTTTGTACGTTGATTTAACGTGGCCATGCCTTGTTGTTTCTTCGTAGCATATTATTAGGGCATCTCCAGCTGTTCGGCCCCCCATGGCGTCTAAATAGAGCGGTCTGGGGGCGTGCCGATGCTAGTTCGGCTCCTGGGGCGACCTAGCTCCCAGTCACGCCCCCACGCGCCGGCCTCAGTATGCGGAAAATTTAAACTTGGTCGTTCCCGCTATCAAAAGACGCCGCAAATCCGGCGATCGGACGTAGTCTGGCGTTACAAAAAACAGAGTGCCGCCGCCGCAAGTTCGCGTGCGCAATGATTCACTCGGCGGTGTCAGCTCCAGGCGTTGGCGGAGTCGGCGTGCGCGGGCTCGTCGGGGTCGGAGCTGCTTCGGTGCTGGGCTGCGTCGGCGCGACTTCGGCACTGCTGGGCGGCGATGTAGAGGAGTCGTTCGGGCTTGGCGTCCGTGTGGTCGTGGGCGTCGTCGGCGTCGGCGGCGTTGCCGTCGGCAACTCGTTCAGGATGAGGCCGCGCTGCACCAGGTACCACGCCTTGAGCTTCTCGTCGTTGCTCTGGAGCATGTCCGCCCCGCCCGTCAGAAAAGCCATGTCGGTGTTCCTCTTCTTCGCGGCGACGTTTGTCCGGAGCAGGTCGAGCTTGATGGCGTTGGTCTTCATTAGCGACGACCACCGCGCCTCGGTCTTCTCTTCGCGTAGGACGGCCCGGGCCTAGGCGTCGGCGAGGCAATGCTCGATGGACTCCTGCAATCGCGCGGTTGCCGCGTCGGCGCATTTCCCCTTCTTTGCCAATTTGTTGCCGTCCGGCCGCCCCTCTGACGCGCCCGGAGTCGCCGCGTCCGGCTTGTATGTCTCCTTGGCCTTGTCGAGGGCACGTCGGACTTCCGCCCACTTCTCGCACTTGTCAATGTGCTTGTAGACGTGGAGGTGCTTGAAGTCGGCGTCTTGGTTGTCTCCCCGATACATGGCGAACATACGCAGCAGCTGCGCGGAGGGACGAACAGTTGGCGGGCGGCGGGCGTAAGGGACGAAGATATGCGGGCGAACGGCGTGCGTACCTGATCCTCAACGCTGGCGCCGCTCTCCGGGCGAGCCGCGACCTCCTCGACGATTCCATGCCATTTGTTGCACGCCAACTGGACACGCCTCCAATGGTTCGCCATCGCCTTGGAGCCGCGCTGCATGTAGACGCCTTTGAAGTAGGGGTCGACGAGCTTCCGCTCGTCGAACTCGGCCTTGATGCGGTCCCAGTACGTCTCCAAGCTCTGGTTCGTGCCGGTGGTCGGGTCGAGGCAGACGACTTTCCATGCTTCGGCGAGGCATTCCTCCTCCTTGGACATCCACTTGATGCGCGGTTTGCCTGACCTAGCCGCCCGCTTCTTCTTCTTCCGGCGCCCCTTCGTCGGAACAGGAGCCGGCTCCTCCTCCTCCTCCTTCTAGTCCTCCTCCTCCTCCTCGGGTTCCTGCGCGTCGTCGCCGTAGACGTAGCCGAGCTCGGCTTCCATGTCGCCGCTGAGGTCCACTACCTCGTCCTGGGTGGCGAACCCGGGAGACGCGGCGGCCGCGGTCGATCCTGCCGCGATGATGTCGTCCATGTCGGCTCCCGTGTCGTCGGCGTCGCCGAGGTGCGAGAAGGGTAGCGGTCCACGGTAGAGATTGGGCGTCGGTGTGGACGCGTAGGCGGCGGGCGGCGAGTAGTTGTATGGAGGGTACTGCACGCCGACGAAGGCGGGCGAGGGCGTGCGGGTAGCGGGGTGACCATGAGGGAAGGTCACGTTTGGGTTGAACCCACCGTGCGCGTCGCCGTCGGCGTAGCCGGGCGACGATGAACCCCATGGAGATCCGGCGCCTTGCTGTCCCCAGGGCGCGTACTGGGCGTGGCTGACGACGGGTGGATTCATCCCCGCCTGGTCGGCCGATGAGGAAAACGCCGCCGCGCGCGCCGCGTTGTCGCGGGCCTTCTTGGCTATGGCCCTGTTCCGCCTATCGGCGGTGACTGCTTCGCGCCGCTGAACTTCCACCCTCCACTCGGTGTTCGACAGGCCCGGTGGCTTCGATGGCGGCGCCCTCGGCTTCCTCTGCTTCGGCTGGGCCACGGCGCCAGTCGCGGTTGCCGCCGCGTGCGGCATGGCATACTTCTTCGCGGCGAGCGGGAGGGGGTTTGGCGGGAGAAAGGGAGAGAATGACGGGAGGAAGGCGAGCGAGCGGGAGAGATGCGAGGAAAAAGCGTCAAGAAACGGCGTGAAAAGGCCCTCGGGTCGTCTCCAGGACGGGCCCACGCGCCTTTTTCGCTTGTGCCGGCTCCCCAAGCGCCCCCCAGGGCACCGGGTTCGGCCTGGTCCGCCGGCACCAGTTTTGGCCCGAGCCGGCGAAAAACGGGCTTCTGAGAGCGTGACTGAGGCCTTTTTTTTTGCGCCGGCGCGGCAAAATCGCCTGAGGAGGGCCTGTTGAGGACGCGGCTGGAGATGCCCTTGCGTGCTGCCGCGGGTATCGCCGCGCGCGTGCGTGCATGCTCACGGCTCGGTCCGTCCGTCACCCCGGCGGCGACGCGCCTGCGCCTTGTTTGTTTCGTCTCGGCGCTTGCAGTCGCCGGGGGGCCCCGCGATGGCTCGGTCGGCGGATCGGCCCAGCTCGCCTCACCATCCTTTCTGCGCCCGGTGGAAAAAGTAAGGGGGTAGAAATCATCTCCTCTCAAGCAAGTGGTACGGCCGATGCTTGATATTAGTCCAAATAACTAGACTTCTTTTCAAGCAGTGCTACACTGCTGCAGACCGCTCCCGGCCGTCGCCACCGTACCGTAGCGTCCGTCCGTTTGGCTGCTGCTGCTGGCTGGGCGCGGCCACCAGGAGACCAGCCACGCAGCTCAACGCCCGCACCAAAAGTTGGTGGGACGGCGACGGCGCGCGTGCGGTCTTGTCCCTTAGCTTCTCTCTCTTTTTATATATGGAATTAAAGCATTTACAGGTGCAGACAGCAAATCCGACCTCTTAAATGCTCGCAAACGCGTCCACCGACGCATTCACGGACAATGATCGGTCATGCCTCAAATTTGCTCCTCTGTATCCGGATACCTCATACCACAAACTTTGGATCCATACAAAAGCATGTAAACGAGAAAATCCACGTAGTAACTACGTAGATCAACAAACTTATACACCCTAATCCTCGTCAGAGATGTCCACTATCAACGTGCCCGGCTCCGGATACATAGGCGGTAGCCGCAACTCTGACTTCTCCACTGCTCCGCGACGGCCTCCGCCTCCATCTCCACATCGGTCTCCGCCTGTTCCCACCGGATGAACTGCTGGTTAGCCTACACATAGGCCTCATCCTGAATGGATTCCAAGATGGCCTGTTGCTCCGCCATGTTGGCCGCTTGCGCGACCGCCTCCGTGTCCTCCATGTTGAAGCCCGGAGCCGGCGCCGGCTCCTCCTCCGGCTGCTCCGCCTTGTCCTTCTCCGGATCTGCCATCTCCCTCGGAGCCGGCTGCTGCTCCTCTTCCTCCTCGGCTCCAACAAGTCTCGAGGCAGACCGGCAGCGATGCAGGCGGCACACCTCGCCCGGATCTCCTGCTCAATCTGGAACCGGCGCTCCGTCGTGAGCATAGCATTCATGGTCTTTTTTGACCGAATCATGGCGAAGCCGGAGGGCGTGGGAAAAGAGGTGAATGGGCTCGACCTGGCGGGGTGGGCAAGGTGGAGGTGGATGTGACTAGGTTTGGATGATGTCGGCCGGCTTAAATAGCCGGATTTGGTCTCGCACGGCGAGCCGGAGTGGCGCCACAAGGCGTTCACATCCCCACCGGAGGAGACGTACATCGAACCGCTAGGGAATCTTGTCCGTCTAATTATCTCTTCTCCTCGTGACGGCCGTGTTGTTTCCGACGCCGATCCCGCATGACCGGCGGGGTATAGCCGAGCTCGCCGAAAAGAAAAGAGGGGAGAAATCGTCTCCTCTCGAGCAAGTGGTACGGCGGATGCTTGATATTATTCTCTCTCTTTTCAAATCCTAATAGACTCCTTTTGAACTAGTGCGACTGTATTATTCCTTGGTCCTACTGCTAGTACGTGCTACGACGCGCATGTGCATTAGTACGGTGGACCACTCCCGTCGCCACCGTAGCGTCCGTCCGTTTGGCTGCTGGCTGGGTGCGGCCACGAGAAGAACACCTGCGCAGCTCAACGCCCGCACCGAAAGTTGGTGGGACGGCACGCAAGTCACTTGACAGCTAGGTACCTCTCAAGGAGTACACAGTTATCCCATGCAAAAAAATACTCCCTTTATTTCATAATATAGTGTCTATAAATTTTTGTGAAAATTAAACTTTGCAAATTTTCATCAAGTGTATAGAGAAAACTGTCTACATCTACAATATCAAACATGTACATTCTGAAAAATGTAACTCACGATGTATCCAATGATGTGCATTTGGTATTCTAGATGTACCTACTTTTCTCTATCAATATGGTCAAAGTTTGTAATGTTTGACTTTTGCAAAAATCTATAGACACTATATTATGAAACGGAGTAAGAGCATCTCTAGCAGACCCCACATAAGTGGTCAAACCCGCAAAAATTTTGCGTTTTACAATTTTGGGCGAAAAAAATATCCAGAACAGAAACCATAAAAGTAGTCCAACCCATAAATTTTTTAAGGGCCACCGCAAATGCACACCCGAAACCCTTATATTTGGAGGTTGGAGGGCCAAATATAGGGGGCCCCGTATACTAGTCAAACCTCGTCGGAGGCTCGGAGCAAACACGCCGCCGCGGAGTTTGCCGGAATCCGCCCAAAACTCGCAGGAATTCATCACCGCACATCGAAAAACGCCGCTAGACGCCGCAATCGATCGCCGCAGGTTCGAATTGGACGAGCTCGACATCGTCGTGGCCTCCCATGACCTCAGCCTGGCCGCCGGAATCGTCCCGACGTAGCAGGCAAAGGGGCACGGCTCGTCTGGCAATAGAGCAAGGCGCGGACAACCGAGGCGACGGGGCGTGGCCGGCAAGGCTGGGCGCGGACGACGGAGGCGACGGGGTGTGGCCGGCGAGGCTGGGCGCGACCGGCACGATGATGGGGCGCGACCGGCAGGGACGGGGCGCGACCGATGGGCGATGGGGCGCGGCCGACGGGCGACGGGGCATGGCCTGCGGGCGACAGTGCGCGACCGACGAGGTTGGGCGCGACCGGCGCGGCCGGCTGGAGGAAGGAGCGGCAACGGCCGGACTGGAGGAAGGAGCTCTTTATTCCAGTTTTACAGTTTTTTTTACAGTATCTGTTCGGCCGCGCTAGTTTTCGACCCGCAAACGCAATCTTCGTGAAACTGCAAACGCGTTTTGCGGATCAATTTTTTGCGGGGTCTGATAGAGTTGCTCTAAGTACACAGTTATTTCAGTGAAAGTTGAAATGATATTTTTTTCAACTTCAAAAGAATATTCAAGCAATTATACGAGCAAATAACCCTTCCAATATAATTTGGCGGCCAGACACCGCCGGATAGTTCACCTACTCGTGCCCTACGCTGCCGCAGCTCCGTTGCACTAAACTACGCCGACCACCCTTCCCCCCCCCTCCAGGGCGGCCGTCTCCGCTGCCCCACCGCGCCGCCATCGCTACACCTCACAGCATTGTGTCACTAACTTGCGGGCCCTAACGACCTTTAATGGAAAATAGAAAAAAATAGAGGAAGAAGCTTTATAAAAACTTAGAAAAATAGATAAACTTTTCGTAAATTATACAATCATGAACCATAGAAAGGTTTTTTTTAGCATCAGTACAGACATAAGCGCTCATATACACGCGCATACACTCATCCCTATGAACGCACACACGCATACCCTACCCCTATGAGCACCTCCGAGAGACTGAGCCGGCATATCATCTTGAGATTTACGAAGTCACCGTAGGCGCCTCGTCGTCGACGGGAACGTCTCCTCCCATTGAAAGCGCATCACCGGAAATTCTGAAATAAATTCAGGAATAGTGCGAGCACCAGGATTTGAACCCTGGTGGGCTGGGGATACCACTGTCCACCTAACCAACTCAACCACAGGTTGATTCGCACCATAGAAAGGTTTTTAGAGGGTTTGTTGGAGTTGCCCTTATTGAACGTGATCCTCGGTGTTCACCAAGCAACACACTCGCCGCGAGTGAGCGCTTGGCCGATCACCCGAGTCCAAATGTTCTTCATTGTATTATGTTTTACATTGTAATTCATATGATCATGGATCTTCATGTGTTTCTGCACAACCTCTGTGGTGTGTGTTGGGTCAACGTTCGTTTACAACGAGTCAGCGTGGGATTAGGGATGACGAGGAGAAGTGATGGTGATGACGCCTATGTGCGAACTTGACGATGAACTCTTTGGAAAAGTGTGTAGGGTATCTTGTGTTTGCCGCTTAGCGAATTGTGAAGGTTTTTACCCGGTTTTTCATTAATTAACCAAGCAATTCTCTTCTGCTTAACTAAAGGACGAGGCAAGTTTTTTGCTTCCGTTTCGATTTTTTTATAGTTTACGGTTACCAGGTACGGTGATCAAGTTGTACAGAGTGCCGCGACTTCCTCTATTTTCCTCCCCTAACCCTAGGCGGTTGGGATAAACTGTTTCCAACAAACTTGTGAGTTCGTGGATCCATTGGTGGTCGGTGGCAGGGAGGGAAATTCCGGTGCTTTCGCTCTGGCTAATAGTTCAGGCTGTGATTTTTTAATCCTCGTAGGTAGGACGGTCAGACGGATGGCAATGCTTCATCTTTGAGTTCTTCCGGCTTTGATGCCCCTCGAGTTCATCCGTTTTGCCGTAGTCGATGGGGCTCTGACGTAGACTCTTGTCGTCTCTTTGGGTGGCGAGGTTAAATTTTTTTGTCATATGGCTACATTTGGTGTCCCATACTTCAGATCTATGCAAGGGTTGAATGACGATGACTGCTGCTCCAGGGCACCGGTCATTAGGGCCATATGCACAAAGACTTTCCCGCTATCATCATCAAAGGTCAAGCCGGCTAAGGTAGGGGAGCGGCGGCGACAGTGGGGCGCCGTCAGCTCATTATGGCGGCAACAATGCTCGTTCGGTGGTCTCGGAATCTCAATGTATTTTTTTTATTATATTTATTAAAATATTTTTTTACTTTCAGTGAATTTTTATAATAGATTTGAATTTTTTACATAAAAAGGATGCCTGAATACTGCTCTTGCCGTGGGGGATAAATTTATGGGAGCAGTGAAGCAATCTCCCCGCACGATCCAGACAGGGGAGGGGGCCCAAATCCTACGAGCGGGTCTCTGATTATTGGCGACCGTCCGTCGGGATTCCGCACCCCGTCCCACTCCCGTCGCCTCGCCACCGCCCCCCAGATAAATCCCCTCCGCCAGCGCCGCCTCCCTCCCTCCCCCCTCCCTCTCCTCCGCGTCCGCCCCGGCCAGAGTACTCCCCCCGCCGCCGGACCGCCGGCCGCGGCTCCTCCACGGACGGTAAGCTCTCCTCTTTCTCTGCTTTCGTTTCCCCCCGCCGAGATCGGATCGGCCGGTCGCCGGCGGCGCGCGGCCCGGGCGCTCGCGCCGTCTAGCTACCTCCCGCCGCGGCGTCCGTTGCCCCCAACCCCCAATCGGTCAACGGACGGAGGAACAATCGTAGGCGAAGCTTATTGTGTTATTGTTAGACGAATCTCTGTTGTTCGTTGCTCCGAATTTTTGTTCTTTTTCTAGAAAAAAGCTCGGAATTTTCGGTGCCGAGATGAGCGTCTGAGGCGGCTGCTCTGCTCTGTTTGCAGGTCTTCGTAGCAGGTGCTAGCCCCCTGCGGCCAGGCCAGCCATGGACGACGGGGACATCGACTTCTCCAACCCGGAGACGTTCCTGTGCGAGGCCATGGGCAACGACCCGCCGGCCAGCTGCTCCATGGGGACCTACTTCGACGACATCCTCAACGGCGACGCCGACCACCTCGCCTGCACGCACACCCACACCTGCAACCCGCCCGTGCACGACCTCGCGCACCACACCCACACCTGCGTCCACGTCCACACCAAGATCCTCTCCGCCTCCGACGACGCCGCCGAGACCTCCGAGTCGCTGCCGGAGAGCAAGAAGCAGCGCCCCTCCGGCAACCGCGCGGCCGTCAGGAAGTACCGCGAGAAGAAGAAGGCCCACACCGCGCTGCTCGAGGAGGAGGTGGCTCACCTCAAGGCCGTCAACCAGCAGCTCGTCAAGAAGCTGCAGAGCCACTCCGCGCTCGAGGCCGAGGTCGCCAGGCTCCGTTGCTTGCTTGTTGATATCAGAGGGAGGATCGAAGGGGAGATTGGTACTTTCCCTTACCAGCGGACGGTGAAAGGCAACGATTTTGTCGACCAGGGGAGCTTCCTTGGTGGTGCTCAGGTTATGAATTCCTGCGATTTCAGATGCAACGATCAGCTGTACTGCAATCCAGGAATGCAGCAGGCCAGAACCATGGACGACGATGGTGTTATGAGTGGCCAGGTTTTGGGGCAAGGTGCCGGTGACTCTATGGGCTGTGTAAAACCAGGTTCTTTAAACCCCCCAGGCTGCCGTGGGGGCCAAATGCTGTAAACAGGGCAAGGTTAGTTATGCTTCTTTTTTGCCATTTTTTCTGCATCTAGCAACATCAGTTTACTTTAAATGTGTTTTAGTATGTTCAAACTCTGAACAAGTCTGCAAATGGGCAGATTTTGATTTGGCGACTTGGTGTCTTAGTTATTTTGGCTTAACTATAGGATCCTGGCCCTGTTATCTACCTATATAGTCAGTGATATGTCTCTGGCTGGATGTCTACTGCTTTTTTTAAGGCCACTGTAGATTTGATTGATACTAGATCTATCTAAACAACTGTTTCATTTGGTTTGCACAACATTCTTTTTAATGAAAAAAATCATGTGGTTTTATTAGAAATGAATTAGCAGTGCGGTTTGTGTGCAAATTGTGCTTGGCTGCTTGCTTAACTTTTCAGTTATCGCCACTGAAAAAAATAGCGCGCTATAGCGTCGCTAATAGCACGCTATAGCGTATTGAGAATTGCGTCGCTAAATATATTAGTGTACAATGTCTCGCTAATAGCGTATTTTGAGGTCGGCACTATTTTTTTCATTGGTTATCACAGACCGATTGAGACAAACAATAATTATGCATTTCCATCTATCTTTCTGATCATAGCCATCTTTGGCGTCAATTGATATTGAAAGTCCGAAACTACAAGCATATAGTTTAGGTTGTTCACAACAATAATCTGCATTAGTTTGTGTTTATAAAAATCAGTACCACTGGTGGTTCATTTAGGTTGCTAGAAATGTCTCCAGCGAAAGTACTGTTTCTGTCTCAAACATTCCAGCTGCCACCTGTGCACTCCTTTCAGTGTGTATCATATTTCCAAAAATCATAATTCATAATTCCTATGATTCAAGGTTTTTGGACAAAGTTTCAAACTACAAACAGTTTCTCATGTGGCACCACCTCAAAATTTTGTGTTATTATGAAGAGTTCTTTTTTCCAGGTGCTTAATATTAGCATCACTAGTCTTCACGGAACAATCTTCTCTCAGAGTTGATCATTTTAGATGCGCTAGTAGTAAATTCTGGTTTTGTAATCAGAAACTTAGTTTGGGGACTTGACCGTGTACGTTATAATGCACCAGCCTTTCCATACTTTTGATTTACTTTAGGTTGTTGTATAGTCGCCATTGATGCAGGGCTCTTATCAATATGTGCACCTGATTCTCCACTTGTCAATAGGTATGCTATGCTGATAAGTGATGACAGCATATAGTGGTGGAGTGCCTCCATGATTCTGTTACTAGATGAAACTTTTGTTCATCCCTAGTCTTGAAACTAAAAAGTCATCCAATGTCTCTGCAATAATTCTATGTTGTACCAATAGTTTTTAGGTGTATCCAGTACTTCCGAGTTGCTATAGTGTGTGGCTTTTATCTAGATCAGGTACCATGTGCCAACACCTCTTCTGTCAATTGTCATTGCAATTTATTTGTCCTCATCGTTTCTGTCTTTTGAAGCAACTTAAAGTCGATGCTAATGATTGTTTCAGGGCTGAGTTAACACATTCTATTGCTTCTTTTTCAGGACTATGAGGTGCTTATCTTCTCCTTGCGAGAGACTATTGGCTTCCCCGTACAAGGAGGACTGTATAAATTGCTGGCTTCTACCAGAGGGCTGCGCTTGGTTCAACCTGTCGTGTTTGTGGCTCTGTTGCCGATGATGCCTTCTATGGTGCCTGGGGTGCCACAAGTTCGTTAGCTAGGATGCTATCCAGCCTCAGTAATGTTCTTGGAATTGGACAGCCTTTGCTCCTAGTCCTAGATGCTCGCTGATAATTAGTAGAACAGACTGCGTTCGAAGGTATCTTGAATAATTTAGATTTCAGCATCCAGGTTTTGTGGGAAGATTACAAGTTCAGCTTTGGGTAGACCTCAAGTTAGATGTCAGCTGCATGAATTCTTTCGTTGGTACGAATGCCCATTATGTTTGTTTTCCACACCGTGCCTATGATCAAAGCAATCGCATGGATTCCATCATTGCTTGGGTGTTATTTGATTATTAAGGGAATATTGTGTGCCATATATATTATTTGTGCAAAGTAACCTCTGCTGAAATGGAGTTGGTTTTAGGGTCGTATATTGCCGCCCAGTTTGGCTCTGTGGTTCTATATTTTCTGAAAAGTTGTGGTCTCTTTTACAAAAATGGTGTATTTTTATATTTTCTGAAAAGTTGTGGTCTCTTTTACAAAAATGGTGTATTTTTAAGTATGAGATACTCCCTCCGTTCTTAAATATTTGTCTTTCTAGATATTTCAACAAGTGACTATATACGAAGCAAAATAAGTGGATATACACTCTAAAATATCTCTACATACATCCGTATGTGATAGTGCATTTGAAATGTCTAGAAAGACAAATACTTCCTCCTTCCTCCGTTCCTAAATAATCTTTATAGAGATTTCAACAAATGACTACATACGGAGCAAAATGAGTGAATCTACACTTTAAAACATGTCTACATACATCCGTATGTTGTAGTCCATTTAAGATGGCTAGAAAAACAAATATTTAGGAACGAAGGGAGTAGTTTATAGAGAAAATAATATCAAAACCTTTAATACCAAATAAATGGAACACGAGAATATATTCCGTAATGAATCTATTATTACTGATTTGGTATTCTATTGGTCAAACATATAGAAACGTTTGACTTTGGCTTAAATCTTGGAATGGAGGGAGTACGTGTAAACAAATGCATGTCCTGGCCAAGATCCACTTCTGTTATAGTAGTAGATCTATACGACCTTGTGTGGTATCTCTCCTATTTTCAGTCACATGTACACTAGGGTCAAAAGCGCTCTTATATTATGGGACCGAGAGAGCAGATCTTAATCTTTGGCTGGTCTCCTCCTAATTGCCATGAGCACCAACTTGACATGAGCACCTCCTCCCCTGACTCACCCGTTTGCTTAGGTCACCACCACCTCGCTCTCTCCTCCCAATCGGCGTGGACACCTGCCTTCCTCCCTAACTCACATGGCTGCTTAGGTCACCGCCACTCATGTTCCATGTTCTCGATCGCCATGAGCACCTCCTACTCCGAACCTTCCTACCCGACTCACTTGTCTGTTAAGGTCACCACCACTCCCACTCCTCCAGATGACCAACATTTGCTACCACTCCTCCAGATGACAAACATTTGCATCCATGCCCCATCACACACTTGATATCAAGGAGACCAATAATGGTCATCGCTCTCCATGCTCTTGATTGCCATGACCACCTCCACCTATAGTTTCGATCCCTCCTCCTCGACTCACCTGGACACTCATGCTGCCACAGCTACCAGTCCTCCCACCATACCCAGCGGACCAACATATGTAACCATGCTTCGATCACACCTGATCTCCGGGAGGCCAACACGATGGACACCAATCCCACCCCCTCCACTGACCAAGCACCTCCGGAGCCATGCCCTCCTCCCCTTCTCACCTAACCTATCAAGTCACCGCCATATCCAATTGACAAGTATTCACAACAAAACTCGCACACTCGATCTTTGGGGGACCAACTACGCTTAGTGGCATTGCTTCTTCCTTGTATTCTTCAGCAAATTTGGCCTGACTGGGTCCACAGCGAATTTCGCCATAGTCTCCACAGAGGTTCTGCTGATCGTGATGCCCGTGAGGACATCGCCTACTCCCTTGAGCGATCGTCAAGGTGATGTTAGGCAATGTACATCTCATCGTAGTTTCACTTTTTCATCTAGGGTTATATGTCCATCATGGCTTACTGTTTGCGGATGAAGTCTCTCACCGACAAACTCCGCAATATCCTTTTTGTCAATGATGTGCAACGAACTCATACACATGATTCTTGACAATTAGTGCAAAGATCTTTAATATTCTATCTTGCACCTCATGCACACTCAGGTACAACCATCGTTCCTCGAGTTGTGCCCCTTTATCTCCAGGCAAGTGTCATGACTCACCTACTCTGCCTAGCTATGTACGCAGTCTGTGCTGGTCATGCAATAGCCGTCATGTCACCTTCTCCTGGCATGCCCTTGCCCATGCCGACGCTTTATGACTCGGTCACTCCTCCTGATTGCGGTGGCTTGTCCAAGAATAAAGGGAAGCGGAAGGAGTCTCGTGGCTCTTCATGTGTGCCTTGTCGTCATAGCATCTTGGGTTAATGAAACTGACATAATTGACTTCAGCACAAAATGATCTGAATCTGAAAATATTTTTTAAAAATAACCCATTTTCATGACGCCCTAGGCTGGGGCGCCATGCTAGATAGCATGAAGCCAGCACCGGGGTGCCATGCTAGATGACACGATATCTACCTTTACCAAGGGTGTTATGCTATCTAGCATGGAGCCCCAAGCCTGGGCGTCATGAGAAAATGGTCATTCTATGAAATATTTTCAGATCCAGTTCATTTTGTGCTAAGTTTCAGAAAAAGGGTTAAATCTGTCCATTTTCATGTGTTTTGGCACCCCATGCCCCAATCAATGATGGCCACTCAAGTGTCCACCACCATGCCACATTCGATGATACCCACATCGATGCCCGCCACCATGTCACAACATTTTCCACCCCCGCTTGCGTACCACTGTGACCTGATACTTCTCCAGGTTTTGAGCAACGTCCATCAACTCCCACGCTTGTGTTGACATTGGTCCTCAACGAGGGCACATTCTCACATATGTTAAACAACTTTGTCAAGTTTCCCTCCATCCTCCTACTCCTCTTCTCAAATCGTTATGTGCAATGGTGCAACTTGACCAATCTCCCTATTACCCACACTTGACAGTTATGACGAGATCCATCTTGTTTATCATATGATTTAACAAGGCATGCGTTGCTATGCTTTCCATTTTTTGAGTCTGACTTGAATTCTTTTTGTCATATCTGGCGTGGGCTTCTCACCTTTAACTCTATTATTCTGAATATGACGCCTTATTAGTTATTACACTGCTTGAAAGTGTCTAGCTACTATCTTGCCTGCTTGTTGGCGGCATAGAACATTAACCAACACGGGGTGCGCCAAAATAGCCCCTTAGTGCAATCCAAAAGTCCATCAGCCTCATCATTTCCATGAATTCTCCCACAAGTGATTCAATTCAACCATATGATGCCCTAGAGTGTGATGCTTTTCATGGAGAGGTGGTAAATTATCTCTAGTGTGGAAGTCCCTGCCTTATGACTTTGTCTAAGCCATAGGTTCCAGACAAAAATTCTCTTGTCAAAGGATTGATTATGATATCATGGCCATTTTGAGTCAAATCTTTCATTCTCTTCTCTAAGTATTTAGTCATCTATATGGCGCACTTCCGTGAGACTATTGTTGGTAATATGTGTACGGACATATAAACACAATGATAATATGAGACTATTTTGATATTCTGGAAACTTCTAGCATTCAACCGGAGAGAGCAGAAATAAAGTGCTAGAAATGGTAATAAAGTAGAAAATAAGAATAGATTATAGGTAATTTTATAAAAATAAAGAAGGTAAGAAGTTTGTTTTCTGAGGCTAAGGGCATTGTCCAACGCTGGACGCTAGCCAGCGGTGCTAGGAATTTGTTCCTGGCTGATTGGCAGCTTAGGAATTGAATCCTGAGCTAGCTGTGGCATCGATGCATAAAAAGGCATCGAGCGCTAGCATGCAGTTAGCTATGTTAGCTATGGTCGAAACCATTTAAGCTTTTTTTCCATTCGCCTTCCGTGACACTGATGAACCTTGCCCAAGCCCTGCCCGCCGACAAAGAAAATGAATAAAGGGGTTATTAAATAGTTCATATCATGAAATGACGAACTAAATAGGCCGAGATATATAGTTAATAATGATTAAAATTACCTGTTGACTATCCCAAACAAGATGTTATAGTCAGTATTTGCTTTGAGTAGTGAGTCCAGTATTTCAAATGTTCCGGCGTCAACTTTAATGATACACAAGGTCCAGTGAAATCTGCATGCACACACGTTTGCATGTCTTAATTAAGCGGGCATATGTAAGCAAAAACATGTAGCTAGCTAGTAGGCAAAAACAGAGAATTTGTAGTACAAGACAGTGTGACTCACTGGAAGTTGTAAGGAAGTAGTATATCTTCATTGTATTTGAGGCGCTTCAAGAACTCTAGCATGTTGTCCTCTACGGCCTTTTGATGATGTGGATTTATTTTCCATGTGTATTCATTAACGGTGTTTGGATCAATGAACCCAATGCCAAAGCGTCCACCTTTTCTCATTTCATACATCTTCATCCTGCATAATACCACAGAAAAGAATATAGTGATGATAATTACAGGTAATGATTGATCAAAAGGATCACTACAGCTAGCTTGAGACTTAAATTACAGAAAGAAATCACTTACAGACAATAGCAACTGACGATAGATTTGTCGAGTGCGTCTTGATTGTATAACTAAAACAGTTCAGAATACTCAACGGACAGAGCTTTCTCATGGAAGTAATGCTCCTCCTTGACATTCACCATGAGGGACAATCGATTGGAAATCTTGGTAATGTTCATGTACCATTGATGCAATTCATACATTCTCGTTGGGAGGTTCTTGACCTTGTCTGGCTTGACCAAAGGTTGGCCCCGGACATATTTCCGTTTTATTTCATCCTCTGTAAGCACAGGCATGGGCTCGATCTCGAGGAGTTGTCCAATAGTGATGTTGAGAACTTCAGCCTCCATTATATGGTCCTTGGTTATTACCACATTGCCCACCTCGGGAACGTAAACTGTTTGCCCACAATAATATTGGGTGCGCGTACTGTCACGTGTTGTTAGCACAACAAGCGAGGGGATCGATTGAGCCGCCTGTTCTCCCAGCTGGGGAATGGTTTTCCCGCATTTTTTGACAGCTGCTTGTTGTTTGCTCGATCCCGAGCTCGCCTCCTTACGTAGACGTGCTCGATTTAACTTTCTGATGTGGCGCTCATAGTCTGTGTCAACAGGCTTGGGAGTTGGTGGTTGAGCCATACGAATGAAGTGGTCAATCATTTCCTCAGGCACTTTCTCCCTTGGCGGCGGTGGCGGTTTCGGTGCAAAATGGGCTTCCACATGGGCCTTCGATATGGCTGCGTTTTCCTCCTCGGACCTGTCATAAGGCCTCTGCGGAAGAGGCGTGAGGCTTGGACCATATTTATATCGCTTGCCTCCGCCTGTACTACCTCGACTCGTACCGCTACGCACCATAGCTGCGGGGTGTCTCTTCTGCGATTGCTGAGGCGGCGGAGACGGCTGAGGGGGCTGAGTTGGACGAGGAGGAGTGGCCTGAAGCTGTGCCGGACTTGGAGGAGGAGTGGCCTGAGGTTGTGCCGGACTTGGAGGAGGAGTGGACGACTGACGCTGTGGCGGACTTGGAGGAGGAGGAGTGGCCTAACACTTTGCCGGACTTGGAGGAGGAGTGGCCTTAGGTGGTGCCGGACTTGGAGGAGGAGTGGACGTCTGACGCTGTGGCGGACTTGGAGGAGGAGGAGTGGCCTGACACTTTACCGGACTTGGAGGAGGAGTGGCCTGACACTTTGCCGGACTTGGTGGACTTGCAGGAGCGGGAGTCTGCTGACTCGGTGGCGGACTTCGACGAGGAGTCGGCTGACGCGGTGTCGGTGGCCTTCGAAAGATGATGCAATCCTTTTTCCATAGGATGATACGATGTTTGGCCTCTCCGAGAAAGTGCTCATCGTCACCTCCAGGAATGTCAAGCTGTAGCTCCGAATATGGGTCCACCACCTCATCAACCAAGACACGAGCATAGCCCGCTGGAATCGGGTTGCAATGGAAGGTTGCCTTGGGGTGATTTGTAAAAGCAACGGCATCCGCCACCTTCATGGATATGTTCTTCATTTTGACGTGTAGCTCGCAGTTAGTGTTATCCGTGATGTCATCCACGGGGTATCTATCCAGCATTGCGTCGTCCGGGGCGGAACCCACGCTGCTTCTCGGCATGGATGGGGCGGTGCTATCCAATGCTGGATCATCCGCTAGCTGCTGCAGCTGCTGAGACCCCCTTTGCTGGCTAAGTGAGTCGATCTGCTCCTGCTGCCGCTGGAATTTGACTGCCAATTCCACTTGACTTGCTTCTAGTCCTTGAAGGCGTTCATAGTCCCGCTTCCTCTGCTCCTCCTCCATCTTCCTCTTCTTCTCCTCCGCAATCTTCTTTCTCGCACGGGTTCTGTAGTCGTTGTTCCAGTCTGAAAACCCCTCATACCACGGAATAGCGCCCTTGCCTCGTGTTCTTCCCGGGTGTTCAGGATTTCCCAGGGCACGCGTAAGCTCGTCGTTCTCTCTGTTGGGCTGGAACACTCCCGATCGTGTCTCTTCTATTGCAACAAGTATCGCATCGTCGGCTCCCTTCAGACTTGCCCTCGTCGAAACATTGCCTGTCTTCGGGTCCAACTCCCCCCCATGCGCATAGAACCAAGTCCTGCACCTGGGGGGCCAGCTCTTAGTAACCGGAGTGACACCTGCATCCTCCATCTCTTTCTCAGACTTATCCCACTTAGGCATTGCCACCGCATAGCCACCTGGCCCCAGCTTATGGAACTTATCCTTTTTTTCGGCATTCTTCTTGTTTATTCTCGACCGTTCCTTAGCTAATGCCGAATCCTTGAATTTCACGAAATCGTCCCAATGAGCACGTTGGTTCTCTAGTGTTCCCTCGAATACTGGAGTCTTCCTTCCTCCCTTGACGTACTTGTCCAATTCACGATTCTTGTGGTTCTTGAATGCAACCGCCATCTTCCTAAGAGCATCGTCCTTGACTTTCTGCACATCTGCTTCTGTGAAATGATCTGGTAGGGTGAAATGTTCCATGAGAGTATCCCAAAGCAGTTCTTTTTGTCTTTTGTCGACAAAAGTAACATCTGGACGTGGAGCAGCGTCCTTTTTGTCTTTTTGTCTTTTTTCTTTTGCTGGCTCTCTCCATTCTTGAAGGGAGATCGGGAGTTGGTCCTTCACAACAACTCCGCACTGACGAACGAACTTGTCCGCAATCTTCTTAGGCGCTAATGGTTCGCCATTAGGTCTTATTGCCTCGATATTGTACTTTACACCCTCCTTCAACTTTTTGTTCGGGCCTCGTTTCGTCCTTTTGCCTGAAGATTTGCTCGATCCGGATGGCTGAAAGAACAAAGATCGATTCGTTAATATATCTTCAAGTCATTTAAAACATGTGATGATCACCAGATGCCTGCTTATATAAATATATATACCTCGCCGGTCTTTGTTGTTTCAAGATCAACATTTTCTTCGTCATCATCATAATCATAGTTCATGACTTCATCAATTCGGTCGTCGTGATCGAATATCATATCACCCTCTCCGGTGTTGTTTAGAAATTCGGAGCCGTCATAATCTTCTTCATTCTGATCATCATCTGGTCCGTGAGGATGGCGTATCATATCGAACATGGCCTGTTCTCCCTCTCTGCCGGTATTGTCCGCCATAGCTTTTATTTAACTAATCCAAAAGAAATATAAAACAATTTAGTATTCAAATTACATCGTCTCGAATAATAGATATAATCTCGAATACATCGTCTCGAATAATAGATATAATCTCGAAAACATCGTATCGAATAATAGATATAATCTCGAATACATCGTCTCGAATAATAGATATAATCTCGAATACATCACTGGATAGGTAGCTAATAAAGATCGAATACTACAGAAGAATCTAGGACACTCGCGGTTCTTGCGGCGCGGGCTGTGGACACCCAAAGAGAAGGAACCCTCACAGGATCATAGCTGAAGTGAGATCCCTGAAGAAACTGCCAGGTATTGGAGAACCTGCCGCCCTCTAACGCAACCATGTAGCGATGGACGTGCTCGTCCTCCTTCCTGACACGGCGACGTACCACCTCCGGCGGGGTCGGCTCCCTCCGCACCGAAACTGGCCCACGCGAACGCCACCAAACGAGATCAGGGTCGACGACGGGACCCGGGGCCGGGTTCCTCATCAAGCGGCGCGCCCCTCCAGGCAGCACCTCCCAGTGCCAGCCCGACGGAGCCCAGTCCCGGACATGGGTCAGCCGGACGTCGTCGCGGACGTGTCGACGGCGAGGATGCGGGCCGGGCATCGTCAAGAACAAATACTAGCTATATGCCCACAAAAAGTAACATTTTTTAATGATTGGATTTTGATAACTAAAATTTCTAACATTTCTATATAACACTAATTATGCTATCATTGCATATGTCAAAATTCTATATGCTATTTCATACTAATTAAGCATCTAACACTAAAAACAGAAAAAACAACTTCTATACATCCATTAAAAAACAGAAAACCAACATTATATAAAAAAATTCCATACGAATTAAACACTAATTATATCCATCTAACATGAATTCATACATATATACTAGTGAAAAAAATAATAATCTAAAAATCTAAACTAATTAAACATACAAAATACGTATGTACTAATATATACATGCATTCATACATATATACGTGTGTGTGTGTGTGTTCATCATGCTTGTGTGTGTGTGTATGGGCTCGGGGAGGGGCGGCGCCCATGATGGCCGCCGGGGGCGAGGGAGAGGGGTTAGAGGGGGAGAGCTCACAGCGGGGCAACGGCGACGGCGAGGCGACGGCCAGGGGCAGAGACGGGCCGGGCGTGACGCGGGGACGGCGACACGGGGACGGTGCGACGGGGACGGGCCCGGGGCGGCGAAGGAGACGAGGGCGGCGACGGGGACGGGGACGACGATGGGGACGGGCCCGGGGCGGCGAAGGAGACG
>LR880972.1:979921597-979933356 GCA_904067115.1 Aegilops sharonensis
CCCAAAGTGATTGAGCATCACTGAAGAGATTGATCCTGCGTGGATCCGACGCTTGTTACCTTTGAAGACTGTGCTTCTTCCAGACGGTTAGGCGTCATGGTCTAGAGCATCCAAGAGGAATTGTGGATCGCCGAGTGACCAAGTCTGTGAAGGTTTGGAAGTCGCCTGAAGACTTACCACGAGTGATTGGACGAGGTCTGTGTGACCTTAGTTCAAGGAGAATACAGTGAGGACTTGGTGTCCTGAGCTGCGTGCTCAGCGACTGGGTGTCCGGGACTGTGTGTCCTCGAGTTTAAATACTCAGCCGCTCCAACCAGACGTACAACTGAGACAGCAGTTGGAACTGGTCTACCAAATCTTTGTCTTCACCAACCTAACTGGTTCTATTCCCTCAACCCTTTCATTTCCTCATTATTGTGTTGAGTGTTTGTTCATATCTGTGTTTGAAGACTTTGACTGAAGACTTTCTCAATTTCCTCAGTTCAATTTCTTCAGTCTGTTTGTCTTCATCTTGAGCTATCCTGTGTTTATGCTTTCTGTACTCTTTGTTTGTCTTCATTTCATCATGATGACCATGCCCGCATTCTGTTATGCTTACTTCTGAGTACTTATTCCGCTGCAAGTAGTTCTTCGCTAAGGAATTTCCTCACCGGCAAATTCCTCAGTGAAGAATTCATAAAAATCGCCTATTCACCCCCCTCTAGTCGATATAACACACTTTCACCCCTGTAACACATACGCATATAATCCAGTCGACCGCCTCCGGGCTCCGAGACATAGGGCTATTACTTCCTCCGAGAAGGGCATGAACTCATAAATCCCTTGCGTATACGACTACTCCATAGCTAGGATCTTGCCTCTCCATACCTACCCCCCATTCTACTGTCATACTTAGAACCACGACAGTTGGCGCCCACCGTGGGGCAGGTGTTCTAGCGATTTGTTGGAGAAGTTGGGATTCTTTCGATCTCCGGCATCATGGTTTCAGGTGGAGTTCTGGTCGATGGCCACGAGATCCGTTTCGGTGCGCTCACGTTCGTCGCCGACGACTCCGCTTGGCTTCAGGAGGCCCCACTCGATGTGGACGCGCTCCCCGTCCGCGGGGCGACGCACTTTCGCGCGTGTGTCCGTGGCGTCCTCCTGCGGCAACCGTCGACCCAGTATGGGTCGGCTCCTGCGCTGTCTTCACTCCTAGTCCCCCACCGGCGCAAGCGTTCCGGTCGGTCGAGGCTTCAGCGGTGGGTGAGGCATGCGATGGCCCGCCAGTCGGCCATCCCCCAAGTCGCGGCGATCGAGCCCGACCTACGGCCTGTCGACTGGCTCCGTAGAGACTGCGTCCGAATGCGATAGCAGTGACCCGGCGGCAGAGGTTCTGATGGTCGATGGACCATGCAGTCCCCCTGGATTCACCCGCACCAACGGAGGTGGCGGTGGAGACGATCCGGAGCAAGTCCACGAAGAGTACTTGCCCGAGCCCCTCACTTCGCTCTAGAGGGAAGAGCTTCACCGTCGGAACATGGATGCACTTCACACTCCTATCGTTGGAGAAACCCCCGAGGCTCGCGCCTTGGAGGATGCGCGCTTGGCCAACCTGGCTGAGCGCACTTGACTGGAGAATCTTCACCGAGTACTCGACGAGCGTACGCGACCAAGGGTTCCAGAATCCAGTCGACGCCAGCTCTTTCAACCGCCAACTCAGGTATATCAAACTCCGATTCAGAATTTAGCAGCTGCCGCCCGTATAGCAGAGTCAATTCAGCCTTCCCAGTCGGAGGCGGGTAGAGGTTTGCAGCAAATCAGGGATTTGCTCCGGGCAGCAGGAGATCAAAACTCAGTTGTATCCCAGTCGCGGAATAGGGTTCACAGCCGATCCGTCGCTGCGAATTCAGTCCAGTCGTCCCATAGTCCAAGATCGCCCCCGAGGCGTGAAGAACGTGGGGGCCGGCGTGATGATCAATACAAGGGCCGCGAGCAGTATGAGCACCTATTCGATCACAACGATCGACGTCGAGTGCCCACTCCTCCCCCAAGGGGTGGATCATATGCTCCTCGGCAGCAGGACGACAGACGCCAAAACAGTGCTGGGCGAAGAGTTCTAGTCGACCCCAAGGAACCAAGCTTTGATGCGAGATCTATTATTGTTCAAGGTTTGGTCGATAGGAACAGAGCTCACCGAGACGGCCATGATAGAGATGTTCCTTCCAGCAGCAGAGTTCATGTCTCGGGACCAGAGTGTTTCCTCCCAACTTCAGGTTGGCGACTGGAGTCAGCAAGTTCGCTGGAGAATCCAAGCCTGACACTTGGCTTGAAGATTACCGAGTGGCGGTTCAGATCGGCGGTGGCAACAATGAGGTACCCATGAAGCATTTGCCTCTCATGTTGGAGGGTTCAGCCAGGGCGTGGTTGAATCAGTTAGCACCCAGCAGTATTTACACTTGGGAAGATCTTGCCCGAGTGTTTGTCAGGACATTTAAAGGAACTTGCAAACGACCAGCAGGTTTGACCGAGTTGTAGTCGTGTGTGCAAAAGTCGAGTGAAACTTTGAGAGATTATATCCAGAGGTGGATCACTTTGCACCAGACAGTCGAGAATGTATCTGATCACCAGGCAGTCTGTGCCTTCAAGGAAGGTGTCAAGAACAGAGAATTGAGTTTGAAATTTGGTCGAACCGGAGATATGACCCTGAGTCGGATGATGGAGATTGCCACCAAGTATGCAAATGGTGAAGAAGAGGATCGGCTCCGGAGTTGTAAATATAAATCGGCCGTCAATGAGGCCGGCGGAGGAAATTCCAGTCGGAAGCAGAAGCGCAAAGCCGAGCCAGCGGCTCCCGGAGAGGCCTTGGCCGTGACCCCAGGAAAGTTCAAGGGGAAACCCAAGGGTCCTTGGAACCCCAAGAAGGTGAAAGACCGGGATGGAAACGACGTGTTGGATTTGCCATGTCATATTCATACAAAGAAAGATGAAGAGGGTAAACTCATTTACCCGAAACATACCACTCGACAGTGTCGGCTCTTGATTCAGCAGTTCCAAGGGAAACAACTCAAGGATAAGGATAAGGAGACAGACAAAGTTGAGGACAGAGATGACAGTGATGGTGGATATCCCCAGGTCAATTCCACCCTGATGATTTTTGCTGACGTTGAAAGCAAAAGTCGATTGAAGGTTATCAATCGAGAAGTGAACTTGGTTGCTCCGGCGACTCCCAATTATCTGAAATGGTCCCAGACCGCCATCACATTCGACCAGTCTGATCACCCGACGCACATTGCCACCCCTGGGAGGCAAGCTTTGGTGGTCGACCCAGTTGTTGAAGGCACTCGACTGACCAAAGTCCTGATGGATGGTGGTAGTGGATTGAACATATTATACGCGGAGACGTTGAAAGGGATGGACATTCCGATGTCCAGACTCAGTACCAGTAACATGAGCTTCCACAGAGTCATTCCTGGAAAGAAGGCTGAGTCACTCGGGCAAATTGCTCTTGATGTAGTTTTTGGTGATTCAAAGCATTTCCGGAAAGAAAATTTGACCTTTGAGGTCGTGGATTTCCAGAGCGCTTATCACGCTATTCTGGGGAGACCAGCTTATGCACGTTTCATGGCCCGACCATGTTACGTGTATCTTAAACTGAAGATGACTGGTCCCAAGGGCGTGATCACTGTCACGGGCAATCGGAAGAAGGCAGAAGAGTGCTTCCAGAAAGGTTCTAAGATCGCGGATGCTCAGTTGGCAGTGGTAGAGCTACAAGAGTATCAGAAAACTGCAGATCCGAGTGATTTGTTGCGAGCTAAGAAGCCCGCTACGGAGTCAGCATTTCAGTCGACTGGCGAGACGAAACAGGTTCACATTCACCCGACTGATCCCAATGCCGCTCCGACCAACATCTCAACAACACTCGACTCAAAATAGGAAGAAGCGCTCATCCAGTTCCTCCGTGAGAACCGGGACATCTTTGCATGGAAGCCTGCTGACATGCCGGGTGTTCCCAGGGGGCTGGCTGAGCATCGCCTACGAGTCGACCCAAAATTCAAACCGGTTAAAGAGTATCTTCGGCGGTCCGCCGTCTAGAAGAGAAAGGCCATTGGCAAGGAGGTGGCTCGGCTCTTAGCAGCAGAGTTCATCCGAGAGATCTACCACTCCGAGTGGCTCGCCAACATTGTCATGGTCCCCAAGAAGGACAAGTCGTTGCGCATGTGCATCGATTTCAAGCATATCAATCGGGCCTGCCCGAAAGATCATTTCCCTCTTTCTCGCATCGACCAAATAGTCGACTCAACTGCGGGATGCGAGAGGTTGTCTTTTTTAGACGCCTATTCCGGGTACCATCAGATCCGTCAGTATGGACCCGATGAGATTAAAACAACGTTCATCACTCCATTCGGGTGCTTCTGTTATGTCACCATGCCATTCGGTCTCAAGAATGCCGGAGACACATTCATGAGGATGATTCAGAAGTGTTTGCTCACTCAAATCAGTCGGAATGTGGAAGCGTACATGGATGATATAGTGGTCAAGTCACGAAAGGGTTCCGACCTATTGACTGACCTTGCTGAAACATTTGCCAATCTCAGGAGGTATGATATCAAGCTTAACCCTTCAAAGTGTACATTTGGAGTTCCTGGTGGAAAGTTACTCGGTTTTCTCGTTTCTGAACGAGGAATCGATGCTAACCCCGAAAAGGTTGGCACCATACTCCGAATGAAGCGCCCTGTGCATGTGCACGATGTCCAGAAACTTACTGGATGCTTGGCCGCTTTAAGTCGATTCATCTCTCGCCTCGGTGAAAAGGCATTGCCTCTTTACCGACTGATGAAGAAGTCGGACAAGTTCGAGTGGACTCTAGAAGCTGATGCAGCGTTTGCAGAGCTCAAAGCTCTGCTCTCCACCCAGGCGGTGCTTGCTGCCCCAATCAGCAAAGAGCCTTTGCTGCTCTACATTGCAGCCACTGGACAAGTCGTCAGTACTGTACTTACGGTCGAGCGGGAAGAAGAAGGAAAAGCCTTCAAAGTTCAACGCCCAGTTTATTATCTTTCTGAAGTACTGACCCCATCAAAGCAAAGATACCCTCACTATCAGAAGCTTATTTATGGGATCTATATGACCACGAAGAAGGTTGCTCATTATTTCTCTGATCATTCCATTACAGTCCTCAGCGACGCCCCTTTGTCGGAAATTCTTCATAACATAGATGCAACTGGTCGAGTGGCAAAATGGGCGATTGAACTCCTTCCCCTTGATATCAAATTCGAGGCAAAGAAAGCCATCAAGTCCCAAGCAATAGCAGATTTCCTTGCCGAGTGGACTGAACAGCAGCTTCCGACTCAAGTTCACTCGAAACACTGGACTATGTTTTTCGATGGTTCCAAGATGCTGAACGGTTCTGGTGCAGGGGTTGTATTGGTTTCCCCCCGAGGAGATAGGCTCAAGTATGTTCTCCAGATTTACTTTGATTCTTCCAACAACGAAGCAGAATATGAAGCACTCCTGTATGGGTTGCGCATGGCCATTTCACTCGGCGTCCGTCGCCTTATGGTCTATGGCGACTCAGATCTGGTTGTTAATCAAGTGATGAAGGAGCGGGATGTCAGAAGCCCAGCTATGACAAGTTATTGTAATGCAGTGAGAAAGCTGGAGAAGAAATTCGAGGGGTTAGAGCTTTATCATATACCCCGACTGAAAAATCAAGCTGCGGATGATTTGGCGAAGATAGGGTCCAAGAGGGAAGCCATTCCCAGTGATGTATTTTTGGAATACATTCATGCTTCATCAGTGCAGGAGGATCCTTTCACAGAAGAAGCCCCGCAGCAAAAGAGTGTCAATGATCCGACTAAAGTTGAGGTCCTAGCCGTGGTCGACCTGATTATGGAAGTTGTGGTCATCACTCCTGACTGGATAGTGCCGTACATCGCATATATCCTAAGGAAAGAGCTCCCAGAGAATGAAGAAGAGGCTCGATAGATCGTCCGTCGATCCAAGGCCTTTACAGTGATCAAGGGACAATTGTAGAGAGAAAGCACAACTGGAGTCGGCCAGAAGTGTATCACGCCAGAAGAAGGTCAGATAATTCTTGAGGATATCCACTCGGGGACCTGTGGCCATCATGCGTCCTCTCGGACCATTGTGGCTAAAGCATACCGAGCGGGATTTTACTGGCCAAAAGCAAATGAAATGGCAAAAGAAATAGTCGACCAGTGTGAAGGATGTCAGTTCTATTCCAACATGTCGCACAAGCCAGCCTCAACCTTGAAGACCATTCCACTCGTTTGGCCCTTCGCTGTTTGGGGATTGGACATGATTGGACCGTTGAGAACTGGCAGAAGCGGCTTCACTCATTTGCTAGTAGCAGTCGACAAGTTCACCAAGTGGATCAAAGCCAAGCCTATCAAGAACCTCGATGCATGCACTGCTATCAGTTTCATCAGAGAGTTGATATTCAGATATGGAGTTCCGCATAGCATCATCACCGACAATGGGTCAAACTTCGATAATGACAAGTTCAAAGCCTTCTGCGCCTCTCAAGGCACACGGGTCGACTATGCTTCAGTGGCTCATCCTCAGTCGAATGGACAAGCAGAACGAGCAAATGGCCTCATTCTCAAAGGGCTGAAACCATGGCTGATGCGTGATCTCAAGCACGCAGCAGGAGCTTGGGTCGACGAACTTCCATCAGTTCTCTGGGGATTGAGGACCACTCCTAATCGGTCAACTGGGAGAACTCCATTCTTCCTGGTCTATGGAGCTGAAGCAGTTCTGCCGAGTGACCTGCTTCACAATGTGCCTCGAGTCGAGCTATACTCTGAAGAAGAAGCGGAATAAGCTTGGCAAGATGCAGTTGACCTCCTGGAAGAGGAGAGAGAAATGGCCCTGATCCGCTCGACTATCTATCAGCAAGACTTGTGTCGGTTCCATGCTAGAAATGTGAAGAGTCGAGCCTTCCAAGAGGGAGATTTAGTCCTCCGAGTGGATCAACAGAAACCACACAAGATCGCCCCACTTGGGAAGGTCCCTTCATCATCACAAGAGTCCTCCACAATGGAGCATATCATCTCTACAACTTTGATCGCCAGATCGACGAGCCTCGAGCTTGGAACGCGGAGCTGCTTCGCCCCTTTTACACTTAAAACACACTCGGTTGAGATGTAATAAAAGTACTTTTGTAGTTTGTTTATCTAAGACAAGAATGTTATAATTTTCCCAGTGATTGTTATTGCTTTTTGTTGAAATTTCCCCCAGTGGGTGGCTTAGCTGCGAATCCGATTCGCCTAAGTTTGTAAAAAAAAATCCTTTCCGAGTGCGAGCCAGTCTCTCACTCGGGGGGCTTAGCTGTGAATCCGCTTCGCCTAAGTATTCAAAATCCTACCGAGTGGCGAGCCAGCCTCCCACTCGGAGGCTTAGCTGCAGTCCAAGTACTCGCCTAAGTATTCAAAATCCTACCGAGTGGCGAGCCAGCCTCCCACTCGGAGGCTTAGCTGCAGTCCAAGTACTCGCCTAAGTATTCAAAACCCTACCGAGTGGCGAGCCAGCCTCCCACTCGGAGGCTTAGCTGCAGTCCAAGTACTCGCCTAAGTATTCAAAATCCTACCGAGTGGCGAGCCAGCCTCCCACTTGGAGGCTTAGTTGCAGTCCAAGTACTCGCCTAAGTATTCAAAATCCTACCGAGTGGCGAGCCAGCCTCCCACTCGGAGGCTTAGCTGCAGTCCAAGTACTCGCCTAAGTATTCAAATCCTACCGAGTGGTGAGCCAGCCTCCCACTCGGGGGCTTACAACAGCCCAAGGATTCGCCTTAAACATCCAAAGTAATAAAAATCCTACCGAGTGGAGAGCAAACCTCCCACTCGGGGGCTTAGCTGCAGCCCAGTGCTCGCCTAAGTAATAAAAATCCTACCGAGTGGAGAGCAAACCTCCCACTCGGGGGCTTAGCTGCAGCCGAGTGCTCGCCTAAGTAATAAAAATCCTACCGAATGGAGAGCAAACCTCCCACTCGGGGGCTTAGCTGCAGCCCAGTGCTCGCCTAAGTAATAAAAATCCTACCGAGTGGAGAGAAAACCTCCCACTCGGAGGCTTAGCTGCAACCTAGTGTTCGCCTAAGTAATAAAAATCCTACCGAGTGGAGAGCAAACCTCCCACTCGGGGGCTTAGCTGCAGCCCAGTGCTCGCCTAAGTAAGGAATTCATCCCAATCCGCAAGGACGACGAGGTGCAGGTCGACTGCTACCTCCTCCTTCGGAGCTTCGCCACAAGTACAACGTGCGGTCCATCCCAATCCGCAAGGACGACGAGGTGCAGGTCGACTGCTACCTCCTCCTTCGGAGCTTCGCCACAAGTACAACGTGCGGTCCATCCCAATCCGCAAGGACGACGAGGTGCAGGTCGACTGCTACCTCCTCCTTCGGAGCTTCGCCACAAGTACAACGTGCGGTCCATCCCAATCCGCAAGGACGACGAGGTGCAGGTCGACTGCTACCTCCTCCTTCGGAGCTTCGCCACAAGTACAACGTGCGGTCCATCCCAATCCGCAAGGACGACGAGGTGCAGGTCGACTGCTACCTCCTCCTTCGGAGCTTCGCCACAAGTACAACGTGCGGTCCATCCCAATCCGCAAGGACGACGAGGTGCAGGTCGACTGCTACCTCCTCCTTCGGAGCTTCGCCACAAGTACAACGTGCGGTCCATCCCAATCCGCAAGGACGACGAGGTGCAGGTCGACTGCTACCTCCTCCTTCGGAGCTTCGCCACAAGTACAACGTGCGGTCCATCCCAATCCGCAAGGACGACGAGGTGCAGGTCGACTGCTACCTCCTCCTTCGGAGCTTCGCCACAAGTACAACGTGCGGTCCATCCCAATCCGCAAGGACGACGAGGTGCAGGTCGACTGCTACCTCCTCCTTCGGAGCTTCGCCACAAGTACAACGTGCGGTCCATCCCAATCCGCAAGGACGACGAGGTGCAGGTCGACTGCTACCTCCTCCTTCGGAGCTTCGCCACAAGTACAACGTGCGGTCCATCCCAATCCGCAAGGACGACGAGGTGCAGGTCGACTGCTACCTCCTCCTTCGGAGCTTCGCCACAAGTACAACGTGCGGTTCATCCCAATCCGCAAGGACGACGAGGTGCAGGTCGACTGCTACCTCCTCCTTCGGAGCTTCGCCACAAGTACAACGTGCGGTCCATTCCAATCCGCAAGGACGACGAGGTGCAGGTCGACTGCTACCTCCTCCTTCGGAGCTTTGCCACAAGTACAACGTGCGGTTCGCCCCAATCCGTAAGGACGACAAGGTCAGTCGCAGTCTGTGTTCCATCTCTACCTGCAGGATAGATGAAGCACAAGTCGACTGGAATTTCAACGGAATATCTTCCGAATGAGGAATAAAGTTCTCTCGAAGGTAAACAAAGCATGTTAAAAGAAAAATCAAGTTCGGATAAACGTCCTACGGATCCAAAGGTACTCAGGCGTTAAGCCTGTTAAAGTTTATCGGTTACAGAAACCACTCGGCATTCCGAGGCAAATTTAAAGTGGGACTTAGAAGTTTTTTACTCCTCCGGCGGAGGACTGGAAGGTGCAACAAACTGGCCGAGGTCGATTCCGTCGGCAATACGGGTAGCAGCAGCGATGAAAGTCTCCATGAAAGATCTGAAGTCGTGCTTCCTGGTATTGGCAACCTTGAGAGACACCAGCTTGTCCTCTTGCGCTTCTTTGCAGCGGACACGAACCAGAGATAGAGCAACATCAGCACCACACCTGGCAGAAGACTTTTTCCATTCTTGCACTCGACTTGGAATCTCATTCAGTCGAGTCATCAGGTATTCAAGATCATTCTGAAGAGTCTGTTCTGGCCAGAGAGTCGAGTCGATCCGCGACACTGCAACTTTCAGTCGAGCAAGATAATCCACCACGCTAGCAACGCGAGACTCCAGTCGGAGCACATTCATAGCAGCTTCGTCCTTCACAGGAGAGTTGATGGGGTCCAAGCTGGTTTCCACTCGACTGGTTTCTTCTTCAAAGTTTTGGCAGAATTCTGAAAACACAGCTCAGACTCAAAATAATGATCGTGTGATGAGCAGGTGAGAGCAAGACAGTCGGATAAAAGAGATTACCTTCAAGCATGAGAAATAGCTTCTTGGTGAGCCCTCCAAGATAAATCTCCAGGTCGTTCCGCTTCCCCGCCAGTTGGCCAGCCTTGTCAGCCAGAACAATCTTGTCGTTCTTCAGTCGACTAACTTCCTTGTTAGCCGTGTCAAGAGCAGCTTTCAGCTTGGCATTTTCATCTTTGAGTTTGTCGACTGAGGCAAGCTTCTCTTCAGCGAGCTTTGTTTTCTCCAAAGCCGCCTTCTGTGCCTCTGCAAGGTCAAGGTCCTTCTTCTTCAAAGTCTCTTCCAGTTTATCTGCAAAGCAACAATGAGAACAGAGTTGAGAATGAGCAGAAAAACAAAGGCAGTCGTCAAAAATTCTCACCAACTGTCGTGGAATTGTCACGGCAGATGTCCTCGTGAAAGGACTTAGTCGCAGGGCCATCGTACGGGTTAACTTAGAGGGGTTAAAGCGGACACAAAGACACGGGAGTTATACTAGTTCGGCCCCTTCGATGAAGGTAAAGCCTACGTCTAGTTGTGATGGGATTGATGTGATTTCGGCGACTAGGGAGCAATAGCTTCGCCTAAGCCTCGAATTGTCTGTCCCTAAACCGCCGCCGGGTCGTCCCCTTATATACACGGGTTGACGCCCGGCCGGTCTACAGAGTCCTCACGCCAAACACCATAGCCGTCCAAAAGATTGGAACCAAACCTGGTTCTACTGCTGGAATACTGCTCCTGACAACGAGAATCCTTTGCCGGGTTACCGTCCTCACCGGCTTAGCAACCATCATCCGTTGCCTTTACGCTTGACCGCCGCGGAACGGAAGAATTTTGCACCTCAAATCATTAAACTCCGGGCTCTAATGGCCAATGGACTAACTGGTGTGGACCTTGTGCGATGCTGGGTTTCTTGGGGCATCTTGCCATTAAGCCGCCGGCCCGGATTGATGCACGAATACACTGGCAGCCTCCAAGACCCTCAAAGACGTCACGAGCTACCAATAACTGAGCTTGAGGTCACAGAGACAGTAAAGAGGCTGCTTGATGAACCGATCTCCGTCTGTAGCCAAACCGGGTTGGCTCCATTCTGTGTTGCCAACAAACCGCCTGCGGTAAGGCTCTGCTCACCGCTTTTCTGATTTTTAATACTTTGTTGATATACATTAATCCTGGTTACCTCGCAGGCTAACAGCTCCTTCTGGAAGCGGACCAAACCGGCCCGGGCTCCGCGTGTAAAGTCCAAGACCACCAAGAAGGCTGGCAAGAGGAAAACCGCCGAGTCTTCTGATCCGCCGGAAGACGAAGATTCAGAAGCTGAGGTAAAGCTTGATATCCTCACGAGGGAGTCGCCGTAAACCGGCTCTCCTCTTTGTGTTTCTTCTTGCTTGTAGCTTGTTCCTTTTTATTCTTCCTTTTACTGACAATTTTAACTCCCAGGATGACGCTGAAGCCAGTCATGCCGACCATGTTGAGGTAATCTTTCTTTCTTCCGAATCCGACCTCGTACCGGTTAAAAGAATTCGCCGCGCAGTCCGGAAAGTGAAAAAAATCTCATTCCTATGCTCATCTGAATCCAAACCTTTCCTTGAAGACACAGCAGGCTGAAGAGCGCCGTACAACCCGGCACAGTGGCCAACAGATTACCTCATCCGGTTTACCGGATACACCAACCCGGAAACGTCG
>LR880972.1:979944242-979954629 GCA_904067115.1 Aegilops sharonensis
ATCCTTCCAGAGGTGGTTCGCTGGTGCCTCCTTCGTCCCATGCTTCGGACAAGGTTGATTCAATAGGTAATTCAAACGATCCGGATTGTGACCTTGCGCACCGCCCCGGTTTGATTGCTTACCCTTGCGCCGCTGACCCTTGTCCTGCGCGTTGGTGTTGGCTACAAAGCCCATGTTACCGTTTGCCTTACGCTTGTTTCCTCCATTACCCGCCGACTGATGCTGCTGGCCTCTGGAGTTGCTGTTCTGTTTTCCCTTCCCTACTTCGTCATCCTCCTCGGACTCGGGATCCTTGGTACTATCAGAATCAGCATACTTTACCAAAACACCCATGAGAGTGCCCATGTCATTGCAAAAACGCTTCATGCGACCCAGCTTCAACTTCAACGGTTTGAACCGGCAGTTGGCTTCTAGGGTTAAGATCGCGGAATCAGGGTTGATCCGGTCTGACGAATGTAAAACCTCCGAAACGCGGCGCACCCAATGGGTTGTGGATTCGCCCTCTGCCTAGACACAAGCCGCCAAATCCACCACAGACATGGGCTGTTTACAGGTATCTTTGAAATTTTGAATGAACCGGGTCCGCAACTGGGTCCATGAACTGACTGAGTTGGGCGGCAAGTTCTTCAACCAAGTACGGGCCGTACCTTCCAACATCATGGTGAAATACTTCGCACACGCAGCTTCATCCACATCCAGCATCTCCATGGCCATCTCATAGCTTTCTATCCACGCTTCTGGAGCCAAATCGGCGGTATAATTGTGCACCTTGCGTGGCCCTTTGAAGTCCTTGGGCAAACGCACATTGCGTAAAGCGGGGACGAGGCAAGGCACCCCCAATGAGCCAGACGTGACCCCCGGTTCGAAGATGGTCGGACGAACCGGCGCGAGCTGATGATCCTCATGTTGTGCTGCTAACTCGGCCTCCCTACGTGCCCTGGCCCGGTCCACCACCACTTGAGCGTCTTCGAAGCCACCTGCCGGGTTGTTGCCGCGAGGCGGACCGCGCTGCGCATTGCTTGATACGGCCGGTTCGTCGGCGTGCCGGCTATAACTCCGGCTTGGGCGGGGGGTGGAGTGGATCCGATCCCGACTGTATGAATACGCTTCCTGTTGAGCCAGGGCCGTCCTGAGGAGCTCCTTTACCCGGCGTGTCTCTATCGCCTGTGGTGAATCACCTTCAATTGGAATCGCCTCCAACCGTGCCGCAGCCGCAACAAGATTATCCATCGGGTTGGAGTAGTGACCCGGAGGTGTCTGCACAACCTGGGGCGCGCCGGTATGATGGCGAGGCAGATCTATCACACGGGGCTGAACCGGCGCGCCCGTCCCAGGCGCTTCCGGCCGGTTCACCACCGGCAGCGGATTACTGGTCCCTGCCCTCGGGGTATTAAAGAGCTCTCTTCCCTCGAAAACCGAAGGCAAACGGGATCTGTACTTCCTTTTCATGACTTCATGTGACGCGCTCTGATCCAGCATGAGCCTATAAGCCTGTGCATCCAAAGCGGCCCGTTCCGCCGCCATCCTCACGTCCGCGGCTGCCAGATCCGCTTTAGCTTTAGTGATCTGCTCCTTGACCTTTGCAATCTCTGCGTTGTGCAGGTCCTGATCCATCAGATTAGCCTCTGCCATGAGCACAGCCAATGCGTCGAACAACTCTGATAAAACTTGAGCTGGTGGGCGCACAGGGCCTCCTTCCCCGGCTGCCATCACCGCTGATGAACCGGCGACCATGGGCGCCGCGGTCAAAGAGTGAAGCGTTGCTTGTGTACCGGCCATGAAGATTCCAACCCAGTTGGGTAGATCAAAGGGGTCTGGAATACTCTCCCCGTCGGAACAGCCCCCGATCTGGCCATCTTGCAGCTGGTACAGAGACTCGGTTTCTCCGGCTGACGACTCGTCGCCAGAGTAGACAACGGTTTCGCCGCCAGATGCTGATCCGCCCTCATAGTCTCCGTGGACGACTCCCACGAAAGCACGCTTGACAGCCGGTTTAGCCAGGGCAGGACTCTTCTTCGCCCGCTGAGCCGTCTCGACGAGGTCGGTGCAGATGTCCGGCCCAGGCCCTGGCTCGCCGATCTTGCCGATGAACACGTGTATGCCACCAAAGGGGACCCGGTACCCGTACTCGATCGAGCCGGCCTCGGGGCCCCAGTCTGCATCGTCGATGTAGAGCTTGCCGTGACGACTGTTAGTCATCCGGCCCACAGCATAGCCTTCGAGTCCTTCAAACTTGCCCCCTAAGATCATCAAACCATCGTGCGATAGCCCCACGGTGGGCGCCAACTGTCGTGGAATTGTCACGGCAGATGTCCTCGTGAAAGGACTTAGTCGCAGGGCCATCGTACGGGTTAACTTAGAGGGGTTAAAGCGGACACAAAGACACGGGAGTTATACTAGTTCGGCCCCTTCGATGAAGGTAAAGCCTACGTCTAGTTGTGATGGGATTGATGTGATTTCGGCGACTAGGGAGCAATAGCTTCGCCTAAGCCTCGAATTGTCTGTCCCTAAACCGCCGCCGGGTCGTCCCCTTATATACACGGGTTGACGCCCGGCCGGTCTACAGAGTCCTAATCCGGCTCATACAAGTGTCCGGCTCGGTCTCTTCTCTCTTATCTTACAGCACAAGTTACAAGACTAAGGCGGTTTACATAAATGGACCCTAATCCGCCTCTGGGCTCTGGGCCTCCTTCGTGGGCCTTGATCATGGACGAGGGTAACCCGGCCCCTTCAGGGCGGTTTACACTCAGTAGTTATATCCCCAACACCAGCCATACCTTTTGCTTCATCCTTTGCCTTCTGCAAATTCTCCTGAGCAAGCTTCAAATCGAGGTTGAGCTGGATCTGCTTGTTCTCTAACTCAGTATAGCGAGCCACAAGCTCGCAAGATTTCTACAAAGAGTCAACCAACGAAAGACATCAAAGACAGATCACTTCCGAGTGATTAAGGAAAAATAGTAGCATTTCTAAGACTACAGTCGAATCAAAACATTCGACAGTAGTCTCGGGGACTACACCCAGCGGGTGCACTCAGCGTGCCCCCACTGGTTTACCGATTTGGTTCGACCAGTCGACCAAAAGAGGCAAAAAGTTATGATTCTAAAACCATGGCTAATTGTCAGCGGTCAGCCGCAGTAAAAAAAATATATATATATAGCTCTTTAGACTATAGTCGACTGCACGCAGTCGACCATAGTCTCGGGGACTACTCCCAGTGGGTGCACTTAGCGTGTCCCCACCGGTTTTACGGTTCCATTCGACTTGGTCCGTCCAGGTCGAGTGAAGAAGATCACAGCATAAAGACTATAGCCGACTGCACGCAGTCGACCATAGTCTCGGGGACTACACCCAGTGGGTGCACTCTGCGTGCCCCCACAAAAGTTCAATCGACACACACACCCAGTGGGTGTACAGATATGGAAATCTCCAGAAGGAAGCAGTTTCAGGTAGCATATCCTAACGAAGCAAGCAACGACTGACTTACTTGGACATTGCTCTGGAGAGCTAAACTAGCATCATAGGCCGCCTGACTAGCCTCTCGGACCGCTTTCACTTGCTCCATCATGATCCCTGCCTGGCGTATGGCCTCCTTAGCAGCACTTACTTGGTCTTACGGGACGTGGTGTGTAGCAAAGAGAGATGGTGGATCAGCAGTCGACGAAGTGGGTCGGGCACTTGTCAGCGGTACAACGAAAGACATAGAAGTCCGAGTGGGGTTGCCTCCCTCGGAAATCAGCGTCTCAGGAATCGCCGCGACTTGAGCAGCCTTGCCAGCATGCACTTTCTTGTTCTTCCTCTTCCTCAATGGCGCTTCCTCGTCATCATCGGGGAGACCAATGACGTGAGGCGGAACTACAAGAAAGATTCAGAAGTAAACATGGAAGTCCAATCGACTAAAAGCTCTAGTCGACTAAAAGCGAGACCTCAGGGATCTTACCAAGGTTGGAGGTGGCCGCATCCTCCATTTCCTGATCTTCGTGCTTGGCGGAAGTCTCAGAGGTAGCGGCGCTGTAGATTTCAAGAATCTGCTGATCAGTCATCAAGTCGACCAAAAGTTCACTCATGTTGAATAAGGAAATACAAGGTTCTGTTGGTTACCCGGAGATGGTGGGGATGACCATTCGCATCTTGGGCAGGGCCTTCGCCGGCTTTGACGACGTCGCTCGAGGTTGCTTCGGCGGTTTCTCAGTCGGCGCGGGAGAAGTTGTCCTAGGTCGCTTCGCCGACTGCCCGCTGGGCACAACAGCTTTACCGCGCCCGGCCGCCGGGTCATGCGTCAGCTTGGACCTTCCCTCCGAGCAAGGAGGATCGACGTCTTCCTCCTCTTCCTCCTCCTCCTCCTCCTGGTCATCAGAGCTGTCATCCTCCTCATCCTCCTCGCCGTTGGACTCCCATTCCTCCGGACTTTCACCTCCACTTCCTTCTTCTTCTTCGACTGTTTCCTGCGCCCTGTTGGGCATCGAGTACATCTCAGTAGTGACCTAGAAGACAACAAAACAAGGTGAAAGTCAGTCGACGAATTGGCATCAAAACAGAATGAATGCAGCAGAATCACAGTCGGAGATAAGTGGTTATACCTTGTCTGGTTGGTAACTCTGGTCGAGTGGTGGAATCCTCCTAGCTCCGCGAGGGTTGTCCTTGTTTCCTGTGATGGCAGTCATCCACTTCTCCAGCATGGCATCATCGACCTCCTCTGGATGGACCCGAGTGGTATCATCCGTACCAGAGTACATCCACATCGGATGACCTCGGTATTGGAGTGGCTGAATACGCCGTCGGAGAAAAACCTCCAGGAGATCCATGCCGGTCACCCCATCACGAATAAGCTGGACTACACGCTCCATCAACAACTTTACTTGGGCCTTCTCCTCCGGTAACACCTTCAGGGAAGATGGCTTGTTCACTCGACTCATGGAGAAAGGAGGGAGCCCAGTCGACTGCCCCAGCATCGGCTGGTCTTGGCAGTAAAACCAGGTCGACTGCCACCCTCTAACCGAGCCGGGGAGAGTCATAGCTGGAAAGGCGCTCTTCCCCATCACCAGGACCCCGAGTCCCCCACACATCTGGATTACTTGGATCCTCTCGTCATTCGGGTTCGTTTTCTTCACCGTCTGAGAGCGACAGGTGAATATGTGCTTGAAGAGACCCCAGTGCGGTCGACAACCCAAGAAATTCTCGCATAGAGAAATGAAAGCATCAAGATAGACAATGGAGTTTGGAGTGAAATGATGGAGTTGCGCTCCAAAAAAGTTCAAAAACCCCCGGAAGAAACGATTTGGCGGCAAAGAAACCCCCGATCTACGTGGGTGGCCAGGAGGACACACTCACCCTCTTCAGGCTGCGGTTGCCACTCCGTGCCCGGAAGCCTCGCCGACCCATGGGGGATCAGTCCTTCATTGGCCAGATCGGTGAGATCCTTCTCGGTGATGGTCGAGCGGATCCAGTCTCCTTGGACCCAGCCCTGCGGCAGCTTGGACCGCCAAGAGGAGCCGCCCCGACTGGGCACTCTCCCCTTGGCCTTCGCCGCCGCCTTCTTCACCCGTTCCAGGGCTGCGGTCTTCTCCTTCACCATGGTCGCCGGCGTGGCAAGTACTGAGCTTCGGCGCTGGACGGACGAAGAGCGCGGCGAGAAGGTTTGGAGGCGGAGAGAGGAGAAGTCTGAGGTCGCACTGTTCAAAATGCCCTGTCCAACGCTTTATATGGGGCCGCATCCGAGTGGCTGACCGGTAGGCCCAGGCAATCCCGTCACAATCCCGCAACAGGCGCGCGCATGATACGTGACGAAAAAGGTGGCGCGAGGATCGAGGCGTCATCGTATTATCCCATCCGAGTGCCGCGGTTTTCTCCGCTTCGCGCGCTTCCCAAAATTCGGATCCCGTGAAATCCGCTAACCGCAGAGCAACTCGTCAGATAACAGATTTCCTCCGATCCTTCGCTCGGAAATCCTCAGGTTCACGGAGTTCACTCGATAAACGTGAAGAATGGATCAAGGCGACTGAAAGAGAAGTTGATGCCATCACTAAAAGGTCGTTGATCCAGAGTAAGACGCACTCACAACACGAAGAACAGGTCGGAAAGATTATCAACTCCTTCCTCACTCAAACCTCGATCCATTCGGGGGCTAATGATGAAGTCATATACCTGGGGTAGGGTCATAGACCTGCCCAAAGGTACCCTCCACAAGGACACTCACAAGAGAAGGAGCCTTCCAGTCGACCTGGCAGGCTTCCACTCGACAGATTCAAAGACACTCGACCATGAAGACTCACTCGACCACCAGGAGTCCAAGAGCCACTCGGTACCCAAACGGTCTGTAGTTAAATAGTCTTTGTGACCTTAATGACACTTTATGTAAGGCGTTACCAGTAAGGCCTAGCTTTAACGCACCTTAAACCCTCTACTACGTGGGCTGGCTGGGATCCTGGCGCACTCTATATAAGCCACCCCCCTCCACAGGTAGAAGGGTTCGACCCCTGTAACACATACGCATATAATCCAGTTGACCGCCTCCGGGCTCCGAGACGTAGGGCTATTACTTCCTCCGAGAAGGGCCTGAACTCGTAAATCCCTTGCGTATACAACTACTCCATAGCTAGAATCTTGCCTCTCCATACCTACCCCCCATTCTACTGTCATACTTAGAACCACGACAGAAGTCCCCTCAATGCAACCGGAAGCAGTTGCATCATAATCACGTGGCAGTCATGAGACTTTAGGTTCTGGAACTTTTTCTCTGCCATGTTTATTATTCCCTTTATATTCGACGAGAAGCCATACGGTACCTTAATACTGAGCAGGCATTCAAAGAAGATTTCCTTCTCTTCTTTGGTAAGAGCGTAGCTTGCATGACCCTGATGTATGCCGTCTTCTCCGTGCATACGTTGCTGGTCCTCCTGTGCCTCAGGTGTATCTTTTGTCTTCCCATACACGCCCAAGAAGCCAAGCAGGGTCACGTAAAGATTCTTCGTCACGTGCATCACGTCGATTGCGGAGCGGACCTCTAGGTCTTTCCAATATGGCAGGTCCCAAAATATAGATTTCTTCTTCCACATGGGTGCGCGTCCGTCAGCGTCCTTCGGAACAGGTTGTCCGCCAGGACCCTTTCCAAATATCACCTTCAAATCCTTGACCATATCATGTACATCAGCACCAGTACGGTGGCGAGGCTTCGTCCGGTGATCCGCCTCACCTTTGAAATGCTTGCCTTTCTTTCTTACGGGATGCCTGCTCGGAAGAAATCGACGATGTCCCAGGTACACATTCTTCTTACAACTATTCAAATATATAATGTCGGTATCATGCAAACAGTGCGTGCATCCGCAGTATCCCTTGTTTGTCTGTCCTGAAAGGTTACTGAGAGCAGGCCAATCATTGATGGTCACGAATAGCAACGCCTTTAGGTCAAATTCTTCCCCCATGTGCTCATCCCACGCACGTACACCTGTTCCATTCCACAGTTGTAAGAGTTCTTCAACTAATGGCCTTAGGTACACACAATGTCGTTGCCGGGTTGCTTAGGGCCTTGGATGAGCACTGGCATCATAATGAACTTCCGCTTCATGCACAACCAAGGAGGAAGGTTATACAAACATAGAGTCACAGGCAAGGTGCTATGGTTGCTGCTCTGCTCCCCAAAAGGATTAATGCCATCTGCGCTTAGACCAAACCATACGCTCCTTGCGTCATCTGCAAACTCCTTCCCGTACTTTCTTTCGATTTTTCTCCACTGCGACCCGTCAGCGGGTACTCTCAACTTTCCGTCTTTCTTACGGTCTTCTCTATGCCATCGCATCGCCTTGGCATGCTCTTTGTTTTGGAACAAACGTTTCAACCGTGGTATTATAGGAGAATACCACATCACCTTGGCAGGAATCTTCTTCCTGGGGCGTTCGCCCTCGACATCACCAGGGTCATCGCGGCTGATCTTATAGCGCAATGCACCACATACCGGGCAAGCGTTCAAATCCTCGTACTCACCGCAGTAGAGGATGCAATCATTAGGGCATGCATGTATCTTCTGCACCTCTAACCCTAGAGGGCAGACTGCCTTCTTTGCTTCGTACGTACTCTCGGGCAATTCGTTGTCCTTTGGAAGCATATCCTTTATCATTACCAGCAACTTTCCAAATCCCTTGTCAGATACACCATTCTCTGGCTTCCATTGCAGCAATTCCAGTGTGGTGCCCAGCTTTCTCTTGTCACCTACGCAATTCGGGTACAACAATTTTTTGTGATCCTCTAACATGCGCTGCAACTTCTTCTTCTCCAAATCACTTGCGCAGTTTCTCTTTGCATCGGCAATGGCCCGACCTAGATCATCAACGGGCTCATCTGATGCCTCTTCTTCAGCTTCTTCCCGCATTGCCGGCTCAGCTTCTTCCCGCATTACCGGCTCAGCTTCTTCCCCCATTGTTGTATCATCGTATTCAGGGAACCCATGGCCAGGATAGCTTTCGTCGTCCTCTTCTTCTTCATTGTCTTCCATCATAACCCCTCTTTCTCCGTGCTTGGTCCAAACATGATAGTGGGGCATGAAACCGGACTCAAACAGGTGGACGTGATTGGTTCTTGACGTAGAGTAATTGCGACCATTCTTACAGCCAGCACATGGACAAGGCATAAAACCATCCGCCCGCTTGTTTGCCTCAGCCGCAAGCAGAAAAGCATGCACGCCCTCAACGAACTGGGGAGAGCATCGGTCATCGTACATCCATTGCCGTCTCATCTTCATTACACAACACCGAATAGACCAAATTAATACAAGTTCATAAATAAAGTTCATACAACACTTAAATGCAACAATCAAATAACTCTCTAGCTAAAGCATTTAAATGCAACAACAAATGCGATCAAGATCGCAACTAAGGTAACAATTGATCCAACAACATAATGATACCAAGCCTCACTATCAATGGCATATTTTCTAATCTTTCTAATCTTCAAGCGCATTTTCTCCATCTTGATCTTGTGATCATCGACGACATCGGCAACATGCAACTCTAATTCCATCTTCTCCCCCTCAATTCTTTTCAATTTTTCTTTCAAGTACTCGTTTTCTCTTTCAACTAAATTTAACCTCTAAACAATAGGGTCGGTTGGAATTTCCGGTTCACATACCTCCTAGATAAAAATATCTATGTCAACTTGATGGGCATAATTTGTCATAAACACGAAATGCAACAAATAGTTTTAAAAGAGAATATACCACATCCGAATCATAACAAGGACGAGGGCCGACGGGGACGGATATCAAAACCATGGCACTATGTATAACAAACAACGTACGGGTAAGATAATTATACGAGTAACTATATATCCAAATCACACAAACATCAATTTTTTATATAAAGTTTCATGAACAAGAGGCTCACCACAAGGTGGTGCCGGCGACGGGACGGTGCGGGCGATCGACGGTAGTTACAACGGAGATTTAGAAGGCACTAAGTAAAACACACCTACATATGCAAACTAAGTGTTATTTTTGACCTCAAATTGCATATAAATCAAATACTAGCACATATATATATATATTTCCTCCCAAATTACTAAACTCACAAATTAATAACTATGTAAAGCATTGCAAGAGCTAATCTAGCAATGAGAGATGAAAGGACAAAGTTGCTAACCTTTGTGATCATTTGAATGGATGGGGGCCTTCAAATCTTGACAAATTTTGGGCAAAATGTGTGATGAGCTCGAGAGGAAGAGGGGAAGAATAGAGAGGAGAGGGGAAAGGGGAAGAACAGAGCGAGCTCGGGTGGACGAAGGGTTTATGTAGGACGACCTTTAGTACCGGTTCGTGCCAAGAACCGGTACTAAAGGGCCTGGAGGGGCCCCAGTCTGACAACATCCTGCCACCACTCTCATTAGTACCGGTTCGTGGCACGAACCGGTGCTAAAGGTTCGCCACGAACCGGTACTAATGAAAGCGGCCCGGCTAGCTGTTGGAACCGGCACTAATGTATACATTAGTGCCGGCTCAAATTCAAACCGGCACTAATGTGCTTCACGTTTGACCCTTTTTCTACTAGTGTGAGGAAAACGTTCGATTAGCCATTGTGAAGCTATGTGCATTTCTTAATGCAATCTCTCAGAAGGTAATCGATCCAGAAATCATACCAAGGTTACAGAATGATTTGGTGCAATGTCTTGTCAGTTTCGAGTAGGTGTTCCCACCATCCTTCTTCAACATCATGACGCACGTCCTAGTTCACCTATGCGAAGAGATTAACGTTTTGGGTCCTGTATTTCTACACAATATGTTCCCCTTTGAGAGGTTCATGGGAGTCTTAAAGAAATATGTTCATAACCGTGCTAGGCCAGAAGGAAGCATCTCCAAGGGCCATCAAAATGAGGAGGTCATTGAGTTTTGTATTGACTTTATTCC
>LR880972.1:979969357-979989206 GCA_904067115.1 Aegilops sharonensis
GGGGGCTTTAGTGACCACACTTTAGTGCCGGTTGTGGAACCGGCACTAAAGGGCCTTACGAACCGGTGCTATTATCCGGTTCCGCACTAGTGCGCCCTCTAGTCCACGAGAGTTTTGTAGGACTACCCCTGAATAGATGACCTATAGGTAACCAATGAAAATTGGCCTAAATATTGTTTTGATCTCCCCGACCCATCTCCCCTCATAGAATGGCGATCAAGCTCTGCCACTGTATGCCTATATGATACGCGTGCACGGCGGCGATGGTTCACGGAGGAGTGTGGGAGATGGGTGGCATGTGGCGAGGTTCACGCGGCCCTGACCTTGTGGCGGCAATGCTCTCGGCTCCGCGATTGCATAGGTTCAGGTGGTGCGACAACGTCGGTTGTACGGGCACGCCGGCACGTGGCGGTGGAAGCATGGCAACATTTATCACTCCCCTCTGGCCCTCTCACTGACATTCCCTACTGGCTCTTTTTCCTTTGTAAAAGGCGAATATATAGACAAAAGTCGGTTGCCACTTCTGGTTCCTATTTTTTTTGTTAATTATTTGAGGGATTCTTCTGGTCCATGTTGCAGTATTTCTCATCATGTCGACACCTTTCTGAAAAATAAAACGAGAATTGCACGCAAGCAGCACGTGAGCACGGCTTAATTAAGCGTCTCCAAGCCAAGCTGCTGCTAATTGCGGCCATGGACGACGGGAACCTCGACTGCTCCTCCATGGGCAGCTACTTCGACGGCATCCTCATGGACACGCAGCAGCTCGCGTGCTGCACCCACACCCACACCTGCAACCCGCCCGCCCACCACCTCCCCCACACCCACACCTGCCTCCACGTCCACTCCAAGATCGCCGCCTCCGCCTCCTCCGACGCCGGCGCTGAGACCCGGGCCGAGCTCGAGGACGCCCACGCCACCTCCCAGAGCAAGAGGCGCCGCCCGTCGGGCAACCAGGCGGCCGTGCGCAAGTACCGCGAGAAGAAGAAGGCGCACACGGCGCTGCTGGAGGAGGAGGCGGCCCGTCTGAGGGCTATGAACGAGCAGCTTGCCAAGAAGGTCCAGGACCACGCCGCGCTCGAGGCCGAGGCGGCCAGGCTCCGCTGCCTGCTCGTCAACGTCAGGGGGAGGATCGAAGGGGAGATCGGCGCCTTCCCTTACCAGCGCCGGTCGGCCAAGGGCGGTGCCCAGGTTATGAGCTCATGTGATTTCATAGCAACCTGTGAACAACCTCATACGTATCAGATCAGATCTATGCAATGGAGAATATTATTCTCTGAGGTAGTGGGCTAGTGCTGAAGGGCGGTTGACATGGAAGGAGAGAGGACGGTAGTGACAGTCGTCGGTAGGTTGAAGAAAGAAGCGAGTTGATCAAAACTTTAGATTTGACGTCCCACATGGTTTAGCCTTCAGTAGATGTCCTGTGAGTGTGCACTCCCTTGTGTTCTTTTTACTTGGCACATTAGAATTGTAACTTCGTGAAGTTCGGCCAACTTTGTGAAAAAATCTAGTGAAGTACATGTGTGCGTCTACGCTGTATATATTTGGTGGTTCTATGGGAAAAAAAATCTAGTGATTAGAATAAACTCGATTTCATTGTACACAAACATTATACTAAAAAAGTGTGGGGATAGTAAAAGACAAGGGAAATAGACACATTGGCTTGCCATGGCTTACATGAATTAAAACCACAATTGCATGCCTTGATCAGGGTGATGCCCTACTGATATGTTTGGAGTGATTGCCAGTCTCTGTCATATGTGGCAGTCTATTATGTTGCATCTTGCATGTCACCGCAAGTATTTTAGTGGTTGGATTACTCAATTTCTTCCATTGCCGGCAAGAGCTATGATGACGCAATGATGGCATGTTTCATCGTGTGTTCGGCATTGGCTTATAGTCATAATTGTAGTCTCCTTGATGGTACCATGTACCAGGGGAACATCCCGAGACTCAAAATCAGCCCACCAGGTTATTCACAGACCCAACAGGCCGTTGTGAAACCCAGGCCTGGTAGGCCTCCTCCAGAAAGGCGCCAACAACTAGGTGCAGAAGAAGGCTTCCTGAAATCTCGGAGGATCTTCAATCGTCCGTAAACAACCAAGATCCCTATAAACGCTAGGACCTGCCCCCCTTAGGGGGGGGGGGGGGGGGCAGGGCTAGCCGACATGCATCTACCCTAATCTCGAAAGAACCTACAAGATCATTGTGATCTTCTCCATTGTAATCAAACCCCCTAATGCAGAGCATATACACCATCAATTCAATCCAAGAAGGAGCAGGGTATTACCTCCATCGTGAGGGCCTAAACCTGAACCTGAGTAAAAACTTTGTGTGCACTCTCATCCGGCCTTCCGGCTACGTGCTATACCCTATCGTGTACTCGTGGTTATTGCCGAAAATATGAATTGGCACTCCTCTTTGTTTTAGTTTGTTTTTGTCAGCGACTTTAATTATCTGATCTTAAAGAAACACCTTAATAAGCCAAAAAGATATTTGGACGCGACTCAAAAAAGACGAGTGGATTTTCTTTTGGATTAGGTAAAATAATAGTTTAAAAATCCTTACCGTAAGTGAACTGAAAGGACAACTGTTTCACTTGTCGTATATTTAAATGATATTCAAGCTAATTAAGAAAATAAGATGACCTCAGATAGTATGTGTATTTGATCAGAATAGACCATAAAGCTAGCTCAACCTAGTTGGTCCTAGGTCAACAGTGGAGGTGCTTCTATATGGGTTATTTATTAGATAAAACCAAAACCAGCCCTTATAAGAACTTTCTCACAAAATATGAAATTACAGACAAGTCCTTAAAAAATAAACACTGTCTTCCTTCCGCATTCAAGGATGGCACGCCATAGCGAAGTCCTTGCTACCTCGGAGCAATCTTGTTGAAACCCAGAAGTTTGAAGAAGCAACAGCCAGGAAGTCATCGATGTAACTCAGAGATGCTGAGGACCACATTTTGACTGATTGCAATCTTGGAGACGCTGACACCAAGGAGAGCAAGAAGATAACCCCAACTCCATCCGGACAAAGGAGGGGACTCAAATCTCGCAAGTTCCTTACCGAGGTGCATCTAGCTTAGCTTCACCGGTGGAGAAGGAACTCAAGAACAAAATAACACAATGACATCATCGCCTCCATAGGGCGCCCTCGGTCACATTGACGGAATGAAGATAAAAGCGAGGCCCATGATCTGCCTCCGTGCTAAATCTCCACATGCCCACCTCCGATGCCAAAGTACATCCTTGGAACGAGGAGAGGACGGGGAGGTCTTATTTGATGCCGCTGATGGCACCATCGCCTCACCACCACCATCCACTACAAGAATCCTGTTAATACATGACGGTATAAGTCCGTCATGGACTAGCGTGAAACCGTCAAGGGAGGGCACGCGTGACGGATTTGTAATCCGTCATGTATATCGCGTCATAATTTGACCACAATGCCATCCTTGACGGATCTGTGAGACCGTCATGGATTCATGACAGTTTTTGACCGTCATGCATGGCACTTAACTGACATGCTCATAACGGCGTTAACATGTCTTCCACGTCATCATTTGACATGGATCTGACGTGGCAGCCCATAAACTAACCAGCCCAATTATAATTTCAGCCCATTATTTTTCATTACCTACCGCCATGTAGTAGTCGGCCCAATTGGAATTTCAGCCCATTAAATTTCAAATCAGTCCAAGGCCAACTAATTTCAGCCCTATTGATTAGCCCATGTCGCATTTCTCTTGGTCCATGAATTTTTTTAATTTAAGCCAATATTTTTTATAGAAAATACATGCTATGTAATTAAATAATAGGAAACCAAAAAAATAACAATTTATGCAAAAGGAAAAAAGACCACAAAAACGCAAAATTACAGACATATCCAGACGATACCATATGCAGGAGCAAAAACACAAGAAACTTCAATCTACAAGCAAGTGCCAAGCAAGTGCTAGAGAACACCCTATGCTACTTTGCAGCCACTGCCTCCCAACGCTCAACAGACATCAACCGGGGGTCATTCCCATGCCTTCCCGGACACATATCCAGCCATCCCCGCCGACATCATCAAAGGAAGTCACCGTATCGCCTCAACCTATGCTCCCAAGGACCAGTGCAACGTTGCCTGCACATAGACAAACGGTAAGACTAACTCAAAAGTATGGGTTTTCGTACATACACAAAACTGTACCAAAGGTAAAGTGAACCATGCATGTCAGCTTCAAATAATGGTATTTTTACTGTGACGACAATGCAGCACAAGCTAGCAACCAACAACGTTTTCAGGATAACATAACATCATGTTTGAAATATCAGACAGCAAAAGAAACAGAAGCACGGAAATGGATGATAAAGGTCCTGGTACATATATTCTTTCCCTTTCTTAATTTCACAACACACATACAGTTGCAATAAAGAGCAAATCAGTTCCATGGTTTGGTTCTACATATAGGTTGGTAAAAAAGGGCAAGTCAATGCAAAAGGGTCCAGTTAGTTAGCTAGTCATTCATAAAGTACAATCATGTGAAAAAAAGAAAAAGAAGAATAACAAGCGGCCTGCCAATGATGGATATAGTATTATGAGATCTGAGATGTTCATGGAAACAACAGAAAATGATAAAATTGGACCTGATTAAGACCATAGTGAAATCCAATGATGGACAGAAAGAAAATCAATCCTAATATAGCGAGTTCCCTATTGAGTTGAGATGATTACATAGAAACAAATCATGTAACCACCAGCCAGATCAAACATTTATGGATAGGGAGAAAGTGGCAGCTTTCGTGCCGCTACTGTACCTTGGATGCGCAACATTGGATGGGGATCACGAGCACACAGCCGCACCAGTACCCAGTTCCATGGGACCTTGAGAACATGTACCGATTGTTGGCCGTCGTCCTCCCTGCGGTTTGGCCTCAAGAGATTTCTTCCACCTCTTTAGAAACCAAAAAATGANTGGTATTTTTACTGTGACGACAATGCAGCACAAGCTAGCAACCAACAACGTTTTCAGGATAACATAACATCATGTTTGAAATATCAGACAGCAAAAGAAACAGAAGCACGGAAATGGATGATAAAGGTCCTGGTACATATATTCTTTCCCTTTCTTAATTTCACAACACACATACAGTTGCAATAAAGAGCAAATCAGTTCCATGGTTTGGTTCTACATATAGGTTGGTAAAAAAGGGCCAGCCAATGCAAAAGGGTCCAGTTAGTTAGCTAGTCATTCATAAAGTACAATCATGTGAAAAAAAGAAAAAGAAGAATAACAAGCGGCCTGCCAATGATGGATATAGTATTATGAGATCTGAGATGTTCATGGAAACAACAGAAAATGATAAAATTGGACCTGATTAAGACCATAGTGAAATCCAATGATGGACAGAAAGAAAATCAATCCTAATATAGCGAGTTCCCTATTGAGTTGAGATGATTACATAGAAACAAATCATGTAACCACCAGCCAGATCAAACATTTATGGATAGGGAGAAAGTGGCAGCTTTCGTGCCGCTACTGTACCTTGGATGCGCAACATTGGATGGGGATCACGAGCACACAGCCGCACCAGTACCCAGTTCCATGGGACCTTGAGAACATGTACCGATTGTTGGCCGTCGTCCTCCCTGCGGTTTGGCCTCAAGAGATTTCTTCCACCTCTTTAGAAACCAAAAAATGAAATGCAAGATCAGATCACAATTGTATGGATGAAAAAAAATAGTCAATGTAACCAGTGTGCCAAGTTGAAGGAAAATATAAGAAATAAATTGCAATATTTATTTCTCACCAAAAAAATAACAAGAAAAGATATCTAGTCAGTACAATTTACCAAAATCTGGACAGTAGCATTCTGAGTATTTAAGTGAAGATGTAGCAGGCAATCAAATGAATATATGGTGAAGGTGGATAAAATGAGGCAATCAACAACTTAGGCATGGGGTCCCATTCGTCGATGGAGAGCATCTGCTGCTCCAAATCAAACAAACAAACAAATATGTTTAGCCCACCAAGAACGGGAGCACTAACCAAACAGCCCCTATCCAGCAGCAATTTTAGGCAGTGACAGGTGAGCTAGATGAGTTAAAAAGTGAGAAATATGAATATTTTGTGTAAGGTAAACATAAAACCTTTTTTGGTAGGACTAAAGAGCTCTTCAATGTTCTGAAGCACAAAGAATTAGCTATACTACCCAGTAGGACTAGCGTCCAGCAAGCATTGACATNGGTGAGCTAGATGAGTTAAAAAGTGAGAAATATGAATATTTTGTGTAAGGTAAACATAAAACCTTTTTTGGTAGGACTAAAGAGCTCTTCAATGTTCTGAAGCACAAAGAATTAGCTATACTACCCAGTAGGACTAGCGTCCAGCAAGCATTGACATGACACGTATGTCATTAACAAAATGATAAGAGTATCAGGATCATGACGCTCTTACTGAAGTGGCATGTTTGTTCTTTCTGCTTTGTGGCTATCCTAAATAACCCCCTTCAAAACCTGAAGAAGAATAAAAAGCTAGTAAGGAGAAAATGCAGCAAACCAATATGGCTTGGTCAAACGCTTCAACTAAAATCTAGTTGGGCTGGAATTTAAATGCAGTATGTACACATTGCTCGTACATGTCAAATGAGCGATGAATGGATTATTTTTGCAGCACAGCAAGCAAACACTCTATTCACAACAGAAGAAATTCTGGTTTTACACAAGTAATGGTTAAAGGTTGAAAGTTCAATGGCACGGGTAATATAACAGTAAAAAAGACGCCAATTGTGGAATCAAATTGGCAGCAAGATTTTTTCATACTTAGTAATCAAATTACATGAAACATGGCAGCTCGGCTCATCGACAGTCGGTGGCGTGCAATAGTGTGCGACGCCGGCTCGGCGGTCGTGTGGCGGTTAGCAGTCCAAACCAAAAAGGGAAAAACAAGATTGAGGAATTGCATGGACTACTTAGTAATCAAATTATTGTTGAGTCAAACTTGGTCCTCCGGTTCACACAACGGCAGCAGCAGCATTTACGTCTCAGATGCATGCATGGCTGCATGTCGGCAACAGCAGCAGCAGCAGCAAATTACTTACCTACGAAGTAAAACGGCAGGTCGGCAAGTCGGCAGCACTTGCGTGACTTAACAGCTAAGGCAAGCTAGCTAAGTAACTAGTAGTAGTTTCTAGCCTAGTACACGTATGAGCTGAGGTGGGCAGCTAGTAGAAATATCTTAGTCCTATAGTCGGTTTGTAAGTGCTATATAAAGAGCACCACTCCACCCGGTTGTAAGCAGGCCATTCAGATTCAATACAAGGCATTTCCTCCTTCTAGTACTACCGTGTGTGCTCCAAGCCTCAAGTGCTGTGTACTACTACTACTGCTACTACGTGTGTGTTTGTGAGATACACTAGTGAGTGTGTGAGTAGTACGTGTGTGTGCTCATCCGCCGGTCATCTATCAGTATACTCGAGTGCTAGCGAGTAGTTCTGGGCTGACAATTGGCATCAGAGCCTCAGGTTATGCCGAAGCATATGCCGAAGGAAGGCGTCGCCGGCGACGGCTCCGGGCAGAGCTCGGCTGAGGACACCCGTGCGGCGGACGCGCTCGCGCTGCGAGGCGGGCCGGGAGGTGAGCTGGGTGCGCCATGCTCCGTGCGAGACGTGGGCATGTCCAGCACCTCCTTCCCTCTCCTCACGCGGACCAACTACCCCAGTTGGTCGGTCATGATGAAAGTCATCATGGAGGCGCGGCATATGTGGAAAGCCGTGGAAACCGGCGGTGTCGAGTACGAGGAGGACCGGCTGGCTATGGAGGCAATCTTGCGCTCCGTCCCAGAGGAGATGGTGCTCACCCTTGGCGCCAAGGAGACGGCCAAGGAAGCATGGGAGACCATCAGGACTCTGCGCATCGGCGTGGAGCGCGTACGGGAGTCGAAGGCCCAGACCTTGCGCCTCCAGTACGAGGAGATCCGGTTCAAGGCCGGTGAACAAGTCGACGACTTCGCCTTGCGGCTGCAAGGTCTCGTTAACGAGCTCGCAACGCTCGGAGATCACATCGACAACAAGATGGTGATTCTCAAGTTCCTCCGCGTCGTCCCCAGGCAGTATAAGCAACTGGCCTGGTCCATCGAGAGTTTGGTGGATCTCTCCACCATGACGATCGAGGAGCTGGTAGGGCGGCTGAAGGTCGTCGAGGAGCGCGGCGACGAAGCCGACAACCGTGCTGGGGGCGAACTACTGCTCACCAGGGAGCAGTGGGACGCGCAGCTTCAGCAGCGCGGCCGCGACGGCTCTTCCGGCAGTGGGGGAGGCGCCCCCACGGGAAGCAGAGGTCGCGGCAGAGGCGGAGGCCGCGCCCAGAGCGGCGGCGGCAACCGCGGTCGCAAGCCAAGCCAGGCAGGGCGAGGCACTGGCAACGGTGGCAAGTGTAGCTACTGCAACATGCCGGGTCACTGGATCCGGGATTGCCGCAGAAGGAAAGCCGACGAGGCAGCCGCGGCAACGACAAACCTCGTCCAGGCTGACGTGGACGGCGGGCCGGCAATGATGCTGGCAAGAGTCGAGCCCGTGCAGGAGAGCACAGCGTCTCTCGCGACCACGGCTCCGACAACCACCCATTCCGTGCAGGAGGCACGGAACCAGTCCACGGGAACCATCACTCCAGTGACAGGCCACACCTCGACAACGACGTTCTCGGGGCCTGTCGACTGGGAGGCGATGAAGGCCCGGGTGTGGGGGAGCCACACCCCGGCGACGGTGTCCCCGAACTCGGAACCCGACGAGGTCGCGCAAGTTGGCGCGACAACGACGCATATGGCGGACCATGCTCCGACCATGATGCTGGCGACCATCGACTCCGTGCAGGAGCGCACGGAGACTCAGGTCAGCCACACCCCAACAACAAAGTGTTCGGGGTCCACCGTGTTCACGGGAGATGGCTCACTGACCATGGCATGTGCGTGCGGCTATGTCTTCCTCAACGAGGAGAGAGCCGTGACCACACCCACGCTTGCAGGCGGCAAGCAAAGTGAGGGTTGGTTCCTCGACACCGGCGCCACGAACCACATGACTGGTTCGGTCGACGCGTTCGCGGAGCTGGACCGCTCAATCACCGGGAAGGTGCGGTTCGCGGACGGATCCGTGGTGGAGATCCACGGGCGCGGGACCGTCGTCTTCGCCGGCAAAGGGGGTGATCACAGGGCGTTCACGGACGTCTACTTCATCCCGGCGCTCAGGAGCAGCGTCGTGAGTGTCGGACAGCTCGACGAGGGCTGGTTCGACATCGGCATCCGGCGCGGTGTTCTCACCGTGCGCGACCAGCAAAAGAGGCTGCTTATCGAGGTAACCCGCTCGCCAAACCGCCTCTATAAATTCTTCTTTCAACCCGTGCATCCTGTGTGCCTTGCCCTGGGTCATGTCTCCGACGCGTGGCGTTGGCATGCCAGGCTAGGACACCAGCACTTCGACGGGTTGCGGAAGATGGCGCGAGGCAACCTTGTTCATGGGCTACCTCACATCGAGCACGCCGACGAGTTGTGCGATGCGTGTCTTGCCGGGAAGCAGCGGCGCCTGCCCTTTCCCGAGAAGGCACGCTATCGGGCGCAGAAACCCCTGGAGCTGGTTCATGGGGACCTCTGCGGCCCAATCACCCCGGCAACGCCAGGAGGGCGTCGCTACATCCTGCTGCTCGTCGACGACTACAGCAGGTTCATGTGGGTGCTGCTCCTCGCCTCCAAGGATGAGGCGGAGCGAGCCATCGTCAAGCAGCAAGCGGCAGCAGAGGTCGAGTGCGGCCACAAGCTACGCGTGCTGCGTACGGACCGTGGCGGCGAGTTCACGTCAGCCACGTTCTACAAACACTGCGACGAGAAAGGGGTGCAACGTCATCTCACAGCCCCTTACTCGCCGCTGCAGAACGGCGTCGTCGAGCGGAGGAACCAGACGGTGCTCGGGATGGCACGCTGCATGCTCAAGGCAAAGCAGGTGCCGAGCACGTATTGGGGGGAGGCCGTGCTCACGGCCGTCTTCATCCTCAACCGCTCCTTCACAAGGAGCGTCGATGGCAAGACGCCTTATGAGGCGTGGTACGGAAGGAAGCCCGATGTACGCTTCCTCCGTACCTTTGGTTGCATCGGGCATGTCAAGACGACGCGCCCACAGCTAAAGAAGCTCGACGACAGGAGCACCCCAATGGTGTTCATGGGCTACGAGACAGGCTCTAAGGCGTACAAGATGTACGACCCCATCTCAAAGCGTGTGCATGTCTCGCGTGACGTCATCTTTGACGAAGATGCGCGATGGACTTGGGAGACGTCGGGGGAGGCCCCGGCAAACAGCTCCTTCACTGTGGAGTACCCGATGTACTCTACGACCCCAAGAAGCAAGACCTCGGGAGGTACCATCCCGGGAAGCTCGGGAGGTGTGGATCCGGGAACAGCGACCCCGAGAACACCGTCCCTGGGTACGGTGTCGCCAGACACCATAACGTCAAGCAAGATGGGTCCCGGGAGGCAGTTCGCAACCCCGCCAACGGCGAGGTCGGAGCTGTTCGACGCCGACGACAGCGTTGGCGCCCCCCATAGGTTTCGGCGCATGGGGGATCTCCTCGGCGAGGCTGCGGCAACACCGCAACAGCCCGAGGAAGAGGACGTTGATGACGACGACGTCTTGCATCTGATGGCCGACGAGGAGCCGACCACGTTCGCGGAGGCTGAGCAAGAGGATTGCTGGCGCCACGCGATGCTGGATGAGCTAGCGTCGATCAACGACAACGCCACTTGGACACTCACCACACTGCCTGCTGGGCACCGAGCCATCGGGCTCAAGTGGGTGTTCAAGGTGAAGAAGGACGAGCACGACGCCATTGTCAAGCACAAGGCGCGCCTCGTCGCAAAGGGCTACGTGCAGCGTGAGGGAGTGGACTTCGAGGAAGTCTTCGCTCCGGTGGCAAGGCTGGAGTCCGTCAGGCTCATCCTTGCGGTGGCTGCTCACCGCGGGTGGGAGGTACATCACATGGACGTCAAGTCGGGGTTTCTCAACGGCGACCTTAACGAGGAGGTGTACGTCTCCCAGCCACCCGGGTTCATTGCCAAGGGCCACGAGCAGGGCGTGTATCGACTACACAAAGCCCTGTATGGTCTCCGGCAAGACCCAAGGGCGTGGAACGCCAAGCTCGATGCAAGCCTCGCATCTCTTGGGTTCTCACGCAGCGCTTCTGAGCACGGTGTGTACTCGCGTGGCACCGCGAACACGCTGCTCATCGTCGGCATTTACGTCGACGACCTGGTCATCGCCGGAGCAGAGCCTGAAGAGGTTCAACGCTTCAAGGGAGAGATGCATCGTCTCTTCAGTATGAGCGACCTCGGGCTGCTCCGGTACTACCTTGGGCTGGAGGTGAACCAGGAGGGTGGTCGCATCACGATCATGCAGACGGCCTACGCCACCAAGATGCTCGAGCGAGCAGGCATGAAGGACTGTCATGCCGTGCACACTCCAATGGAGGCACGGCTGAAGCTCAGCAAGGAGAGCTCCGAGAAGGCGGTGGATGCTACACTCTACCGTAGCATCATCGGGAGTCTCAGGTACCTTGTGCACACCCGACCGGACATCACGTTCGTTGTCGGGTACCTGAGTAGGTTCATGGAAGCTCCGGCAAGCGATCACCTCGCTGCTGTAAAGCACCTGCTCCGGTACATCGCGGGTACACTCACGCATGGATGCGTGTATCGTCGTGGCGACGGCGAAAGCTTGGTCGGGTACAGCGACTCCGACCACGCTGGTGATGTGGACTCCCGGAAGAGCACCTCAGGCATACTATTTCTTCTCGGAAATAGTCCCATCAGCTGGCAATCGGTGAGGCAGAAGGTTGTCGCTGTATCTTCGTGTGAGGCGGAGTACATCGCGGCAGCTACAGCGGCTTGTCAAGGCATTTGGCTTGCTCGCCTTCTCGGCGAGATGCTGAATCAGGACACCGCCCCTGCGCTCATCTTCGTCGACAACAAGTCGGCAATTTCCCTCTGCAAGAATCCAGTGCTTCACGACCGCAGCAAGCACATCGATCTCCGCTATCACTTCATACGTGACTGCGTCGAGAAAGGCACGGTGATAGTTGAGTTCATTCGGACTGGTGAGCAGAAGGGGACATCCTGACCAAATCACTTGGTCGTGTCCGGTTCCAGGAGCTGCGCGACAAGGTCGGGATCATCGACACCAAGCTCCTTCGACAAGTTTGAGGGGGAGAATGTTGAGTCAAACTTGGTCCTCCGGTTCACACAACGGCAGCAGCAGCATTTACGTCTCAGATGCATGCATGGCTGCATGTCGGCAACAGCAGCAGCAGCAGCAAATTACTTACCTACGAAGTAAAACGGCAGGTCGGCAAGTCGGCAGCACTTGCGTGACTTAACAGCTAAGGCAAGCTAGCTAAGTAACTAGTAGTAGTTTCTAGCCTAGTACACGTATGAGCTAAGGTGGGCAGCTAGTAGAAATATCTTAGTCCTATAGTCGGTTTGTAAGTGCTATATAAAGAGCACCACTCCACCCGGTTATAAGCAGGCCATTCAGATTCAATACAAGGCATTTCCTCCTTCTAGTACTACCTTGTGTGCTCCAAGCCTCAAGTGCTGTGTACTACTACTACTGCTACTACGTGTGTGTTTGTGAGATACACTAGTGAGTGTGTGAGTAGTACGTGTGTGTGCTCATCCGCCGGTCATCTATCAGTATACTCGAGTGCTAGCGAGTAGTTCTGGGCTGACAATTATCACAGATGAAAAGCATGGACGCAAGCCATGAAGACTTTTGACCGACAGAGCTTCACGTACCGGAAGTACAGGCATACAAAATCAATCAAGCTAGCTATGCACCTATGTGATGCGGCACACTAGAACGCTTAGTATTCATGGTTCAAAGAAAATTGCACTTTTGGAAGGGGGGGCCATGTCCCTGGCTCCGCCAGTGGGCAGGGGGGAGGTAAACTAAAATGCTGCAAAGAGGAAGGAAGGGTCTTCATCTTACCACCACGGTGGTGCAGGGGCGCCGGATATGGCTGGCCGTGGCGGATCTGTAGAAACAGTGGGAGAAGGGAAGCCTTACTTGCTCCATTGCGGCGTCCCTGCATCTATTGAGCTGCAGCTGCGTGGCGAAGGAAATCAGGGAAGGAGATCAAATCAAATCGAATAGAAAAGATGGGCAAGGGCTGACCTTGAAGCGCAACCATGTGTAGCCTCCATCGATGGATGGTCGATCTGGAAGGGGAGGAAGCAGCCTCCCACGTTGACCTCCATGATGGGATCCTTGACGAAGCCCTCTTCTCAGTCATGGGAGAAAGATGGATAGAGAGGGAGAGGACGCCGGTTGTTGCCATGGTGGATCTGACCGCCGCCCGACCCGCAATAACGGCACCGGCGTCGCGTGCACTAGGTTCGCCTTCAGGGGCGTCCCCGCCTCCGGGAACGAGGCTATCGTCGCAGCGGTTGCGGGATCTGCCCCTAGAAGATGGCCATGGATGGGGAGGTTGCGGCGGCCATGGATGGGGAGGGTTGGGGATCTGGAAACAGTGAGACCAGGGCAGTCGGGGCTGACAAAGGAGATGGAAGAAGCCGATCAAGATCTACAAAGGAGTCGGGAAGGATGGAGTTGATTGCTTGTCATTGGATCAAAGAAGAGGAGACGGTCTGGATTTGCGATCCATGGGACGGCTAGCTCAACCAATCACAACACGAGTTTTCCCTCACGCTGGATTGCCACATCAGCGCCATCCATCCATGACGATCCTAATGATGTATAAGAACAAAAAATATAGGCCCCGTTAGTCGACTCGTGACGGTTTTTATGACGGCCCCTCTTTATTTGTCATAATGGGGCTACCTGGTTGGGGGGCCATCCGCATGTTGCTGATATGTGACGGATTTTGCGACGAACCTGCTAAACCGTCATAATTTGTGACAGTTTTTGGGAACGTCACCAGAAATCTGTCATGAATTAACAGGTTTTTTTGTAGTGATCTAGACACATAGTCTTAACCCTAAGTCCCTAACTAAAGTTGGGCGATCAGAGATTGCAGACACACCGCACACCGGGTCCCCTCCGCCTCGCCGATGCTAGAGGGCACCTAGAAGTGAGGGAACAATCGGTGGAAGCCATAAGGAGGATCCCTAGTTGCACCCGTTTTCTCTCTCTGGTGGAGGCGTACCTGTTCGTGCATGGCGGCTATCCTTGTTTGGTCTAGCGGAACTCGCAGGGGTACGCACCTGCGCAGATGCGTCGGCGACGATCCGCAAAGTTGTTGGATCCCTCACGAGTTCACAACAAGTTTTAGTTCTAGTTTCTGAAACTTCCAAGTTTTTCGGTCACAAGTTCTGAAACATACGATTTTTGGGTCGCAAGTTCTGAAACTTACGATTTTGTCGGTCGCTTATACAAATTTTCAGAACTTGAAACTTGACAAAGTTCTAAAAACGCATCAAAACATATTCAAAATGGATCTCATTTTAAAGCCCTCGTCACTAAACACAAATACCCAAACAAAACTTAATTTGAACCTTTCATTCAATATATGAAAGATTGAAAATCGAAAGCCGGAAGAAAACGAGGTTGTGTGCGCCCGCCCTTGCGTGCTACAAATCCCTCCCCTTGGTCTTGTTATTGTCGTCATCGGACTAATAAGATTGTTCGAACAGTTGCTCCGTGTGAAAAACTTCCTTTTTTTTGCAATCTTGATCGACTTCTCCATGTGATGTTGTGCTATTTTTTTTGCCTTGTAAACGTTGAGAAATCAACCTCAGATGAAACAAATGAAAATTGCTAGTTTAACACCATGTTTGTGCAATTTTGCACTATAGTATAACTTTGTACTATACTAGTGACAAGTAATATGAACAGGAGGGAGTAGTATCGTTGTAATTTACATCTTAATTTGTGATAAATTATGCATCTTCATTTTAAGTTTTTGGTGTACTGGCCACAACCCAGCAATTTTATTTTTCTTTCAAGCAGTTGCATATTTTGTCCCCTTTTCTCTCTCTTCCATCACCCACGAGGCTAAAAATTATGTTTGGCCCGTAAGAAAATAGAAGAGTACATGTATCACACTAGCCCACTATGTCGTCAGGTGCTAACCAAATTGGCGTCAGGAATATATGTCGTCATTATGTGGCCATTGCCAGCCACAGCCATAGCTCAGTCGCAGCGCAGAGCAGGCGATGTTGTCATCTTGGCAACATCATGATCACCATGTGTTGTTATACCAGCGAAGCCTATTACATGTCGCTTTATCATCCCTCCAGGATGGACGAAAGCAAATTAATCCATGGTGACAGGCATCTGCAACCTCCCAGCTGACTGCCTTGCGCTGGTCGCCTCCTTGACCTCCCCCGGGGACGCGTGCAGGTTGGCGGCCACCGCCGTCGCGCTCCGGGCAGCTGCCGACTCCGACGAGGTCTGGGGCAGCTTCCTCCCGGCGGACTGCGCGGACATCCTCGCGCGGTGTAGTGCTGCCGGTGATGAGCGCCGCCGTGAAGGTGAAACGAATAAGGAGCTCTTCTCCCGCCTCTGCGACTGCCCCGTCCTTCTCGACGGCGGCAAGCTGGTAATTGCTATTGTTGCATAATTATTACCATTCAAAAGTGCATGTGCATATCAAGAGATCTCTTCTGACATTGGCACCAATAGTCCGAGCAAGAAGAGCTTCTCGTTGGAGAGGCATAGCGGTGCCAAGAAGTACATGATAGCTCTGTGGCACGGGTTTGGTGGCTACCAGTACTACGGATCGGAGGACTCGTCCAGCCACACTTTCACCTTCACTCCAGGTTTTGATTTCGTCCTCCCATCTGGCATAATTTTACGGTTAAAATCCAGTCATCTCTATAAGCCTAGTATAATCTTTTTCTTCCCCACCAAACACGAAATTAGGTGATTGAGATCTACAAAAAGTTTCTCCGAACATTATGTTAGCAAAGGGACTTTATAATTTAGCTTCTTTCGCCGACGAGTGCACTTGTACCTTTTCTTTTGTTTAGATTTGAGATATGGTCTAGGCAATAATTTAGGCTGCATTTAGCTTTACGGTGTATTACCATTTATGCGAATTTCGTTTGCTGAACTTATGATTGCTTATTGTAGGAGCTTTGTTTACCTCTTTTGCTTACTTGTGTGGCTAATTCTCCCTAACATATTATTTATATAAGCGCAACACACCACAACACAGTTCAACTAAAACCCTTTGGGTTCTTGGCATCAGTGTGCAGCTGCGCTCTAGGGAGGTGAGCATTCCATCGTCTGACGGTGCAGCGCCCTTCGAGCCTGGGCGAGGAGCAGGGGGCTCCTTTCAGCGATGGAATTGGATGGCGCTGGTGTGCCGGACATCCAAGCGATGACGATGGCATAGCTTTCATAGACGGCTGGCTTCCCTCGTGAGGTGGCTTCCTTCGCGAGGTGGCTTCCTTCGCAGCGCGGTCCTTCAATCATGTTTGAGGGCTCCGATGTCTAGTTATCTTTTCTTTTTGGGCATTGTTGCTGCTCCTGGGCTCCCTTTATAATGCCAGAGTTTTCTCTTTTTTTCCTGTGTTATTCAGTGTTGTGTTCAATTGTATTGTTGGTTGTAAGGGCTTCAGGTTTTAAAGCTGGGCCCCATCCTCTTTTCTAGAAATTGAGCCTTACTATTTCGTCCCGTAGATTCCGTAAGGTGGCGGCTCACTCATACATGTTGTGGGTGACGTGGACATCATCAAGAACACCAAGAACCTCTCGGCGTCCATAGAGGCTATGTGGCCTATCTTGTATATAGGGTGCATTGGTTATACATTTGTACAGACACATCTCAGAAGCAAAACCAAGAAGCTGTAGGAGTCTTGCTTCACTGCCATTTGCAACATGATTGCAACCATCTCATGCCTCCTAACACTACTAGGAAAAGGCATGCTAGTGGCGCACCAGTTTTGCCTACTAATAGCGCACCACTGGTGCGCCACTAGCATCACGTCATTAGAATTAAATTCTAATTACGCACCATCCATTAGTATCTGGTGTTCTAATAGTGCACCAGGTAGTGCGCCATTAGTATGGCCCACAGTGCGTCATTAGAATGCCTCCAGGGGGCCATATGTACCCATGTGCTTTGGCATACTAATGGCGTACCAGTGTGTGATGCGCCACTAGTGTGATTATCACAGTGCGCCATTAGTGTCTTGTGTGGTGCGCCACTAGTATGAATATTAGGGATTTTTTTTCTTTTCTGATATTTTCACAGGTTACAAAATATATTATTGGACAGAATTTAGACAACATCACACAGCAACAGCAGATTCATCGAATACAATAAAAGATTAGTCTCCGAATACAATTCATCATATTAGTCTCCGAATTCAAAAGACCGAACAAAGATAGAACATTACAAGTCTCGAGACCGCGAGTGCGAGTTTGTCTTCACATTACAAGTCGATATTGATCATCTAAACTACCATCACATAGAAGAGAGCTGCGGTCATCACGATGAGCATCATCGCGATGAAACTGGTCTTCATCCGGTTCCTCCAACGCTCCCTCCTCTCTCCCGCTAGATAGCGGGCGTATCTAGATTCCGCCTCTGCCCTAGTGGTGTACCCTTTGTAACTGTTACCACTGAAACGGAGTATGGAGTATCGAATTTGCCGGAACGGAAGTTAATCGACATTCCGGCAAACTCAAGGGCCTCTCGGGGTACCTGCAAATTCATCACGACACAATGGTCGGAGACAAAACCCAGCAAACTAGCAAAGTTACTGACGTGTTTACAGAAATTGTTTTCTGTAAAAGATGATCATCATCTTTGCAAGTCTTTCTCAATGTGATCACAAGTAATTCAGAGGCATCACAATAAAGCAACACCCTGCACTAGCCTAAAAACAAGTGAAGTTTCACCCATATAAGAACAACTTTATAAAATCAGAGAAGTTGCTAAATTTTTTGTATCCTTCATACACACTGGAGTACAATGCTTTATAATGTTCCATCATCATTACAGAAATCCAAGACCATGTGTTCCATCATCATCATTACAGAAATCCAAGAAACATCATGCTTTTTAACAGTTTTCAGTTTGGACAGAATACTGAAAACTACAGTTTGGACAGAATTCCTAACACTTTGGTCTTCTAGTTACAAAACAAAACTGGCATAATTCTAGATGCCATAACTGAATTTTTTGACAGCAGCTCAAGTTTTTGACAGTAGCTCCTAACTGAATTTTCTTCTTAAAGGGAAGGCTGACTTAAGTGGCAAGATGATACAATTTACGTAACATAACAATATATGCATCTTAATATAACACCATCTCCTAACAGAAATAGTATCCCAGATTTCCATCTTAATACCACAAAGAATACCATAAAAAAATCCAGGATCATTTTTTCTAGAGAAAAGCATCATTATAAGGGGAGTTTCTTACTCTACCAGATCTACCAGGGGGCAAAGTAGAACTGATATTCTTTTGCTGACTTCTAGTACAAGGTATAGAAGAGGAGGTAAATACAGTAGACATGTAATTGCAGTGTATTAACAGTATAATTTCAATAGATTTATAGTGCAAATTTATAGTAGAATTACAACTTCAGTGTGAGCCAGAACCATACTCCAAATGTAGAAGAAGATACCTTCTGTCCAGCTGTTAATCTAAAGGGCTGCAACTTGGGCTTTGAAATGAAGATAAGTGGCCAGTTAACACACTGTCAAAAAAATTCAGTTAACACGCTGTCAAAAAAATTCAGTTAACACACTGTCAAAAAATTCAGTGAATGGATGGCAATACATCATACACTCACGTTGCTACATTATTCATCAACTTGTATCATTAAGAAATACTACTCCAGTATAGTTTTGGTGTAACTAGGTTTTGCCTCACTGTTGTATTCTTCTTTTTGTTAGCTATCTCAAAAGACTGGAATGAACCGTTAGCTATCTCAGAAGACAAAAAAAAATTTAAGTGTGTTAACCATATGGCCAAAATATTGTCCCTAGACATCTCCTGGTCCTACCCAAGATAAACCCTAGTTACAAAAATGCAGTGCGAAAATTCAGTTAACACACTGCCAATACATTCAGTTTGAATTATTTCTCATGGTGATCCTCAACAAATTCTTATGACAGAACTACCAACTTTGCTGAACTAATCTGACCACTATAACCTGTTCATCATTCAGCCATAGTTTGTTGTTGCTGCTACAATTTTAGCAAGCAACATGCCTAAATCCAGTGCTTGTTTGACTTTACTGAATTACCAACACATGGCACACAACACATTTATATTTTTTCAGGTCACACAACACATGCCTGAGGAGGAAGATTGAATTTTCTACAGAAGCATCATCAGGTACACTTCAACATGTGCTAGCAGCAACAATGGTCAATATTCATTCTTATTTATGGTCAATATTTATAACCTATCAACAAATGGCAAGAATATTGAGTAATCTACTGCAGTTTGATCTACTGCAGATAATCTATTGCAATTTGAATCGTGAACCCTAACTTTTGGAGCATGTGATTTCTGTCTTGAAATTCCTTTTGGAGCATCGGTTGGAAGGAATGGGGAATGGTGGAGAGAGAGAGGAAGGAGGAAGGAGGAGAGGTATCTGGTCGCTGGAGGGGTCGGGGTCGGGGTCGGCGAAGGGGTCGGGGTCGGGGTCCGAGCTCGTCCGGATCCTCGCTCGCCGCGGTCGAAGGAGAGCAGGGGCCGGTGGCGGAGGACGGCAGGGGCATGCGGGGTGGGCGCGTCGGGGCCGCGCTCGCCGGCTGCTGCAGGGGCCGGAGGAGGCCCTCGCTCGTCGGAGGGAGGAGGACAGGAGAGGAGCGGGCGGCGCGCGCTCGGCCGATCCCGT
>LR880972.1:979989491-980010589 GCA_904067115.1 Aegilops sharonensis
GAGGAAGGAGGAAGGAGGAGAGGTATCTGGTCGCTGGAGGGGTCGGGGTCGGGGTCGGCGAAGGGGTCGGGGTCGGGGTCCGAGCTCGTCCGGATCCTCGCTCGCCGCGGTCGAAGGAGAGCAGGGGCCGGTGGCGGAGGACGGCAGGGGCATGCGGGGTGGGCGCGTCGGGGCCGCGCTCGCCGGCTGCTGCAGGGGCCGGAGGAGGCCCTCGCTCGTCGGAGGGAGGAGGACAGGAGAGGAGCGGGCGGCGCGCGCTCGGCCGATCCCGTTCGGGGGGCGCGGGGGCGGCGGGGGTGGAGTCCCGCGGGGGTCGGGGCAGCGCAAGACCACAGCGGCGGCGGCGTCGCCGACGGCGTGCAGGCGCGACGGACGGAGGGGGCGGAGCAAGGGGGCGGCGGCGTACGGTTGGGTCGAGTGGATCTGGCGAGGGAGGGAGGGAGGCAACAGTGCGAGGGGAACAGGTGAACTGGGGGGAGGGATCTAATGGCGCACCGCACCCCTAGTGCGCCATAAGTACAACCATTCTAATGGCGCACACCGCCCCGGTGCGCCATTAGAATTTACTAGCCCGACTGGTCAGGTTATATTCCACATAACCCCCACTCCATCAGAACAAGCCCACTAGCCCAACTGGTCAGCACGCAACACACACACCAGGAGGTCCTGGGTTCGATTCCCAGGCTTCCCATTTTTTGTATTTATGCATTTAAAATGCTGGTTGATATTTATTTGTGTTTAAATATGTTGAAACTTGTTTAAATCATAACAGTAATATTTTTTTGTAAAAATAGTAATAATTTTTTAAAAAATATCATCAAATTTGTTATTTGAAAATTTTTATGAATATGAAAAAATATCATCAAATTTGTTATTTGAAAATATAATCAATTTTTTTTAGCAATTTTAGTTGCATTCATTTGTGATGGTGGAGCGGGCCGGGGAGGGTGCGGGGGAGAGGGTGCGGGTGGTCGTCGACGGCGGTGGAGTGGGGGAGGGTGCGGGCCGGGGGTCGGCGGCGGCGGCCGGTGGAGCGGGGGAGGGTGCGGTGGGACGTCGGCAGCGGTGGAGGGGGGGAGGGTGCGGGCCGGGGGTCGGCGGCGGCGGCCGGTGGAGCGGGGGAGGGTGCGGTGGGACGTCGGCAGCGGTGGAGGGGGGGAGGGTGCGGGCCGGGGGTCGGCGGCGGCGGCCGGTGGAGCGGGGGAGGGTGCGGTGGGACGTCGGCAGCGGTGGAGGGGGGGAGGGTGCGGGCCGGGGGTCGGCGGCGGCGGCCGGTGGAGCGGGGGAGGGTGCGGTGGGACGTCGGCAGCGGTGGAGGGGGGGAGGGTGCGGGCCGGGGGTCGGCGGCGGCGGCCGGTGGAGCGGGGGAGGGTGCGGTGGGACGTCGGCAGCGGTGGAGGGGGGGAGGGTGCGGGCCGGGGGTCGGCGGCGGCGGCCGGTGGAGCGGGGGAGGGTGCGGTGGGACGTCGGCAGCGGTGGAGGGGGGGAGGGTGCGGGCCGGGGGTCGGCGGCGGCGGCCGGTGGAGCGGGGGAGGGTGCGGTGGGACGTCGGCAGCGGTGGAGGGGGGGAGGGTGCGGGCCGGGGGTCGGCGGCGGCGGCCGGTGGAGCGGGGGAGGGTGCGGTGGGACGTCGGCAGCGGTGGAGGGGGGGAGGGTGCGGGCCGGGGGTCGGCGGCGGCGGCCGGTGGAGCGGGGGAGGGTGCGGTGGGACGTCGGCAGCGGTGGAGGGGGGGAGGGTGCGGGCCGGGGGTCGGCGGCGGCGGCCGGTGGAGCGGGGGAGGGTGCGGTGGGACGTCGGCAGCGGTGGAGGGGGGGAGGGTGCGGGCCGGGGGTCGGCGGCGGCGGCCGGTGGAGCGGGGGAGGGTGCGGTGGGACGTCGGCAGCGGTGGAGGGGGGGAGGGTGCGGGCCGGGGGTCGGCGGCGGCGGCCGGTGGAGCGGGGGAGGGTGCGGTGGGATGTCGGCGGCGGTGGAGTGGGGGAGGGTGCGGGGGGACGTCGGCGGCGGTGGAGTGGGGGAGGGTGCGGGGGGTCGGCGGCGGCGGCCGGTGGAGCGGGGGGTCGGCCCTGGTTACTAATGGCGCACCAGCTTCTGATGCGCCATTAGAAGTTTTGCAAAAAAAATAAAAAAGTATATATTCTAATGGCGCACGGTGTGGCCAGTGCGCCATTAGAATTTTGGAAAAATTAAAAAAAATTTGTTTCTAGTGGCGCATCATGTTCCTGGTGCGTCATTAGTGTCTTCCACACTAATGATGTATCAAAACATGATGCGCCATTAGTATATACTAATGGCGCATCACCTGACAGGTGCACCATTAGTGTCCATCCCATTTATAGCCCTATTCCTAGTAGTGTAAGCACTTGTGATCTCTGTTATGGGACTGGGTTGGGAACTCGATGGATGATCATGATCATCTATGTTCGTGCAGTGGCGGATCCAGGAATTTAACTTCGGGTGTTTAATTTTTTTTGTCCTAGCAGAGAAGTAATTTTTTTCTCCTAACAGTTGTTTTCACTGCGTTTGGACGCCATGCATCCTTCCCGGCTTATCCATGCTCCCAACTGCGCTGGGTTCTTGTACCATCCCGATTGGCGGCAGCGCTTTTCTCGAGGCCCCGATTGCTTCAGCCATGGTGCACTACTCCTATACTCTTGTGCCCACTATTGTGTATAGGTCGCTTTGACCTATGAATCACGGAATGGACTAGGAATTAGAGTGTATCAATGAGTACTGCCTAATGGGCTATTTGGTATGTAGAGAGATGACCAGCCTGATGGACTTTTACTAGTTCGAGGTTTGAGCTCGATTTGGATGAGGAAATACTACTTATGCAGCTCCAAAAATAACACAAGTGATAGATGTGTCCACTCTATACTCTATATGCGAAAAAAATTGTAGAAAATTTTGGGTATACATCTGTACACCCAAGACCCTATGTGGATCCGCCCCTGTGTTCGTTGACACATTGGAGAAGAATCGAAGTTTGAAGCAGCAACTGAAACCTGATGGAGCAAGCGTGAGGAGCGATGGATGATGGATAGAGCAAGAGATTAACATAGAGCTGGACGAGCATTGTCTGGAGAGGAAGGAGAAAAAAAGGTTTCCGTTGTGTTTAGAGGGTTCACAAGGTTATGTAGGTGCCATATATATTACCATAGAAGGGATCGAGATTTTTTTTCAAAAAGAGGAATATATTAATATCGCAAAGATATCAATTACACCCAGCAAAGAATAGATATAAGGCCAAGAGGAATGGAAAGTTGAAATCATATCTAAATGTATTAGGTAGATACAAATTCACCGTATGGTTAAGTCTGTTTATGGGGATATTGCAATTTGCAACTATGGTGTTGTGTTAATTTTGTGCTACTTTCCTAATTAATTAATTTATCTAGAAATGAAACACGAGGTCTGCTTTTATGCTTTTGGGGAGTTTTTTGCACGAAAATGGAAGCGTATCAATGGCTCTGATTAGAGGTTTTAAACAACCAGCTTAGTGTGAGCAAAGGGTAGTCGTCCTTATGTCCCTATCAATTTTTAGTTCCAAGTGGCCCCTTGAGTTTCGAGCGAAGCCACGATCCAAAAGAGAGAGAGAAAAAGCGAAGCCACGATCTCTCCTCGACCCCTCCTGTTCCTCGCCGCGATCCCCTCCGCGTCGCCGGCAAAGCTCCTCGCCGGCAGCCCGGGGTACTCCCACAACCCCCTCCCTCTGCTCGCGCCTCCCATCCTCTTCCTTCCGCTCGCGCCTCCTTCTTACTCCCTGGAGCCGCACACGGGCTACCACTCTGCCGCCGACGCAACCGTAACCAAGTTTCCTCTCCGCGATCCCCTCCACGTCGCTTCCTTGCCGGCAGCCCCGGATCCTCCTGCAGCCCCTTCCGTGGTCTCCACCTCGCACACCTTCGGCCGGTCTCTCCTCGCCGGCAGCCTGGGGTCCTCCTGCAGCCTCCTCATCTGACGCCGCCGGGCGTTCTCTTCCTCGGAGGCCGCCGGCCAATCCCTACCCCAACGCCGCCGGCTCATCTTCCTTCTCCAACGCCGGTGCGCCTCCAACTTTCAAGCCGCTGGCCCCGTCGCCGGCCTTCCATGGACTCTGACAGGTGTGTTTCTTCTCTCATTTAGAATTTCTGCATTTGGTAAGAGCTTCGAGAGATACTCTGTAGTAGAAAAACAGAGTGTTTTCCTCTCTTGTAGGATAAACAAAACCCTGTAGTGAAAGTAGATGTAGCTACTTGATAAGAATTCGTCTACCAGAATAAACAGCAACATCAGTTGTTTCCATCAGTAATTTTGTATGGCTATTACTGTATTTTTTTTCCATGACCAATTTTGTATGGCTCGCAAAATCAGCAAGTGGTTAAGACTTGAAATTAAATAGCCTAGGTTGATGCTCGGCCATCAGAAGATGTGTGGTACTGGGTTTACAAGAGCTTGAATAAGTTACACATCAGGCTCTCTTGATAAGATTTCCAGTGAAATGTTGTTAATAATGTGTACCCTGAAGTCTTAATCTTTCCTCTGTACATGGCAATGTGTTGTGCAGGTGCGGACGTGCGTCATTTGGTGTGCCGGCTCGAACGGCTGGCTACACCTAACGCGCATAAAGGCTAAGGAACTGGGATGCAACCAGCTAGATAATAGGCTGAACGCTATTTCTTTTCAATTAGGTAGGCTTGAGCCTGTCCCCGTCCAGTAGATTCACGTTGCCAACATAATTTTTTGAAATACCACTGTACCACAAACATAATTTTTAAATTACTACCGTACGACCCTTCTTTTTTTAGGAGCAAATCACAGTCCATATCCACCACATCACATTGCCAACATGATTTTTTAAAATACCACCGTACCACCGTTTTTTACTGCGAGCAAGCACCGTCCTTGTACATCACATCCCGTTGTTGTTGCTAACTAACTAACTAACTAACTAACATATTGAAGATAAATCCACTATCCGAAAATCTATAACAAAATTTGGACGTTGTTATGTATTGCTACACCCCACGCCATTATCTCATATATCAGGGCATGTAGGAGTCCTGTCAAGTTGGTGGTTTGGCGAAATCCTCAGCAGAAACCTCGCACGCCGAGCAGCTTCCCATATATGCACTATAAGTTGTCGTGAACTTCCCTCCCTTTTATCATTTTCACCTCGTCCATCTCGATTCTATCTGATGGAGTACATGTTTGTGACGGATGAGAGTAGGAAAGTATGTTACCAATCGATGTATCTTTGCTAATAGTTAAGGATTGATGTCATACTTCTCTTTCAGTCTAATTTCCGATGATATGGAGTTTGCTTGTTCATCGAAATCTCTGTGTGAATTCGTCCAAAAATTGACTGATTATCAAATTAAAGTCGTTAAAAAACTAGGTTTTGGATGCATTTTAAAAATTTGAGAAATTAAACTACGACCATGTTTGTTGAAGTTTATTATCACTTAGTACAACCCAACAACTCCAAGTTTCAAAATTGGGGATGCGAATTTAGAAATAAACAACAATGATGTTTATTGTATCCTCGGTCTCCCTTTTGCTGGAACGGTAGTAAATAATATTAAATCACTACCCACTGATAGTGCTATGGTCGACAAGTACATGAGTAAAAATAATGATAAAAGATCGGGTAGAAGAAATATTAGACAATAAATGTGCAAACATGCACTTCATCAAGATGTTCATGTTAGTATTTCTAGGATTAGTTTTGGCACCTACATCCCACGAAGAAGTGCCGACGTTGTATTTGAGTCTCCTAGAAAATACAGCGAACATAAAAAACATTAATTGGAATGAGTTCACACTTAGATTTCCGATGAACAACATCCATAGTTTGGCTACAAGACATGTTCAAGTCATATAATTTAATTACCGACCAGCTGTTGTCATGTGTTTCCTTTCGTTGTACTGAATGATTCGTCAGATTGGCACTTTAAATAAAACAGATGAGTGCATGATGATGATGCAAAGGCTGGGGTTTACCCCTTTTGAGAAAAAAAAATCAATGTCCTCACAAAATAAAAACAGTACACCAAGGAGAATATCATATGCTAGAGTTAGCAGTAGCAATTTCCAATGACAAGATATAACCACGAGGCAACACATCAAAAAAAGGGAACCAAATTAAAGTCAAGAGTTTAACAAGAGAGAAGTGTTTCATGAGGTCTGCTTCTATGCTTTCCTTGAAGTTTTTTGAACGAAAATTAAAGGGTATCAATGGCTCTGATATGAGGTGCAAAACAACCAGCTTAGTGCAAGCAAAGGGTAGTTTCATCCCTTCGTCCCTATCAATTTTTAGTTCCATATGGGTTCCCATGTCCAGTAGCCAAACTATTGATGTTGTCCATCAGAAATCTCAATGTGAACTCGTTCCAATAAATGTTTTTTTATGTTCGCTATATTTTCCAGGAGACTCAAATACAATGTTGACACTTCTTCGTGGGATGTAGTTGCCAAGACTGTTTCCGACAATACTAACATGAACATCCTGATGAAGTGCTCGTCTGCATATTTAGTGTCTAATATTTCTTATAGAAGATCTTTTATCATTATTTTTTATTTTTTATTCATGTATTTCTTGACCATAGCACTATCAGTGGTTAGTGGTTTAATATTATTTACTACCGTTCCAGCAAAAGGGAGACCTAAGATACAATAAACATCATTGTTGTTTATTTCTAAATCTGCATCCCCAATTTTGAAAGTTGAAGTTGTTGGGTTGTACGAAGTGATAATAAACTTCAACAAACATGGTCGCAGTTTAATTTCTCTAATTTTTAAAATGCGTCCAAAACCTAGATTTTTAACGACTTCAATTTGAGCATCGGTCAGTTTTTCGACAAGTTCACATAGAGATTTCTATGAACAAGCAAACTTCATACCATCAGAAATTAGACTGAAAGAGAAGTATGACATGGATTCGTTAACTATTAGCACAGACATTGATCGCTAACATACTTTCCTACTATCGTCTGTCACAAACATGTACTCCATCAGATAGAAACGAGATGGACTAGATGAAAATGATAAAAGAGAGGGAAGTTCAAGTAAACTTACAGTGCATACATGAGAAGCTGCTCAGCGTCCGAGGTTCTGCTGAGGATTTTGCCGAACCACAAACTTACAAGACTCCTGCGTGCCTTGAAATATAAGATAATGGCGTGGGGTGTAGCAATATATGACAGCCTCTAAATTATGTTATAGATTTTCGGATAGTGGATTTATCTTCAATTTGTTAGTTAGTTAGCAACAACAACGGGACATGGTGGATAAGGATTGTGCTTGCTCCCAGTAAAAAATGGTGGTACGGTGGTACTTTAAAAAATTCCGTTGGCAACGTGATGTGGTGGATAAGGACTGTGATTGGCTCCCAGAAAAACGGGTGGCACGGTGGTACTTTAAAAAATTATGTTGGCAACGTGAATCTATCAAATGGGGACGGGCCTGAACAGGCTCAAGCTTAACTTCCAGAATAGAAAAAATAGCATTCATCCTATTATCTAGTTGCTTGCATCCTGGTTCCTTAGCCCTTATGCGCGTTAGTCTTAGCCAGCCGGCACGCCGAATGCCGCACGTTCTCACCTGCACAGCACACTGCCACGCCCGTTTGCACAGCCTAATGGAATGCAACTCCGCTCTCTCATCCGTCAGGTCAAGAAGATTTCCAAACCCTATCCTGAAAAAAAATACATTTCAAGACCCACATCTGCATTATGACCAGAGATCAAAAGGGACACATCTTGCCGCAACAATACCTTTCTTACTAGTCTAACAACAGCCCAGGTTGGGAAGTCACCCTTTTTCTTCTAGGTCACACTTGCAGTTATGTTTACAACATCTAAACAAGAAAGATATCAATAGCAAAGTCAGAGTCATAGGTGCATTCAAGTTCAAAACATCTAAAGAAAAACAGAAGATAATGATAGCTTAGTAGGCTGAGCCCAACACTTACAGAAACGTTGTCCCTAATGCCATTACCAATTACTGATTGGATCGAATGAACATATTCTGTGGTATCAGTAAACAATGATGGCCTTCCTTCCACAAGTTCAATTATTTTTGTCAAGTGATCCTTCAAGAAGACAAAAAAAAAGAAATATGCAAGTTATGAGACCTCAGGCTACACAATGTTAGTGCAACAAAGAAATTACAAAATGCAAATACAAATTCGTACCTGATATAACTCAACCTACAGCAACAACTTACTGTTGATGCATTGCATCAGGGCTCGTACGGATATCATGACCAGATTTGCGACGTCGACCGCATTGTCTTGGTTTTGGGTTTTCATCAAATGATTTCAATCTTCCTTTAGGTGCGCCCTTGGTGACTACACATAAGGGATCTAGGACCGAACTTCCAGGCTCAGGAACAGCCCCACAATACTCTCGGGTCTCAGCTCTTTCCTTTTCTTTCGGTCCTTGATGTCCCTCGTGGCTGGATCACGAATCCCTTCCTTTGAGCAAACAAATCTCCTATAGAAAATCTCTCCTGTTTTTTTCTCACACCTCACGATATCCTTTCTAACATTGAACCCTTTCTTTTTAGCGTATGCACCATAGAAGTTATAGGAGTCTTCTTCACTTTCAAAGTTCATTTGGACAATTTTCCAATATTCATCTAGGGCCTCATTTTCTGCTCCCAAATTAGTAAACATGCCATGAATGGCTTCAAACTCATGAGATCCTGCCACATTGCTATTTTCCTATCATAAAATATAAAGATATTTGGTTGCAAATTAGGAAATGGTGGAGTGTTGAGTGAATTTGTTGAGCCCCCGGTTAACTCATTAGACCGCCGGCTCAATCGTTCCAATAAGAACGCCATACTTAAGCTAATTTAGAAAAGAATGTCCTCGTGTCATATATATATGTGCATAATATGGGATGTATTTATTTTATTTGATTGAGTTTATAGAGAGAAATGTCAATATACAAGATACCAGATCAGTACCATTAGATTCATATGGAATATATTTTCATAATTTATTTATTTTATATTGTACGTATATGTTAATTTTTCTACAAACTTGGTCAAACATTGAAATATTTGACTTTTGAAAAAAATTAATAGACCTTGTATTTTGAGGAGTGATTACAACTAAATAATGTAGCATTTTCTGGATTTTATGTCCAAATGGTATATTAATCCGGGTCCATATTAATCAAGATGAGTAGTTCTACCCTATCAGATACAACTCAGAAATCCTTTGAAAAACAAAAAGGCAACTCAGTAAGATTTGCCACCGAAATAATATGAGTTTTCCAAACAGCTGCTTGCACCTAGTGGAAATTTGCTCCTTGCCAAGTTTGTACTATATTTGTAATCAAATCTTAATTTATAATGGCTTATGTATCTTCATTTTAATGTTTTGGTTTAGAAGGTAGTTATGATCCAGCAATTATACTTTTCTTTCAATCTAGTTTTATATTTTGTCACTTTTTTCTCTCTTTCTCTTCAACCATGGGGCCAAAAATTATGTTTGCCCAATCAGAGAATAGAAGAGTACGTATTACACTAGTCAACTAATTACGTGTGCTACCCAAATTGGCTTCAGGAATGTCGTCATTATGTGGCCACAGCCAGCCATAGCCATAGGTCAGTCGCAGAGAAGAGCAGGAGATGTTGTCATGTTGGCAACACCGTGATCACCATGTGCAAGCATCCTTGTGTAAGTCTTTATCATCGCTTCCAGAGGCAAACGATTAATTAACGCGTACGTATGGAGATGGAGACGGGCATCTGCGACCTCCCGGCGGACTGCCTGGCCCTCGTCACCTCCCTGACCTCCCCCGGCGACGCCTGCAGGCTGGCAGCCACCGCCCAGGCTCTCCGGGCGGCTGCCGACTTCGACGAGGTCTGGGGGAGCTTCCTCCCAGCCGACTGCGCCGACATCCTCGCGCGGTGTAGTACTGCGGGTGATGAGCACCGCCGGGAAGGTGAAACAAAGAGGGAGCTCTTCTGCCGACTCTGCGACTGCCCCGTCCTCCTGGATGGCGGCAAGCTGGTAATTGCTGTTGTCATAATTCGAAAATACATGTGCGTATCAAGACTCAAGAGATCTCGTCTGACATTGGCATCAATCGGCCGGGCAAGAAGAGCTTCTCGTTGGACAGGCGTAGCGGGGCCAAGAAGTACATGGTACCAGCGAAAGCTCTGTGGTACGGGTGGAGTGGCTACCACTACGGAGGACTCGTCTGGTCGCGCTGCCACCCACACTCCAGGTTTTGCTTTCGTGGCAGTAGCTTCGGCTGTATTTAGCGTTGCAGTGGATAACAATTTATGTAAATTTTGTTTGCGCAACTTATGTTTTGCTTATTGTGGTGCTTCTTCACCCTATACTTGTGTGGCCAATTCTCCACAATAGATTATGAAATAAGCGCAAACACACCGCAGCACAGTATTCCGATTGAGCCTTACTGTTTTGTCCTGTAGATTCCGCGAGGTGGCGGTTCTCTCGTACCTGTGCTGGGTGGACATCGACGTCATCGTGAACACCAAGAACCTCTTGGGCGTCGGTAGAGGCCATGCGGCCTATCTCGTATATAGGGTGCATTGGTTGCATGCAGACACGGCTCAGAACCAAAACCAAGATGGAGGGTCATCGTCCACGGCCATTTGCTATAATGAGTGCAACCATCTCGTGCCTCAGAAGCACTCGCGATCTCTGTTATGGGACAGGGGGTGGGAACTCGATGGATCACCATCATCATGGGTGTCGGCAGACACAACGGAGAATATTTGAAGTCAAAAGCAGCAGCTCAAACCTGATGGCGTGAGCATTAGGAGCGATGGACGATGGATAGAGCAAGAGATTAACATAGAGTTGGACCAGCAGTGTCTGGAGGGGAAGGAGAGAAATGTTTCCATTGAGTTTAGAGGGTTCACAAGGTCACATAGGTGCCAGATTATCATAGAAGGGATTGAGATAAGGCCGAGAGGAATGGAAAAGTTCAAATCACGACTAAATTAATTAGATAGATAAATTCACCGCATGGTTAAGCCTGTTTTTGGCAATATTGCAATTTGCAACTACGATGTTGTGTTAATTTTGTGCCTTGTAGTTATTTATTGTTTTAACAAAAAAAGAACCGAAAACAGAGCTCTCATTGCATCTTCCACTCACAGAATTATCGAAGAGCATAATTCTTAATTTTTTCCCTAAGGTTTGAAGGCCAAACACTTTCCTAATTCATCTGTCTAGAAATAAAATACTTCTCTCTTGCTACACTCTGATCTTTTGGTTCTTTCTTTATTTTGCGGAAAAATTTCTGATCTACTCATCTTCAGACATGGCAATACAACGAATAGCAGAAATAATAAAAATTACATCCAGGAAGCCATTGTGCTAAGACCCCATAGGACCAGCGCACCAGACCAGCAACCGCCGCCGATAAAAAGTAGCGTAGGTCGAAAGAATCCAATGTGAAGACACACGAACGTAGACGAACAATGAAAAGATCCGAACAAATCCACAAAAGATGGATTAGCCGGAGACACACCTCCACACGCCCACCCATGTTGTTAGATGCATCACCAGGACGAGGGCTAGGGGGGACCTTATTCCATCTTCAGGGAGCCGCCGCCGTATCGTCTTTCTGAGCAGGACACAAACCCTAACAAAACTCGAAGGAATATAAAAAAACGGAGACCTCCCGCCGGTAAGGGCCGGGATCCACCGCGCCCCCATGGCTCTAAGGCCATCAGAGATGAGACTGACCAGTGGCGGTGCCGGCGGGAGGCAGAAAGACCATATATCCTTTTTTGGAGCCGAGGGGACGCGTGCTCTAATCCTACCAGGTTTTTTATTCTTAAAGTGCTGCCTCGTGGTTAAACCTTGTCATTTGGAAATTGCTACTGCTAACTCTAGCATTTGGAAATCCGATACACTAGGACATGCAAAAAAACTTTACCTCTTTTGATTGGTCTTCTTCAAATCAAGTTATGCAGATTCCTATTGTTAATGCGGAGTTTGATGATGAAGTTTGTTGAAGCATGCTCCTAATGCATAAGTTTTGCCAAAAATATGGTTTTTTTTGTTTTTTTTGGAAATGGAGGCGTGCCCCCCGCCTCTGCATCATAATGATGCATGCAGCCATCTTATTAAAAAATCTCGAAGAATCCTAAAGTCATGAAGGTATTACAGCTCGCAAGTGGAGCAAAGACAAAGGAAATAAAAGTACATGCTCAGAAGTACAACCGGTAGGGCAAAAAATAGGATAATCTCTCTAGGCTCCTATCCTGTTATGCGACCGCCATCCGAACTGGTTGAATATACCCAGTGCTACCATCTCCCATTGGTTTCACCCAGTAACCAAAGACTCCCTGGAGTCCGTAGGAGTGAGTAAGGACCACGTACGGATCCAAGTGGTAGCTCTGAAGATAACCTGCAAGAAAGTTAAAGTGTGTTGTCTGTTAAAAATCAAATCATTCCTACAGTTCCAGATAGCCCACAAAAGCGCACATATTCCAATCCGAATACGAGCAGCAGTATCATGTTTAACCCTAGCTAACCACGTTCCAAACAACGATTCTATGTTAGCTGGAGGATAAATATTGAAGGCAATATGGATAGTTCTTCAAAGCAATTTAGCGAGAGGGCATTCAAGGAATAGGTGTTGTATTGTTTCATCATGACCACAAAAACAACAACGTGAACTACCTACTCATCGCCTCTTGATTAAGTTGTCCTTAGTGAGTATAACTTGCTTGTGGACAAACCACATAAAAATTTTAATACGTAAGGGAACCTTAATCTTCTAAATATGCAACGATCGTGAGATTGGGCCAAAATTAATCAAATCTATATAAAAAGATTTCACCGTGAAACCTCCATTCTTTGCTAATGTCCATTACGTCGAATCCGGCTGGTCGAAAAGTCGAACATCTATCAATCTCCGAACCAAGTGCAACCAAGCAGTCCATCTCTGACCAACTAACGCACACCTGAACTGGATATTCAAGGGGATTGTTTGGAACACGGTACCTACGTAATCCTCCTTGCGTTGTACAATATTATAAAGGGTGGGATACTGAACGGCCAAGGGTGTTGCACCTAACCACATATCCTCCCAAAATCTTGTTGACATTCCATTGCCCACGAAGAATTTGACCCTACGAAATAATAAATCCTTCACTCTCATAAGCCCTTTCCAGAATGGCGAGTCAGTTGGTCTCATGATAACCTGGGCGAGCGTTTTCGACTGCAAGTATTTATTGCGCAAAGATTGTGCCCATATGCCTTCCGGCTCTGTCTCCAACCTGTATAGCCACTTGCTCATAAGGCATTTATTCTTGATTTCTAAGTTCTCAATACCAAGACCTCCCTGATCTTTTGGCCTGCAAAGGATGTCCCATCGCGCCAATCGGTATTTCCTTTTGGCCTCATCTGACTGCCAGAAGAAACGAGATCTAAAGAAATCAAGTCGCTTTCGTACCCCTTTAGGGATTTCGAAGAAAGAGAGTAGGAACATCGGCATAATGGTCAATACCGAATTAATCAGCACTAGCCGACCTCCATAAGACATGAGCTTACCCTTCCAGCAGCTCAGCTTTTTTCTCAATTCGATCTTCGATACACTTCTATTCTTCATTAGACAACTTGCGGTGGTGAATTGGTATGCCCAAATAACTAAATGGTAATGACCCTATTCACAGCCGAACAATTGTCTATACGTGTCTTGCTCGTCTTTGGCCTTCCCAAAGTAGAACAACTCACTTTTGTGAAAGTTTATCTTTAATCCAGACAATTGTTCGAAGAGGCACAATATAAGTTTCATATTGCGCGCTTTAGCAATGTCATGTTCCATAAATAAGACGGTGTCGTCAGCGTACTGCAATATAGAGACTCCACCATCAACAAGATGAGGAACTAAACCCTCTACCTGACCATGCTGTTTGGCTCTGCCAATAAGAATGGCCAACATATCAGCCACTATATTAAAAATATGGGTACAATGTATTTTGCAGGAATCGGCTGCTCGTTCTAGCCATATGATCAAGAAAAATAACTTTGCACCGCTTGAGAAGACCAGATCATTACAACAACAACAACAACAACAATAACAACAAAGCCTTTAGTCCCAAACAAGTTGGGTAGGCTAGAGGTGAAACCCATAAGATCTCGCAACCAACTCATGGCTCTGGCACATGGATAGCAAGCTTTCACGCACCCCAGTCCATAGCTAGCTCTTTGTCGATACTCCAATCCTTCAGGTCTCTCTTAACGGACTCCTCTCATGTCAAATTCGGTCGACCCCGCCCTCTCTTGACATTCTTCGCACGCTTTAGCCGTCCGCTATGCACTGGAGCTTCTGGAGGCCTGCGCTGAATATGCCCAAACCATCTTAAACGATGTTGGACAAGCTTCTCCTCAATTGGTGCTACCCCAACTCTATCTCGTATATCATCATTCCGGACTCGACCCTTCCTCGTGTGGCCACACATCCATCTCAACATACGCATCTAAACCATTAAAACATTCACATGGAGGCTTCACACCCATTGTCGCCTTTTGCTGCCTCTAAGTGTATAGAGGCAGCCTAACAAAAATGTTTGGCATCGCTCCAAAGGCTAGAGGCAGCTGAAAGCTGAATGCACACAAGAGGACCGTCGGGACGTTCAACAGTGAAACTGGAAAGAGGAAAACTTTCTCTGCATCTCACGTGCACAGCATTCACATACAAGTACAACCGTTGCTTCCGAAGAAATAATAAATACATTGCCATGACCGTTGCAGCCAGTGTGCACCCAGCCACACACAAACACATATGTATACCAGTGCTTTGAAAAACAAACTTCACACAAGTGGAGCAATCATCAAGGTGTCCTTAACAAATTGTATGCCAGTAACTACTAATCTTCAGCCTCAAGCAATTTCGTCAAAGGAACCGAATGAGAAAGCATGCATTTGAACATATTATGCACACTATTGGTGAGTGGGAACCATATTTTTGTCAAAGGTACGATGCCTTTGGCAAGAAAGGGTTTTCACAATTGCAAAAGTGTACAACAGCTATGTGAATGTTAGACTATGGTGTCCCTGCAGATTATATTGACAACACTCTTAAGTATGGCTGAAACCACACCCCTAAGTGTTTTGAGTAAATTTGTGAAAGGTATCCGGGAGAACTTCGGCGGAATATATCTACGAAGACCTACTGAAGAAGATGTTTGACGGTTACTTCATATAAGAGTGGCCCGTGGCTTTCCTGGTATGGTTGGAAGTATTGACTGCGTGCATTGGCAATGAAAAAGTTGCCCTGTCCCTTGGAAGGGGCAGTTCACTCGTGGTCATTATGGAGTACCAACAATCATGCTAGAAGCTGTCGCCTCACATAACCTATGGATATGACATGATTTCGTTGGTGTTCCAGGCTCACACAACCATATCAATCTGCTGAACCAATCCCCTTCATTCACTCAAGTACTACAATAAAGGGCCACAAAAAAGTTCAGTTTGTAGTGAATGGCAATAACTATCATATGCTATCAATCCCATCCGAGCCCATCTATTGGATTGTGTTCACAAATGTTGCCCAGTCTGGATAAATCCCATCAAATAGAAAATATATAGTAGAAGGGTTGTTATCACACTAGGCCACCAATCACGAGTGCTAACCAAATTGTCTCGAGGGATGTCGTCATTATGTGAAGAAATGTTGTCATGATTCTTGTTTTAGGGAAGAGATGTCGTCATGTTGGCAACACCATGATCACCATGTGTTGTTACCAGCAAAGCGTGCTACTAGTCTACTAGCAGCGCTATATCATCGCTCCAGGTCCAGGATCGACCAAAGCAAATTAATCGACGAGTACGCATGGAGGTGGAGACGGGAATCTGCGATCTCCCCGCGGACTGCCTGGCCAGCGTCGCCTCCCTGACCTCCCCAGGCGACGCGTGGCCGCCGTGCTCCGGGAAGCCGCCGACTCTGATGAGGTCTGGGGCAGCTTCGTCCCGGCGGACTGCGCCGACATCCTAGCACGGTGGAGCACGAGTGATGAGCGCCGCCGGGAGGGAGAAACGAACAAGGGGTTCTTCTCCCGACTCTGCGACTCCCCAGTTCTCCTCGATGGTGGCAAGCTGGTATGCTGCTGCATAACTAGTACCATGAACATGTGTGTGTAAAGATATCTGGTCTAACATTGGCATCCATGATCCATGGACCTGGCAAGAAGAGCTTCTCGCTGGACAGGCATAGCGGCGCGAAAAAGTACATGATACCGGCGAAAGCTCTGTGCTACGGGTGGAGTGGCTACCCCTACGGAGGCATCGTCTGGTCGCGCTGCCACCCTCACTCCAGGTTTTGCGTTCGTCCAATCTCCCATAATTTTTGGTCAAGATTCAATCATTTCTGTGTTCTTTCTGCTCATTATCTTTCCCCGTCTTGCTCACTTTGTGTAGTTACACACTGGATTGTTCCTTTCCTCCAAAAGAAAAATATGGCACGCTTCCATGCTGCAATTTTAATATAAGTAATTGGAAAATTAGGTGAGTGAAATCCACAATGAAATTCACTCCGCAGCTATGGTAGCAAAGTAACATTATAATATAATATCAGCAATGCTACATCAATGGACTCTTACATGGTTTCACAGGGTTAGTTTTGAGTTGTCAATCCTTGATTGGATCAAGGGGAAGGGAGGGGTCCCACCCCCCTTAAAATCAGAGAGGGTGCTGTTTAATTGTTCGGAAGAGTCCGTTGATGGCCTGTAACAATGTTTTAAATAGCGGGCTATGGAAAATAGCGGCGAGCCTCCAAATCAGCTATAGCAGGCTATAGCGAGCTATTTGTGAAGGCGACCATTTAGCAGCACCCTACTGAAAAGGCTATAGCGGGCTATAGCGGAGCTATAGCCGGCTATTTAAAACTATGCCTGTAATATGCCCGTCGATGTACCATTTTTTATATAATACAACCTCTCGGATGCTGAAGAGTGCACTTTTAATTTTTGAGATTTCTAATGCATTGCATGAATCCTTCAACTGGTAAATGATTATAGGGAAGTACTCAAGACCATAATATACGCTGCGTTTAGTGTTGCGACGGATTATATGGGAATCCCTGTTGCCCAACCCATTTTTTCTTGTTTGAGTGTTTGTGTGACCCAGTTTTGCCTACTGCTGTGGGTAATTTTGCACCACAGATTATAAAATAAGTGCAACACAACGCAGCACGGTTCAACCACCGCAAACTGAGCCTTACTCTTTCGTCATGTAGATTCAGCGAGGTGGCTGTTCTTTCATACATATGCTGGCTGGATGTGAACGGCATATTAAACACCAAGAACCTCTCGGGCGTTGGTAGAGGCTACATGGCCTATCTCATATACAGGGTGCATCAGCTGCACACAGACACAGCTCAGAACCAAGACCAAGAAGCTGAAATGTTTTCCTCTTCCGCCAGCTGCAATCATGAGTGCAACCATCTCGTCCCTCAGAAGCACTCGCGATCTCTTTTATGGGACTGGGGCTGGGAACTCGATGGATCATCATCGTTGGCTTCAGTAGACATAGAAGAGAAGAATCGAAGTTTGAAGCAGCGGCTAAAATCTGATGGTGTGTGCGTGAGAAGCGATGGCCGATGGATAGAGCAAGAGATCAACATAGAATTGGACAAACCATGTCTGGACGGGGAGGAGAGGAATGTTTCCATTGAGTTTAGGGGTCGCATAGTTGTCAGATTATCATAGAAGGGATCGAGATACGGCCGAGAGCAATTGAAAGTTAAAAGCATGGCCAAATTTCTTTGATAGATGAATTCAACAATATGGTTAAGTTTATTTGCGGCAATATTGCAATTTTCAAGTATGTCGCTGTGTAAATTGTGTGCCTTGCATTCCATTGGTATTTAAATTTGTGCCATGCATTCCATTGGTAACATATGAGGCATGTATATCTTAGCCTTTTTCTTCACCCATAGACCAATGGTGAAACTTGAAACCTAGCATATTGAAGGTGTGCCTAGCTTTGGTTGTAAGTGTTGTGGAATAAGTGGAATTCCGTGACTCATGCAACCAAAGCTGGCATACCTTCTATATATAACATAAGGTTCATGTTACATCACGGCATGGATAATATTTTTTGGTTTGCCTCATGTATTTTCTCGATCTCAGTTAGCAACCTATTTTATGAATTCAATGATTGCGGTTAAGTTGTTATTGGAAGATAGATATTTGTTCCCTCTAACCACTAATTTGTACTTAAGCTCTTTGTCCTCATTGGTCAAAACTTGATCAGAGTTGTTATTTTGAAAAGAATAACTAATTTTAGTCGTAGTACACAAAAAAACATGTGATGGATTTGGCTCATGATAGAGCTTTGGGCATATGAAGAGCATCGACATAAGTAACAAGATATGCTCTGTTTTTCAACACTACCTTATTCTTGGAGACGATGGGAGAGTCATCATAATGAATTCCCTTTCTTGAAGAAGCTGGGAGGGCTGGGTTTCTAAACTTCTTGGTAAAGTTAAGTGTTGTCTTCAATAAAGTTGCCTCATTTTTTAGGAGAGTTTTTTGTGCAGTGCGACCAAATTTTCACAACAGTGACGTTGCTCGATTTTTGCTGGCACCGCACAAAAAAAGAACGGGTGGTTGAGCCTCTAGTTGGTACAATGTAAAGGTTTATAGATCAGATAGAAGAAACTTAAAGTGGTGCTTTAGTCTGCTTTAACTTCCTTAGATCCTCTCTTAAGCCCTTTGCACATGCTATTGCCTCGGTTGCCTCACAGAGCTGGGTAGAGAGTGCTGAGACGAATATTATTGCCATTTCTCTCATGACATATCCTCTACAATGCTAAGGTATAAACATTCTGAACTAGCTTCATTCATTTTAGATAAATTCATGTTTATATATTAATTCAAAAGTATCTTTAGCAGCATTGAGCTGAGATTCTCATAGTCAAGAATATATCTTATACTCGATTCGATAATAAGAGCTAACATGAAGATGCGAGATTGATAGACAACTTCTACTAGACGACGGCAATGACACAATTATATTTCCAGAAGAATCTACTTTTATGTTCTCTTTGCTTATGATTACACCTCTAATATTGCTCCCAGAGAATAATATTATATAGCCAGCTCAACTTAGTTGGTCATGGGTCAGTAATGGAGGTGCTTCTGTGTGTGCTTGAGTCTACGGTTCTGCCCCTACCAAATACTCTTGCCATTTCAAAATATAAGGTCTATTAGTTTTTGAAAATTCAAACTTCCCTATGTCTGATTGAGTTTATAGAAAGAACTATCAACATATAAGATAAGAGATCAGTATCATTAGATTCATCATGGAATATATTTTTGTATTTTATTTATTTCGTGTTGTATATGTTTCTGTAAACCTGGTCAAACATTGAAATGTTTGAATTTTGGATTAACTAATACACCTTGTATTTTGAGAAGGAGGGATTACAACTAAATAGTGTGGCATTTTCCGGATATTATGTCCAAATGGTATATCAATCAGGATGAATGGTCTAAATGGTAATTGTTGTTGTTATAATTCGAAAATGCATGTGTGTATCATGGTAATTGATGTAGTTATAATTCAAAAATGCATGTGCTTATCACGAGATCTCATCTAACTCTGACACGGGCATCAATCGGCCGGCAAGAAGAGCTTCTCGTTGCACAGGCGTAGCGGGGCCAAGAAGTACATGACACCAGCGAAAGCTCTGTGGTACGAGTGGAGTGGCTACCACTATGGAGGACTCGTCTGGTCAATCTGCCACCCTCACTCAAGGTTTTGCTTTCCTGGCAATAACTTAGGATTGTAATGTTGTGATCTAAATTCAAATATCACTACTGCAAAATCAGCCATTAGTCCCGGTTCGTAAGGGCCTTTAGTCCCGGTTCACCAACCGGGACTAATAAGTCGGGACTAAAGGCCCACAACGTGGCACGAGCGCGTGCCGGGGACTGGGGGTCCTTTAGTCTCGGTTGGTGACACCAACCGAGACTAAAAGGTTTAGGGGTTAATGGTTTTTTATTCATTTAAATCTTTTTCATTTTAAACATATTTTACGCTACTACATACTGTACACGTTATGCATATACAAATAGAATTTATCATAGAACCAGTCATATATAATAGAATTTCTTGTACGACCATGCATGCACACATATATATCTCCTGCAATTTGCAGATCATTACATGCAGACATTAGATGAAATGGTATTCTCCTTCGGATCTATGACTTGGTATGCGGTCCGTTGGTAGGACCTGATTCCGCATCTATTGCATCTTTATTAAAGAAGGAGATCAATATCAATATAATACTTGTGTGTGTATATATTAGATCATGATAAAAAGAATTATGAATTGTGTTTACGTACCAAAAGATTTCTTGCATTTTTGCTTCTTTCTGTAATAAAGTGAATATTCTCGCAAACGTAATATGCACATAAATTATTTCCCGATGTCTGCCTCATGCACTTTACGAGAATAGAATTCAATCAGATAATAATTAATCAAGCATGATAATGGTATTAAAACTAGAACTAAAGAGATGTGCGGACGTAGCTAGTACTACTTAATTACCCTGGGTCGCCACCATTTCAGCTCTGGTTTCCATGGGCCGATAACCTCTTTGATGAACTTTAGCCAAACCCTGCCCGACAAAGAAAATGAATAAATGAGTTATTAATTAGTTTATATCAGGAAATGAACTAAAGAGGCCGATATAGTGCGATAATGATTGAAATTACCTGTCGAGCATCAACTTCACGTTGTGGTATTCTTTAGTTTCTTTAAGAAGTCAGTCCAGTACTTGAACTTTTCCCTTGTCAACTTCAATGATGTCACGCCCAATATGCGACCCTATCCAAAAGGAACTCGATGGTCCCACCAAGGATAGACCCGCATATTGAAACACTTTTGCAAGGTGGATATCATTACATCAACATTACATAATAGTGGGGATACATACATAAGGCACAAATGCCATAATAATACATCAACATCATATACAAGATCAACATCCGACTACGGATGAAACATAAACAGAGGCTCAAACGACATCCACCCTGCTAGCCCAGGCTGCCGACCTGGAACCTATCCCCTGATCGAAGAAGAAGCAGAAGAAGAACTCCAAGACAA
>LR880972.1:980029286-980041745 GCA_904067115.1 Aegilops sharonensis
GGAGGTCGGGCGCCATGGCGGCGGCCGGCCGGAGAAGAGGCCCGGCGAGGCGAGCGGAGGCCGGCGAGGGCGCCGGTGGCCGGGGCGAGCTCCGGGCGGCGGGGCGAGATGCGCCGGCGGGGTCGGCGGCGGAGGAGCGGGGAGGCGCGCTCCGGTGGCGGCGGGCCCCGACGGGCGAGCGGCGGCGGCGCGCGGGCTCGCGCGGGCCGGATCTGGGCCCCGCGGGCCCGCGGTGGTGGGAGGCGGCGGCGACAGGTGGCGGGCGCTGGTTGGCCGGATGGTGGCGACGGACATGTCCGGCGGCGGGGGTTTTGTCCGGCGGCGCGAGGAGAGGGATGACTAGGGTTTGATCTACGAATTGATCCGGAATTTCGGGAGGAGGGGTGTTTAAATAGGTAGAGGGAGCTAGGAGAGTCCAAATGAGGTGCGGTTTTCGGCCACGCGATCGTGATCGAACGACCGAGAGCATGGAGGGGAGTAAGATGGGTTTTGGGCCACTTTGGAAGGGGTGTTGGGCTGCAAACAAAAGAGGCTTTTGCGGTTACCCGGTTAACCGTTGGAGTACCAAACGACCTCCAAATGGCACGAAACTTGACAGGCGGTCTACCGGTGCTATACCAAGGCCGCTTGACAAACCTCGGTCCATTCCGAGAAAGTTTAACACCCGCACACGAAAAGAGGTAAAAGGGGGCGCCGGGAGACATAGGAGTGCCGGATTGCAAAACGGACAACGGGGAAAATGCTCGGATGCATGAGACGAACACGTATGCAAAATGAAATGCACATGATGACATGATATGAAATGCATATGATGACATGGCAAAGTGCAACACGCAAGCACATGACATGGCAATGACGGCGAATAACTGCCAGACACCTGGCGCATCGAATCCGGGGCGTTACAAATGATTAGCAGGATCAAGTGAAAACTAAATGCGCACACGTTTGTATAAGTGTACATGTGCAGAACTCATCAACTACACTTATTAACATCTAGTAAGCAAAATAGAATTTGTAGTACAAGACAGTAACACTCATCCTAAGTTGTAAAGAAGTAGTATTTCTGGTTGAGTATTTAGTCGCTCCAAAAATTCTAGCAAGCTACTCTCTGTGTCTTTTGCGCTGATTTTCCACACACCTTCATTAATGGTATTTGGGTCAATGAACCCAATGCCATAGACTCCATCTCTTTTCATTTCATAAATCTTCATTTTGCATAATACAACAGAAAAGAATATAACGAGGATAATTACAAGCAATGAGCGGCTAATTTTTTTAAAATAATACATATTATTTTTATTAAATTTCAGAAATATTACACCGTAATTATATTTTTCAAAAATAATACCCAGTCAGCCTACTGCTGGCCGATTGGATCCAGTAGGCCTGCTGCTGGCCGATTGGGCCCCAGTCGGCCCACTATAGGCCGATTGGATCCAGTCGGCCTGCTGCTGGCCGATAGGCCCCAGTCGGCCCACTGCTGACCGATTGGCGCCCAGTCTGCTTCCTCTAGGCCGACAGATGCATGCACCCATTTATCTTTGGAATGAATATTTGAAAAATGTTGAAGAAGTATTTAAAAAAATGTTGATCATGCATATAAAAATGTTAATCAAGCATTTGAAAAAACAATATTTTTCAAATGCTTGACTAACATTTTTATATGCATGATCAACATTTTTTTAAATACTTCTTCAACATTTTTCAAATACTCATTCCAAAGATAAATGAGTGCATGCACTTGTCGGCCTAGAGGAAGCAAGCTGGGCGCCAATCAACCAGCAGTGGGCCGACTGGATCCAATCGGCCTACAGTGGGCCGTCTGGGGTCCAATCGGCCAGCAGCAAGCTGACTGGATCCAATCGGCCAACAGTACGCCGACTGAGTATTATTTTTGAAAAATATAATTACGACGTAATATTTCTGAAATTTAATAGAAAATATGTATTATTTAAAAAAATTAGCCAATGAACGATCACAGCTAGAGACTTAAATTACAGAAAGAAATCACTTACAGACAATAACAACTAACGAGAGATTTGTCGAGTGCATATTGATTGAATAACTGCAACATTTCTTCAAACTCAACCCACAAATCCTTTTCATGAAAGTAATGCTCTGCCTTGACTTTCACCATGAGGCTCTCTCACCCGTTCTTTATTTCTCTCAGGTACCAGTCATGCAATATGCGCATTGTCATTGACAAAAGCGAGACCTCCTCAGGCCTGACCAGAGGTTGGCCGGGGACATATTTCCATGCTATTTCCTCCTCTTGAATCATGGGACTAACCATATGGTGGCAATAGCAGACCGCTACAACCGGCGACCAAGGAAGATGCAACCCGCAGACCAAAATGCTACAACCGGCAAACAGCGCACGGAACTGATATGTTGCAATCAGCGAGCTGCAATGGTCACTGCACCGAGCTGCTGCAGTCACCACAGCATTTGGGACCATGGCCGTGGCGAGCTGCGGTAGTCACCACCGAGCTGGAACCGTGGTTGCGTTTTGCTGCATCCGCAAACTCGGTTTCTTTTTCTGGACCCGTGGTTGCGTTTTGCTGCATCCGCAAACTCGGTTTCTTTTCCTGGAACCGTGGCTGCTCCGAGAGCGAGGATGGAGAGCGGCGGTAAGCCGGCGACCATCGATGCCGGTGCCTTGCTCGCCCTTGTGGTGGCTCGGTCGTCAGGCGGTTTCTTCTGCACATTGGCGTGCAACGACGCGAGACGGAAGATACGCGAGGTGGCCAAGAAAACGGTTGCCAGATCACACATCTGCGAAATGTTGCACCGGACTGCGGGGCAGGCAACCAAAACCTCAGTCAGTCAACGCGCACCTAGCACTGGCCAAATTAAATTGAACTACAAACGTAATTTGAATAGAAACAGCCTAAAATAGAAGATATGGATCATTTCTCATACGAAGGATATTTAACATTTTCAGGATGAAAGCAAAGCCAAAAGTCTCTAAAAATGTCACTAAAATTCATTAAATATTATACCGCTCACATTTACCTTTGCAGGCCCTGCCTCCCTTCTGTCCATCTTCCCCTTTTCCCTTTACTCACAAGTCGGCAATGGCGTGGTGCCGCTGTGCTAGGCGCCATGCGGCTTAGTTGCCTGAACCTGGGTACTAAATGGATTCCGCGAGGCTTGTTCGTCGTCGACTGCTACCCGAGTCGTGGCATGTCCGTGCAAACCACCATTGTTTGGTTGCCGGCCGCGTTGTCCGCTACCCCGCTTGCCTCCATCCTGGGCCATCGTAGCCTGCTTCGCTAGCCGCTACGCGGTTCGTGCGTCGCGTGCACCTGTCAGTGGGCGTCTCCTGCGCGAACGAGCGACCCTGTGATTCCTTTTGGACTGGCCGACTCCTTCCCCACCAGTTTTGGGAAGGTTCTAGAACCTTCCCCAAACGGTTTTTTGTTTTTCCCAACCTTTCTTTCCTTTTTCTTTTACGCTGTTTTTTCTATTTTCATTGTTCTTTCTTTTCTTATTTTTCCTTTCTTTCTTATTTCTTATTCTCTATTATTTTTCGTTTTGTGATCATCTTTTAAATTTGTGAACACATTTTCTCAAATGGTGAACGCATTTTGAAAATCATAAACATTTTTTTAACTCTTGAATATTTTTTCAAATCATGAACTTTTTTTTCAATTTCGTTAATGTTTTCCACAAATTTGCGATTATTTTTTAAAATCATATTCATTTTTTCAATTGACGAACATATTTTTAGAAATCACAAATTTGCAAACATTTTTAGAAATTGTGAACATGTGTTTTAAGCCTCTGAACATTTTTTGGATCTGCAAACATTTTTCAATCGACGAATTTTTTTCAGAAATGGGGGAACAAATTTTGTAATTCACATTTTTTGACAAACATATTTCCAATGCATGAACAGTATTTGAATACATGGATATTTTTTGAATCAGCAAACATTTTCCAAATCAATGAAGATTTTTGTAATTCATGAACATTTTTTGAATTTTGTGAACATTTTTCAAAAATCATAAAAACATTTTTGATTGAAGAACAAGTGTGCAATTTCATAACTTTTTTGAAGACATGAGTATTTTTAAAATTATGAACTGAATATGCAAACAGTTTTTGAATCTGCAAACATTTTATGGTTTCTTGAACATTTCCAAAATGTACAATTTTTTAAAATTTTGGAATGTTTTGAAATCCCAATTTATTTAACATAGTACTAGAAAAGAGAAAAGGGAAAAAGAAAAGGAGAAAACAAAGTTAAGAAATTGACAGCCGCGCACATGGGCTGACCCAAAAAGGCGCGGTTGGGGAGCTAGGAGTTTGCGCTATGTCTCTTCCCAGTGCTCAGCGCGCGGTATAGGAGGTCCCCTGTCAACATGTGCGCATGGTGTGTGTTTTGTTTGATTCGTTTTTGTCGGCCGGCTAGATGCTAGCCATTGCAGCCTGCAACCCAATAAGGCAGCTGCTCATGGCCCAACATCAAGGACATCACCAGGCTTTTTCACTTTTCCTTTTTTGAGTGATTTTTTCGCCTTTCCTTTTTCAAGCGATTTTTCCCATCGGTCGGCGATACCTATGCATGCGTATACCTGTATATGTGCAAAAACATCACATGAATCAAGGTAGGGTGGCCACCCTACCTTGCCCTACAGAGAGCTACACCAGTGGTGTAAACTTGAAATTGGCTGAAATCAAATAAAAAGGGCAAATCATCAATGTGCCAGCAATGTGCCCACAAAGGTTTGTGCCCAAATGTAACCCCCCACCCCCGCCCAATGGAAAATGGACTAAACTACCCCGGCCTTCCGTCAATGCGGAGGGTATCGATGGCCAGAACAGGAGAAGAGGAAGTAGTACCTCCTCCTCCCCCTCTAGATCTACGGGTAAGCAGCGATATCATCCTCCACCTTATCCCTCCTCCGTAGGTGTTTCCGCTAGATCGATCGATTTGGAATCCCTTTCTCCATTGACCTCTGATTTGTCCTTCCTTGCAGCAACCCATGGAAGAGGCGGCGGCGGGCAAGCTGCGCAGATCTGACCATTATTACCATACGCCCAGCTTGCCGCCGCCATTCCGGATGGAGGACCTTCCTACCGTAACTTCCATTCCATTTGTTTTATATTTCATTTTTCCTTATACTGAAAGCAACCGAAAAGTATTTACTAAAATATTCCCATACATATATGCTTCATTTTTTTTATGAGTGAGGCCCAATGTTTATGTTGTCTTGCATAATTTGTTTCCTCCTGAGTAGGGCATCAACGTGTTTAAAAATATTATTAAATGCTCGGTGAAACTACAAAAAACATATATATATATATATATATATATATATATATATATATATATATATATATATATATATATATATATATATACACACACACTTTCACCTCATTGTGTCTACCAATGGCAATTAGTTCTAGTCAAAATTCAACTCACCTGAACATTTTCATCATTTCTTGTCGCAGGAGATTCAACCTGTTATAATGTCACTGCTACCACTTAAAGAGGCTGTGAGGGCCAGCATTGTTTCAAAAGGTTGGAGAATGCTCTGGAGATTCCATAATAACCTATGTTTTGACAGCCGCAATGATATGGATTCTGACACTGATGATGAGTTTACTCATCGGGATAGTACAAAAATAAAGCAAGCAAAGTTCATTGAGACTGTAAATTGTGTTATTCAACATCATAGTGGGCTAGGAATCAATAAGTTCAGCATTAGGTGTGGCCTGCACAAAGAGGACTCTGAACATCTTAACAGATGGGTTAGCTTTGCTGCTTCATCAAAAGCAAACATAATAGATTTTAATCTGAAGATAATTGATTGCCCGTTCGACATAGTTCATCACTTTCCTCTTGAGGTCTTAGATGCTCAAGGTAGCTCATTTGTGCAGTCATTGTTTCTTGTTGAAGTTGCTATAAATCCACACATGGGCATACGTGGCTTCATAGTACTCAGAAGACTTGTTCTAAAATATGTTGAGATATTTGGAGACTTCCCAGGCTTTTTAGCAAATTTGCTAGCACTCGAGGACCTAGAGATGATCAAGTGCTCCGGTGTAACAACTTTGAGCATACCATGCCAACTTGATAAGCTGAAGCATTTGCTAGTTGATATAATGGATGTTGAGATGGTTGAGTTTCATGCTGGTGATCTAACTCATTTTGAGTACCAAGGGCCAGTGATCCCTATAGTGCATCATGGTTGCTCAAAATTAGAGAAGGCAACAATGATGTTTGAAGGAAGTAAAGGACTGAGCCATGTGTTCAATGATGTTCCAATCATTTTGGGAGTGAATACACTAAGTGTGCAAGCTCATGTACTTGCATATGAACAGGTTACCTGGTGTCTATTTATCTATTCTTGTTTGCTTACCTCATTGTTCTTGAAACTGTGTTCTAATTTTATCGTATTTCCCTATCATGTTTCAGTTGGAGAAGGTGGCACCAAGACCACATGGCATGTTTATGCATTTGCGGCACATGACTTGCGGATTAACTATCATCTCTAGCGTACCAAAGGCCGACAATGGAGTTCTTCAGTTGGCTTGTTGTCTAAATCTCACACCACAACTGGAGACGTTGCACTTGGATGTGAGTGGCATTTTGTTGGTATAGTTAAGACCCGTACTTGGATTGTTTCTGACTGAGTGGTTGCTAACATCCAAATGCAGATGACGTATTCACACTGTAATGTTTCGGTGCCTGATGATTTCATGGAGGAGGAAGGTCCCCACATGCATCGCCACGGTCATCTCAGGAATGTCTACATCAGCGGGTTCCGGTGTTACACTGCTCAGACCACACTTGCGTGTTGTATCCTGGAAAATGCTTGTGTTCTTGAGCACATGAGATTACAACCCTGGATCGCGACCTGGATATGCCCTGATCCTGGCCTGGAGAATATCGGCGTCGAAGAAAGATTTCTGCCGAGGGTTCGTGAGTGGGCACGACTCACCTCTGAGTACTTCGGTAAGGCGATAACCGTCTTAGATGCCCCTTCAGAGTGAGTAAGCATGTATCATTTCCTCATATGTGAACCATCAAACCATATTGTCATTCATTTTTAAGGTTAATGTTGGCTGGTGCCGCTTCTGTGTGCGCGCTTGTTTTCTACATTTCTTCAGGCTATAGCCGGTGTGTTGTGTTATCGGCTTGGATGGATGGATGTTCTTATGTTGAACTGGCTACTTCCAGTAGATATCCATAAATCATGACCATCATAGTCTTTCTCTTACAAAATAGCAAAACTATCTCTAGGTTTGTATCTTCAGTGAAAATGGAACATATCTTCTAAGGATGCGTTAGGCTGCCATAAACATGTACACAAATTTTGTTGCATGTCATTTTACTTGGCTGGCACCCGTAAGGACATGCATGCTCTAAAACTGTGCTCGTTTGCTAGCGCAACCTCAAATGAACATGGTTTTCTATAGCGTGTTTTAGGGGCGAAGAAAGGCTCCTGGAGGGGGTTTTCGTTGCAGCGGTTCGACAAGGACATAGATTTTTGGTTTGTCTGGGTGGAATGCCACCCAAGCACACATATTGTTGCCAAAAATTGGAGATGGCATGTTCACCACATCGACATCACGAGAAAGATGGTCAGGGGGAGAAGTGTTGAGGATGCACATGCACGAGGAGAGGAACATAGAATGTGTTTGATTGACTAACCGTAATGAAAACTTAAACGCGTGATCTGATAAAGATGAGAAAAACTCATTTTTTGTTTGGTTGCTGCAAGTACCGGTATGTACAAAAAAAAAGATGAACAGCCACTATCGGTATACTAGAGTAGGGGTACACTAGTATCCCGAACTCATGCACGGGCAGTTGTAGCACCCCGCGGCAAGGCTTGCCAGGAGATCGCCAAGATTCTCTATGGCCCCGTTGGAGCCATTCAAGAACAAAGTGTTTTAAGTCAAGGGAACAAGGCCCCGGCAAGAGGAGCTTGCCGGGAAGGCCGTCCAAGACACACAGAAGACAAGACCCCGGCAAAAGGAGCTTGCCGGGAAGGCTCGAAGAGCGACAAGCCTCCGGGCGCGGCAAGGATTCAGCTCCGGCAAGTCACTTGCCGGAGCAGGCAACCTCTCTTCATCTCCGCTCCAGCTCATCCATCAACGTGTCGCCATGGGGCCATTCCAAGCGCGCGTGTCAAGAGGCTGTGCAGCCAGCGGAGAGCAGCGGTAAGCGGCGCTGACAAGATAAGCCATCGTGGCAGACGGTGGCGCCCGTGACGGCCACTTTATGCACTGTTTGGGAGATTTAGACGGGCATTTATTGCCTTTGTCCCCTGCCGTCAGGGTTAGGTATGATGCACTGTACACTGCGCAAGTAGGTGTACCAACTACTTTTTTTCCATTTGTACCCTCATCTATGTTGCCACCTGTCGGAGACCCCTTGAGCCTATAAAAGGAGGCCCATGCGCAACGTAGAAAGGGTTCGGTTCGTTCGGTTCAGCTCGTACGAAACCAGAGACACTCAGGCTAGGTTTTGTAGCTCTCATTGCTCCCTAGCTAGAACACAATACAATCAGACAAGCAGCAGTAGGAGTATTATCTCTCCGGAGAGCTCCGAAGCTGGGTAAACTGCTCGTGTGCATCGCCTCGATCTGCTCTTTGTGCGATCTCCGCCCCCCACCGAACCGAAAGGAACCCGGGCTTCCGGTCCCATAGGTGTCCGTGGGTACGATCAGCCTCCCCGACATCTTTGGCGCGCCAGGTAGGGGGCGTCGAGGTTGTGTGAACCTGATCCGGCGTTCACACGAGTTGCATCATCATCATCTTCATCAACATGCCACCGAAGAAGAAGGCTTCGGCGGCAGCAGAGCCGTCCGTGTCGATCCCACCACCTCCGGAGCAATCGGGCGGTGGGGTAGACGCCGGCGGAAGAACGGACGTGGACGAGGGAGCCTACGACGCCGCCAAGTCCAAGGACAAGGCTGCGCAGACCTCGGCGTCCAGACATTCACCGCGTCCATCCCAGGAGCCGCGAGACCGACAGCGTCATGGTGTCCACAACACCATACGCTCGTTGGACCAAGGCCGGGCTGGTGGATCTCGCAGTGCTGGAGACCAGCATGCACGTCGACATGCTGGCGCGAGCGAGGCACGGTCGCCCGGACGGGGGACTGCTCCTTCTAACATAAATAGAAGTCCGAGCATATCCCGCTCCTCGCACCGTTCGCCACTGCCGCCCACCACGCGAGAAGAAGCTTTGGCGCGAGCTCAGCTGCTCCTGGATTACCCTCCGACGTCCGACAAGATCGACGAGTGGAGGGCCACCATCCAGAGTCTCATCAGCTTCGCCAATGGCGACACTCCATGGCAGCCGAGCACATCGCTGCCGCGGCAAGACCGCCAGGCACAAGCTGGTGGCGACGAAACCCGTGGAGGTGCAACCACTATGCATTCTCCACCCAGAAGGCCAAGTTCGCCAACTCGCCGGATCCACCTCGACAGCGACTCCACCGCTTCGTCGGATCCACGAGCTCGTCGCGATCAACGCAAAGTTCTTCAAGAACGGCAACAAGAAGACGCTCGAACCCGTATCGAGCGCCGGAGAGAAGCGCGACGTCAATCAGACCAGCGCGCTGGGCCCACTGTCGACATGCATGCGCCAGGGGAACCAGGCGACTTGCCGTACGCGGTAGGTTGCCCTGCGTTCACCCGTGAGCTGCGGCAAGTCCAGTGGCCCGACAAGAAAAATTTCAAGCCAGATGTGCCAGAGAAGTATGATGGCAGGACACATCCGTCGGAGTTCCTCAGCATCTACACCATCGCGGTGCAGGCTGCAGGGGGACGAGACGACAAGATCCTCGCCAACTACTTCCCACTGGTACTCAAACCCAACGTCAGATCTTGGCTCATGCACTTGCCGGACAACTCCATATCCTCTTGGGCAGATCTGTGCCATCAGTTTGTCGGCGCCTTCACGGGCGGCCACAAGCCTCATGGCCAGGAGAGTGACCTTCACCTGCTCGCCCAGAAGGAAGGAGAGTCCCTGCGCAAGTTCATTCAGAGATTCAGCCGTGTGCACTACAACATCCCAGATGTCCACCCTGCCGCGGTGATTAGCGCGTTTCATCAGAACATGCGGAACCGCAGGATGAGGGAGGAGATGGCGATGTGCAAGGTCAAGGACGTCAGTGAGCTGTATGCCTTGGCCGACAAGTGTGCACGAGCTGAGGAAGGAAGGAGACTCCCAGGGGAGAATGTAGAAGCAGGATCTGACAGTGAGGAGACCGCTCCGGCAAGAAAAAGCCGGCGGCGGAACAATAGGAAAAAGAAGGGCAAAGATGTGCTAGTTGTCGAGCAGTCCGGCAATGGAGGTGCCGCCAACAAGGCCAAAGTTGGTAGCTCCGGCAAGGAGGTTGCCGCGGGCGCCGACGACCAGGCTGTGGCGGTCGCCGACAAGCAGGACAACTCCAACAAGCAGTATTGCAAGATCCACCGCACCAAGGGCCACGACCTCCAAAGCTGCAAGAAGGTCGAGCAGCTTGTCGAGCAGCAGAAAGCTGAGTACGAGCGGCGCGACAAGGAGAAGGCCCAGGAAGGTGCTGGGGGAGCTGGCAAGAAGCGCCCCGGCCGGGGAGGACGCCGCGGCAAGGCCAAGCAGCGGCAAGGAGACAGACCTCCCCGCGGCCACGACAAAGACGAAGACGACGACAGCGATGAAGACATGGATGATGATGAAGCTGATGAGCAGGAGTTTTAGAAAGCCACAGAGGTCCTCTGCGTTGACGGTGGTGCTTCTCTGCATACTTCACACCGCCAACTCAAGCAGTGGATGCGGGAAGTTAATGCAGCAGAACCATCCTAGAGTCACGCAAGCCTCTAAAATGGTCCAGCACGCCTATCGTCTTTGATATTGAGGACCACCCTGATCGCATAACTGCGGTCAGGTGTTTGCCGATGTTGGTCTCGCCAACTATCCGCAACCTCAAAGTCACCAAGATGCTAGTTGACGGCGGGGCCGGCTTGAATCTGATCTCCTCCGCAGTGCTCCAGAAGCTTCAGATCCCTGACAGCGAGCTCGAAGAGACTGGCACATTCCAAGGAATAAATCCGGGAAGGAGCAAGCCGAAGGGGAAGATCACGTTGCCGGTAACATTTGGCAGCGAGCTAAACTTCAGGACTGAGAGGGTCACGTTCGACGTTGCTGATTTTCCATTGCCTTACAATGGGATACTTGGCCGTCCAGCACTCGCCAAGTTCATGGCAGCCTCTCATTATGCATACAACTTACTCAAGATGCCAGGCCCGATAAGTGTCATTTCTGTCCATGGCGACAAGAAGGATGCTCTTATCTGCGCCGACAAGATCTACCGGGAAGCAGCAGCCGCAGCAGATCGCGAGACACTTGCCGCTGAAGCTCCCGGGAGGAAGAAGAAGTCCAAGTCCGGCAAGAGTTCTGATGCCCACTCCGGCAAGCGCACCTCTTCGGAGTGCTACGCTACCGTCGAGGACGCACCATCGAGCTCCACCGGCAAGTGCAAGAAGAAGACGATGGCAGCTCCACCAGCAACCAAGAAGGTGTCCGCCAAGGAGGACGGCACTGGTGGTACCTTCACCATCAGTGCCACGCTCGACCCCAAATAGGAAAGCGCGCTCGTTGCTTTCCTGCGGGCGAATGTCGACGTGTTTGCATGGCAACCGTCTGACATCCCCGGTGTTCCCAGGAAAGTAATTGAGCACCACCTAGCTGTCTGTCCTCATGCGAGACCCGTCAAGCAGAAAGTCAGAAAGCAAGCAGTGGAGTGCCAAGAATTCATAGCAGAAGAGATTAAGAAGTTGGAAGCAGCAGGCCTTGTCAGAGGAGTGCTCCATCCCACGTGGTTGGCCAATCCTGTAGTCGTGCGTAAAGCAAACGGGAAATGGAGGCTTTGTATCGACTTTACTGATGTTAATAAAGCTTGTCCCAAAGACCCATTTCCCTTGCCGCGCATTGAACAGATTGTTGACTCCACAGCCGGATGTGATTTGCTTTCATTTCTTGATGCATACTCAGGATATCATCAGATCTTCATGGCAGAAGAGGATGAGGAGAAAACCGCATTCATCACTCCATGTGGCACATACTGTTTCATACGGATGCCTTTCGGATTGAAGAATGAGAGTAGTCCATGAAGCTTTTGAGCCGCAGATGCACACAAATGTAGAAGCCTACATGGATGACATAGTGGTCAAGAGCAAAGACAGGGCAACTCTGGTTCAAGACTTAGATGAAACTTTTGCAAATCTGCGCAAGATCAACCTCAAGCTCAATCCCGAGAAGTGCGTGTTTGGAGTCCCCTCCGGCAAGCTTCTCGAATTCTTCGTGTCTCAGCGAGGAATTGAAGCCAATCCCGACAAGATCAAGGCCATTGAGCAGATTGAAGCACCAAAGCGCGTCAAGGATGTACGAAGACTTGCCGGTTGCGTAGCTGCTCTCAGCAGGTTTATCTCTAAGTCTGCTGAGCGCGC
>LR880972.1:980063235-980120481 GCA_904067115.1 Aegilops sharonensis
GCAATAGCAGCATACTAAACGATCAAGTGCTAGGCTAACGGAATGGGTCATGTCAATCACATCATTCTCCTAATGATGTGATCCCGTTAATCAAATGACAACTCATGTCTATGGCTAGGAAACTTAACCATATTTGATTCAACGAGCTAGTCAAGTAGAGGCATACTAGTGACACTATGTTTGTCTATGTATTCACACATGTATTATGTTTCCGGTTAATACAATTCTAGCATGAATAATAAACATTTATCATGAAATAAGGAAATAAATAATAACTTTATTATTGCCTCTAGGGCATATTTCCAGTTAAGGCCCGGGCGCAGTCTCATGATGTCTGCCGCATTTTGGAACTCCCAAGCAGGTCTCCTCCTTTCCTGCAAGGGAGCAATGCGGCGGCGAAGGAAGTCTGCGCAAACTGCGCCTACGGTGAGTCCGGCAAGCCTAAGGCGCAAGATCCGGCTCACGGCAATCTTCAACCTAGCATCCTCCGGCGCCAAGTTGCTCCAATCGTTGCCGCGCACTATTGGGGTTTGGCGCACGGCAGTGAAGGGCTGCGGTTCTTCCTCAACAATCCAACACCAGTTGGCTCTCCACTCGTCCCACTTGCTGCGGAGCTCTCCTTCCAAGTAAGCTTCTTTCTTGCCGATCCGGGAGACCCAAGCAATCCCTCCGGCAAACGGCTCTCCTCTCTCGGCGCGGGGCATGAAGAAGTGACGGAAGAGGGCTACGTTTGGGTGGACTCCGACAAAGTTCTCGCAAAGGTGTGCGAAAACCGCCATGGTGAGAACGGCGTTGGGGGTGAAGTCAAGGAGGCGGAGGCCATAGGTGTTCATGATGTCGCAGAAGAACTCGGAGAAGGGCGGGCAGAGCCCGCAATAGAAGAATAGCGCGAAAAAGGGGTACCCAGATGGGGCTGATTCAGAGGCAGCGGCTGAGAGTACCTTGGTGCGCGGATGCGCCCGAGTCTCCGTCGACCAGAACAAGTAGTAACCCTCCCTCAGCTCCTTTGCGTCGAGCTGCGGGGGGAAGACGGCCCGCTCCTTGCGCAGCGCCGCGAGCCGCTGCGCTTCGGCCGACTTCACGCCCTTCCCCTTGTCGGCTTTCGGAGCCATGGCGGAAGCGGTGGAGGTGACCGACGACGTTGGTGGAGACGGTGGCGACGAGGGACGGAGCGCTGCTCTCTTCTGGCTTGGGAAGCAGGGGAGAGCAATGGTGGTTTTCGAGATCAAGCAGCAAATGGCGAGGTGAACGGAATGCCCCTGTTTCCTCTGCTTATAAAGAGGGAGAGGGCGGACGTTTCGCCCTTTCCGGATAAAGAAATTCCCCACGATCTCGCCCACGATCTCTCCCACGACGCCGCGTTCAACGCGTGCCGTTCGTGGAGGACGTGGTGGGTCCAGGGTAAGTAACGGCGTGATTTGAGCCGCGCGTGCCCGTGCACTGTTTTGGGCCTGGCCCAACAGCGCTCGGCACCGTGTGTAGCCCAGGCCCGGGGGCTCCTGTCGGTGTACTAGAGTAGGGTACACTAGTATCCCGAACTCATGCACGGGCAGTTGTAGCACCCCGCGGCAAGGCTTGCCAGGAGATCGCCAAGATTCTCTATGGCCCCGTTAGAGCCATTCAAGAACAAAGTGTTTTAAGTCAAGGGAACAAGGCCCCGACAAGAGGAGCTTGCCGGGAAGGCCGTCCAAGACACACAGAAGACAAGACCCCGGCAAGAGGAGCTTGTCGGGAAGGCTCGGAGAGCGACAAGCCTCCGGGCGCGGCAAGGATTCAGCTCCGGCAAGTCACTTGCCGGAGCAGGCAACCTCTCTTCATCTCCGCTCCAGCTCATCCATCAACGTGTCGCCATGGGGCCATTCCAAGCGCGCGTGTCAAGAGGCTGTGCAGCCAGCGGAGAGCAGCGGTAAGCGGCGCTGACAAGATAAGCCATCGTGGCAGACGGTGGCGCCCGTGACGGCCACTTTATGCACTGTTTGGGAGATTTAGACGGGCATTTATTGCCTTTGTCCCCTGCCGTCAGGGTTAGGTATGATGCACTGTACACTGTGCAAGTAGGTGTACCAACTACTGTTTTTCCATTTGTACCCTCATCTACGTTGCCACCTGTCGGAGACCCCTTGAGCCTATAAAAGGAGGCCGATGCGCAATGTAGAAAGGGTTCGGTTCGTTCGGTTCAGCTCGTACGAAACCAGAGACACTCAGGCTAGGTTTTGTAGCTCTCATTGCTCCCTAGCTAGAACACAATACAATCAGACAAGCAGCAGTAGGAGTATTATCTCTCCGGAGAGCTCCGAAGCTGGGTAAACTGCTCGTGTGCATCGCCTCGATCTGCTCTTTGTGCGATCTCCGCCCCCCACCGAACCGAAAGGGACCCGGGCTTCCGGTCCCATAGGTGTCCGTGGGTACGATCAGCCTCCCCGACAGCCACCCTTCTCCATGGAAGAAAAATCATAAGAAGAAAAGGATGTTGAAGGATGGATGTAAAACACGGATAATTAACTGAATAATCTGGGACAAAGGAAAAGGAGGAATTTGCTTGCAATCGCCACCGCCTGATCGTTGCCCAGCCATGGAACACAATGCGACCCTTCGAATTTGGGAGAGATGACATCGTCAACCAACTAAGATTGTGCCTAGATGTGGCTGGATTGACCCAAGCGCCACCACATGAGAATACAGCCATGGATCTTGACCAAGATATGGCGTTATGCTATCTTGTTAAATATGGGCGTCAGAGGAAGATTTACACAGATGAATGGGCAGGGCTCACCTCAGAGCGCTTCGGTAAGGTGATCACTGTCTTAGATGCCCCTTCAGAGTGAGTAAGTTTATATCATTTTCCTCATCTGTGTACCATCAAATGATCATTTCATCACCGATGCCTTATTAAACTTGGAATGATCATTTTCCTCATCTGTCACGACCTTCTTCCTCCTCCAAATCAAATAAGTGGAAGCTTGCTTGGCAGCGAGCTCACTGCGGTGGTGTGAAGGTGCCATTGTCCAGCCACCAGTTCCTTTTATACCTCTTTGCCCTTCTATTCTTCCCCAATCTTCTTCTCCCAGGCCGACGGTGGACGGCAGCGTTGGAGAAGTTGCCGCTTGCCGCGTTCAGCTGTTGGTTACCTGGTCACTACAAATGCTTTTACGACATAAGGTTCTAATCACGGTAGAGGAAACTAAAATCAATACAAGAAACTAAATTGGAAACGGAAAAGGTGAAAATTTAAGCAACTTAACAGTAGCTAAACCCAGTTTCCCCATCTGAAGTGTATAATTAAACTGAACCATGCCGAATTATCCCAGAGATTCTAATCCTGCAAATCATACAAGCCTCGGAGGAAAGTTTTCCAATGATTCTTTCCGAACATGCAAAGTTCTTTTAAAAACTTAAAAAGTCCCTTGGAATAAACAACTTATATTTCGATCAAGATTATGTACATAAAAATTGTGTAAATAAGCTCAAGGAAAACAAAATTCAATATTCTCATCAAGACGACAACTCAAAAAATGAGACATCGGAATTTGTTGGGCCAATAAGCACAAATGCATAAAACATGTGGTGTTAGGTACCTCGAGATCGTTGATGAACAGTAAGTGTGCATAATCTTTATGCTCAAATNCAGATGAATGGGCAGGGCTCACCTCAGAGCGCTTCGGTAAGGTGATCACTGTCTTAGATGCCCCTTCAGAGTGAGTAAGTTTATATCATTTTCCTCATCTGTGTACCATCAAATGATCATTTCATCACCGATGCCTTATTAAACTTGGAATGATCATTTTCCTCATCTGTCACGACCTTCTTCCTCCTCCAAATCAAATAAGTGGAAGCTTGCTTGGCAGCGAGCTCACTGCGGTGGTGTGAAGGTGCCATTGTCCAGCCACCAGTTCCTTTTATACCTCTTTGCCCTTCTATTCTTCCCCAATCTTCTTCTCCCAGGCCGACGGTGGACGGCAGCGTTGGAGAAGTTGCCGCTTGCCGCGTTCAGCTGTTGGTTACCTGGTCACTACAAATGCTTTTACGACATAAGGTTCTAATCACGGTAGAGGAAACTAAAATCAATACAAGAAACTAAATTGGAAACGGAAAAGGTGAAAATTTAAGCAACTTAACAGTAGCTAAACCCAGTTTCCCCATCTGAAGTGTATAATTAAACTGAACCATGCCGAATTATCCCAGAGATTCTAATCCTGCAAATCATACAAGCCTCGGAGGAAAGTTTTCCAATGATTCTTTCCGAACATGCAAAGTTCTTTTAAAAACTTAAAAAGTCCCTTGGAATAAACAACTTATATTTCGATCAAGATTATGTACATAAAAATTGTGTAAATAAGCTCAAGGAAAACAAAATTCAATATTCTCATCAAGACGACAACTCAAAAAATGAGACATCGGAATTTGTTGGGCCAATAAGCACAAATGCATAAAACATGTGGTGTTAGGTACCTCGAGATCGTTGATGAACAGTAAGTGTGCATAATCTTTATGCTCAAATGATATACGATATATTTAGGGAGCTTTGCTACACCTACGTAAATCCCTTACGTAAAGTTACGTATTAGCTGATCTGGATTAATTAGATTGGATTAGAAAGAGGCCCAGGCCCACCCCCCGAAAAACAAGGGGGGGGGGGGGGGGGGTCATTAGTTTTATAGGAAGGAAACAAACGTAAGTTTACGTAGGAGGTTACATAGGTCTAGTGTTTTCGATATTTAGGACCCGCATAAAAATAAGAAATGAAGCAAGGTACACTGTTTAGACTCCATGTTCATTCACATGCATCCTTATGCTCAAACGATATACGATGTATTTAGCAGCTCGCGATTATATCAACATAATGTACTTAGCAGTAAAACAAGCTTAAAAAAAGGCGTGTAAGTGCCATCATGATTACAGGAATAATTTAAAGAGATTGTCCCTACCGATCATAAGATTTTGTAACTCAACAATACACTTAAAGATCAACGAGACACTAATCTAACTATGAAGGGAAGTGCCAAAAGCCGGAGACAATCATAGTTCCTTAAAGTCCACCACTTTAACATTTTTTTAAGAGGAGTATCTTCTAAAAAGAGTCCATCTCAATGGTCAAAAAAATCTTGTGCCTGACTTACTTCTGAAATATGTTAAGATTTATTATGCAACTCCAGTATTATCCTTTAACTTTCTTGTGGGATATAAATAACCAATTTGGAAACGGTGAAATTCTTATGAGAGAAATGTTTCTAGGTGGTAGAATTTCAGCATTTCTGGGAGGAAACTTGTACAAGATAACCAAACAGTTAGAAATATAGTAGTACAGTTCAGTTCATAACTGAAAACCATTAACATCAGATCTGATTAACATGCATCATTGATCAATCCATCCATGGAAATAAAACAGTTTTGCAAGCTATTTTTCAGCTCAATTCTAACGGGAAACAAAAACTCCACCAGTCATCAAGTCATCATCCTGCCTAAACAAGCAAAAAATAATGGAAGTCCTGACTTTGCAAATGCAAGAAGGACTAATAAATCATCTCTCATTACAATGAACCCTTCATCAGTGCTCATCGGTGCAGCGCCGGGCTACATCTGCTGCTGCCTGCCACCGCCACACATCCTGAAGAAGCCGCAGGCGCCTCCACCAGTCACCACGGTCTCCTTGTCGTCCTGGAGCTGCTCCAGCACCGCCACCACCTGCTCCATGCTTGGCCGGGCTTTCGGGTCGACAGAGATGCACTTGAGCGCCAGCACGGCAGCCTTCTGCATGCTGCCAAGGGGGTAGTGCCCGCCCAGTCGTGCATCCAGGATGCGGGAGATGTGGCGCTTGCTCTGCAGGTACGGCCGCGCCCACTCCACCAGGTTTTGCTTTCCGGCTGGCTGGTACCTGCACAGGACGGGCCGTCCGGACATCATCTCCAGCAACACCACGCCGAAGCTGTATACGTCGCACTTCATCGTCAGATGCCCTGTTAAAGCAAAGCATCAGAGAGTACTAGCAAATAAGTAGCCCAACGCTCAACTAGATACTCCATCTAGTGGTTCAGATTCCATAAACAAGAAGATTTTTTTTCCTTGTTCGTATTCAGATGCTGCAAAGTTAAAGACAATGACCCGGCTTGGATGTACCCAACATGGATCAGTATGCGCATTAGCAATATTATATGGGTATTGCGCTACAGCTCATCAACTAAAAGAACAAGTAATGGCTGCCATTGACCTGTTGGTACAAAGTACATGGATGCTTATCTAGCTGCAAGATTATGCAGGATTCCTTTATGGATCAATCACCTACTACTCGCTTTAATGCAAATGCATATACATATGTAGATGGTGGTGATACTTAAATAATCAAAAGGTTTGGCGCATATGGTGAAGGGGTCCAGTCAAGTCTGAAACCATAATCTTTTTGGAAAAGTTGTGCTGCACCTAACTAATATGACGTCCTCAACACCCAACTCAAGAATTTTAATTTTTTGATAAAGGGCGCTTTTATTAACTCAAATTGTAGCATCAAGGAGATACAAAGCATGATGAGCACACACCCGGCATCTGCATAACTAAGATGCATGGAGCCAAGCCCAAACAAACAGAGACAAGAATTTTAGTAGTGTTATTTATCTCATAGTGGTTCAGAAAAACCATACCTAGTGCTTAATAACATCACCACCATTCAACCCTGACAAGCAAAAAAATAATCAGATCATGGGTTAGACAGCCCATGACGTTTCATTAAGATGAATGGTGAGTACACACCGAGAATGCGAGCAGGGGCACTCAAACTCGGGCAGGTGGGCAGGTGCTCAAAGTTCAGTTCATTTTTAGTATCTCTCCCATGCTAAATATACACTATAAATTGAAGGTTTTAACAAAATAAAATAAAACTGTTTCAGCAACACCAAAGCATATTACAAATATAATAATCTATGCTACATCTGATCATGGTTTTGATGAACAAATTAAGCTATGCGTTCATTTAATTTACTCCAATTTAATTGATTTACCTGTATCAAGATATTCAGGTGCTGCATATCCTTCTGTGCCCATGACCCTTGTAGAGACATGGCTCTTATCATCAGCTGGCCCATCCCTCGCCAACCCAAAATCAGACAGCTTTGCGTTGTAGCTCTGCAATCCATCAGTCAAGTCAACATAGTTAGCATTAATAAGGTACTGAACAAATTATGTCCTCAATCAAATTAGAAGGAAAGAACAAAAATATACCAAATTAAGAAGAACATTTCCTGTCTTGAAATCACGGTAGATGACATTGGCCTTGTCACTATGGAGGAAGGCGAGCCCCTTGGTTGCCCCAAGAGCAACATTCATCCTCACATTCCATGACAGTGGCTGGAAATTTAAGCTCCCTACACCATCATTCAACCAAACTTATTATTATCCCACTAACTAATCTTTCATCCTGGGTAGTAACTGATTCGGGAGGTGTTAACTGATCAATGGAAGGCTAGAAGGACAGTTAGCAATTACTGCTGAAAAGATGCCTCTCCAAGCTTCCACGTGGCATGAACTCGTAGATGAGTAAGTGATCCACATCATCGACGCAGTACCCTAGGAGCTTCACCAGATTGGGGTGCAACAATTGCCCAAGGTAATTCACTTCAGCCTGCGCATGAGATTTATAAACAGATCCAGAACTAAGAACATATTATTCAGTAATAATATATTCATAAATTTCATTAAGCATTTATTTTGAATTTATATACATGAAGAATTGACGGGATGAATGAACTGGAACTGATTGGTAGTAAGCACTGACCAGCCATTCCCTGTGGCCCTGTGTGCCTTGCTGGTTGAGCTTCTTGACGGCGATGGGCATGCCAGTCTCGTGGCTGGCTGGGGCGAACGTGATCTCATCGACCCACCCTTTGTACACCCTCCCGAAGCCGCCCTCACCGAGCACACTGTCTGGCCGGAAGTTCCTAGTGGCCATCTTGAGCTCCTTGAAGGCGAAGCTCCTGAGGTTGGCCGACTGGAGGATCTCGCCCTCACTCCGAGAGGACGGCTTCACTAAGCAGTTACTCATGGCCGGCAATACACCAGCTAAAACAAACTCCACAAAGCAGCAGATGGATCGACCATGAACTGAAGCAGATGGATCGACCTTATTACGCCTCTGATCGCCAATGGAATTAATATAGCCATCCGAATGCCTTTGCTCAAGACAGATGGTTGAGACATGCACAAAGAGATGCCCAGCTGAGCTTAATTATTAACTCCTCAACTACTACAGCAAGTCAGCACTTGCCACCACTAGTCTTATATTCAAGAATTAATGGACGCAAAAAGGAGAGGATTAATTAATTTAATTACATTATGTTAAAGCGGTAGGCACCGAGCAGTATGTTCATAATAGATAACCATATAGCAGTGTAGTACTATATTGTGATCACATTACTCATGGACTCTTCATCCATGATCCACCTAACTCTTTGTTAAGCAACTAAGCAACCAATGACCTATCTGCAGTTCTGCGTTGCGCTACATAAAAAGGAGCCCATGTGTAAATCCATCTTAGCTAGTTGACCTTTGTTAATTCCGGCACGTGTCTGCCTTGGAAGCTTCTACATGGTGGCTGGCTCCATCGCCACAAGTTGTACCTACCTTGCTAGCAGTACTGCATGCGATGCATCCATCCATCCATTCGATGTGACCACCAGTGTAGGCTCTTTGGCGCATAAATAGTACAATGAACAAGTGGCACCAACATCGTGTTCAACATAGGCCGCAATGAAACGGAGTGATGGCCCAAGAACGGAAGAACCTATGCAAGAAAGGAGTCAGCTGACAGAGTTGGGCTTCCATATACCACAAAATCATGTTGTTGAACTTCAGCAATGCACCCAACTTTTTTCATGAACAACCACCAAAACAATATGGAAAGGCTAGGCTGCAAGAGAACATAGTGGTTTATATAGCACTAGTTCGAGAATAATCTTGGTTTCATCTAAATTGTCTGCGTTTATGCATATGACTGCAGCAGCTGATAGCTTGACTATCATGACAGCCTTCTATGAGGAGAAGCAGCAGTAATAACTATTTTTAGTGTAGGCCTTAAGTATGGCATAAAAAAGGGATCACATACCAAACCTGTCAAGAGAAGCAACAACAATCTAACCAAGTAATAGGACGCCCGCCTTTTGAGTTAGCTGATGAGCTTGTAAAATATCCATTACTCTTCACAACTCAAAATAACAGTATTCCAGCTGCCACTTTCTCAGACATTTTGGTGGTCACCTTCTTAACCCTGCCAGAAACCACATGCGGTCACTCATTCAGAGTTTCAGACCAACAATAAAACTAATATTCAATCCAGATTATCTGTGTACTGTGTAATTAAACTCAAGGAAAACAAAATTCAATATTCCCATCATAACAACTAATCACACAATGAGACATCAGGATTGGTTGGACCAATCAGCACAAGCTACATAAAACATGCGGTGCTATGTGCCTCGAGTTCGCTGATGAACAATGTGACATCACTCACAAGGCACATGGGTTAGACTCCTTACTCATCTGAATGTATCTTTATGCTCAAATGATATACGACATATTTAGCACCTCGAGATTATATCAACATAACGTACTTAGCAGTAAAGCAAGGTTGAAAACGTCAACCCCGTTGTCACAAATAAACAATAAATACACTCCCGAGTCTAAACCTTAAAAAAACTAGTATAATGCCCGTGCGTTGCCACGGGCTTTTGAAATATTTTGCTGAAGTTATATAAACATAACGCAAGTTAAATTTCACATGTAGAGAAAAGATAGCGTGGGCATAATTGGGTAATAATTGAAGTCCACTTCACTTGCAATGTAAATTGATCAAAAAACAATTTGACAATGTATGCATATAGAGCGATTATCTAACTAAAAATATGTTACAAATTAAAATTTACTTGATGCACTTAAGAAATTATCTCACAACCAAGAATGTTGTCTATCCAGTTTTTTTAGCTTACCTCCCTAGCCTTATTCTGACCTCAGCCACTCTCTCACCACAACCAGCCCTCTCACTCTTTCACCCCACGCACCCCTCACTCTATGTGTTCCTGTGTCGACAAAGCTGACAATATGTAGACGATGAAAATGACTGTCATGAACTACATTATTCCTCATCTCTTCATCCAAATAGATCTTTCTAACATAGTTCCACCAATTTTTTTCTATTTTCCATGATTGTTCGGGATGGATGGTGCAAACGAAATGCTGTAACATGATGTGTCGGCTATCCCTCTAAACACCACCACCATCTCCGCCACCTGAGATATCCTGTACCCCGCCTTCAAATCTGTTAATCCCCTGTCCCTTCTCATCCAACGATGACCAGCCTCTAATTCTTCGTCTTTCTCCCGTAGCCGCAGATTTTTTTATTCGACCACTTTGTCAACCCGCCCACCTCTCCCTGCCTAATCTGATGGAATCCTCCTATGACACATCCTCTCTGCTTTGGTGATGAAGGACTATAGATAAAAATTTAACGACCCTTACTCTGTACACATTTGAATCTATTTTCAGATGAAAAACACTGAACTATGATAAAATAAACAATAATCAACGACCATGGCTGGGGAATAATATCAGTCCTTCCTTGTACTAAACAAGGTATTGAGGGAAAATAAATCTAAGAACAGAATGTACAGATTGGCAGAAGCTAAACATCGAATGCTCTATTAGCAAGTCTAAATAATTTTGAGAAGTATTACCAAAGAAATGACTCTCCAGGCTGCCGAAGGGCATGTACTCGTACAACAACAGCCGCTTGTCCCCTGCGCGCAGAAGCAGATCAGGCTGACGAAGTTAGGGTGGCTGAGCACCGCCAGTATCAGCACCTCCACCAGGAACTCCTTCCTCCCCTGCACGCTCTCTCGGGCCTGCTGCTTCACCGCCACCATCTGTGCATCGGAAGCGCGCTGCAAGAAGAAGAAGAATCATATTGTGCTGATGATATAATACATATATCATATATAGTCCAGACCAAAGAATGATCAGAAAATCAACATGGTAGATGTGTCAAACATGTGCGACAAAAGTGATTAAGAAAACTACTGTGTGAACTAAGGAAGCAGCATCGAGGACGACACGCAAGGAAATATGCTTGTCACTTGTCAGTCAGTACACTCCCCTAATCTCACCAAATGCGCATATACTTTTATTGCTTTGAAGAATATAAAGATAGCAAATGAAGAAATCAGTTGCTGCCTGCCCGACTCAGGTTTGCAACATACAAATGATATACACAGACCATGAATGTATTTTANTGCAAGAAGAAGAAGAATCATATTGTGCTGATGATATAATACATATATCATATATAGTCCAGACCAAAGAATGATCAGAAAATCAACATGGTAGATGTGTCAAACATGTGCGACAAAAGTGATTAAGAAAACTACTGTGTGAATTAAGGAAGCAGCATCGAGGACGACACGCAAGGAAATATGCTTGTCACTTGTCAGTCAGTACACTCCCCTAATCTCACCAAATGCGCATATACTTTTATTGCTTTGAAGAATATAAAGATAGCAAATGAAGAAATCAGTTGCTGCCTGCCCGACTCAGGTTTGCAACATACAAATGATATACACAGACCATGAATGTATTTTAAATTTAGAAGAATATACATTAATCTTTCACAAGTATAGCGAAACTTATGATGGGACGGAGGGAGTACTATAGTTTAGCACATTTTTCTATCACAAGTATAGTTGTTGAATAATGACGAGCAATCTGAAATCATCCACTTACAAAGAAAGAGGGAAGACATAACACGGGCTTGTTAGCTCACCCATAGAAAGTTGAGTCAGTGATTAAGTGGATTGCCAAAAAGAACATAGGGGAGACCATCATATCCATGTGTGGTGTACTCAGCTCCACCCTTTCTCGTCACTATATTTGTTCATGTTCTCTGCTGGTTGGTTTTCTCAGAATCTGCTGGGGCAGAGGAAGCTCTGTTCAACTCCTGCTCAACAAAGAATCTTTGTGAGGCCAAACAACCAAAAATCCTTGTTCATACAAACATAAAAATGATGAACTATCCAATAATTACTTCGTGATCATGCAATAAGCTGTGCCTTCCAAAACTTCATATGGCTGCGGTAGATTCGGCTCACATAAAACGTAAATAAAATAATATGTATATAATGATTTTACCTTATAATAGATGTTTTAGAAAATCATAATATATATTTGATAGCTCCACTCCAAAAGTATAAAATTCCTCACGTTGAATACCTATAAACAAAGGTGAAATAAGGATCTCTTTTGGACCTATCAATGAAAAGAGGAAAGGTTATGTCAGCGACCAATCGGAACCGTCGAAAGTTCAGCACATCCGTCTTTTAGCAAATGTACATGCAAAGCAATTCTTTCTCGGAGTGAACTCTGAACTATTCTGTGCCACATGTAAATAAATCATCAAATTATAGTAGGGAGACATGGTTTTTACATGTGTGGTTGGTGACCCTATAAGAATCAGCAGAAAGAAATCGAGNCTATCAATGAAAAGAGGAAAGGTTATGTCAGCGACCAATCGGAACCGTCGAAAGTTCAGCACATCCGTCTTTTAGCAAATGTACATGCAAAGCAATTCTTTCTCGGAGTGAACTCTGAACTATTCTGTGCCACATGTAAATAAATCATCAAATTATAGTAGGGAGACATGGTTTTTACATGTGTGGTTGGTGACCCTATAAGAATCAGCAGAAAGAAATCGAGTCAACAGAGATACTTTTGTAAGGGCCTGAGAGGTTATATAATGAATAGAAGATTCATGGAAAGACGTTACTTACATGATACATGTAGCTAGAGAATCACAATGCCCTCAATTGAAGTTTTATGTTCTTCCCATTAGTGATCGCACTGAATCAAAAAGCAAAATGTCAGACAAACAGATTACCTGGAGTGAAGGCATCAGGTAAACAAATTATCTGAATCAAGCTCACTAAAAACAGAATCAAAAAGCTAAATGCCAAACAGATTGAGTACTTTGCCTGGTATACATACTTGTCCCACCTTGCATCATCCCCATGCATGGTGGTGGCATCAACAGCGTCATGACCTCCTGCTGCCCTTGCGTCGATAGAAAGGTTGTCATCGTCGGCGCCGCGCGCCTCCGAACCAAGGATCCGTTTGGCATGGAGGAGAGCGCCATCAGATTGATGCGTCCATCCACAAACAACGTGCCAAGATAAAGAATATTATGACTGGGAGTTGTGTGTCCCCACTTTGTGTATACAACCACCTCCTTTCTACAGCTCCAAATCAGGGGAGCATCTCTTCATTCCCAGCGAGACGGTCTATGCAGGTGCCGCCGGCGGCGGCGACGCCCCAGCACAAAAGATTGTCTTCGAGCCGCGAGTTGCCACATCCAACCCCAAGGACCTGCAGTTGGTAGATATTTATTGGGGGAAAACGACCAATAAAGCATGACTGAAGTTTAAAATTTGCATAACTAAAAAGTAATCAATGTATCAAAGGATTTGATCTGTGGGCATTTTCCTTTTTCCCAAGTAACAACGTCAAACTTTTCAGGGGAAGGGTATATACAATATTTACTAAACTGAATGCTTTCCACGTGTTTTTAAATCAATGGATCCTCCTACAAAATCTTTAAAGAGTATAACTGGAAAACCATTGCGTGGGCAGCTGCTTTTCCCTCTCCTAAAGCATCGACTCTACAAATATAACACATTTTCTCACCGGAAACTCATGAATCATAAGGTACAGGGGTGGAGCACGCGACGCAACAGAGCAGAAGAGAATGTTGTACCTGAAACTTAAAGGCCACATTAAGGTTCGTGGGATTCTTGTTCGAGTGAAACAAATTGGTCTGTACAAACTGAAATATAGCCAGCGCAGTTATATCAGAANACAATATTTACTAAACTGAATGCTTTCCACGTGTTTTTAAATCAATGGATCCTCCTACAAAATCTTTAAAGAGTATAACTGGAAAACCATTGCGTGGGCAGCTGCTTTTCCCTCTCCTAAAGCATCGACTCTACAAATATAACACATTTTCTCACCGGAAACTCATGAATCATAAGGTACAGGGGTGGAGCACGCGACGCAACAGAGCAGAAGAGAATGTTGTACCTGAAACTTAAAGGCCACATTAAGGTTCGTGGGATTCTTGTTCGAGTGAAACAAATTGGTCTGTACAAACTGAAATATAGCCAGCGCAGTTATATCAGAACCCTTGAGGCCATGAGCACACATATAGTCAGAAGCACAGCTAAATCACGTACCTTGTGAGCATACACCATTCCCTCCAGCCACTTGGTCGGGTAACACGGGGTTCACCTTGAGAGACCTCGTGGATGACCTTCATCCCTTCTACACAATTAAGCACAAAAAAAAACAAATTGAGTTCACCTTGCAAGACTATTGAGAGGGATTTAGGTCCTTATGAAGTACAGAGTATAGTACGGAAAAGGGGTTCTCTCCTAAAGAAAATAATGCAGCCTCCATCCAGAAACAAATGGCGAATTAAGCACCCTCCAGTTCAATTTCACTCTCATCTAAATTCTATTTTCATGAGAAATTAATAAATTACCGAGGGTTAGTCCAGTTCATCCAAAACAGTGGAGCTCCAAGGAAGAAAGAAGAACGGTTGATCTAAAACAGGGAAGAAACAGGGCTATCACCTTTAATATTAGTTCTGTATCAAAGCAAGAGCTCACGATTAGTTCTGGGAATTTTGAGTGATGAAGATAAGAAATGCAGTACCGGTACTCTTGCTCCCCTTGCTCTGAGAAGGTTTGCATACCTCAAAGTGCCCAACATCTGCCTCCGGCTATGTGCATAAAAAGATTAAGAATATAAGCTACATTCAGATTAGGCTAGATAAGGAGCTATGCGCTTGTACACATCAAGCCTATNAAAGGGGTTCTCTCCTAAAGAAAATAATGCAGCCTCCATCCAGAAACAAATGGCGAATTAAGCACCCTCCAGTTCAATTTCACTCTCATCTAAATTCTATTTTCATGAGAAATTAATAAATTACCGAGGGTTAGTCCAGTTCATCCAAAACAGTGGAGCTCCAAGGAAGAAAGAAGAACGGTTGATCTAAAACAGGGAAGAAACAGGGCTATCACCTTTAATATTAATTCTGTATCAAAGCAAGAGCTCACGATTAGTTCTGGGAATTTTGAGTGATGAAGATAAGAAATGCAGTACCGGTACTCTTGCTCCCCTTGCTCTGAGAAGGTTTGCATACCTCAAAGTGCCCAACATCTGCCTCCGGCTATGTGCATAAAAAGATTAAGAATATAAGCTACATTCAGATTAGGCTAGATAAGGAGCTATGCGCTTGTACACATCAAGCCTATATCGTTATTTTCATACACCAAGGCAATTCGAATGCATTAGATTAGTCCAATGTGGCTGACAAACTACTGTTAGGAAGAGAATGAACGGAGTTACAAACAGTTAGGATCTGCACAAGTAGGAAATATAGTGACCACAGCTACGAAGGAGACTCAGGGAAGTAGTTACCTGCAGCTGCATGCGATGGGGTGCCGTGCTTGAACGCTTTGTTGTGCCTCCACCATGTAGTTTCTCCGGTCCACATCCATGTCCCCTCCGCTGCCGCCTCCACCCCTATTCCCTTCTGGAAGCCTGGATCTAGGCGCCTGGAGAGGCGGTGGCGCACGACAGGATCACATGATACATGGAGGAGGAGGTCACTGCTGGCGAGGCGCCGACCCATGGGAATCGTGGGGCGGAGTAATCACCGGGGTGCAGCGTCGTTGGTTGAGGCCGCATTGGGGAAGAAGAGGCACTCGAGGCCACCGCCCAGCCGAGGTAGGAGGCGCCAGACGGGAAGAGGTGCGAGGCTAGGGATTGGGGAGGGGGCAGGTCAACGGGATCGACGGCGTCTCCCGTCATCGGCGGCGGCTCCTCAATGGGATCGGCGGCGGCTCCCGTAGTAGCGCATGGATCGACGGCGGCTTGATGTGCGAGGGCGGCGGCGAAGGATGCGAGTGCGAGGGCGGCGGCCAAGGGAGCGAGTGCGAGTCGTTCTCGCTCGAGGGCATGTGACGTCGTGCGGGGTTTTTTTTCGCTGGGTTAATTTTGGTAGGTTTTTTTAATCGCTGGTTAATCGTCGTAGATTTTTTCTTCGACGCTTGTCTCGGGCGCGATCGGCTGTTACGACCTGAAGAGCGCGGGGGCTGGTGGAGGACTCTGTACGTGGTTTTTTTGGTTCGTGGCGGGTCAGCGTGAGGTGGGAGGAGGTACCAAAATAGGTACCAAAAATAATCGGATGAGGTGGGACGAAAATAAAACCCGGAACGCGACCTACCAACTGAGATATTAGGAGTAGAGATGCAGATATTCACAATCACGGGGCATTCGACCCGACCACTCGGGATTATTCCTATATATGGCATAAAGATCAAACCAAGGCATCAAGCCATAGCTACAATTCAGCAGGGCAAGACCAAAAGCTACATAGCACCAAGGATAGCAAACAACAGAACTAGTAAAAGGCATGTAAGTTCCTCCAGGATTAGATGAATAATTTAAAGAGATTGTCCCTACCTATCATAAGCTTTGTAACTCAACTGAAATACTCTTAAAGAACAATGAGATACTCATGCTGGACACTGTACCAGGGTATGAATTATGAAGTGCCAAAAGCCAGAGACAATCCCAGTTCCTTAGAGTCCACCACTTTAACCTTTTGGGTTTTGTAAGATGAGTTGCATATCTTCCAAAAAGAATTCAAATGATTTGTTGGACTAAGTCAGGCTCATATTGTGCAAATGTGATAATTCCATGCCTATGGAGACTATGGTCAAGAAAATCTTGCCGCTGAATCCTTTTGGAAGAATGTCAAGATTTGTTGTGCACTCAAACATTTTGACATTGTCCTTTGACTTTCTTGTGGAATACTCGAAGATTTGTTGTTTTCCTTCTGTATCACAATTCACAAAGTTGACAATCACTTTGCTTTCAGCCTTGAATCACCAGTAGTCATTGCAAGAACATGACCCCATCTTGAAGTGATGGAATCTATTCAGATCCCTCACAACAAACTCGCGCTCCATAATGTCACTTATGAGCTTGAACGCGTCGTGGCAGTCACAGCACATCCTCAGGTTCTTCATCACCCTGATGGTCATCCCCTTGGGGATAACCAGCAAACCAAACCCCAAAGCCAATAACTCGCTGTGCACTCCAACCATCTCGCCTTTCCCATCCTCTCCATCCTCTTCATGAGCATCAAAGACTCTGGTACTACCTAGTCCACCCTTGTAACCCTTCTCCCGCATCTTACCCTCTAACTCATCAAGCAACATCATCACTTCACCTGCCCTTGCACCGGCGGGTGATACCAATCCGGCATAGAACACATAGGATATGTCCTTTATCTCAATCCAGCTACACCCAGGATCTTTCCGTATGCCGCGTCGCCTCATGTTCGACCATACAGCAGCAGCATTGTCAATCTGGCCGGCTGAAGTGTATGCATTTGACATCACTACCAGTGCCCCTGCTACATCTTGGTTGAACTCAGACACTCTGTGGCCAGCCCTGGCGGCTAGATCTAAGCGCCTATGTGTCCGGCAAGCGGACAGCAATGAGCTCCACAGCATGAGGGCATCACGGCCTTCAACCTGCGCTTCATTGGCCAGCTCAAATGCCTCCTCGAGCCGTCCTGCTCGGCCGAGCATGTCAACCGCACAAGTGTAGTGGCTGGCGCATGGATGGATGCCATATTTGCTCTGCATGGAGTGGAGGAGATGGAGGCCAGTGTCAACAAGGCCTGAATGGCTGCAAGCATGCATGGCGCCAAGCAGTGTAACACTGTTCGGTTGCACATCTCGATCGATCATCTCATTGAAAAAAGTGAGTGCGCACCTCCCAAGACCATACTTTGCTGCTGCCACAATGATGGAGGTATAGCAGATGACCGATGGATGCTCAATCCTGTCAAACACCTTTCTTGAGTACTCATAGAATCCACACTTGGAGTACATGTCAACCAAGGCCACAACAATCACGCCATTGCATCCATGTCCAAACCGAAGGACTGTTCCATGCACAGACTTGCCAACTCCAAGCCGCCCAACGCCTGCACACGCATTCACAACGCTTGACAGCATGAAGTGGTTGGGCGCCATGAAACTACCTTTGGTTCTGAACTCAGCGAAAAGTTGGATGGCCTCACGCCCAAGCGCATTCTGCGCGTATACAGACAGCATTGAGCCCCATGAAACCGCATTTCTCGCTGGAGCAGCCATACCATCAAACACTGCACGTGCAGCCTCCACATCTCCGGCCTTGCCATACATGTCAACGAGCGCGGTGGCAACAACAGCATCAGACGCGTAGCCCTCGACCTCAGCACGGGCATGCACTTTCCGCCCAAGTCCAGCATCAGCAAGGCGTGCGCACGCGCTGACAGCAGTCGAGAAGGTGAAGGCATTTGGTGAAACGCTGCTGTGAGACATGTCACGGAGGAGGGAAACAGCAAGGCGAGGTCGGCCGGTGCTAGAGTACCCGGACATGAGGGCTGTCCAGGAGATGACGTCCCGCTTGGGCATTCCATCAAACAGGTCGTGGGCGCGGGCAGTGACGCCGCATCGACAGTAAGCAGCGATGATGTGGTTGCAAGAAGAGACAGCGGAGGCGGTGCCGACCTTGAGCAGCTTTGCGTGGGTGGCGGCTACAGACGCGTGGTTGGTGGCACCACGCAGTAGGTGGATTAACAGCGGTGTGACCGTGGCTGTGGTTGATGTCGCCGCCATGGGAGTGGATTGTCATCCGAAGGTTATTACCTTCCATTCTCCCAAGGGATCAGCCCACCACTGATACCTCCTATTAATATCATATAGAATGTAGAATTTGGCACAACTGCTACTTCTGCCTGCAATCCCACAAAAAAAAAAGTCAGAAGAACTATTGAACAGTCAATACAAATTGCACATTTGAGAACTTGTACTAAACAATGTACAGATCTGCCAGTAAATATACAAATTATCCTTTATTCAAAATCGCCTATAATGCGAGCTAAGACGGTCCAAGGTTTCAGGCAGTCTCTTATTACATCAGAGTACAACTCCAAACTTAAAAGTGAAACTGCCTAAATGACCACCAACATGATTAAGGATCTTAATCAGTTATAGAAAAGAATGTCGGAAAAGAGCAAACAAGACTGTGGTACACCCATCTTGACAATAACAGTCCATGTTTTTTTCTAGGAAATAAAGTGCCCTTTTGATTTGTGTGGCTTTTACCAAAAAATTGAGCGGTAACTGATCAACTGAAACACTATCTGTTATTTGTCAGTGAGATAAGAATGAAGTCGCTCCTTCTCTGTTTACAATCCAAATGCAAACCATGGCAGCTAGGGGTTAAGGGGGAATGGAATAATGCCCACAATTTCAGATCTGCTGAGCCCAAAACATTACACAGCGCCATTATTAATTCACTAAATCATGGGCTCGGTTGCCTCCGGCCTCCTGATACATAGTTATCAAGTTTTTTCTCCTTCATGACTTTAGCAATCACACACAAGAAAAACCTGAAAACAGAGCTTTACTCCCCCAACTAGGTGGACAAGTCGACAACCTTCTCACAATGCTATCGACCCAACATAGATTTCAAGCATATTATTATTACCTGACTAAATACTAAATATCCAACGTCAATTCCTAAATCACCACAATGCCATTAAAGACGCATTTTTAAGCTCGCTGCATTTGAAGACACATTTGTTTTCCCAACATTAGAAAGCCCGGTATCTTAGTCTAATAGTAGTTCTGATTCTATATATCAGCCTGCAAATTTGTGAAATTGTGACAAACCAATTTGGTTAGCAAGTCACGGCAGCACATGACAAGCATGGAAACAGGGCAGAAAATCGGGTTACCAAGGTGCGTGCCTGTGGCGTCGCTGGGCCGCCGAGGCCGTACGGCGCGGCGTCGTTGCGCAGTTCCGTGGACAGCCCTCCTCGTCCTACCGGTTCCAGGGCCGGAGCAGGAGCCTCCGCGCCTCACGACCACCGCCGGAGCAGAAGCCGGCGGCGCGATCTGTGGCCCGCTGCCGCGACGCAGCGACGGGCGCGAGCTCCGCGCGGAGGCCTGCCTGCTGGGGCTGGAGAGCGCCTGGGCCTGGGCGGAGGCAAGCGGCGCCTCCCCCTGGGGCACTACGAGCAGGCGATGGGGGCGCCGCCGGCGGGGCGGCGAGGGGCGGCGGGAGGAGAGGGTGGAGGGGGCGGCGTGTGAGGTCCAAAACTGAACCTGCTGCTCTGTCGTCATTCAGTTGACACCCATTCAGATAACCAACGGCCACGATTGAACGAGGTGGAGAGGCACAGATGGTCCAGATCAACCTAGTTACGTTGGGGCCTAGCTTACGTGGTTTACTTCCCAAATATTTGTCTTTCTACAGATTTCAACAACTGACTACTCCCTCCATCCCATAATGTAAGAGCGTTTTTAATAAATCTACACTCTAAAACATGTCTACATAGACCCGTATGTTGTGGTCCATTTGAATATCTAGAAAGATAATTATTTAAAAAGGAGGGAGTAGATGATCGATACCCCGCGCGTTGATGTGGGATATTAGCATCCAACATCGTAAACATTCATTAGGTGCATTCTTAAAGTGGGGATAAGAAATAAAAGGAAAATGAATTTATTATATGTATGGCTCAATCTTCGTCGTGGTATAGAAGTCGTCTGTGTAACATCATTCATACGGGATTAGCCACATCAGCCGTGGGTACCACTACTATTTTAACTTTTGATAGTCTGAATCACTAGAGTAATTAAACAAGTATGGCTGATCAAGAGTACTGTAACGGCAATGTTCTTCCTAATTCATGGAGCAATATTTCTACGAAACATTTTCGAATCACATTGGATGATGAAGAAGAAAAATGATTTAACCGCAAAAAAGTCAACAGTGCTGCTTAATGTGCATGAGGATCTTAAATGTATATGTTTGACAACATTAACATTGGGGGAGGGACTGGCTGCTCAACATGGAGCTGACGCTCGGCTGGGCACCAAGATGGACGTGCTTGCCAGGGGTTGCGAACAGGGCCTGCCTGCCTCCGGTGGCTCGACGAAGTTGGCGCGCTGGAAAAGACTTCATAGAGAGGAGCAGGAGGAACGGGCCATCGTTCAGGCGGCGTGTGTGAAACACGTACAGTTCGGGGTCCCAACCCCACCGAACAGTGGCAGCGACCTTTCCGGTCGCAAGGCCGCTTTTGCTGATATTCTGGAGAGCTCAGCGGGCATGTTTGGAAGGCCAAGACCTTGTTCTTAGTTTTGATAGTATTAGTTCTGAGAGCTTTGAGGGTAGGGGAGCCGGTGTGGTTCTTCGAGTTTGTAAGAAAGTGTGTGGGGAGAGAGTGGAGGCTCAGGTAGATACAGATGGGAGTATGATTCATGTAAGAAAAGAGGTAGATGGGGGAGAGGAGGAAGTTCAGGGTCAGAGGAGAGAGTCTGTGGGGGAAGGAAAAGAGGATGGGGTGTCTACAAAGGTAGCAACCGACCCGGGGGATGTCGGTCAACTGACGGGCACGTCTAATGTCGCCCGTCAGGAGCCATGAAAATGCTGAACTGGAATTGTCAAGGGCTGGGTTGGCCTCGTACAGTTCAATAATTAGTCTGTCTCGATAAATCTTACCGACCAACATTTTCTTTCTTTCTGAAACAAGGCAAAATAAAAAAACATGTTGAGAGTTTGCGGTATCGGTTGGGCATGAAAAATGTGTTTACTGTTTCAGTTAAAGGTAAAGGTGGTGGCTTAGCTGTGTTTTGGGATGAGTGCTTCACCATGGAGTTAAACAAATTTGGTGAGCATTTTGTTGATATGTATATCTCTAATAGTGATGGTTCAAAATGGAGATGCACTTTCGTTTATGGAGAACCGAAGGCAAGTCAAAGGTATGTCATGTGGGAGCTCCTGCGACGGGTAAAATCTCAACATGGAGCTGACGCTCGGCTGGGCACCAAGATGGACATGCTTGACGGGGGTTGCGAACAGGGCCTGCCTGCCTTCGGTGGCTCGACGAAGTTGGCGCGCTGGAAAAGGCTTCATAGAGAGGAGCAGGAGGAACGGGCCATCGTTCAGGCGGCGTGTGTGAAACACGTACAGTTCGGGGTCCCAACCCCACCGAACAGTGGCAGCAACCTTTCCGGTCGCAAGGCCGCTTTTGCTGATATTCTGGAGAGCTCAGCGGGCAACAAGAAAAGATGTTTGGAAGGCCAAGACCTTATTCTTAGTTTTGATAGTATTAGTTATGAGAGATTTGAGGGTAGGGGAGCCGGTGTGGTTCTTCGAGTTTGTAAGAAAGTGTGTGGGGAGAGAGTGGAGGCTCAGGTAGATACAGATGGGAGTATGATTCATGTAACAAAAGAGGTAGATGGGGGAGAGGAGGAAGTTCAGGGTCAGAGGAGAGAGTCTGTGGGGGAAGGAAAAGAGGATGGGGTGTCTACAAAGGTAGCAACCGACCCGGGGGATGTCGGTCAACTGACGGGCACGTCTAATGTCGCCCGTCAGGAGCCATGAAAATGCTTAACTGGAACTGTCGAGGGCTGGGTCGGCCTGGTACAGTTCAATAATTAGTCTGTCTCGATAAATCTTACCAACCCAACATTATCTTTCTTTCTGAAACACGGCAAAATAAAAAAACATGTTGAGAGTTTGCGGTATCGGTTGGGCATGAAAAATGTGTTTACTGTTTCAGTTAAAGGTAAAGGTGGTGGCTTAGCTGTGTTTTGGGATGAGTGCTTCACCATGGAGTTAAACAAATTTGGTGAGCATTTTGTTGATATGTATATCTCTAATAGTGATGGTTCAAAATGGAGATGCACTTTCGTTTATGGAGAACCAAAGGCAAGTCAAAGGTATGTCATGTGGGAGCTCCTGCGACGGGTAAAATCTCAACATGGAGCTGACGCTCGACTGGGCACCAAGATGGACATGCTTGACGGGGGTTGCGAATAGGGCTTGCCTGCCTTCGGTGGCTCGACGAAGTTGGCGCGCTGGAAAAGGCTTCATAGAGAGGAGCAGGAGGAACGGGCCATCGTTCAAGCGGCGTGTGTGAAACCCGTACAGTTCGGGGTCCGAACCCCACCGAATAGTGGAAGCGACCTTTCCGGTCGCAAGGCCGCTTTTGCTGATATTCTGGAGAGCTCAGCAGGCAACAAGAAAAGACGTTTGGAAGGCCAAGACCTTGTTCTTAGTTTTGATAGTATTAGTTCTGAGAGCTTTGAGGGTAGGGGAGCCGGTGTGGTTCTTCGAGTTTGTAAGAAAGTGTGTGGGGAGAGAGTGGAGGCTCAGGTAGATACAGATGGGAGTATGATTCATGTAACAAAAGAGGTAGATGGGGGAGAGGAGGAAGTTCAGGGTCAGAGGAGAGAGTCTGTGGGGGAAGGAAAAGAGGATGGGGTGTCTACAAAGGTAGCAACCGACCCGGGGGCTGCCGGTCAACTGACGGGCACGTCTAATGTCGCCCATCAGGAGCCATGAAAATGCTGAACTGGAACTGTGGAGGGCTGGGTCGGCCTCGTATAGTTCAATAATTAGTCTGTCTCGATAAATCTTACCGACCCAACATTATCTTTCTTTCTGAAACAAGGCAAAATAAAAAAAACATGTTGAGAGTTTGCGGTATCGGTTGGGCATGAAAAATGTGTTTACTGTTTCAGTTAAAGGTAAAGGTGGTGGCTTAGCTGTGTTTTGGGATGAGTGCTTCACCATGGTGTTAAACAAATTTGGTGAGCATTTTGTTGATATGTATATCTCTAACAGTGATGGTTCAAAATGGAGATTCACTTTCGTTTATGGAGAACCGAAGGCAAGTCAAAGGTATGTCATGTGGGAGCTCCTGCGACGGGTAAAATCTCAACATGGAGCTGACGCTCGGCTGGGCACCAAGATGGACATGCTTGACGGGGGTTGCGAACAGGGCCTGCCTGCCTTCGGTGGCTCGACGAAGTTGGCGCGCTGGAAAAGGCTTCATAGAGAGGAGCAGGAGGAACGGGCCATCGTTCAGGCGGCGTGTGTGAAACACGTACAGTTCGGGGTCCCAACCCCACCGAACAGTGGCAGCGACCTTTCCGGTCGCAAGGCCGCTTTTGCTGATATTCTGGAGAGCTCAGCGGGCAACAAGAAAAGATGTTTGGAAGGCCAAGACCTTGTTCTTAGTTTTGATAGTATTAGTGCTGAGAGCTTTGAGGGTAGGGGAGCCGGTTTGGTTCTTCGAGTTTGTAAGGAAGTGTGTGGGGAGAGAGTGGAGGCTCAGGTAGATACAGATGGGAGTATGATTCATGTAACAAAAGAGGTAGATGGGGGAGAGGAGGAAGTTCAGGGTCAGAGGAGAGAGTCTGTGGGGGAAGGAAAAGAGGATCGGGTGTCTACAAAGGTAGCAACCGACCCGGGGGCTGTCGGTCAACTGACGGGCACGTCTAATGTCGCCCGTCAGGAGCCATGAAAATGTTTAACTGGAACTGTCGAGGGCTGGGTCGGCCTCGTACAGTTCAATAATTAGTCTGTCTCGATAAATCTTACCGACCCAACATTATCTTTCTTTCTGAAACAAGGCAAAATAAAAAAACATGTCGAGAGTTTGCGGTATCGGTTGGGCATGAAAAATGTGTTTACTGTTTCAGTTAAAGGTAAAGGTGGTGGCTTAGCTGTGTTTTGGGATGAGTGCTTCACCATGGAGTTAAACAAATTTGGTGAGCATTTTGTTGATATGTATATCTCTAATAGTGATGGTTCAAAATGGAGATGCACTTTCGTTTATGGAGAACCGAAGGCAAGTCAAAGGTATGTCATGTGGGAGCTCCTGCGACGGGTAAAATCTCAACATGGAGCTGACGCTTGGCTGGGCACCAAGATGGACATGCTTGACGGGGGTTGCGAACAGGGCCTGCCTTCCTTCGGTGGCTCGACGAAGTTGGCGCGCTGGAAGAGGCTTCATAGAGAGGAGCAGGAGGAACGGGCCATCGTTCAGGCGGCGTGTGTGAAACACGTACAGTTCGGGGTCCCAACCCCACCGAACAGTGGCAGCGGCCTTTCCGGTCGCAAGGCCGCTTTTGCTGATATTCTGGAGAGCTCAGCGGGCAACAAGAAAAGATGTTTGGAAGGCCAAGACCTTGTTCTTAGTTTTGATAGTATTAGTGCTGAGAGCTTTGAGGGTAGGGGAGCCGGTTTGGTTCTTCGAGTTTGTAAGGAAGTGTGTGGGGAGAGAGTGGAGGCTCAGGTAGATACAGATGGGAGTATGATTCATGTAACAAAGAGGTAGATGGGGGAGAGGAGGAAGTTCAGGGTCAGAGGAGAGAGTCTGTGGGGGAAGGAAAAGAGGATCGGGTGTCTACAAAGGTAGCAACCGACCCGGGGGCTGTCGGTCAACTGACGGGCACGTCTAATGTCGCCCGTCAGGAGCCATGAAAATGTTTAACTGGAACTGTCGAGGGCTGGGTCGGCCTCGTACAGTTCAATAATTAGTCTGTCTCGATAAATCTTACCGACCCAACATTATCTTTCTTTCTGAAACAAGGCAAAATAAAAAAACATGTTGAGAGTTTGCGGTATCGGTTGGGCATGAAAAATGTGTTTACTGTTTCAGTTAAAGGTAAAGGTGGTGGCTTAGCTGTGTTTTGGGATGAGTGCTTCACCATGGAGTTAAACAAATTTGGTGAGCATTTTGTTGATATGTATATCTCTAATAGTGATGGTTCAAAATGGAGATGCACTTTCGTTTATGGAGAACCGAAGGCAAGTCAAAGGTATGTCATGTGGGAGCTCCTGCGACGGGTAAAATCTCTTGGTTCTGGGCCATGGTGTCTGGTGGGTGATTTTAATGAAGCAATGTGGCAGCTTTAGCATTTTTCTCGACATAAGAGGTCTTCTAATCTCATGGCAAAGTTCCGGGAGATTCTTTCTAAATGTACCCTTTTTGATTTGGGCTTTCATGGATTGCCATGGACCTATGATAATAAGCAAGAAAGAAATCGCAACGTGAAGGTACGGCTTGATCGGGCGGTGGCATGTCCTCAATAGTCTGCTTTGTATCCCCATTGCAAGGTCTCACATATTATATCTTCCAGGTCAGACCACTACCCTCTATACATTCAGTTGTTGGGCAACCGGCCTAATGTTTCTTTTAATAAACATATGAGATATGAATCATATTGGGAGCGGGAGAGTAAGGGATTCGATGAGCAGATTAGAAATTGCTGGAATAAAAGTACGCAAGTAAGGGACCTTCAGGATGTGGCAAGTAATTTGGATAAATTAATGAAATCCCTGCATTCCTGGAGCAGGGTTCACATTGGTTATCTCCCCAAAAGACTTGATGCTGCCCGCAAAAGATTGAATGTTCTGTTGAATAGAAGTGATAACGCGGCTGTTTTGGAGAGAAAGGAAACTCTTCTGGAGATGGACGAGCTTCTTATTAAGGAAGAAATCATGTGGAAGCAGAAGTCATGTATTGACAAACTGATATTGGGGGATCGTAATACAAGTTTTTTCCAGAGAAAGGCCTCGTGGAGAGCGAAGAAAAATAATATTTCTGCCTCAAGAGGAATTATGGGTCTCTTACAGAGAATATGGAAGAAAACAAAGGTATCACTAATACGTTTTTTCAGCATCTGTATACATGTGACTCTAATGTTGACCCTTCTCTCGTATCACTTCAATTGTGAAACCTCTCGTCAATGATGATATGAATGCGGAGCTCTGCAAAACTTTTTCGGATGAATAGATTAGTAATGCCCTCTTCCAGACTAGTCCGCTAAAGGCTCGTAGCCCGGATGGTTTTCCGGCTAGATTTTTCCAGAGAAATTGGGGGTTAATAAAGGAGGATATTGTAAGGGCAGTCCAGCAGTTCTTTACCTCTGGTGTTATGCCCGATGGTATAAATGACACCACTATTGTTCTTATTCCTAAAGTGAAAAAACCCCCAGTCCATCAAAGACTTTAGACAGATCAGCCTGTGCAATATCATCTATAAAATTATATCAAAGTGTCAGGTGAATAGGCTGAGACCTCTCTTGAATGGTATGATTTCTCCCACTCAGAGTGCCTTTTATCCCTGGCCGGTTAATTTCTGATAATGCGCTTATTGCTTTTGAATGTATTCACTCACTGAGTACATTGAAAGATAAGTGTGGAGAGTTTTGCGCATACAAGTTGGACTTGGCAAAAGCATACGATCGTGTGGACTGGCAATTTCTTAAAATTATGCTTGGGGCTCTTGGTTTTGTGCCAACATGGATTAATTGGATTATGATTTGTGTTACTTATGTGAAGTTTTCGGTGAGTTTTAACGGACAGCTATTGGAACCTTTTTACCCATCATGTGGACTCAGGCAAGGGGGTCCTTTATCTCCTTGTTTGTTTCTATTTGTGACTGAGGCTCTCTCTTTGTTGTTGAAGGACGCTTGTGAGAAAGGTGCTCTTAAAGAGATTAAGCTAAACAGACATGGGCCTGGTATATCTCACCTTTTATTTGCGGATGATAGCCTCCTCTTTTTTAAGGGGTCCATTGACCAAGCCTTAACTGTTAAAACTATTTTTTCGGATTATGAGAAAGGAACCGATCAGCTTCTTAGTCTGGATAAGTGCCCCATTGAACTTGGTAAAAAGTGTAATATGGAGGATCAGGTGTCCACGGTGGTTATTCTGAATATTACTTTGAAGGTTTTGAGGATATGTATCTTCGTCTACTAGTGCCAGAGGGTAGAATGAAGGTTGGGAAATTCCAGACGACCAATGATAAGGCTTCAAAAAGAGCGTCAGATAGGATTGAAAAGTATGCTTCTAGTGGTATAAAGGAATCTCAAATCAAGGCTGTTCTGCAAGCGCTACCAGTTTATGCCTTGGGACTTTTTAAATTTTCAGTCTCGTTATGTGAGGAGCTAGCTCAGATTATAAGAAACTTCTGGTGGGGGGACGAAGAGGATAGGAGGAAAACACATTGGTTAGCCTGGGACAAACTAACATAACCAAAAGGACAGGGACGCATGGGGTTCCGTGACCCAAGGTTATTTAAACAAGCGCTCTTAGCTAAATAGGCCTAGTGTTTATTGGTGTACCCAGACCCGTTGTGTGCTAAGATTTTAAAAAACAAAGTATTATCCCAATGGTCATATCGTGGATACAGTATTCCCACAAGCCACGTCCGTGAATTGGCAAGGTATCATGCATGGTCTAGAACTTTTTAAAACAAGGGGTCATATGGAGAGTGGTCAATGGTAAAAATGTTAACATTTGGAGAGATAACTGGCTCCCAAGAAATTTGGGGCTAAAAGTTATAGCTAAAAAGTATCGAACTAGACTAAAGTGGGTGTCGGTATTATTTATGAGTGGGACGAGAAGATGGGATGAAAATTTGATTAGACATTCTTTATTTCATCATGATGCTGAAGAGATCCTAAACCTACGCATTCAGTCTATGGTAGAGGGTGATCTAGTTGCTTGACACTATGAGAAAAGTGGTATGTTCTCTGTTAAAAGTGCGTACAGACTGGCCTTAAAATCTCAAGGACAACAGGGCGAGATAGGAATAACTAGTGCTTGCTGTTAATGAGGAAAGAAGATTGTGGGATGTTATTTGAAAGACTAAGGTTCCGCAAAAAATTAGAATTTTTGCTTGGAGAGTTGCGACCAACAGTTTGGCGGTTCAGGTGAATAGAGTAGCTCACCACAAAAAACGTCTTCGTTCTGTGCACTATATGTGGTGTTTAGGATGAAAATATTTTCCATGCCCTGGTGACCTGCCCTAAGGCGTGTGCTTCGCGTATCGCCTTGGGGGACGTGTGAAATATTCCGGGGAGGAGTTGTTCAGATTTACGGTGCCGGACTGGCTTCTCATCCTGCTTGACCAATTGGGGTATCCGGTACGTGAGCAAGTGTTATTTATGTTCTGGAGAGCTTGGCATTTGAGGAACGATTTGATTTTTGGAAGAGGCAAAGAATCAGTGAATGTGTCTGTTATCTTCATGGAAAATTATTGGAAGACTTTCTCGACTTCCAACGCTCGTGTGCAAGTGGACCTAAGCACCAAAGGGAAGGGGGTGATGGGGAATGGGGAGAATTTTAGTCCGCAAGAAGAAAACGATCGTGCTGTTTGGAAGGCTCCGGAGCCGGAGTATATTAAGATAAATGTTGATGCTAGTTTTGTGGAGAGCTTGAGATCAGCTAGCGTTAGCCTTGTCGCAAAGAATCATCTGGGAGAAGTCCTTGTGTCTTCTTGGAATTTTATTCGAGTGTGCTCCGGAGCGGAGGAGGCGGAACTTCGTGCGTGCCTCGCCGGGCTGTACATTGGTATTTCTCTTCACAAACCAATTATCTTAGAAACTTACTGCTCTTTGCTGCTTCTTTCCTAGCGAAGGAAAATGTTGACAGGTCGCCTTGTGTGGATCTAAATTTGGAAGCGATCAGCGCCTCCAAGTTTATTGTTGATCTCAAGATTGTTAAGATTGATAGGCAGTCAAACAAGGCGGCTCATGAGATAGCTAAATTTAGTTTCAATAGCAGGTCTGATGGTTTACTGTGTAATTCTGTTCCGCCCTGCGTGGCTAACTATGTAATGAACGATTGTAAGACTCTTGTTATTTGATCAATATATGGGTGGAGTTAAAAAAAAACATTGATAACACTGAAATGTTTATGCCCCTGATGCAACGCACCGTCAATTATATAGTATATATATGATCCGAGTTTATGCCTAATTTTTTCAGATCACGTGTGATGATGGCTGGGTAAAGATTAACACTGATGGTGCTACTTAGAGAGTGGGAGACAACGCAGGAGGCGGGGCAGTTATGCGAGATCATAACGGTGCCTTCATAGCTGCGCTGTGTCATGTATTTCCACATATACAGGACCCAGAAGCTGCGGAAGTGTTGGCATGCAGGAGAGCTTTGCAGGTGGCGAGCGAGTTGGGGGTGCAGAATGTTCATCTAGAGTTGGACAGCTTGAAGGTGGTTCAGATGATCCAGCGAGAGGGTACAAACTGCTCGACGGTTGGTCCATGGATTCAGGAAATCAAGCAGTTGTTGCAGGAGAAGCAAGGTGCCAAGGTGTCATGGGTTCGTCGTTCAGCGAATGTCGCCGCGCATAAGATGGCTAGAGTAGGTGTAGGTGATAATTTATGTAAGGTGTGGATGGGGGTTCCCCCTGACTGTATTTTGGATGTAATCTCGGATGACATTCCGAGCTTTGCGGAGACCTAAATAAAGCGGCGGCATTAACCCTAAAAAAAACACACACAACAGCCAAGTCGTTCGGCCGGCCTATCGCCATTTGCCCAAGCGGAGTTTCAAAAGCTTGCCTTTGTTGCCGTCGCAGCCGATGTTAATGATAATAAGTGTGTTCTTTGATCTAAAAAAATAACCTACAGCTTCGTACGTGCAAAGGTTCTAGGTAACGTCGAAGCTGTTTATCTTATCAACTTCCAACAAGGTAGGTTTTCATGAGATCATGAACTTTTATAATTAGGCCCGCAGACAGAAAAAGAAAATGGAAAAAGACGTAATAATGAAAGGTCGCCACACAAGTTCCCCTTGGTAGTGACATACGGGATTGCGAACCAACTTGTGGTTGGATGGTTAGAGGGACCCTGGTATCCTTAACCCACCAGGGTTCAAGTCCTGATGCTCGCATTATTTCTGAATTTATTTTAGGATTTCTGGCAATGCGCTTTCAGTGGGAGGAGACGTTCCCGTCGATGACGTGGCGCCTATGGTGACTTTCTAAATTTCAAGATGACATGTTGGCTTAGTCCCTCGAAGGTGCTCATAGGGGTAGGGTATGCGTGTGTGGTTCATAGGGATGAGTGTATGCGCATATGTATGAGCGCTTGCGTTACACTAATGTTCAAAAAAAAAATGACATACGGGTTTTGCTACACCTACGTACATATTCATACGTAATTTACGTAAGGTCTCAGGGGGCAATTTTTGATTGGATGAAATCAAGGGAGGGGCCCCACCCAGCTGAATTCACGCGGGATGGAGGAAAGGTTACGTAGCAATATCGTAAGCACGTACGTAGGAGTAGGTTGCATGTGCTGGAGCTCTCTCTATATAAACACGGGTGCACGCCTGTGGACTACAACTTGAAAGAGGTCAAGATTCTATCGAGAGCAGTGGCCATGAAAATGGATCAGAAGATGATCATCGTGTCCTCGATCGTCGGCCCTCTCGGGGTGCTGAGTGCCATCCTAGGGTTTTCTGCCGAGGGCACAAAGCTCACCGTAGGATGCTAGCCGTCATATCTCCGTGATTTGTTCAGCTGTAGTATAGTAGAACTACATATATATTTATTTTGCATTTTTTTTACCGTGAAAGATTTGTGTGCTCTTCTTACTTCCATGTCGTCCTTGTCCAAACTCTACGGGAGTATGATCTTCTTCTTACTCTATGTATGCACTGGCAGCGGTCGGACGTGTACCTGTATCAAGGGGTGTGCCTGTTCCCGCCCAACCCTGCACTGGGGCTTGGGGTGTGCGCGTCCATCTTCCTGATCCTGGCCCAGACGACCTTCGCGGTCGGCAGCGGCTGCTGCGGATTCTACTACAACTCCAGCTCCGGCGCCGCCCCATCCCGGGTCGTCGGCGTCATCTGCGCCGTCTTCTCATGGTGAGTCGTCAACCCATCGTCAACCCAACAAGCGATAGAGCACACTCGCGCGTGGCGACGAACCACTCCTTTCTAAAGCGTGCATGCAGGATCGCGGCGGTGTTCGCGCTCGGCCTGCTGGTGATCGGCGCGGCGTGGAACGCCCCCGGGACGTGGGACTCGCCAGGGCTCGGGCTCTGCTACGTCCCCATGGGAGGCATCTTTGCCGGCGGCGCTGGGCTCACCCTCGTTGCCACAGCCCTCGCGCTCACCTCCTTCATAGTCCTCCGCACGAAGTCTGCCGCCGCCACACCCATGGAAGACGAGCAGATTCCGGCAAGCGCCGGCCGGATCACGATGGCCCAGCCGCAGTTCCGGCAGCCGCCTCCCCAGGGGTAAACGCACGCGCGCCGTCTGATCAACCACGCATGCATGATCGCTTTCATTCGTTCTGTATTCCGTGGTTTCCGACCGGCCGGTTACGTGTACTCTATCTCTACGGGGTGGCTTTTGATCTTGTTTTACTTTGAGAATGCATTATAGGATTATGTTTGCTTACTGCTTTATGTTTGCAGTTGAGATTTTTTGTGTAATCTTGAGAATCACCAATGTGGCGACTAAGGACCACCCTAAAAAACACAACGGCCCGCCCTCAGGTGAGCTCGATACGTGCTACAATTTCACGGGCCATACCATCGTCATCGTGCCAACGATCTGGCTTAGCTTTGAGGGCGGGGCGAACCCGGACCCTGGGTTGGAGCTTATGCTCTACTTCAAGGACCGTGGGAACACCCTCTCCCAGGTGTGCTGGCCCATGCAAATGGCGTCGGCGCGTCGCGCTTATAGGCTCCTTGGCGCCAAGGAGGCTACCTTTCACGATGCAGGTGGTTTACGACCAATAGATGTTGAAAGAATGCTCATCACCATGGGTGCATCGACACACACATCGCACGTTGGTGTCCCAGATGTTTGCTTCCTCTGAGTGAAGGTTGGTACGGCCCCATCATCATTTAAATGATAGTGGATCGAGGGATTGGTAGATTCGAATATAGACTATAGATTTAACTAGACTATCAAGAGATAATTACACCAGTGATGCTTGAACTAGGCATAGATGTTTACTTTGGCACATGAACTTGAAAAGTGTGCCGAACTAGTTCCAATACTTGGCATCCTTGTTCAAATATGGTTCTAATAACGTTTGGATACGTACGTGTTGCTGGCTAAGAATGCCAGCATGGCACGAGACCGACTAGACACGAAATATTGGCAAGACTCACATGCGAAGTATCTCTGTCTCTGACAAGTATATAGCAAAAAAAAAAGCACCACATTACAGGCTATGTCTACAAAAAACTACCACTTTTCATAATCTTTAAAAAAACCACAAAATTGGTTTGCTGTTCCAAAAAACCATAGTCACCGAATGGTTACATTTTAAGCCATCTTATGATAGGTAGGGCCTGCAGGTCAGGTCCATTTCAGCCACTGGCTGCCGGCGCGGGTGGGAACGACCGTTAGGGCGACCCGTTCCGACCAGGTGATTAGTGGCCGAAGCTCACCCTCTCTCACTCACGCGCACTCACTCCCACCCTTTCCCTTGCTCTATTCTCCCTTGCCCGAGCTCGCCATCATCGCCGACCACCTTTGTTTCTTGTCGCCGGCCAGGATGCCTTCTTGGAATGATGGGGATGAGAGCTCCGACAATGACAACATGGGGGGCAATTTGATGGATATGGAGTACTTTGTAAACATCATCCTCTCCCTCTGCCATTATTTAGGGTTAGGGTTCATTCGGTTTGGGAATTAGGGTTGAGGATTTGCACCTATGGATGGATTCTTTGGTTGATTATTTGGTTTAGCCAGTGCTTGATGGATCTACAACTATTGGTTGTATCCTTCTGGTCTAGCTGGTATTGTATGTAGGACACACCTGACACCATCCGCGAGCCATTGTTTTGTGGTGCTCCCATGGAGGAAGTTCCCAAGTGCACTCTGCACCAGATGATGCCTAGGAAGTGTCTTGCTTTTCAAGGTCCTAACACTCGAAGGAGGTTCTATGGATGCCATGTTCAGGTGAGTAAGCCTTGGTAGTATTGTTTAATGTAGTAATTTAGTAGTTCATTGGTATCTTGAGTCAGTGGTAATTACACAATTGGAAAGTTAAGTGTTGGCACTAGATTCAGTTATGCTAATTATTTTCAGTTATGCTATAGTGGTTTTCAGAGTACAGAAAGTGGTTTTCAAATTAGTTGGCACTGGATTCAGTTATGCTAAGTGTTGGTTTCTTTTTGCATTCATTAGAGCGCACAAATGCTCTCTATTTGCACTGGATTCAGTTATGAATGTACACTAAACCTTGTATATATATATCCTTTGTTTGAATTGATTAGATTTCTGAATTTATACATCTCCTTATATATTAACTCTGTTCTAACTGAATTTAGTTCTGAATTTAGGCATTTTCTTAAGTATGTGATGTCTGCTCTAACTGAATTCATTTTTGAATTTAATATTGTTCTTTGATTGAATAGGGAGGTGTCAATTCTGGTGTAGTTAAGTGGGTTGATCCAGCCTGGCTTGATATACTGAAGAACTGCCTCATCAAGATGTGGGAAATGTTCCATGAGAAAAACGTTGGTAGGATTAAAGACAAGAATGCATATGATGCTGAGGTAGCCAAGTTGATGAAGGAGGAGGATCATCTTTGTGATGAGTATCATCAAATGGTTGATGATGTTACCAAGATGTTTGACTGGCAGGATGGTGTTGGCATGGTGGACTACCAGAAGGCAATGGATGCTGAGAAACATGAGAAGAAGAATGAAGAGCTAGAGATAGAGATGAAGATGTAGAAGCTTAGGCTAGCAAAGGAGCAAAGGTGTGACGCCCCCAATTCAATCATACACTAATCATACATGCAAATGTGTATGATCAAGATCAGGGACTCACGGGAAGATATCACAACACAACTCTATACACAAATTAAAATAATACAATCTTTATATTACAAGCCAGGGGCTTCGAGGGCTCGATTACATAAGCTCGAAAACAAACGAGTCAGCAGAAGCATCATTATCTGAGTATAGACATGAGTTAAACAGGTTTGCCTTAAGAATGCTAGCATAAAAGTATCAAGGATCGAAAAGGCAAGGCCTCTTGCCTGGAAGCCTCCTAACCACTCCTAGTCGTCGGCATCCGTCACGTAGTAGTAGGCACCCTCGGGGTAGTAGTAGTCGTTGGCGGTGGCGTTTGGATCCCGGGCTCCACCATCTGGTTGCGACATTCGAGAAACTAGAATGGAAAAGGGGAAAAGGGGGGAACAAAGCAACCGTGAGTACTCATCAAAAGTACTCGTAACCAAGGATCTACACTACATATGCATCGGTATCAATGAAATGGCTAGTATCTATGGACTGAACTGCAGAATGCCAGAAGAGAAGGGGAAAGCCTATCCTATCAAAGACTAGCATCTTCAAGCAGCTCCAAGCATCTTGCAGCAATCGGAAGAGTATAGAATAGCAGTTTATATTTAACAAACATGTTGTAGAAATAACGCCTACAGATCCTTCCCCGACTCCCTGCGGGAAAGAAATCTCAGAGCCACATATCCATTACATGCCTTATCATTCAGTATCTAGTTCTAGTTGTATCGATCGGGAAACAACTCCGAGCGTCCGTTACCGTGGACCCGGCTATTCGAATAGATCAATCTTCCCTGCAGGGGTCCACAAACTTACCCAACACGCTCAATCAACTCCGGCCGGACACACCATCAGGTCATGACCGGCCTCGGCCGATCAAAACGCCGTAGTCCTACCTAGGCACAACAGAGAGGCCAGCACGCTGGTCTACATCCTAAATGCGAAGGGCTCATGGGCCAATCGTCCTTTGCAATCATGTGCGTTGTGAACGTGGCCGGTGAGCAGACCTAGCCCCCTTATACAAGTGCAGGCTTAACCAGTCCAATCCGGTGCTCGCCACTCAATCGCCAACGTCAGTGAGCTTTCAGCTGATACATACGACGCAGAGTGCCCATACTTATTCCTGTGTGGTGGTTAGTGCGAAAAGGCCAAAGGCCTACTTGGATCAAATATCCAAACCGTTAGTGTCTTGGTAGTGCGGTAACGATCAATGATCCACGATATGTGGTCCCGTCGCCCCATCTCACGGACTTGCGGCAAGGGCTAAGAATGCTCAGCTGCGCCGCATGGAAAACTTGCGGGTATCCTCCAGATCAACTCGACTTCAAATCACTCGCTGGTACCCGTCAGGGCCGACCCGATGTCATCATGGTTCTATGGTAAGTCAAAGTAACCATGTGTCCGAAACAGCAAGGGAGAAACCCGAGGAATCACCCTCAATGGATTCCCACTGAATGTAGCCGTCAAGGTGGACTTGGAGGAATCGCCCTCTATGGTCCACACTTGAGGGGTTGCACGATAGAGTCTTTATCGGGAGTGGTGAAGGAGGAATCACCCTCGATGACCACGACCGAAGAGATACACTACAGGGTTAACATCAGAAGTGCTGATGAGGTATCACCCTCGGCACTCAATAATAACTCTACAGAGGTGCCCGGTAGTGGGTTCGATCTTACGGTGCTTGATTCCATCGACAGAAAGGGAACCCACACGTATGTATCGTTGCTACTAAGGATAAAAAGATGGGATTCATATTTGCCGCAATAGATAAACGGATCTTGTCTACATCATGTCATCGTTCTTATTGCATTACTCCATTTTTACATGAACTTAATACACTAAATGCATGCTGGATAGCAGTCGATGTGTGGAGTAATAGTAGTAGATGCAAGCAGAAGTCGGTTTACTAATCTTGGACGTGATGCCTATGTAATGATCATTGCCTGGATATCATCATGATTTTTTAAAGTTCTATCAATTGCCCAACTGTAATTTGTTCACCCACCGTTTGCTATTTTTCTCGAGAGAAGCCACTAGTGAAACCTACGGCCCCCGGGTCTTCTTTCTCATATATTTGCCTTGCGGTCTACTTTTTCCTTGCGTTTATTTTCAGGTATATTAAACAAAAAAAATTCAAAAATACCTTGATGCAATTTATTTGTTCCGCGATCCATTTATCCCATCTACAAATTTACCTCACGTCCTTTGACTATATTGAGGCATCGTATCCCGAAAGGGATTGACAACCCCTTTAACACGTCGGGTTTTGAGGTGTTGTTATTTGTGTTTAGGGGCTGTTTACGTTTTGTTGCTTGGTTCTCCTACTGGTTCGATAACCTTGATTTCATATCTGAGGGAAATACCTACCACCGGTGTGCTGCATCATCCATTCCTCTTTGGGAAAATACCGACGTAGCTTCAAGCGACATCAAAAAGAATTTCTGGCGCCGTTGCCGGGGAGGATATACAACATAACCAGGTTCCTAGTCACAAATCTCATCTCCTTACAATTTACATTATTCGCCATTTGCCTCTAATTTTCCTCTCCCCCACTTAACAAAAAATTGCCGTTTTATTCACCCTCTTTTTCGTTCGCCATTTTCTCGTCAGATCTCTTCCTTGCTTGTGTGCCATGTGTCTTCTGTTTGCTTGCATCTTTGCTTGCTAAATATCTCTTGATATGGATCCTCACCCACTTGCTAGTAACTTTAAGAGATCCAATTATCATGAACAAATTTCTAGTGATTTGAGTACACTAGATTATCTTTATGAAGTTTTGCTTGAGATTCGTGAATCTGAAAATTGTGATGAAGAAATTTACGAAGTGATTCATGATGGCTCTTTGAATGAAAAGCATAATTGCAATGATTTTACTATAAATTTTATTAATGTCAATTGTGGTAATAATATGCAAAACCCCAAGCTTGGGGATGCTAATTTTGCTACATCGACTACTTATTGCAATGATCATGATTGGGGTGCTTCTTCTTATGATCTTGAAAATTTATTTAAGCCCCGTGATGAATATGAGATTGATAGTAGTGTTTGCAATAATATTGAAAGTGGGTTTGGAAGAGTGTCAACTTTAGATCCCACTACTTTGGAGAATGTTCAATCTTATGAAATTTTTGATAAAAGTGGGTTTGGAGAGATCTTGACTTTAGTTAGTGTTAATCCCACTATTTTGGAAGAGTGTCAACTTTGCATGCATGTGGGTCATGAAGGGAATATTTTATATGATGGTTATATTGTTGAATTTGATTATGATCCTACATGTAATTATTATGAGAAAGGAAAATATGGTTGTAGAAATCTTCATTTTACTAAATTACCTCTTGTCATGTTGAGATTGCTATTGTTTATGTCTTATTCCTTGCATATGCTAGATGTTTCTTGTCTTGATAATTTGGTTGCCTACAAAATGCCTATGCATAGGAATTATGTCAGACTTAAATGTGTTTGTCACATGTTTTATGATGCCCTCTTTGTGCTTCAATTCTTGTCTTTCATATGAGCATCATTGAAATCTCATGCCTATCTTAATCGCTATAAAGGAAGAACTTGTTGGGAGGCAACCCAATGAATAAAATTTATTTTTGCTTTTTGCTTTCTGTTCTTGAGTGTTAGCACAATTATGATACTGTTATGATTGTGCTTTTTGTGTTTTAATTAGTGTTTGGGCCAAGTAAAGCCTTTAGGATCTTCTGGGGTGATAGTTGTTTGATCTTGCTGAAAAAGACTGAAACTTTGCGCTCACAAAAATAATTATCCTAAATCACAGAAAAGAGCTTTTTCCCTGATTCACTTTGCAGAAGATTAATATACAAAGTATGCTGGTCGTCCTAATTTGTTAGAAGTTTTGGAGTTACAGAAGTATTCGAAAGTTCTAGATTACTACAGACTGTTCTGTTTTTACAGATTCTGTTTTCTTTGTGTTGTGTGCCTATTTTGATGGCTCTATGGTTTTCTTTGATGAGTTTTTTCCATAGAAAAGTTGGAATACAGTAGATATAATAAAAAAAACAAAATAAGAATTGGTCTGACACAGCACTTACAGTAGTGGTTTGCTTTCTTTTACTAACGGATCTCACAAGGGTTTTGTTGAGTTTTGTGTGATTGAAGTTTTCAAGTTTTGGGTTATCTTACGATGGATGAAAGAAGGATAGAAGAGCCTAATCTTGGGGATGCCCCGACATCCCAAGCTATTATCCAAGAATGAGCAACCGACTAAGCTTGGGGATGCCCCGGAGTGGCATCCCCTCTTTCTTCTAACGACCATCGGTATTTTACTCGAGACTATATTTTTATTCGTCACATGATATGTGTTTTCCTTGGAGTGTCTTGTATGATATGTGTATTTTCTTGTCTTATTTTGTGTTTTAAGTCATAAAACCTTGCTGGACACACCTATTTGAGAGAGCCAAAATTATGTTATGACTTATTAGAATTGCTCTCTACGATTCACTTAAATTTCTTAGGAGCAATGGACTTGCTCTAGTGCTTCTTCACTTATATATTTTTTAGCACGGTGTGCTTAGTATTTTTGAAGAAATGCTCTCTTGCTTCACTTAGATTTATTTGAGAGCTAGTAAAATTTTGAAGAAATTCTCTCTTGCTTCACTTAAATTATTTTGAGAGAAGGAAAATATGTTATGCTCATGATCTTCACTTATATTTGTTTGAGCTTATGAAGAGCAACACATAAAAATTAGTCCCAACGTGATAGATATCCAAGAAGGATAAAGAAAGAAAAAAAAAGTCACGAAGATCATTGGACAAAATAAACTTGATTCTTAGTAATGGTTTTGAGATATGATGATGTGATATGTGAGTTATGTTGATGAGTAATTGTGCTCTAGTAAGAATATTGGTGTTAAGGTTTGTGATTCCCTATGCATGCACGAAAGTCAATAATCATGCAATGAAAATTATATCCTACTTGTGGTGCATTATTCGGTGTTAATTATGCTTAATGCTTGCTTATGATATTATTAGTTTCTTGGTTGGTCGCTTCTCAATCTTTTTTGCTAGCCTTAATTTTGCACCAAGTATGACCTCTACTTGTGCATCCAAAATCCTTTATACTAGTTTTGCCACATGAGTCCACTATATCTACCTATTTGCGGTATTCTTTTGCCGTTCTAAGCAAATTTGCATGTGACATCTCTAATTTTCATAATGAACTTCTCTTCTATGTGTTTGTTTCACTCGCAGAACGGTAACGGGTAGCTAATATTTTCCATTCTAGATGTGTTATTCTCAAGATGAGTGTTTATTCACTTATCATTGCACGAGAGTAAGACAAAGGTTTTAGGGATGCCCGGTCCCAAATGCAAAAATGAATTTACTTTATGTTGTCAAATAATAAGTTCCTTGGAAAGTATTGGTATGGATGGCACCCGTGAATATGGCTAGCCATGGAAAGTGAAAGTTATGTTGAACAAGGAATAAACTTTGTTTTTTGTTTGGGAACCGCCTATGATATATCTAGCATGGAAAGTGTTGGGATTCTCCAAGTCGTTTTCGTTGGTGGGATGGATACACCTCCCAAAATGTTTTTATCTCTATTTTTTCGCTTTGAGCTCTGGCACCTCTACAAATCCCTACATCCCTCTGCAAAGGGCCTTTCTTTTACTTTATGCAATTTTTAATTTTTGAAATTGAGTCTCCATCCTCTCTTATAAAAGCACCAACTAGGGGACAATATGATCGTACTTAAGTATTGGGTGTAGCTAATATTCGAGTGTGTTTCACGAATGGATCAATGTTTGAGNTCAAATAATAAGTTCCTTGGAAAGTATTGGTATGGATGGCACCCGTGAATATGGCTAGCCATGGAAAGTGAAAGTTATGTTGAACAAGGAATAAACTTTGTTTTTTGTTTGGGAACCGCCTATGATATATCTAGCATGGAAAGTGTTGGGATTCTCCAAGTCGTTTTCGTTGGTGGGATGGATACACCTCCCAAAATGTTTTTATCTCTATTTTTTCGCTTTGAGCTCTGGCACCTCTACAAATCCCTACATCCCTCTGCAAAGGGCCTTTCTTTTACTTTATGCAATTTTTAATTTTTGAAATTGAGTCTCCATCCTCTCTTATAAAAGCACCAACTAGGGGACAATATGATCGTACTTAAGTATTGGGTGTAGCTAATATTCGAGTGTGTTTCACGAATGGATCAATGTTTGAGCATGATGGGCTAGGGATAACTTGTTTTAGCATTGATATTTTGAAAGACATGGTTGCTTGTTGATATGCTTGAGTATCTAAATTATTATGTCAAAACTAGACTATTGTTTTGAATCACATAAAAGTCCAAATGTCCATGCAATGAAGAAAAGAATATGACATGACATGATAAACTGCACTCCACATCAAAAATTCTATTTTATCACTTACCTACTCGAGGACGAGCATGAGTTAAGCTTGGGGATGCTGATAGGTCTCCAACGTATCTATAGTTTTTATTATTCCATGCTGTTTTATTATCAATCTTGGATGTTTTATAATCATTATATAGTCATTTTATATCATTTTTTGGTACTAACCTATTGACATAGTGCCAAGTGCCAGTTGCTATTTTCTGCATGTTTTTTACATCGCAGGAAATCAATATCAGATGGAGTCCAAATGTCACGCTAATTTACGATGATTTTTTATGGGCTGGAAGGAACACAACGGGCCCTGGTTGCACCAGTGGGGAGTGCCAAGGTGGGGAGAACCCACCAGGGCGCGCCAGCAGGCCCAGGCGCGCCTTGGTGGGTTGTGCCCACCTCGGGTGCCCCCTGGACCGACTCTTTGCTCCATAAATACCCCAATATTCCAGAAACCCTAGGGGAGTCGACGAAATTTTCATCCAGCCGCCGCAGAGTCCAGAACCATGAGATCCAATCTAGACACCATCATGGAGGGGTTCACCACTTCCATTGGTGCCTCTCCGATGATGCGTGAGCAGTTCTTTGTAGACCTTCGGGTCTGTAGTTAGTAGCTAGATGGCTTCCTCTCTCTCTCTCTCTCTCTCTCTCTCTCTCTCTCTCTCTCTCTCTCTCTCTCTTGATTATCAATACAATGGTCTCTTGGGGATCCATATGATGTAAGTCTTTTGGCGGTGTGTTTGTTGGGATCTGATGAACTTCGAGTTTATGATCAGTTATATCTTTTTATATACATGAAAGTTATTTGAGTTATTTGATCTCTTATATGCATGATCTCTTATAGCCTCGTATTTTTCTTCGATATTTGGGTTTTGTTTGGCCAACTAGATTTATTTATCTTGCAATGTGAAGAGGTGCCCGGTAGTGGCTTCGATCTTACGGTGCTTGATTCTAGTGACAGAAAGGGAAAATGACACGTATGTATCGTTGCTACTAAGGATAAAAAGATAGGATCCATATCTGCCGCAATAGATAAACGGATCTTGTCTACATCATGTCATCGGTCTTAATACACTAGATGCATGCTGGATAGCGGTCGATGTGTGGAGTAATAGTAGTAGATGCAGGCAGAAGTCGGTCTACTAATCTTGGACGTGATGCCTATGTAATGATCATTGCCTAGATATCGTCATGATTATTTGAAGTTCTATCAATTGCGCAACAGTAATTTGTTCATCAACCGTTTGCTATTTTTCTCGAGAGAAGCCACTAGTGAAACCTACGGCCCCCGGGTCTTCTTTCTTATATATTTGCCTTGCGATCTACTTTTTCCTTGCATTTATTTTCAGATCTATTAAACCAAAAAAAATACCTTGCTGCAATTTATTTGTTCCATGATCTATTTATCCCATCTACAAATTTACCTCACGTCCTTTGCCTATCTTGAGGCGTCGTACCCCGAAAGGGATTGACAACCCCTTTAACATGTTTGGTTACGAGGTGTTGTTATTTGTGTGCAGGGGCTGTTTACGTTGTGTTGCTTGGTTCTCCTACTAGTTCGATAACCTTGGTTTCATATCTGAGGGAAATACCTACCACCGTTGTGCTGCATCATCCCTTCCTCTTTGGGGAAATACGGACGTAGCTTCAAGCGACTTCAATGCCGGTGATCTTCAATTCCCTGCATACAAATAAAATAACTATGTGAGCTATGCTTGATATGCTATCCAAATCTTAAAATGGCTAGTAAATAGCAACCCGATGAGAATATCCAATTTGATCACTATTATTCATCACGGGTTGACTTTAGGTCTATCGAGTCTTCCTTGAAGACTCTCATCTCGCGTGGTGTATATGGTGTGCACTTCCTCTCTGGTATATTTGACCGTCGGTGATGGTCTCTCCTCCATTCGTTCCTGAGCGCATTACACCAAAATGTCTAGCACATGGGAATGAAGGAGAAGCGACCCTCACGACAATAGTCGGGAATCTTCCTCTCTGGCAGTTGCGACCATCGGTGATGGTAGCTCCTCCTTTCATTCCAAAGTGCATTACACCAAAATGTCTAACACCTTGGAATGAAGAAGAAGCTACCCCCACGACAACAGCGGGATTCTTCGTCTTCTCTCATATATGGTGGACACACTCCCTCACTAATTTTTCGACCGTCGGTGATGATCGCTACTCCTCCTTCTCCTAGTGCATAACAAAGGACTAGCACAAGGAGAAGGAGAAGCGACCCCCATGACAACAGTCGGCATTCTTCTTCTCTCATATATGGTGGAGACTCTCTCCCTTACTGATTTTTAACTGTCATGTATGGAGCCCCGGCAGACTTAAAGTCAACCCGAAATGTCGTTTAGTTCTCTTTCTGGAAAATCCAGGGTACTCGATATTTCCTACATAATCTAGCACAAGTCATGCTAAAATTCACAAAAAAATCCAGCATGACCTTTGCTAAAATAGGACATATCGAGCGTCTGAAATTTGCCGGAATGGAAATGAAACAACACTCCGGCAAAACATAGGCCACTCGGATTTTTCCTGCGATACAAAGATGTCCGTACACATAGTTTAAACTTGAAATTCTATCCGGATCAATTATCATTTAAAAAGAACTAGCTTCACATTGTCACAGCTACTCATCTACTACTACCTTCACATTATCATTTAAATTTATTACTATTTTTTTTATTACTAAATTTGATATCTAAAAATTTTCTGTACAACAACAACAAAGCCTTTAGTCCTAAACAAGTTGGGGTAGGCTAGAGGTGAAATCCATAAGATCTCGCAACCAACTCATGGCTCGGGCACAGAGATAGCAAGCTTCCACGCACCTATGTCCATAGCTAGCTCTTTGGTGATACTCCAATCCTTCAGGTCTCTCTTAACGGACTCCTCCCATGTCAAATTCGGTCTACCCCGCCCTCTCTTGACATTCTTCGCACGCTTTAGCCGTACGCTATGCACTGGAGCTTCTTGAGGCCTGCGCTGAATATGCCCAAACCATCTCAGACGATGTTGGACAAGCTAGTACATCTTATATGCCCAAACCATATCTAAAAATTTTCTGTACCTAAAGTTTTTGCAGTACATCTTATAACCCTAACATTTCATTTGTACAACAAACGTAACTAAATATTTAGGTTCTTTTGCCCCTACATTACTAAAAAAATTCTATTATATCCAAATAATCTACATTATTGAAAATTTTCTATTCTATTCAAATAATCTACAATACTAAATATCTTATAACCCCTACATTTACTAAAAAAAATACATTCTACATTCTATTGTATTTGGAAAAAAATAGAAAAAGCCTACATTCTACAAGAACAGAGGGAGGAGGGATGGAGGGAGGAAGGGAGGAGGGAGAGAGGAGGAGGGAGAGAGGAGGAGGAGGGAGCATGGCGCCCAGAGGTGGAGGGGGGAGGGAGGAGAGAGAGGGGGAGGGCGGCCGGACGAGGAGGGGGGAGGGAGGAGCAGGAGAGAGGAGAAAGGAGAGAGAAGGAGGAGGGAGAGAGGAAGGAGAGCGGCGGCTTACCAACAAGGAAGGATGAGGGAGGACGGTGGCGGCAATGCAACGACGACGGCAGGAGGAGGAAGAGCCAGCAAGGGAGTAAGGGAGGGGAGTGGGAAAGTGGACGGGCGCGGGAGATGATAAGGTTGAATTAGCAGCGGCGCGGGTTCAGGACGGGCGCTACTGCTAAGTGCCATAGCAGTAGGGAAGGTACTGATCGTATGAATAAGCTGCTATACAGAGAGGAGATGTTATGGATGCAGCGTTCTAGAATTGACTGGCTGCGGGTGGGCGACAGAAATACCAAATTCTTCCATCGCAAGGCGGTTTGGCGTGCACGCAAAAACAGAATTAATTCTCTTGTTGATGACAATGGAGTGGTGCAGCAAAACAGCGCCACTTGGCGGGCATGGTGATGGATTATTTCACTAATTTGTTTACTGCAGACCCAACACTGTGTGCAAACCAAGTGGTAGACTTGATTAATTCCCGTATGACTAATGATATGAATGATAGTCTGTGTGCAAAGTTTTCGGATAAGGAGATTGCAGATGTGCTCTTCCAGATTAGCCCTCTCAAAGCCCCCGGACCGGATGGTTTTCCGGCGCGCATGTTTCAGAGGAATTGGGTAGTTATGAAGGACCAAGTGACTACTGCTGTAAAGGAGTTTTTCCGGACAGGTATCATGCCAGAAGGTGTGAACAATACTGCAATTGTGCTCATACCAAAAATTGAGAATCCGGTAAAACTGGCTGACTTTCGACCTATCAGTTTATGCAATGTTATTTATAAGGTGGTGTCTAAGTGCTTAATTAACAGGTTGAGGCCCATTCTTGATGAGATCATATCGCCCGAGCAGAGTGCCTTTGTACCTGGCAGAATGATAACAGATAACGTTCTGATTGCATTTGAGTGTATACACCATATTCAGCAGGAGAAGGATCCATTGAGGAGTTTTTACGCATATAAATTGGATCTCTCAAAGGCGTATGACCGGGTGGACTGGGTTTTCTTGAAGCGGACGATGCAAAAGTTGGGTTTCGCTGACCGATGGGTGAACTGGATTATGGCTTGTGTCACCTTGGTTAGATACACTGTTAATTTTAATGGCACCCTCTTGGATTCGTTCGCACCGTCGCATGGGCTACGGCAAGGTGACCCTTTGTCCCCTTTTTGTTCCTCTTTATTGCTGATGGTCTGTCTGCCCTGTTAAAGGATGGTGAGGAAAAGGGAAAATTCACATCTCTGAAGGTATGTCGGCGTGCCCCCGGAATCTCCCATCTTTTGTTTGCCGACGATACACTTCTTTTCTTCAAAGCAGAGGCACAACAAGCACAAGAGGTGAGGTCCATTATAAAGATGTATGAAGGGGCGACGGGACAACTTATCAATCCGGCCAAGTGTAGTATGTTGTTTGGGAAGGCATGTCTGGATGCAAGCCAGGAGGCGGTGCGCACCACACTGCAAGTTCAACTCTCTACCTTTGAAGAAATTTTTTTAGGCCTGCCTACGCCCAAAGGTAGAATGTCGAAAGGGAAGTATCAAAATCTGCAAGCAAGGCTCACTAAAAGAATTATAGCATGGGGTGATACACTTTCTTTGGCCGGGAAAGAGGCGATGATGAAGTTAGTCGCGCAAGCCATCTCCACTTATATGATGGGGGTGTTTAAACTTCCAATGTCCGTGCGTGATGATATTAATAGGATGGTAAGAAACTTTTGGTGGGGAGCGTCCGAGGGAAAGCGCAAAACTCATTGGCAGGCATGGCCCAAAATTCAGAGGCACAAACTCAGTGGTGGACTGGGGTTTCGTGATTTCAGGGTGTTTAACCAGGCGTTGCTGGCGCGGTAAGCTTGGAGGCTTCTGACTAAACCTGAGAGTCTTTGTTCGCAGGTATTAAAAGCTCGATATTACCCCGACGGGCGTTTGGAGGACACGGTTTTCTTAGGAAATGCTTCGACTACATGGCAAGCGTTCCAATATGGCTTGGAGCTCCTGAAGAAGGGGTTAATATGGCGGGTGGGCAGTGGCACCCACATCCGCATCTGGAGGGACCGGTCGCTGCCACGGGAGCCGTCGGGCCAGCTTATCACTCCCCAGGGGACATGCAGGCTCCGTCGCGTTGCGGACCTGTTGGATGCTAATGGAGCATGGCGTCTGGACCTTCTGCACCAACACTTCCTTCCTGTTGATGTCGACGCCATCACTCGTATCCGGACCTCCCCACGGGTCACTGAGGACGTTCTTGCCTGGGCCCCGGAGAAATCCAGTGTTTTCACAGTTCGATCTGCATACCGCTTCGCCATGGATGAGCGCGAGCGTCCATTGGCGAGCGCATCGAGCAGGGCACCGGATGGTCGTCGCGCCATCTGAAAGACCATATGGGGTTGCCCTGCTCCCTCTAAGGTACGAGTGTTTGCATGGAGGCTGGTTACTAATTCCCTTGCCACCTGGGCGAACAAATTTTCTCGCACTCTGGAACTTAATGATTTGTGCCCTTTGTGTGGTGTGGAACGGGAGGATGGTTTCCACGCAATGTGCAAGTGTCCTCTGGCGAAAAATCTATGGCGTGCGATGGCTCTGGACTGGCCGCTCCCGGACACTGACAAGATCTGTAACACTGGTCCAGAATGGCTTTTTAGTCTGCTGGAGCCACTCTCTGATACAGTCCGAATGATCGTCTTAATGACCATGTGGCGGACTTGGTACATCCGGAATGAGCTCACGCATGGGAAACAAGCACCACCAACACAAGCCTCACGTCATTTCCTCCATGGCTACATAAGCTCCTTGTTGTGTATTCAGCAGCACCCGTTGGGGAACATGGACAAAGGGAAAATGGTGTTGCACTTATGGGCCACCAAGTTTGAGGCTGCTACAGCTAGAGACAAGCAGGACCGTGAGGAGCTGCGTTGGTCTCGGCCTCCTGAAGGCTGGGCCAAGCTGAATACGGACGAAAGTTTCGTATAGGAGACGGGTGCAGCCAGGGGCGGCATGGTCCTGCGGGATGATACCGTCACCATCATCTACACAGCCTGCAGGGAAATAGGTACATGTGATAACGCCCTGGAGGCGGAACTATTGGCATGCAGAGAGGGCGTCGAGCTCGCGTTGCACAGGACCCTGCTTCCCCTTGTTGTCGAGATGGACTGTGCGGAGGCGGTAATGATGATTAAGAGTCCCACGCGGGATCGATCAATATTCACAGCACCGGTGCAAGAGATTCAAGTGTTGATTGCTGATAGTACGAGGGAGATAGTTTTTACTCATATTAGCCGATCACAGAACAAGGTCGCTCATTACCTTGCTGTGTATGGTAGATGCACACCTCGCACCGTGGTGTGGTTTGGGTCGGGAACTAGTGAAGTTGTTAGCATTTGTATGGCAGACTCTCCACCTTAAGTAATAAAGTCCCTTTTTCCCTCGCAAAAAAAAAGTGCCATAGCAGTAGCGCGGCCTCAGTGCCCCGCGCTGCTGCTAAGTGGGGCGCACATGACAGCACAATGCAACAATAGTTGCAGCGGTGGGCACGCTACACGCGCTAATGCTATGGTCTTAGCAGTAGCGTGGTTTTGGGTGGCCACCCTGTTACTATACTTAGCCTAGTGGCCCGTGTAGGTACCACATAGTAGCAGCGCAGTTTGTCACGGCCGCACTACTGCTACTTGCTACCGTTAAGCTTCTATCTATAAGGTTTTCTATAGTGGTGTCTACTCATGTACAAAATTGTGGGCTCGTTTCGTTTTCTTTCTCCCGGTCCTTTGTTATTGTTTGGGAGCACCCATAGCTCAGCGGAAAAAAAGTTGACTGACGCAAACTGTTATTGTTTTGATTTCCACTGATTAGGCCTACTGGTTGTGTTTTGGTTATCCAGTTGCTGCTGTGTAGTGAGAAGCGAAAATCAAAAGCTTGCGTTCTGCCGCAGCAGAATAGAAAAAAGTATATCAGGGCGGCTTGTTCGCAGCAAGGTTCCGCCAATGCATTGAGCAGTGTTGTTCTGTATGATTAGAGATAAATCTTACTCCTATTTTAGTTGCAAGAAAAAGGAGCAGACATGGTACGAGCTCTACAACAAGTATACACGCGTGACATGCTTGGTTACTTTGTCAACATTCCAGTGTATAAAAAACAAAAAATGGAGGAAATGGAACATGGCTAAAAACTGGTGAAAACACATTTATATGAGATTAAAAAAATGTAACTATTTAGAAGGGAAAAAACCGAGTTAAGATATGAAAAGATGTTTTGAACTGATACATGAACAATGAACTGGCAGAGTGGACGATAAAATCTTCTGAAAATGTATACCGTTCTTTTTCTTCTACTGTACAACGAATTGTCTGAATGTTGTACAGTGTGTACGTGCTTCGTTTGTGCACTGATGCCCTGTGTTTTGTTGAACCTATAGCTTGATGCATGATTGGTCGCTCAAGCCCACCTGTGTTCCGTTGTTATTCCACTAAGGCTGATTGACGTAGAACTTCTCTTCACAAACAGTTGTTAATTGCCGTGCAGCTGGAACATGGCCTGAAAAGGCTCATCTCATTCTCCTTCTGAAATGCTTTGTGTGTTAAAGCACAGGAAAAAAAATACATGATGAACATTTTATAAACAATTTCAAAATGTTCATTCGGGTGTTGAAAACAATTTTTAAAATGTTCATGAATTAAAAAAGCATTTTCAACATACGAGACAAAACATTTTATAAAAAAGCAATGAAATTTTTGAAATACGCGATGGATTTATTTTAAAATGAAGGAAACATTTTATAAGTCACACGATAGAGAAAAAACCAAAAAGGGAAAAGGTAAAAAATATACATTAAAAAGATTCATTACTGCTGGAAATTTTACAGAAAAGCCCGTGAGTAGAATAACAGATGTGAGCACCTAGGAAAAAGAGCAAAAATGGGGTCTGATTTGGATAAATGTTAAGTTGTTCCAGAGAAAACTGGGATAAATATTAATTGGATTTAAAGCCGTGTGTTGTTGCTAAACTTGTGAAAGGATGAGGACCACTTGATTTGAACAAAAAAAGAAGACCGTTTGTGTGTCAAGGCCAAATGCATGACAAGGGTGGACTTGAAGAAAAAGAGAGACAAAAGGGTCAGGGCTTGTTGTGTGTTGAGTATGAGCTTGCAACTGGTACAAAAGGGTGTAGCCATTTGCGTGTCAGTAATGAACATGGAACTGTGCTAAGGCGGTCGAGGACAAAAGTTCCTTGTCAATGGTGAACTTACAACTAGGACAAAAATTGTTGACCCTCAGTTGCGTATTGATGGTGGACTTGCAAACCGGAGTACCGCCGTCATCGCCCCTCCCTCACTGGAGTCGGGCAAACCTTGTTGTAGTAGACAGTCGGGAATTCATCGTGCTAAGGCCCCATTGGACTAACGCACCAGACTAGCAACAACCGTCGATGAAGAAACTCGTAGATCAGAAGGGTCAAACCTGTAAACATCCGAATGAAGAAGAACTAAGACCGGATCCAAATAGATCCACAAAAGACCAGCACCGACCGAATCCTGTGAGATCCGACAGAGACACACGTCTGCACGTCCTCCGACAATACTAGACGCACCATCGAGGCGGGGATAGAACGTGGGAGACATTATTCCTACTAAGGGATATCGTCGCCGTCACACAGCTACAACCAAGACTTTGAACCTAACAAGAACGAGAACAGGGCCCCTCCCGCCGGCAGGGGGCCGAGATCCTCTACAACTCCATGGCCTCATGGGGCGGACCAGTGACGGCACCAATGGAGGAGAAGGGCTTTTCTTGTGGAGTAGGAAAGAGATGGTACGTCGTTCGATCCATTGTAGTTGTCTATTTAATAAACTAGATGATACCCCGCACGTTGTTGCGAAAATATTTTGCAACATATTTTAATGTGATTCGTTGTATGAAACATGAATATTTAAAGTAATAATATAAAAAGCTAAAATTAAAAATACATATAATTTATTATGTTTGATTATTATATATTTATAAAAAAATATTAAATATATATAGCATAATAGAATGAAAATTCTCATATATGTTTGCATGTTGAGATGGGTCTTTTTTCTATGCATGTCATGATGAAGTAGGATGCTTGCATGTTGAGAGACTTATGATAGTGGGGTGGGCCTTTTCTCATGTATGTTGTGCGAGGATGTGATATGCTTGCATGTTAAGAGAAATAGTTAATAGGGGCTAGCTATTTAGTTATAGAAGATAAAGGAAGGTCATTTCCAAAAAGAAGTTATGAGCCCTCGTCCACAAAGGTACTAGGTCTTAGGGCGTGTTTGGTTTCCGTTTGCTATAGTGCCTGCATAGCATATACTTCTCCATCCAACCTGGCTATGCAAATGCAGCCTCAAATGCATCATATGCATGTTGTTTGGTTGCCTGCATGCCCTCTTACCTGCTTGGGCTGAACCACACTGCCTGGTGTTTGGTTGCATGCATGTTAGTCCACAAACCCAAGGCATGGTATTTGGTTGTATGCAAGGCCTGATGTGTGGTAACCTCTTTGGCTAGTTGGTGAGGTTACCACCACACTTCTGCAGCATACATCATAAGCACAACAGAGTATAAACAGAGCATCAACTAGATAATTCAGATATAAGCAGTACGACAGTTCATAATAGTTCTACGCATAAACCATAGCAGACTCGATAGTACTTAGGGAGGCCCCAGCCCTACTCCTTGGCGGCGAAGGCTTCGTCGTGCTTCCCGCACTTGTTGACGACCTCAATGCCATCGTCGTCGAACATGATGACCTTGAGGGTGTCGGGAGTGGGGAGCTTGAACGTCACCATGTAGCCGATCTTGATCTGATGAACGGCTGCGTAGGTGGCCCAACCCTGATCTAGGGTCACCCTGCCGTTCATCAGCTTGACCGTCACCTTCCAGGAGCAGCCGGTGTTGTTCCTGAGCTTGAACTCCGTCGGCACCGCGACGAAGTGCTTGGTGAACTCCAGGGGCATGGGGACGCACTCAAGCTTCGGTGCAAGGATGACCTTGCAGAAGTGAGTTGGGCCATCCTCCTGATGGTAGTGGCCGTAGTTGCGGCGCTTGTTGCTGGGGGCCTCCTCCATGCCCTCGTCGTCGCCACCCTCAGGCGTCTTCGGGTCTTCCTCAGCGGTGGGCGGCAGCTCAACCTCGTCAGGCATTGGGTGAAGGGGCTGCTTGTCCTTGCTGTCAACGGGCGGGAGCACCTCCGTGCCCATCTCATTGCTATCCTCGATCTACACACAAGTCATGGAGTCAGGGATTGCACAGAGTTCATGGCTAATTCAAGAGCTTGCAGTTAAAATGGCATGACTGTCACTCTTCTCCTCCTCTCCACCCCCCTATATTTACTCACCCTGCCCACCACTATTTACCCACCCCCTCTCTTCTCTCACTGTCAACCTTCCTCCTCCCCATCGCCATGAGCTCTAGCTCCATCTCCAACGGCAACCCCTTCCCTTGGGGTATTGGCTGGAGGGCCTTCTTCCTCGTGTGGACGGCTGGTGACCAGACCAAGTTCGAGAACACCATGGAGGTGTGCTCGAACTTCGGCTCCATGTCGGCCATGCAAAACGAATCCAATGCCGTGCTCATGAAGGCCACTCAAGATGAGCTGAAGACGTTGATTCCTGACCCAGCGAAGGGCGCGATGGCAGTTGACATCCTTCGCTGGGCCATGAATCAGGCCGTCTCCGACGACCCTAAACAGAGGAAGAAGTGGCGCAAGTACAAGACCTACTTTGCTCTTAATGACCGCTGTGCCGCAGTGTACTGGGAGACGGGTATCGCGACGCCGGCGGTCATCGGCGGGGAGCCTAAGGAGGAGGAAGAAGAGGCGGTGCACATGCCAGGTAGGGCGCCGGAGCTAGTCCCTCCTACCTGGCAGATCGACCTCGACTCCGCCGCGGACGAGGAGGACGACCCGCCGGCCCGCACGGCAATGAAGAAGAAGATGAAGGCCAGCAGCTCGACAAGCCGCTCCGCACGCCAGTGACGGTCGCCACGGTCAGCCGGTATCCGTTCTGTACCCCCTTTCCCCCTATTCCCCTATCGCCCAATCCCTAAATCTACTGATCTTGCATGTATGAACTACTATGAACTAGTATGATTCACCCCTATGCTTAGCTACCTCTATTCCCCATTCCCGTCCGCCGTGGATCGAATCTATCGCCGTGGATCGAATCTAGCGTACATGTCGAAGAGAGAGAAGTGCTTACCGCCATTGGGGAGTCCGGTGGTCTTCTTCCTCTGCTCCAATCCGCCGCCGCCAGTGATGGAGTCCGGTGGTTTCTTCCTCTGCTCCGATCCGCCGCCGCCGGTGAGAGTTGGGAGAGTGGGAAAGAGTGGGGAGAGGGAGCGGTGAGAGGCGGTGAGGCTAATAACTACCGGTGCTTCGGGAAGCAACGCGGCTTCTTGAGCGTGGCCACGCGCGTGTAGCCGTGCCCGCCCATGTGCACCGCTCGGGCCTGGCCCTGGAGAAACTGTTGATTCGTGCATTCCCAGTGAGCCAGGCCCTAAGGTGCTTTAAGAAGCATACGATGCAGGCCCAATAATGTATGCGGGCTACCAAACAGGCCGAATCCTTCCCGCGCGGGCCTGGTTAGACCTCACATAGGCAACCAAACATGCCCTTAGTGCAACGCCGAGTCTCCAACGTGTGGATCATCGAATGGACAACACCAGATGTTCATGGACGCGTGCGAATGTCTCCCCAGATAGATGGGCAGAAGGCAAATCAACCGGAGTCACCTAATAAAAGCGGACATCGTTTTTTCATTTATTTCTGGATTAATTTTACACAGCAAAAGAACACTAAAAACTGAAAACCCGCATCTGAGCCCAAGCTCAGATGGTCCCACTCAGAAAAAAAAAATTCAAAACAAATACTAAAAAAATCCAATTTTTTTGTGTGTAGTAGATAACTTGTTGCATGAGGACCGCTGGAAATTTCAACTCATTTGGACATTTGAGCAGCTCTCGGCAAAAAGGACAAATCGGGTCAAAACAGTTCGTGAACAGTAAACTTTTCTAGAGACCCCGATTTTGTCTTTTTTGCTGAGAGATGCTCAAATGTCCAAATGAGTTGAATTTTGCAGCGAACCTTATGCATCAAATTATCTACCACACCAAAAAAATTGGATTTTTTTGAATTTTTCTAGTATTTGTTTTGATTTTTTCGTCGGCGCGGGTGCAGCTGAGCCCAGGAGCCAAATTGGCCTTCTCACTAAAAAAAGCTAAAAATCTTAGTCTACTCCTCCCTATCGGAGGTGCGGTCGACGGGCCCGCATGGGATGGTTTGGCCCCTTATTGTTAGAGGCCGACACAAATGATGTGTTGTCTACGGAGTCGTGCTGCTCAGGCACATCAACGTCCTTCATGTCCAGCCCCTCGAAAAGTCTGTTGCGCTCTGCTTCATTGACGTGGAGCTGCCAACGCTCGTGGCGGATGGTGTAAGTTTTGTGCACGGATGCGAGCACTGCCTGGTCGATGTTGATGATGCCCGTGACCGCCGCAACCATGGCCGCTACGATAGCTTCGGATGCGTGTTCCGCCTCCAGTTGCTATTCTGCCAGCCGGTGCTCCTCCAGGAGAGACAAAATGTACCGTTTCTCCGCCTGCAACATCCTGAACACAAACATTGGCAGATCCACCACGAGTGTGGACGCCCGCTCCTCCTCTTCCGCCAGCATCCGGTTCTAGTGTTGCTCCGCTCGTAGCAGGCCAAACCCGGACACTAGTGGCTCCTCCACTGGCGCAGATGTATGCTCCCCGTCCTCCATGGCGATCTCCAACCATCGCCATGGTGTCACCCTCCTCCTCCTCCATCTCCTACGAAGAGCTCGGAGGTCGGCCCGCATCAATGCAGGCCTGGCGTCGGGTCTCCTTCTCGCGGTGTGAGCTGCTTGTATCACATAGCAAAGGACCGCGCCATGGCAAATAATGTATGAGGATGCGAAGGGGTGAAGGTTGGAAGGCGGCTCAGACAATGGGAAGAGCTCGTAGGATAGGGTTTTAGGGTGTGGTCATCTGACTTTAAATAGCCTGGCAGGCGCGGCGGGCTGAATGCGAGCACTGGACGGAGTACGCTTCTTGGTCACAGTTCTGGTTGAATGTCGGGTAGGCAAACAAATGGTTTTGAGCCATCATGTCCGCTCTAACTGGCATGAATGCGACACAGAGAGAGGGTTCTTGAGCGAGCGGGCGCTGCGGGAAAGGGGTTTTGCACGGGTACAAGGCGTCGGACTCTAATGCGCATGTGGACGCCCAGGATTTCGGCATCGCGTGCCACCATGTCCCAAAAATTCGCATCCATCAATTCTCGACTATTGCCGCCAACCGCGCAGTGTCTGTTGCTAACAACAATCAATTGACTACCCACTGTGAAGGTGGGTCGCAATGTTTCAGAAAGCATAATTGGCGAACATCAAATAAAACGCAATCCCGAGCGAACACGCCTCATGTCATCGGATCTACTCACACGAATCACGACACATGGGGAATTCCGTGTCACCATCTCCACTTCGTTCACTGGGGCGGGTGGGTCGCGTAAAAAAAACCAGGACTGTAAAACGAAATTTGCGATATCGGCTAAGATTTGCAGGGTGTGCTAGGGATGCTCTGATCCCTTTCCTCTCTCCCACCACACCACACCTTGATCCCGTCGAAACGACGGCAGGGGCCTTGTTGCTCGCAATGGCGACTCACTCCATGGTGGATGAGGCCGCTGTGCCGTCCGATTCCACGTGCAGGGCGGGCGCGGCGGAAGAGTGGAGCGGGCGCGAATGGCAGCTGCACCGGTGGGCCACGGATGCAGGCAGAGGCGAAAGGAAATGGCGCTGGCGATGGTCGGCCTACGAGGCCTTGTGGAGCGAGCCAGGGACGAAGACAGTGTGCCGTCCAAGGCCACACACAGAGTGGACGTAGCGGCCAGACGAGATAGGAGGAGCGGCGCGAAGGGCAGCTGCACCGGCAGACCGCGGACGCGGGCGACGGCGAAAGGGATTAGCACCAGCACCGGTGGCTTCTCCGCCACCACTACCAGCAGGCATACACATGGCGTAGTGGCAAGGCGGCCTGGCCTCTCCCTATCGACTGCAACAATTGCAGCTTGTCAAGGTCAACTGCAGCGGCGCGCCCTCCGGCTAGGTAATCCAAAAGAAAAAGACGAAAATTCAGATTTTGTTTTAGTGGCATTGCTACCCCTCGTAGACCTCGGAGCCCTAACCCTAGTCAGGTTGACCCGAAGATCTATCCCTTTGACTTTCACCGGATGGCCTTTAACCAATGGACTTTTCAACCTAGTAAATTCATGAAATTTTGTGTCTGCGCTATATAAAACTTTCATTAATTTCGCTAGTCAGAGTATGTTCAATTCATGAGATTTTTTGTTTCTCAAACAAAAATGAAAAATCATATTTTGTTTCGGTCCCTACAAATTGGCAGCAATTTTTAATCATTTTTTGCAATGTTCACATAGCAAAAATTATAATCTTTTATTAAGAAATGTTTTCCTGCCCATCAATGCGCGGCTGGAAGACATCAAGCACAGTGGACCGGAATGGCTACTGCACCTCCTCAATCAGTGCAATGATGATGAACGACTACCAGTCCTCATGACACTCTCGAGAACGTGGCATGTCCACAATGAGATATTCCACAACAAGCCAGCTCCTCCTATCGCTGTGTCACGGAGGTTCTTGAATAGCTACATTGATTCATTATTGTGCATTAAGCAGCATCCGGAAGCAAGTATTGAGAAGGGCAAGATGGTGATCACCAAGGAGCAAGACGGCCGGTGCCGCGCTAGCAGGCCACAACCAGCACACTCTGTTGACGCACCTGCACGCTGGAGCCGGCCGCCGGAAGGATGGAACAAGCTAAACATTGATGGGGCTTTCCATGTGGAGGATGGAACTGGTGGAGCTGGAATGATATTACGTAGTTCTGAGGGCAACATAATTTTTTCATCTTACCGATTCCTGCACACCTGCTGCAGCGCGCTCGAAGCTGAAGTCGCTGCCTGTGCAGAAGGCTTGGCTCTTGCTCTGGAGTGGAGTAAGGAGCCGTTCATCCTTGAATCAGACTGCTCCGTTGCTGTCAACATGCTAAAGGATGGGGAACCAAATAGGTCCCCGATGGCAGCCATGGTGGAGGAAGCAAAACTACTACTGAAATCTGGACGTGAAGTTGTGCTGTCACATGTGAGACGAGGCCAAAATCCTGTAGCTCACACCCTTGCTCAGATGGGCAGGGTTTCTTCTCGCACTGCCGTCTGGCTCCGTCACGGACCAGATGAAATTAGCCAGTTGTGCCAGTTAGATTGTAATGAACCCCCTTGATTAATGAAAGGTTACTTTTTCCGCAAAAAAATGCGCATTGTATATATATTTGTAATTTCCGAACGTTTGGAAATTAGGAATAGATCTGAACGATCAGGAGCACCCGTTCTGTTAGGCCCGCACATTACGCTAAATCTTCCCCGCACGATCGCCAGCCTGGCCCACGTCCAGATCGGGAGCGAGCGAGATTCTTTTTTAACTTGCCGATGAAAGAAAAATAAATCACGTACAAGGGGTCTCGAACCGACGACCCCTAGTGTGCACCATCAATGCATTAACCAACTAACCATGATTTATTTGTTGTGTTACGGATGGAAACACGACAATTAACCTTGTTAACTTGCGTGTGAGCCAAATAACCATTTTTTTCTTCTGTTATTTTCTGGATTTGCATTAATGTTTTCACAAACACTTCAATTGGGGTTGCTATTCATGTTGATATTTTGTTAAAAAAATCCTTTTTTTTGTTTTTCTCTCGCAT
>LR880972.1:980125045-980161836 GCA_904067115.1 Aegilops sharonensis
AGGGCTTGGGTGGGTTTAATTAATTTGCCCCGGTAAACACACTCCCCTGTCTCCGGGTTCAGCGTTCCCCCATGCCCGTACCACCAGCTTTTGGCCCTTGGGTCCCATCCCTCCGTACCTGGACGGATTCCTCGCGCCCTCATCTCGTTCTCCATCTTCTCCAACCTAGGCACCCAAATGCGATACCCTCCTGGCCCCATAACATGATTGTACTCCTTCTTAGCCGCATTTTCCTTATTTTTTTTTCGATATTTGAATGAACTGCTCCGATTTCTTTTGCTTCACAAATTCTGGCCAATCATGTTTCAGTTTCTCATATTGTCCTTTGAAATCCGGAGTCTTGTTCTGCTTGACAAAGTCACGGGCTAGATTTTGCTTGAATTTCCGGAATGCGTCGGCCATCTTGTCGTTCCAAATTACTTGTCGTTGTTTTAGTTCAAAATTGAACTAAAACCACTGACGGGTAATTTGGAACGGAGGGAGTAGATAGTATGGTAACAGGCACACCACATACCTAATAACTTAGGCAAACACTACGGTAACTTTGATCGGGAGGGGGGAGTTGTTGGAAACATACCGCCGCTAAGATTTGTGTAAAATAGCACAATAATATACGTACCGCGGACCTAATAACTTCGATACAAACACTGCGATAACTTTTTGCCCGGGAAAAAAGTTATTGAATGAACCCCCGACAACATGTATAGATAGCATGGTAACAGACACACCACATATCTGATAACTTAGGCAAACACTATGGTAACTTTGACCAGGAGGGGGAGTTGTTGGAAACATACCGCCGTTAACTTTTATGTAAAATAACACGGTAATATATGTAGCGTGGACCTGATAACTTAGGTACAAACATTGACAACTTTTTACCTGTGGAATAAAGTTGTTGAGTGCACCCCTAACAACTTGTGTATAAATAGTACGGTAACAGACACATGATGGACCTAATAACTTAAAGACAAACACTGTGGTAACTTTGACTGGAAAAAGAAGGTTGTTGAAAACATACCCCCGATAACTTTTTTGTAAATATCATGATAATATATGTATCGTGGACATGATAACTTCGGTAAAAAAGGGGTAACTCAAACATGGGGAAAAAGTTGTTGAAAATATAACTCATTAACCTATGTGTAAATGGCATGGTAATATACGCAACACAGACCTGATAACCTATGTACAAACACGCCGGTAATTTTGATGGGGGAGGAGTTGTTGAAAAACACACCTTCATTAAGTTATTTGTAAATAACATGGTAAAACGCACACCATAGACCTTATAACCCATTTACGAATAACGTGTGTAAGTTTTGGACGTGGGAGAGAGATTGTTAAAAAAATAACCCGGCCGACTTCTCTACAAATCATGTGGTAATATATACTGCGCATGCGTGGTAACTTACTTATACCGAGGGTATGTTTTACTAATAAGAAAACATACATATGCATGTGGCAAAAAGGTTGGATATGCTATTTTTATGCCCCGGTAATTTATGTGTTAATAGGGTGATAACTTATGTCTCAAAAGGGTGTTGACTTACATAGCACACACGTGGTAATTTTTGACCCAAAAAAAAAATTCGGCGAAACATTATCGATATGGGATCTAGTTTCAAAGCTCTCGTCGCCGCATATTTTTTATGTGAAAACAATATTTTGATCGGACTGACATTTTGAGTTACAAAACATTTTGAAGTTTTGAAATACAAAAGAATTTAGAGTGATTTCATCAATTTTGTCTTACATGCATGCATATGATTAACCTTTTCAATTAGTGTGATACATACGCACATGCATGTGGAAGAAACAACGAAACATGCATGCACTCGACTCGCATGGCTCGCTTCAGCCAATATCCGAGGCGATCGGGTCTGATGTTAAGAAACATAATGTTTGGTAGTTTATGAAGGTCTAATTTATGTACAACAGCCATTGATAAGTCTGATTGAAGAAAAAAATGTTCCAAATATTCTCAGATAACCTATGTGTAAAAAGCGTGGTAAGTTACGTATCACAGGGCTGATAATTTTTTAACGTAAAAAATAGTTAATTGAGTTGGTTAGAGCGCCGGGTATCTAGAGTAGAGATCGTGGATTCAAACCCTTATGCACGTACTTTCTTTTCTTTTTTCATTTTATAATTGTGACTTGGAAGGATACAGTAGTAAATAAATACTGTATCAAATAGCTCAACTTCCCTTGTAGGAGCAAAAGCCGTCTAAGATGAGTTGGTCGCCGGAATAGCCCCTGTCATGGGAGATTGTGGTTCGACTCGCACTTCTTGCAATTTTTTTACCACGCTAGAAAAAATAGGAGGACGTGGTGGTAACAGGAAAACAAACGAACGGGAGAAGTGGATTGTACGGGGTGGGCTGGACTCGTTCAGATGTATAGCTAAGGTCCGAACGTTAGGAAGTTATCGCAGTCCATATTTGTTTTGCCCGCAAACTGGTGTCAATTATTTTATATTTTGCAATGTGACACGACAAAATTTGATTTTTTTTTTTTGTTTTGCCAAAATCACGGGCTATGAAGATGGGGGTCACATTCTCCTGAAGTGCAAGTTCGTGAAAAAGGTATGGAGAGCCATGGGCTTAGAAGCAGTGAGACTACAACTGATTAGACAAACTGTTGTGGAGGCTATTTGTTTGATTAAGTCGGAAGTGAAGAAGGTTGTATGTGTCTTGTTGTGGAACTGGTGGACAGCTTGTAATAAGATCAATGCCGGGGAGAAAGGAGAAACTATGGAATTATGCTATCTGATCCGGAAGCATCTCTTGGATTTTGCAGGTGTAATTGAACCGGCAAACCAGCCGCGGAGTGAGGTAGCGAGACGTGGGTATGGTGCAGCTGAATCCTTACTTTTTTTTTTAGGCAAACTCCAAAGCTTTATTACGTTGTTACAATGTTTACATGGACGAAAGAGAGTCCGTCCGGCTGACCCAACCAAACATGTTGGCCAGCCGGAAGGGATAAAGCATGCTTCACGAGCTTGTGAGCTTCGATATTCGAGCTCCTAAATTCGTGGCAAAAATTACACAAAAGGAAATTTGATCTATGCTCTATTATTTCATGTATGATCGCACCATATGCTGTAGGATTGTTGTCTCGGATGTCCTCGACCACCACCTTCGAGTCGGACGCCACTTGTATAGTTGAAACATTCAGGTCATCCGCAAGGGCCAACGCCTTCCTGATCGCCATGCACTCAAGAGTGGCCGGATCGGAAATGCCTGCAAAAACCACAGCCGATGCTCCCAAAAAAAGGCCAGCAGAGTCTCTTGATATTGCCGCTACAGAGCCGTGTCTACTACCCCTCCCCACTGCAGCATCTACATTCAGTTTTGTCAGCCCTGTTGGTGGGGGAATCCAGCTCGTCGGGCGAGGAATAGGGTTGCCATCCTGCCTCGTTTTAACAGTTTTGATAGCTTCCAGTTCCCTTATGTAAGACTGAATAAACCCATGTACCTCAAAAGGACTTTGGTATATTTGCTCATGGATCGCCTTTCGGCGCGCTCCCCACAAGGCCCAGAGTGTGACCACGAGTGTTGTAAAACTCTCCTGGGATAGCGCCTCGTGCATGGCGGAGAGCCATCTCTTCACGTCCCCTTCTTCATTCTTACTCAGTGCATCGATGATATGCTCAGATAACAAAGCCCACGTACTCCGGGAAACCATGCAGTTTAGCAAAGAATGTCTCCAAGTGTCTTCCGCTCCGCAAAGGACGCACGCTGGCGTGTCCACCATGTTCCGATGATGCAAGAGTGCCCTTGTTGGTGTGGTGTTCTTCGCAAATCTCCATAGGGACACCTTAAGCTTCGATGGTACGTTAAAACCCCATAGCTTTGTCCAGATCTCACTATCAGCTTGTGAATGAGACGATCCCCCTTGCTCATATAGCCATGCTTCTCTGCTTAGTTTCTTCTGGTGGATCATGTGATAAGCAGTTCTGACAGAGAAAATACCCCGTCTGTCCTCACTCCATGCCCAAAAGTCCTCAATCTGTCTAGTGCAGAGAGGAATCTGCATGATAGTTTCCGCATCGATTGGAACAAAAGTAGCCCGAACTAGTTGCTTAGTGCAGAGAGGAATCTGCATGATAGTTTCCGCATCGATTGGAACAAAAGTAGCCCGAACTAGTTGATCATTCCACGAGCAAGTAGTGTTGTTGATGAGTTCAGACACTTTTTGAGGAGGATGTTGAACCAGAGAAGTTAATGGTCGCTTCATGTGTGTGCGAGGTAGCCAGTTATCGTGCCAGATGTCCGTGGTTTCACCGTTTCCAATTCTTCTCACAAGTCCCTGCACCATGATATCTCGCCCATCCAGGATTGCCCGCCAAATTTGTGATGGATGATTCCCAAGACTTGCTTCAAAAAGAGGTACATCAGGGAAGTAAACCCCCTTGAGAATGCGGGCGCTCAAGGATGTAGGGTTTTGTAGCATCCTCCACGCCTGCTTCAACAGTAGGGCAAGATTGAAGATCTCCAGATCCCTGAAACCGAGGCCGCCTAGATGCTTTGGCTTTGTCATCTCGTCCCAGGCTACCCAACTCGGCTTGCGTTTTCCTCCCTTGCTCCCCCACCAAAACTGTCTGATCAGGGAGGTAATATTCTCACATAAACCTCGTGGGAGACGGAAGCAAGACATCGAAAAAGCCGGTATTGACTGAGCCACCGATTTGATAAGAACAACTTTGCCCGCTGAAGATAACAGTTTCTCCATCCACCCTCTTATCTTCTCCCACACACGATCTCTCAGATATCTGAATGTGCCATTCTTTGAGTGCCTCACATCAGTAGGCATCCCCAGGTACCTGTCACTGAGCGATTCATTCTGAACGTTTGAAGTGTTCTTGATACTCTCTCTCATGGCTTGTGGACATCCTTTACTAAAGAAAATAGAGGATTTCTCATGATTTATCTGCTGTCCAGATGCCACACAGTAACTCTCCAGCAAGTTTGATACTGCCACAGCCCCTTCAACACTCGATTTAAACATCAGCAGGCTGTCGTCAGCAAAAAGGAGATGGTTCACGGCTGGCGCCATGGATGCCGCCTTGATCCCTTCTAGCTGAGACGATGACGAACTGGATTTCAGTAGACACGAAAGGCCCTCCTCTGTGATTAAAAAGAGATATGGGGATATTGGATCTCCCTGCCGAATACCTCTGGATGGGTTGAAAGTGTCAAGCCTCTCACCATTGAAAAGTACTGAGAAGGATACTGACTGAACCATGCTCATTACTATCTGAACCCAAGATGGGGAAAAGCCAAGCTTTATCATCATCGCCTGTAGATAATCCCACTCTAGTCTGTCGTATGCCTTCATCATATCGAGTTTAAGCGCACAAAAATTGTTAACTTTGGCCTTGCTGCGTTTCATAAAGTGAAGACACTCATAAGCACTGATAATATTGTTTGTGATATGCCTGCCTGGCACAAAGGCTGATTGTTCCTCTGAAATGATGTCCGGAAGAATCATCTTCAATCTGTTCGCAATCACCTTGGATGCAATCTTATATAATACATTGCATAAGCTGATGGGTCTAAACTGAGTTAGCATAGTTGGGTTCATTACCTTAGGGATGCGAACCAGGACCGTATCATTGATGCTTTCCGGACTTTTGTCACCCCGAATGATCCTGAGAACCGCCTCCGTTACCTCGGCACCGCACAGATCCTAGTGATGCTGATAAAAGTGAGCTGGGAAACCATCGGGCCCCGGTGCCTTGGTCGGAAACATCTGAAAGAGAGCTGCCTTTACTTCTTCTCCCTTGTATGGTGCGACCAGTAGCTCATTCATCTCCGTTGTGACCTTGGTTGGTACACAATTTAGAACTGCTTCCATATTGTTTACACCTTCTGATGTATACAGGGTTTCATAAAATTGGTGTACCATTGCTTTGAACTCATCTGGATCATTTGTCAAGACTCCAAGGGAGTTTTGTAACGCCTTAATCATATTCTTCTTCCTGCGGATGCTTGCTCTCAAGTGGAAAAACTTTGTATTTTTGTCACCGGATGTTAGCCACTCAATCTTGAACGCTGCCTCCATAATATTTCTTCCCGATGGTAAAGTTCAACTAGATTCTCATTTATCTTGAGCTCGACGTGTGACGGAGCCCTTCGGCTAGGATCAGCGCGCAGCTTCTCAAGCTCAGATTTCAACTTTTTGATCTCCTTTCGAACGTTTCCAAAGGTCTCATTATTCCACCGTCCCAAGTCCTGGGATATAGCTTGCAGTTTAGCCCGAAGTTCCACCACTCTATTGCTTGTTCCCCCGCCTGTCCATGCTGCACTGATTGTGTCTCTCCACGATTCGTGGCCTTCCCACATTACTTCATACCGGAAAGTTTTCGGCTGCCTGCTCCGTGGCTGCTCTCTATTCAGACGCAGCAAAATGGGGCAATGATCAAAGGACGCTGCCGTCAAGTGTGTCAAGTCTGCAAGGGGAAACCTTGCGCGCCAATCAGGATTAGCTAGGGCGCGGTCCAGCCGTACCCTCGTGTAGGATCCCCCCCTCACCTTCTTTTCAAAGGTCCAGAAACGACCCACATAACCAACATCTAGCAACATGCACACGTCAACCGCCTCACGAAAATTCTGTATCTGTGCATTGCTCCTTTGCCCAACTCCTTCATGCTCGTCGGGATGTAGAACTTCATTAAAATAGCCAAGGCAAAGCCAAGGTAGACTGCTGGAAGTGCTAATATTTTTCAAAGTGTCCCAAGTTTTATATCGAAGATGTGTCTGCGCTTCGCCATAAACCACAGTAGCTCTCCAAGGCTCAAGGCCTCCCTCCTCAACAGAACAATCAACATGGTAGTCCGAGTAACCAAGGATTTCCAACTTTATTTCATTGTTCCAGAAAATACCGATACCTCCACTTCTACCACGACTATCAATAGCAAAACTATGATCATAACCAAAAGTACCTGCTAATGCTTCTACCCTCGAGCCTTCTAACTGAGTTTCCACGATACATAAGAGGGTAGGGGAAAATTTGTTCGGAACTCGCGAACCTCTCGAACTGTCGCGGCTTTACCCACGCCACGGCAGTTCCAACATAGCGCACTCATTGGGCCTGGCGGTGCTCCTCGAAGGAGCCCGCCAAATTCTTCACTCTTGAAGTTGCAACCTCGGTATCTTCCTCCGTCTTCTTGGTTCTCATCATATCTCTATGTGGCGGTGGGCTAACAGCAGCCAAGGCTGCTGGCACAATTGCCAGCGGGTTCACAGGCTCCCCTGCAGATTCAGTGCTTTGAGGCATGGTGACTTTGGCTCCCAGCTCGGCTGCCGCATTTCTCTTTCTGTTCCAGTCCTCCATCTCCGCATCACTGGCCCCCCTGCTTGGGTCTCCCACTTGATATGCAGTATGAACATGTTGATCTGTCGCATCACCCCGGCCTCCCCCTGAACGGGGACTGGATCGGCCGCCTGATCGGCCTCCTCTCCTTCCGCCCCTCTGGCTGCGGCCTTCTCCTGGACCACGACCAGAACGCATGGCCCAGCTGGCATGGAGATCCTTGAAAACAATCGACGATGGAGGGTGGATGCCATTGTCGTGTTCCTTATATAGGTGACCTAGCATGCCACAGACCGCGCACCAGTCCGGTAGCTTTTCGTACTTTACTCTGTAAATCTGCCTCTTCCCATCTCTTATCATAGATACAACGTTCTTGAGGGGTTTATGGACATTGATGCTGACCCAGACTCGATGAAAATTTCCCACAAAGTCATGTGAGTTCGGTTCTAAGAAAAGAACTTCTCCCACTTTTGCTGCCAACGGAGCCAGCAGATGAGCATACAGTTCTGGGACATCATGGATTTGAATCCATACCTTGATTGTCTCGAGCTTTACAGTGGAGGGCTTCGTGATTCCATCATACGGCAGCAGGATCACCGCGTCCCCCCTGAAGTTCCAAGGGCCCTCGTTCATGACTCTCTCCCAATAACCTAGGCAGGTGAATTGGACAGTGTACAAATTTTCCTCCAGAGGTTTGAACTTAGCCTCCTGCGCGATGTCCCATGCCGATCTCATGTTTCTATAAAACCAAGTCTGGCTATAGCTCTTCGTCGTGTTAACCCTAGCTAGGGCAACCCATCTCGGCCCCTCCGGCGGCGCGACTTGCTCGTCGAAGATCACATCATCCAGATCCTCCTCTCTCAGTCCCAGCTCTTGCATCATCTTTTCAACTTCAGTTATCCCCGAAGAACTTGAGCCCCCGGAATTCGCCATTGGATATCTCGCCCGAAAAGAAAACAGATCGGGCTTGGTGTGTGAACCCTAATTTCCGCCGCTATCTCCCCCGACGCGGGCGTGGAGACAGCCTTGGTGGCCACCCCCCGCACAACACCGGCAGGAGAAGGGGTTGATCGGCGGCGGTAGGGGACTCAACGGCGGCGAGAGTCGCCCCGAGAGAAAAAGAGAAACCCAAACGAGAGGGAAAATAGCGGGCTATGGGAAATAGCGGCGGGCCTTCAAATCAGCTATAGCGGCCTAAAGCGAGCTATAGCGGGCTATTTGTGAAGGCGACCATTTAGCGGCACCCTGCTGAAAAGGCTATAGCCCGCTGGCTATTTAAAACTATGCTTGTTTGGGGGGGAGGATATGCCAGTTTCTGTATTAGACTTGGTAGCCAGCGATATTGCTGAGCCCAGTGGTTAGAAATTTGTTTAATGGTCAAAAAAATCACAGGATTTTTTGTGAAATATGTAATTGTACAGAAATAATTTCCTTTGGCAAATTTATTTTCACGACCTTGCAATTTTAATTTTTCTTATCCATGGCAAATTGATTTTTGAAGGGAATAGCGAGTGGGATTTGGTCGTTGGGGCCTGCCACTGCCAGGCAGTTGGGTTCGGTAGTGGGGGTTCTCCCACATCGATGGAATATGTGGCTAGGATTCCGTTGATAACTGACGACAGCGTCCCAATATTTTGCCGCTGATCAACTCCGACTTGTAGTAGGATGATGATTCAGACTGATTGATTTCCCTTTTTCTACGGATTCAGTTTTGAATTCAAATTGCAGGGATCGGCGACGCCTTTAAATAAAAGTCATCCAAGATTCCAAGGGTTCAGATCCACGAGACCTCGTCCGCTCTTTTCGTCGTGGGCAGGAAAGAAATCACGTACGAGAAGACCACGCGAAAGGATGCCAAAGAGGGGGCGGGACGATGACGAGGAGCAAGGAGGAAGAAGAGCTAAGCCAAAGCGAAAGCCAAAGCCAAAGCCGCGGGAGGCGCTCTACCTCGTCCTCGACGACTGGCACTCCGGATACACCATACGAAAGGTGAACCTGTTGCCCGGCGGGAACAACCATGAGCAGACCTATTCTTCCCCTCGCCCTTTGCCCAAGCCTTTCAACCGGCTGACGGCGCCGCGCGGGTACCCCAAGCACATCACGTCGGCCTTCGGCGCCCGGATCCTGGCGATGCACGCCAGAGACACATGCTGCACCTTCGGCCCATCTACCTCCCCGTCGGCACAAAGCTGCTGGACGGTCTACTCTTCCCCATGCTGGACGTCCGCTCGCGGGGCTTCACCTTCGGCCCCGGCCAGCGGCATACTCTCAATCCCATCGATCTACCTCCCCGTCGGCACAAAGCTGCTGTTCACCCTCAGCATGGGCGCCTTCGAGATGCTTCGCTTGGAGGAGCGCCGCCCCCCGCCGCCGGATAGGTCATGCGGCATGGAGTGGTCGTGGGAGGACCTCCCCCAACAGCCCTTCCATGCCTACGACGTCGCGTCCTACTCCGTGCACGCTGAGAAACACACCTTCCTCGTCAGCACCAAGACGGAGGACGACGATGTCACCGAGGCCACCTACGCCTTTGACACGGTGAAGCTCGCCTGGAAACTGCTCGGCAACTGGGCGCTGCCCTTCGACGGCCGCGGCCACTTCGACCGGCGCCTCGAGGCCTTTGTGGGGCTCTCCAAGGGCCCGGACACCTTTGGCCAGCTCTGCTCCTGCCAAGCGCCCAGCTCTGCCTACACCGCCGGTCATGAAGAGCAGTGCGCTCCCCCTCCGCGGGTGCTCTGCAAGGAGAAGCTCTTCAGCCAGGACCCGTCCCATCGGCATGTGAGCGCCACCCTGCTCTACATGGGGCGCGAAAGCAAATTCTGCCTCGTAGAGTGCCTCTCCGTTGATGAACACGATCAGCAGCACGTGAATGAGGACGGCTGCTGCCCTGATCAAGCCCTCATCAAGGAGGAGGGAGAAGTGGGTCTCCATGGCTGCTGTGTCTATCCTTTGACCACATTCTCTCTCAGCCGTGACACGAACGGGCAGGGCCGGTCCACTGATATTGGGGGCCCAGGGGCGAGATGACGTCGAGGGCCCTTGTTCACAAAGAATGACAAAATATAGTACATTCTATAATCCAATGGCAAAGGAAATAACCAGTACTCTTAATCTAAAAAGGACATTACAAACTACTTTTTTTTTGCGGGAGACATTACAAACAGCTTGCTTCTCTATGAATAAAAGAAAAATATATCATTGTACTAAGGAAAACATTATGGTTCCAAAAAAGATTGGTTCACACACAAACTTTTTAGAAGAGAGATTGAACCATATTTTCTGGAAGACATCAGTAGACACAGTGCTTATAAATAAAAAAGACAAGGAATAAAAGCACCTTAATATGGTCGGATATTGTTAGCTGGATCCATGGGAAGAAAAAAGGCCCTGCAGTGAACATAATTGATGATGTACTGAAGAAGCCTTTCCCCCTGCTTCCTTTCTACACGGCACTCTCTCGAATCTAATGAGTGCCTCTAGAACTAAGAACAAAACAAAATGATATGAGTGACTCTATTTTGTTGGCAGGACAAGATCAGACATGCTGAACATTGAACTCAGAGATAAACGGCAAACAGGTACCATCTCCCAGATAATTATTTGCAGGGGGGAGTAGAACTGATTAGCTGTTCGTGGAAGAATGGAGTTGCGTCGCTGTTCTGTCCATAGATGCTCAACTGCTCGTGAGTCGTGACCTTGGGAAGGAACAGGTAGCGGCGGCGGCGTAATGTAAATTTGGAAACACGAGGCGTCACAGGAAAACGATTGGAGGAGTTAGAGGTAGTGGCGCGTGAGAGGCTACAGTTTTTGTTTTTCTTTGAAAGAGAAAGGGGGCCGCAGTGTAACAACAATACCTCGGCCGGGGCCCCTACCTGCCGGGGGCCCAGGGCGAGCGCCCCGTTTGCCCGGCCTATGGGCCGGGCCTGCGAACGGGGACCTCACGACAAGCAATAGCTGTCGGGTGGAATGCTACAGAATGCCTGGTGCAACCACTAAGTCGTTCCTAGCTGAAGATCCTGTGGCATTTTGGATGTAGTAAAATGCTAAAAACATGTCATACGATATTCAGTTTCTATATATGATTATTTATCCACTACTCACTCTGTTGCATTCTATGTTTAGTTCATATGTACACTCGGACTGACTCATTCAGTGAATGTATTGCGTTAGGGGCCTGCTACGTGTTGGCCGCCGGATCTTTTAAAAAGATCCGCCGTCTTGCGAGCCGTTTGATTCTATGATTCGAGCTGTCGGTTTCTCTTCTCTAATTTTTTGCAACAATACGCTTGTTGTGAAACCTTCTTTTCTCTAATTTCCTGCAACAAGACCTTTGTTGCGAAACTTATTCTTCTCTAATTTCTTGCAACAAGACCTTTGTTGCGGAACCTCTTCTCTAATTTTCTGCAACAAGACCCTTGTTGCAAAAGTTGCAAACACATCTCCTGCCGCGTCTAATTTTCTGTAACAAGACCCTTGTTGCAAAAATTGCAACAACATTTCCGGCCGCATCGCGCACAAATACAGTCGTCTTTCGATGCCGTTGTTTCGTTGCAGAAACTTGGAGTGGACATGGAAGTACGACGTGGTGATGCAGCTCCTGCTAGCGTTAGTGGTGCTGGAATGACATTGAGGTTGTTCTGCTCCACGCCCGCGTGGCAGATCTCGCTGGATCAGGTCGCTAGGAGGCGTTTGGCGGCGGAGATCCGGCATGGATGCGCTCACGACAACGATCAACGGGCAAAGGCGCTCGGCTTTGCTGCTGGTCGGCAGTGCTCGGTTTGCAACAAACCATTTGTTTCGGTAAGGCCAACTGAAACAAGGGGTGGGTTGCAAGAACTGTACTAGGGCAAAGACTGCTTCTGAGTCATTCCAAATCAAATCCATAAACATCCGCCGGTTCAGTGATATCGTTTTCCATTGTGTTTGTTTTCAAGAAAAATCCTCGACTATTTTAGTCGACAACAAGAAGACGTCTTTGATAATTTCATCACCCTTAACGGGATGTGGTGTGTACTCAAGCTCAAATGAGCTCAGGCATACAGTAAAATCCAAAAGAAACTGAACATAAAATATAAAGAATTATGACAAAACATTGACGGTGCTCACAAAATTTCATCATGAAATGACACTTGTGGAATTCACAGCCAAAAAAAAAACCAATGCTACAATAGTATTTTAAAATCATTTTGGGGTGTTGATTTTGTGTTTTTTGTCACGACTTTCACGAATGCCATTTATATGGTGTGTGTATCCAGGTTGTAATATAGTGAACTCCCTCCATCCCATAGTTTGAAAACGATTTATATTATGGAACGTAGAGAGTATATCGAAAAAACAACATTTTCTTACCAAGGATGTTAGAAGCAACACTGTCGTTTTGTTCACTTGAGCAAAGAAAACGTTCCAAAACTCGTGAGGTTTCTTGGGAGAGTTATGCTGTTCTAGTAGTACTAGACAACGGTGGGCACCTCTGTTTCCATTGCATTACAGAGCGTAGTCCAGAAGGAAGAGCGGAGTGGAGCAGTGGCGATGGATGGAGCCAAGGAAGACGAAGCAGATCCCTCTCATGCACCTGCACCTCCTCTAGATCAGAAAGTAAGCTGCGTTACCATCCTCTCCCCCTCCCCTCTCCACTCCTCTCCCGTAGGTGTTCCTGAGTCCTGACAGATCGATTGATTTGCGGACGAGTTGCTGTTAGGATAATCCCGACTTGGAGTTAATGTCGAGTCAGTTGCTTAGCCGGGTTATGTGGATCAAGTAGCTGTGTTGCTTGGCCGGTGCGTTGCATGAGACGTGGGTGCGTGTGCATGGCGTGGTTAGTTAGTGTGTGCTGCGTGCTTGGAATTAGTGGCCGGGTGTGCCGGCTGGGTAGTGCGTGTGCACCTAGCTATAAAAGCCCTCCGTGTGTACTGCTTGTAGTTGAGCCGGTCTGTTGCCTCGCCACGGTGACGGTATGTGCCGAGCCGAGGGAGAGGGGCCTAAGGAAGATGTAGTCTCCGTCGGAACCGTGGTATGCGCCCGGTTGATGTGAGAGTTCTTCCAGGGTTGTGCTGCGTGTGTACCTTCATGTACGTGTGTTTGAGCAGTTGAGTTGAATAGAAATCAACATACAGGCCGTTCATGCGGCGGGGCATTTGTGCGCCGGAAAAAACCAGTGTGCACCTTCTTCCACCTTCGTCCGAGCAAGTGAGAGAAGATGAGTGGCGAGCTGGTCCAGGGTTTGTCCCAACAGTAACTCACATTTCACCGGTTCCTCTTTGTTAGAAGGGATTAGAGAGTGTTTGGTGGAATCGTTATTTATTGCTTGAGCCTTGTGGGCATATATATAGAGGTACAATGATCAACTTGAAGTACTCCCTCCGTCCCAAAATTCTTGTCTTAGATTTGTTTAAATACGGCTGTATCAAGTCACGTTTTAGTATTAGATACATCCATATCTAGGCAAATCTAAGACAAGAAAATTTTGGGACGGAGGGAGTACAAGACAAGCCAGAACATATCATAGTCTATCTCATATTTTCTAACTAAACATAATACTCAACCCCCCCCCCCCTCCCCCCGGAGTCTCAACGATAGTGACACAGAGTCGCATATGGTGAGATTGGAGAAGAATCCGAAGGCAAACTGACGGACACCGCCCCGCAGTTGTAACGATCGATGCATCGCGAAAGCCGTGGCTGGAGAGGAAACCGAGGAGGTTGCTCAAGCAAGGTGTTAGCCCTTTGTGCTGATGTCGATGTAGCCAAGAGCATAGGGTGGTGTAGCCGTGCGAAAAACGCCGTGGTTGATGACGAGTCAGGGTAGCCGGTGCCGAGGAAGTCGTTTTGGAGCCACGGGCGCAAGGAGGCGCCGAGTTAGTCATGGACGCAAAGCTATCGAAGTAATAGTGCGCTAGGAAGAAGACATTGATGATGCGTCACGCCGGGTTTGCCAAGCTCTGGGACACATCGTGGGTGAAAGCACGCACCGGTGTTGCCAGCACCGCCATGGTTTTAAATAGCAGATAAAGGGTTGGTAGCGGATTGGGGTTCGCGTAGCGGAATGCGGATAGCGGGTGATACTGCGGGCGCTATGTCCGCGTTGCGGATTTGTAAAAGCACTAGATTATTGGTTATATTTCTAGATCGTTAACAAAAAGTAATGATATTTAATTTGAGCAATAGCAAACGCTATTGCGCTAGCGCTACTGCGGACGCAATAGCGGATGCTATCTCCGCTATTTGAAGCTATGAGCACCGGGCATGCGTAGATAGATGAAGACGAAATTGACGAAGCGTCGCACCAGGCTTGCCAGGCCTGGGAACACGTCATGGACGAAAGCATGCGTCGGTGTTGCCAGCACCGGGCATGCGAAGACTGGGACCTACACAAGCTGAACGCCATGTCAGAGAAGTCGGAGGGGCCAGCAGAGAAGGACTCGACGACGGTTGCGGTGCCAATCGGCATGGGGCCGATGTCATCAATGGTGGTAAGAGTAGACGAAGTGGTCGGCGAAGATGACGGCGACGGGCTGGTGCAGGACGAAGACGAAGGGGGTGGACGGGCGGCGGCGGCTATGATGTAGCGTGACGACGGCCGAAGAAGAGCGCTGGCGGCGGCCTGACAGCGGCGGCAGCGGCTAGGTTAGGAGCGCGGCGGCGGTGCTCGAAGTAGGCGAAGAACCCGACAGCATGATGAAGACCGGTGCAGACAGTGGTGTTCCCGCGCCAAGGGAGGCTGCGTGGCGCTTCAAACATGCCTCAAACGCCCGGGCTGACCGGCACCCCCATATCCAGCCCAAATATGGGACGGATATGGGGCGCCCGAGCACGTCGGACCCGGCCCATGCTGGCCCACCCGACCCCACTTATATCCGTCCCTATCCGCTCGCCGGAGCAAACCCTAGCCACTTCAGTCAACTCCCCTCCACCACCCGAGCTCACCTCTGGCGGTTTCGCCACCATGTCAGGCAGTGGATCGGATTACGACCTGCCCGGATTCGTCGAGGCCCATATCGCGGTGGAAATGGTGGTGGTGGAGGTGGCTGATGCGGCGGCGCGGACGACCGCAGAGAAGGAAGCCATCCGCACCTGCATTGTGAAGAGACGGCAGCGGAGGAACACGTGCACCCTCGCCCGAGAGCAGAATCGAGCAGTTCATGCCATGGCCGGACTGCCATTGAAGGAGGACATCGGGACAGCTCCCGGCGACGAGCAGATCCGACTCGATCCGTACTCCGTCTTCGACGGTACTTCCGCGAAAAAGCTGTGAAGGGCAAGGGCAGCCGTGAATGAACTCCACCATAGCTAAACATGTCAATTTTTGGTAGTCCGATGACATATTTAGTATAGTGTGATAGAGTAGCCGGACGCCACCCTGCTGTACATGGGACGCGAGAGCAATTCTGCCTCGTAGAATGCCTCTCCGTGGATGAATACAATCAGCAGCACGTGAATGAGGACGATTGTCGTCCTGATCAAGCCCTCGTCAAGGAGGAGGGAGATGTGGGTCTACACGGCTGCTGTGCAATGATGCTGCTGTGTCTATCGTCTGACCACATTCTCTCTCAGCCGTGACACGGACGGAGACCTGACGACTCGCGACATCTGCCGGGTGGAATACTACAGAGTGCCGGATGCAAGCACTAAGTCGTTCCTAGCTGAAGATCCTGTGACATTTCGGATGTAGTGAAATGCTAGAATCATGTCATATGATATTCAGTTTCTATATATGCTTATTTATTCGCTCGCTCTCTGTTGCATTCTATGTTTAGTTAATATGTACACTCAGACCAATTCATTCAGCAAATGTATTGCGTTATGTTTTCAAGAAAATCCTTGACTATTTTCATCGACAACAAGAAGACGTCTTTGATAATTTCATCACCCTCGACGGCGCGTGGTGTTTCTGAGCTCAAGCTCAAATGAGCTCGGGTGAACTGTAAAACCCAGAAAAAGTCAAAGCAAAATAAAAAAATTCTGATTTTTTTTATGACAAACATTGACGGTGCTCAGAAAATTTCATCGTGAAATGACATGGCAAAAAAGAAAACAATGCCCCAAAAGCGTTACTTCCACAAATGTCATCTCATGATGAAACTTTGCAGGCACTCAAAATATCTGTTAAAATTCGCCACAAAAAAATTCATATATTTTATAATTTTCAATATTTTTAGATTTTACTGTTCATCATGACACTGGTTCCCAACCGGTTTTGGGGTTGCTGATCCATAGTGAGAGAAAAGGTATCAGTATTAAATTATTGTAGCTGAATGAAATGTTTCTACGAATGCCAAAGAAAGCTACCGACGCTGGCATATTGAGAGGGTGAGGCAAACCAAACCATACGATCTAAAAATTAACTATAAACCAGGATTTTTATTCTTTTATTTTTCTTGTTTCTTTTTATTTATTTATTATTTTATTAAATGCGTGATTATTTTTTCAAATGGGAAACTTCCTTCAAATCCGTGAACTTTCTTAGTGATCCTTTCCTCAAATTCACGAACTTCTTTGAATTTTTTGTGAATAGTTTCCCTTAAATTCATGAATTTTTTTCCCTCAAATACGTGAACTTTTTAAAATCCATGAACAACTTTTCCAAGTTTTGTGAACCTTTTTCCTCAAAATCGTTGGCTTTTTTTCAGTTCCGTGAAAGACGTGAACGTTTTCCAAATTCATGAACTTTTTTCAAACCCACTTTTTTAAAGGTCAACAATAAATCAACAGTCAATGATTATTCATGAACTTTTTCCAAATTTACAAACATTTTTCAAATTCGTGAATTTTTCTAATTTGCAAACTTTTTAAAATTTGTAGTGAACTTTTTCGAATTTTCCCTTTTCATATTCTTGAACCTTTTTCTTCTATTTTTTCTTTGTTTTTCGTACTTTTTGCAGAAGTCAACGATCCATCGGTCAACCAATGGAACAGGCAAGCGATCGAGCGTCGTTGGGCCGAGACCTGCCCGTGGCATGCTTGAGCTCCATCCCACCTTCTTGGCACTCAAGGTGCAGGATAGGAGGTCTCGGCCTAGCCTCCTTAGTAGTTCTCAGTTTTGTCCATGATATCTAACTTTCGTCATTTTTCTCCTCCACCACTCGCCCCATTATCACAAAAGCCCAAATGGAGCCTTGCCGTTGGGTCAAAGCAGTTGAACGTTACCTGCTCAGATGCATGGGCTGCATATCTTTGGACATGTGGGCCGTGTATGATAGGTGGGCCGTTGCCGTGACCGCTAATGACCGTTAATTACAACTAGAAGATTATATCTTTCGTGACACTGAGAAACGGAAGCGTGTTGGTAACAGGAGGAACTCTCCTGGCATCACAATGTTGGTCTTTTCAAGCATGTCTATAAACTTTTATAAGACGTAAAACGTCTTACAGAAGTTTATAGAGGGAGCACTTGATAAACCAAAAATAAACAAACAAGAAAAATAAATATTGATATGCATTGGAAGTATTGAGGTCATTAATTGTTATTACTTACTGTAATGCAATTGTGGCCTCCATTTGTATTTACTAGCAATGTTATAATTGCGATCATTCGTTGTTTCGTAGTTTGATTTCCCCTTTTTGTGATGATAGTTGAATGTCCTAAGCAGTTATTTCTCAATGTCTATATCAATGCAGAATAAATTGAGTCAGATGAAATCCCTTATACATTATCATACCTCGAAATTTCTCAAGTATTTATATTTCTAATTTTCTTAGGGTGAACGGGTGCGGCAAAGCACGCCTCTATGATGCAGTAAGGCACAAAAGACACCAAGCAACAAATATGCGGAGCAAATAGGTGTTACAAAGCTTATTTCATATGTCACCAAGCAATCATGCATGCGCCAATACACATACGATTACAATCAGAGAGGAAAGCCAACCACCAGATATATATACTTAAAATAAATATTGATATGCATTGGAAATATTGAGGTCATTAATTGTTATTACTTACTGTATTGCAATTGTGGCCTTCATTTGTATTTACTAGCAATGTTATAATTGTGATCATTCGTAGTTTGATTTCCCCTTTTTGTGATGATATTTGAGTGTCCTAAGCAATTATTTCTCAATGTCTATATCAATGCACAATAAATTGGAGCGATGTTATCATAGCTCCAAATTTCTCAAGTATTTATATTTCTAATTTTCTTAAGGTGGACGGGCGCGGCAAAGCACGCCTCTATGATGTAATAATAAGGCACAAAAGACACCAAGCAACAAATATGCCGAGCAAATAGGTGTTACAAAGCTTATTTCATATGTCACCAAGCAATCATGCATGCGCCAATACACATACGATTACAATCACAGAGGAAAGCCAACCACCAGATATATATACTTAAAAGTCGAAGTCGAAGTCGGGTTCCTCTACCGAACCGCCATCGTCTAGATTAATTGAGTTGAAGAGATCAGCTATCGCTTCTCCAGTATCTATCGCGTCACTGATATGCCCGCTGACAGACAATGTGCGCTGGAATTTACTCGTGGACGTCTGGTCTCTCCCGCGACCATCATCCTCGTTCTTGCTGCAGGCACCCAGTGGATTTGCGCAGCATGGGTGGAGGCACAGCTTGCTGCTGTGGTAGTGGAATCCCAGCACGGCGTTGCCACAGGCGTCGCACACCAGCCTGCTGCCGTCCTTGGGACCCTGGAACCGGAGCTCCAACTCAACGTTCTTAAGCAACGGGTGTACAAGCTTGGTTCCTTTGTCCAAGGCGCACTGCTTGTGGAGGTCAAAGTCGCATGCATGGCACCTGTAACTCTCTCCCGCGCCACCCTCACGGCAGCCGTCGCACACGAAATTCCAGGAGTCAGACGCGTACAACGTCAGCATGTGTTCCCAGTGGGCGGAGTGGGAGATCAAGCCCGAGGAGGCCATGATCTTGGTCCCTTGGCCCCAGGCGCACTGCTTGTGGAGGTCAAATTTGCAGGCCCGGCACCTGTACCTCTCGCCCAACCCGCTCTTACCGCAGCCGTTGCACCCGAACTTCCAGTAGTCAGTCGCCTCCAGCGACAGCTTGTGCCCCCAATGGTCGGGGTGCGAGATTGAGCGTGGGAAAGCCATCATCTTGGTTCCTTCTTCCAAGGCGCACTGCTTGTGGAGGTCGAACCTGCAGGCCCGGCACCTGTACCTCTCGCCCGCGCCACTCTCACGGCAACCGTTGCACACGAACTCCCAGTACTCAGTCGCCTCCAGTGACAGCCTGTGTCCCAAGTGGGCGGCGTGGGAGATCGAGTCTGGCAAAGCCATGCTCTTGTCCAAGGCGCAATGCTTGTGGAGGTCGAAGTCGCATGGATGGCACCTGTACCTCTCGCCCCCGCCGGGCTCACGGCAGCCGTCGCACCGGAAGCTTTTCCCTGTGTCCTGCAGCCATAGCTTCTCACCCAAGTGAGCCAGGTGGGAGATCGAGGCCGGCAAAGCCATGATCTTGCTTCCTTCCTCCAGGTGTACTTCTCTAGATTAGCCCAGCCAGCTTCTTTGAGAGCTAAAAAACATATCATGAAAATAATTTCACAATAATAGATAGATCAATGCATCCATCAGTGATGCAGAATGAAAAAAGTTCACAAGAATTGACCTAAAAGAAACGCAAACTAGAAAAAACCTAAAGTCTAACATCAATAAAAGAAGAACAAAGCCAAAGACCACTCGCAAAGACAAAGGCAAAACCCTACAACAACTAGTATATCATATATTCTCTGCGATTTGTTTTGATCAACAAAAAACACTAGCATTTCATCTAGTATAGTCTAGATTTGGAAGTTCCAAGATATGATAAGTACAAAACTACATAGCCGAAGGCCGGTGGCCGGGTGATTCATGGTTCCAAAAGTATTAATTCCCGAGAGAGCTGAGCACTAACCTGGAAGATGTGTCGTAATCGACCGATCGGTGCACTTCTCAGAAAATTAACATGCATCCAACAAGTGGGCGTACGAGAGGGGCACAAGAAGAGAAGAGACCTATCTGCTTTTATACAAGAAAAGGAATGAACACCTGGCAGGGTAAGATAAGGAATGGTTGGCTACAGATGACCGGCTGACTGGTTCAGACGTCAGTAAACCGCAACAGAACATCGTTTTCAGTTTCAGTTTCCTGTCGATCAACAAACCACACACATCTGGATTGGTATTAATCGGACGTAACATACACGTACATATATATCTGGCTGGTATTGCATGCGTGCATGCTAAGTATTTCGGTGATGGCGACTGGTCTCTTTGAGCCAGTGTGTATAGTCTAGTTGACTTGGACGAGAGAAAAGTACTAGTACTAGTAAACACAGACCACTTGCCTGTAGCCGTCCGGGGTGCCGTAACGGTAAGGCAAGGTCGGCTTGCCTCTGCTCCCTATGTCGTCGCGTTCATGGTGGAAGACAAAAATGTGACACTATAGCATGCAACGGATTCCACCTACGGACTCCTTTTTTAGAACCGCTCCTTGTATTTATTCATTCAAGTGGAACATCTCTGATTGAGCAGGGTCAATCAGGAAATCAGGGATAACATCCATATTACAAGCATTGTGTAAAAAAGCGAATGCCTAGCACATTGGTGAGCCACAAAATTGGCCTCCCGACGCACAAAGACTAGATCAAATCCCTCAGAGGACGAGAGATAAGAGTGCATCTCTCTACAAACTTGGCCTTCGACAGGCCTGTCGTCTCCTAGTGTCCATATTGTGCAAATGGACGGAAAATCCGATTCCACGATCACATGTGATAACGATCTACCATAGCAAGTTTCATAGCATCACAACAAGCTAGGATTCCGGCTATGAATGGGTCCTCCTTAGCAGGGTATTTAGAGCATCTCGCAAATAAGGAGCCCTGATCATCCCTAGCCACCACTCCGGCTCCTGCATCTCCCGTCGCTTGGTCGGTCGCCCCGTCGCAGTTCAGTTTTACCCATCCCCGCGGTGGCACCTTCTAACGTTCCTTTATGAGTTCATGTCCACTGTATCACCCCTTGGAATATCAAGTGATGTAATCAACTCATCAACTCCATTGATATTCAGTGTTTGGTATTGAGATTCTCCATATACATATTTCTATTGCTCCAAATTGCCCACATCACTGAAATAACTACTACAACATGCTCCTTCTTCAAAAAAGCAGTGTCCAATAGATCTTGCTTCCACTTCAGGGGATGTAGCCGAGGCAGCTTCATGCATAAGCTTATTAGCTTTGCCAATCAACCACTTGGAGGGAGGGAAGATCATGAGGAAGAAGACATGGTACCAAGTGGTTGATTGCCCAACACCCATAGATGACCAAGGGTGCTTTTACACGAGACGAGATATGTGGCATTGCAATTACCTGTGGCATAGTTTACCTTTGCACATGATGATACCACAGCACAATTTCTACACACGCTTCGCCGTATTGCAGAGGTCAATGAGGCTCAGGAAGCCTTCTTACATTTGTACCTCATAGCACAGAATACAAAGACTACTATATTCAGAAAACTCAGCCCAGCCATCATCAGGTAGAATCTATCCAAATGCCCTTCATTCAAGTTATCAGGTATCCACCCTGGGCTGCCTCCTCTGGCTGTGAATACTGGCACAAGGGAAAGGATAAATGAACTAAGGTAATTTCCAGCCGACATGTTAACAAGCGAGAATGCCATACATAAGCTTCGCATGCCATCTGGAGATTCATCATAGAAAACCTCAGTTAGCCCAATATTGGAGAACACCTCGGCGACGCCTAGCAGGAAGTACTGGGGTCCTTGCCACATGATGCTCATCGGAACAGCCACCTTGCGGTGCACCAAACCTTCGGCCTGTGCAATCTGTAGCCGGTTACCCTCCACCAATGCTGCTGACACCATTGAGAACATCGAGAAACATAAACCAATCCCTATTCGCTGTGGTGACGTAATGCCATTCGCTCTGCCAGTAAATCTTCTAATTACTGGAACAATGAGTCTCTCATAAATTGGAACCAGTACAATGACAGTAATTGTATCTACACACTGGAAGGATGCAGCAGGTATTTCGAAAGACCCGATGTGTTTATCCATTACCATCCCTTGCTCTATAAATGTTGAAGACATCTGTTCCAGAACCGCAGCAAACAATACCATTGCCGACCAAATTGGAAACATCCTGATCAGAATCTTTAACTCCTCTACCTGAGTGACAGTGCAAATCTTCCATTTATTATGTTGGCCAGGAGATTCACAGTCAGGTAAAGTCACAATTGCAGCTTTATCAAAGAACCTGAATGGGAAAGAAAAATGTTACCACTTTACTAATTATAGGAATCTACTTGATCAGATTGTGTTTCAACTTCCCTTAACACTGAAATAGAATAGAGAAATATTTTTTGTACGAATTTCAGCACATCCATTTGTACCACAATAGAAGTTTCACAAAAGTGTGAACGTTTTTTTCCTTTTCAGGGACTCCAATATAAGTTAAAATGTAGCTTATAATACCATATTACTAGCAAATAAACTAATCAAGTATACTTGAATGGAAATTCAAAATAGAATGAATGCATAAATTATAAACTTAAGAGTCAAAATCTCAGCAGAGTATTACTCAAGTCCAGTTGTATGCTCCAATTTCCGGCTGCCTTCGATTGCCGAGCCTTGCCCCATAAACTCATAAAGAGCTGAGGAATCACATGGCAAAACTTTATCGAAGTTCCGAGTAGCTGCAATGACAACCTGGCATAGTCTTGTCAGAGGGCTTCCTCCAGGCTTCTGAAATCTATACACGATGGAACCCAAAAAAAATGTACATACACCTAAAGTCACAAACAGTGTAGAAATTGTAAAACCCCAGAGCCAGCCTTCATGTTCTTGAACCCAGACAATAACAGTCCCAGCAATCAATGAACCAGCATTGATTGCGAAATAGTGCCAATTGAAGAAGGAGCTCTTTCTGGTTTTCTCCACATAATCGGTGTCATCAAATTGATCGGCTCCAAGAGACGTGACGCAAGGGCGCTGTGCACCATACCCTAAACCCACCATGTACAACCCAACCAAGAATATGGTGTACTGATAAGAGACAAGATGTACCCAAACAGTCCAAGCGTGAGGACCGGCTGAGATTAATTGAAGTGCTGCTGATAGAAGCAACATCATCATTCCCTAAACAACAGAATGAAGAAACAAAAAAGATAAGCAAACATGTTAAGAAAACTGAACTCGGATGTTGAATGCACATGTTAAGGTAAATAAAGATCTTTTGATCTCTTGCGATCAGGCATATATAGGTTGGTTGCTAGTTTTGTTGGGCTGTTTAGTTTTTATAGTTTCTCTTTTGTTTTGTTTTGGTAAGTGCCACCTTTATGGCTATGTTTTCGCAGGTGTTAAAGCTTTGCGCAATTTTTATGTTCTCCTTCCAATACAAAATGACACACAGTTAGATGCATGTTCGAGATAAAATAAAGTGCTGAATGCGCATATCATATCAGACCTATATATGCATAAGTGTCTTTCATCCGTCAGAACCGTCATGATATCATGTACTAAAAGTAAAGGTCTTACTCTTTCAGCGTAGCAGGGTCTCCTTTGGCAATGATTATTCAAAATATGGGCAGTCTTTGACTCTTTGTGGTTATTTTGAATCATAAATAGGCATGAATGATTTGCAGCGCTTACAATGATGAAAATCGTGCAGGCGATCAAAGCTGTCCGGTACTTCCCCAGATAAGAATCGGCAACGAAGGCTCCAACCAGAGGCGCGAGATAGCTAGTACCTTGCCAAGTTGCAACATGTCTTGCAGCATCCAAATTTGTTTCATGTAGGACTTTTGTGAGATAACTGACTAGGTTTTTTCCAATCGAAGAATACGCCAGATAACAGCAGAATGAACAGACTGCAACAAAGTAGTTTGCCTTTTGTTAGATCTTGTATTGAATACAGAAAGCGACCACAAAATTCTAGTGTCAAATTCAACTAGAGTTCCGTTCACTGACTGAAGAGACAAATTATCTTCACAAATACTGTTGGGATCGCGCTGGGTGTATAATATATGAAAGCTTGAGTGTGAAGTATATTTATATTTTTTTAAATGTTGTTCTTCAAATATTTATATTTAAAAAAAAATGCATACAAGCATCTAACCATCACAATTACATGGTCTTCCAACAGAAGGTTACTTATGCATGAGCATTGTGCTGTACTGACTGACCTATGATTAAGGAGGAGGCCTTCCAATTCCCTGTATGTTTTCTGGAAGCAGGATGCCCACCGATGCAAATAGATCCATCACCTGTATATTCTGTTGTATTCTGCACTTCGCAGTAAAGCAAAAGTAATCATAATGATAAATCTCGCCCATCGAATTTTGCGAAGATGTGGTAATAGAGAAAGGGCGGCGCGGGTGCGGATCCAGCGGGACGCGGCTATGTGTGCAGGGCGTGGCGGCGGGGCTGCGGGTCGTGACGCTGGTGGCATGGGCGCTCGTCGGTGCCGCGGCGGCTGTGCGGTGGAGGCGGAGCTTCATCCTTCGGGCGGTTCGTGCGGGGCGGTCCCAGTCTGATCCGGCCGGATCTGGCGCTGGCGGCCCGTCCGGCAGCGAGGGCTGTGGCCAGCAGGGGCATGGAGGTGTGGCGGCGGTTGGTGCGCGTCCAGGCGGGCGGTGGGCGGCTTGCTTGCTTGCTCGGCCGTGTGACGGCGCGGGCCGTGGACAGCTTGGGCCACGGGCGGCCGCCCTGCATTGGTAGGTGGTGGTGGTGGCGCTGTGGTGGTCTGGCATGATAGTCTCCTCCTTGAGGTGGTGGCTCATGGCGGTGGTCCGGGTCATTCACGGCGGCGGTTGGACTTATCCGGCGTCGGCCCGTCGGTGTGCGGCTTGTGTGGACCTCCGACCCTTCTCTTCGGGCGTCCGTCCGCTATCTTCGTGGATGGTTGGCCCTCCCCCAGCGACGGTCCATCACTCGTCTCGCACCCGGCAGGAGGACTGAGCTCATCTCGCGCCCAGCAGCAGGACTGACCTTGTCTCGCGTCTGGCAGCATGACCGAGCTCGTCTCGCGCCCGGCAGCAGGACCATGCTCGTCCCGCGCCAGGCAACAAGACCGAGCTCGTCTCGCGCCCGGTGCCGAGGACGGGGTGATGGAGGCCAGCCTTGGCCAGCCTATTGGGTCTCGGCACTGGGGGCAGCCCGCGGGTGCAAAAGGCAGGTCCTTTCCGCTCGTGTCTTTGGTCGGGGTAGCAGCTGATCTCGGGTGAGGGGGTGTCAAGGTCTTGGATGTCGGGGTGGTGGCCCTGATGGTGTCTCCGCGGGGCTCTTGGGCAGAGCCCGTGGCTTGGTGCTGCCCAGTTGCCATGTCCGTGTGGGCGGCGTGGTAGCCGGGGTGTGGTGTTCGGCGGTGGTGAATGGTGGCCGGGGTGAAAACCTGCTCTTTCTTCGGATGGACCGGCGGCGGCGGACTCGTTCCCTTCTTGAAGGCGTCGTCGCGGCTCCATTGCCCTTCATGATGCTCCGGGGGAAACTCTGATCTTCGGATTGAGCGGCGGTGGCGCTCTGGTGTCGTCTCCTTTATGAAGGTGCCGCCTTGGAGCCCACGGTTCGTCATATGTGGTTTCACCTCTTCGCGTAGTGCTAGGGATGGTGTTGCTGCGCTCAGCGCCTATGTATCTTGCCTTGGGTGTGTGTGTGTGTTGTGTGGGCGTGAGTTTGTACTGGGTGATGTTGATTGGTGCTTTATATATAAAGCATGACGAAAGCCTTTTTGGTAATAATTAATGGTGCATTCACAGGTAAATTAGTATGAACAGAGGGAGGGCTGGTATGTGCTGGTATCCAATAATTATAAAGGTACTATTATGGTTACAAACTGGGAGTAGTTAGTCTCAAAACAGATGTTCTTTGAAACCATGAGCCATCACCTGTCTATTTCGATGCTGTCAGAAACTCAGAATAGACTGCATCCATGTAAGTATGGCTAATTAAGGAGAGTATACTTCCTTTATTTATATAGATTATACTCCGTATTAAATATGAATAGGCTCATGTTTCGGAAAAAAAGAATAGGCTCACTAGTTTTTTTGAAATTTAATACATCATACTTCCTAGACAGGATTGTAAAACAAATGTGGCTCAAAGATTCTGGAAGAAGCTGAGTAGGGGTCGGATTCTGGGAGAATCTCTAGATTCTGGCAAAAGAACTAGACCTTCGTCAGGTAACTAAGCATGGAAACCGTTTGCTTAGACTTAAGACACTGTTGCAGAGAGAGAGAGAGAGAGAGAGAGAGAGAGAGAGAGAGAGAGAGAGAGAGAACGCGTACAAACCTCTTGTGATGAGCCGTCTCCGTCTAGCAGAGGGCTGCTGTCAAACTGATCCGTGGAGTCCATGGCTCTGTTCTTCTTACAGGAAGATCGGAAAAAGGTTTGGGAGCTGCCGANCGATGCTGTCAGAAACTCAGAATAGACTGCATCCATGTAAGTATGGCTAATTAAGGAGAGTATACTTCCTTTATTTATATAGATTATACTCCGTATTAAATATGAATAGGCTCATGTTTCGGAAAAAAAGAATAGGCTCACTAGTTTTTTTGAAATTTAATACATCATACTTCCTAGACAGGATTGTAAAACAAATGTGGCTCAAAGATTCTGGAAGAAGCTGAGTAGGGGTCGGATTCTGGGAGAATCTCTAGATTCTGGCAAAAGAACTAGACCTTCGTCAGGTAACTAAGCATGGAAACCGTTTGCTTAGACTTAAGACACTGTTGCAGAGAGAGAGAGAGAGAGAGAGAGAGAGAGAGAGAGAGAGAGAGAGAGAGAACGCGTACAAACCTCTTGTGATGAGCCGTCTCCGTCTAGCAGAGGGCTGCTGTCAAACTGATCCGTGGAGTCCATGGCTCTGTTCTTCTTACAGGAAGATCGGAAAAAGGTTTGGGAGCTGCCGAACAGTTAAAACTGTTTGGTTACAACTGTTACAGGAAGACCCAAAACAAGAGGAAGCAAGAGGAAGAAGATAACATGAAACGGATGGAGCTGCAGGCCGGATGATGTCTCAATCTTTGGCCCTACAATAATGCACAGAAATGATCGGTGCTCGTTCCACCTGCTTCGGACGTCGCATTCGTCGAGTATATATAGACAAACATGCTGCAGGTCGGATTTATTTTTTCCAAACCGAGGAAGAAAAGCAGCGAGCGCCGTGCACTTCTTGGCAAGGACGGGGCAAGGGAAAGCATCATTGATTCTCTACACTTGGAGCCCAGGAGTGGGACGGCTCTCCGTGTCCCCGCTCCTCCACTACCTGTCTTGTCAGAGCATATACCAAATCTGGTCCCTCAAAAGTCGATCGGCGCCTCTCATTTTGTTGCGTCCGCAGCAGCCGTCTACCTCACATTTGGCCCTTTGTATCTATGCAATGCATGCAACATAAAAAATTAACCTATATAGATCAACGAAGTACTCCCTCTGTAAACTAATATAAGAGCGTTTAGATTACTAAAATAGTGATCTAAACGCTCTTATATTAGTTTACGGAGGAAGTAGCTAGCAACAAACAAACTTTAACTCAGTAATGCAAAATTCACATATATATAAGCGGTCATCAGGAAACCAAATTAGCAAATTTGCAACGGCCGGACAACACTTCGACATAAGTAAAACTAAATAAAACGGACAAGGGTGGAGGAAAGCCCCTTCTCCTTGAGATCGGCGGTGCTGCTTTGGCACGTATATGAGCATGTGCAACAGGAGCGACCGAACAGGGCCCCAAACGCCAGAGGGCCCCCCTTTTTTTTGTTAATCAAGGTGTTAACTGAAGCATTAGGTACTAGAGTAAAGAATCACACACAACAAAAAAGGCTACTAGAGTAAAGAACGGTTAGAGATATTTTACACCAAGCCACCCTACGCATTTCTTTTTAATCACGATCCGTCAGTTCCTCTCAGCTCTCTCTCAATCTTACAGCTCTTCCAACATAGCATAGTATAGCTTAAAAAAAGCAAATTAGGTACGTGCTATCTACAAGTCTTTTAAACTTCTGGTTTCAACTGGTGTATTTTTTTTATGGAAAACTACACTGGCTGACAAAAAGTGCTATTGTTTCTTTCGTACTTGGGGCCTAATTTTGATTTGCACGGGGCCTCCGATTTCCCCGGTACGGCCCTGCCCTCCGTGTAGGCATCGGCAGCACCGTCGTCGAAGCTGGATCCATCGCTGACGTCCGAGGGGTCGTCCTAGGAGATCTGGCCAGCTAGCCTCCGGAGCAAGTGCTCCTGCTCCACGGTTTGCCGATGCGCCTTCGCCTTGGCCGCTGCAGAATACTGACAGTGAGCAGTACTACACATTCAGAACACATATTGGCTGTACAAATTCTGGTCAACTCTAAACTTACTTTGCAGCTCTGCCAATTTGATGTTGACATGTAGTCTTTGGAAAGAAGAGATCTTCTGAAGTGTCAAAAGATACTGTCCTGGGGTTGCAGTTATGCATCTTGATGACTTAATGGCGTTCTTATATTCAAAATTGCACATGCCCTGAAATGCAAAATTCACTGTTTCAAAAAAATAATAATTATTGGCTACACATTGTGTTTTTCTTGCCTCTTCCACTGTTTCATGCGAACGAAAGTAAAACATCGATGACCTCTTTCATTCCTCTGAACTGTATATATTTTGGAAACTCAAAACTAAAACTAAGTAGATTATGTATGTAGAAATTAAACACAATCCAAACTCCATGCAGAGAGGTGAACCCCGGACCTACCAGAACCTTGGCTGAAATCTGAACAAGAAAGCACCGGGCATCAAGGAGTGCAGCATCTGGCCCGGCCGTGGCAGTTCCACCAGAGACATCTGGCTCTTTAGATTCTCAAGCACCTACACATTGCCAATATTCAAACTCACTCTCCTCAGCACCACTGAAGTAACGAGAATGGTCAGAGTCCTCGGAGTCAGATGTCTGTACCTCCTCTACAAACAAAAAATCGACAGTCGTGTTCATCACCAGCGTCGCGATGCCTGTTATATGCAGAAGTAGAATAACTAATAGGGACACAGATCCAAATATTCATTCAAGTCGGGATGGATCTCGGGCCAATAACGCTCCCAGACATATGTATATCGCATCTTCGTCTTGACACCGGCACAATTTGCTCGTAGGCTACTGTCCACGATGAATTATTGCTGCAATATCGTATGTCAAGATACTCTAGGTGACTGCAGCCGCCAAGGATGGCTTTCAACCATTGGTTGTCAAGACAACCTCAAAGACCCCGGTATCATTTACTATGCCACCTAGAACTGTATGAGGAACAAAAACAGGTCCTTGGGCGTGACAAGCGCGGCGCAGAAAAATGAAAGGTGCCGGCGGATGACTACATAACTTTCACTTTGAGACAGACCACTGAGTGGGCGACAGGCACTGGATCCAGATAACCACAAACACAAAAACAACAAGTGCCTTGAAAGTCCACACGATAATAGAATAGAATGTGTCACATCCACAATCATCGTCGAAAGCAGGAGCGAGCTCAGCTGGGACCTTGGAGAAGAGGAGGTGCAGTAGCAACCGGACCACGACACGGGTGGCGCGAAAGCAACAGCCTAGGCACTAGGAGAAGCCGCTGGTAGCTGACTCAGCAGCAGGAGCTCACACATAACCTATTCTTCTCCAAGGAGATAAGATCGTGTGCTGGGCGCATGAGTGGCACCACAAGCTCCTTACCCCCCTGTCCGGAGCCCCTATAAATCCATCGGCGCCTCCGTTCTCCTCGACGAGGACGACGAGGATGAGGCCGGACAACAGTGCAACGAAGAAGTAGTTACTACTCTGCTTCGGTTCGAGATCAGAGAAGGGGCCATCGATGGCTACGTTCGCTGTCGCAGCTGTTTCCCTTCCAGGGCGCGTTGCCGGAACTCGGCGGTGCATGGTGGCGCGGGCGTCTGCGACGATGGCGGCGGCGGCTGCCGGAAGGACGCACTACGAGGTGCTCGGGCTGCGCGCGGGGGCCAGCAGGGGGGAGATCAAGGCCGCGTACCGGCGCCTGGCGAGGGAGGTGCACCCGGACGCCGCAGGCGCAGGCGGCGACGAGGGGTTCATTCATCCGGCTGCACGCGGCCCACGCCACGCTCGCCGACCCGGACGAGCGCGAGCGCTACGACCGGGACGTGGCCGGCCGCGCCGCGGCCATGACGATGCGGCGGGCGGCGGGGCCAGCGTTCCGGCGGAGGACGTGGGAGACGGACCAGTGCTGGTAGGATGGCCGGACACACGCATGCTCTGCTTTCCCATTCGACAGGCCGCCGGCCGTTTGGTTCAGACACGGCGCGGCGTCGCGGTCGTGGTCGCCGGAGGAAAAACCGCGTCAGCTGCCGCGCGCCGATCGATCCGTCTTGGACTGTCCAGATTGGGTGACGCGTGTGAACCACGCCACGGCGGGAGACGTTTTTAGAAGATCTCATGTCGTTCTATCATTAGCAAGATCAAAATATGTACTACTAGATCAATTAGTCTACTGTAAATTAACGGCTTAAAGCCCAAGGGACATGTATTCTTGGGATTCACCATAGGTCAACATACTGATCTTTCCGTGCGCATCCACCGTCTCAGTGGTCGTCATGTTTTAATCAGACTGATTAAGAGCAACCTCACTACAGTACTACTCCCTCCGTTCGGAATTACTTGTTTCGGAAATGGATGTATGCAGACGTAACGGAGGGAGTACATGTTTGCAACTTGGCTCTTGTTGCGATCGTAGAGCGGTAGCAGCATCGACCAGGGCCCGAGGCTTCAGGATATGGTGGCACGGGGTCGTGTCTACCTTGGCCCGAAGAACGGGTGGACAGGATGGCACAGGGAGGGCGAGGGCACGCTGGCTGCCAGCGGAAGAAGCTGGCGATAGGGCAAGCCGTGCGCAACATGTAGCGGGTTTGGGCATGGCTGTGGTGGCGAGCTGTGACTGCCGGAAGAAGGTGGGTGTGGGCAGGGAGAGCATGAGAGGATGGAGATGGAGAGAGGTGGGATGCGTGGGTTGGCTGGTGCGGTAGATGGTGGCGGTGTAGAAGACAACCCCGACGGCAGACACATTCATAAGTAGAGATGTTTTTTTTGCAACAAAGAGCTTCAAAAAATGAGTAGCCTCCCAAAAAAAGTAATGTTGGCAATTTACAACAAAGGGCAGGTCGCAATTGCAACAAGGCTCTTGTTGCAAAAGAGTCATATTACAGCCGCCTCGCAAAAAAAAAGAGCTGTCTCACAAAAACAAATACATGTTTTTGCAATTTGCAACAAAGGGTTTGTTGCAATTGGAACAAGGCTCTTGTTGCAGATCATCATAGATCAGCGGCTCGCGACCCGACATATCTTTTAAGAAAATCAGTCAATGGACGCATAGCACGCCCGATAGTTCTTTTGATCCGAGGAGAAATCACTGATTACTACAATCGTCCATGCGCAGTGTCAGAGTCAGAAAAATTGAATTGGAGGGAGGGGGCGAGTGATGTTAAATCAGTTTGGGAGAGCCAAATCATAGAAAATCAGGCTTTTAGCAGCAGCTAATGACTAGTTTTGCATTGTAAATCCTTGATGTGAGGGGGAGCCAGGGTCCCTGCTGCCCCGTCTCCGCCACTATACGTGCGATCATTTTCTAGATACTCTCACGTCATTACTTTGATAACATAAGGAAAGAGTATTGTGATCATATTACCAAAGTTATCTCTCGACGAGGAGATAATCATGTCTGACGATGCCACAGATCCACATCAAAATAAGACAATCGTAGTAATGTCAAGGTGAAGAAACGACAATTGATTGATGTTTTTCTTTGCATAGAATTATGCCTTTTCTGCCCTTGAGGTACCGAGTTAAGAAGCAAACAAGACTGTCGACATGCATGTCTTTGTCACTGAGTTCATATCGTTTAGAGAAAAGAAAAGAAAAGTATAAATAAGCTTGAAATAATTAGTAGGTTTCAAAAAGAAGAACCACTCACTAGATTCTGCAACCAAATTAATGACAAGGGGAAGTCCGAAAAATTGATAACTGGAGGTGCTTCCCTTGGCGTAGAGGTATGAGCTAAGAAACAAACTATAGACATGCATGTCTCTATCGTAAGCTCGCATGACTAAATAATAATAATAAGATAAGTAAGCGTGGAATAATTGATAGATTTCGAGAAGAAGATTCACTTCCTCGGTTTTGCACTATCTATCTGGTCCCATGCATGTATATTGAAGACAACAATTGTATGACATTTCATTGGATTATACCATTGTTGGTCTTGTTTTTCTTTTGAAAAAACTTTCGATCTATTCATCAATTATTATGGTAGTACAAAGAACATCAGAATGAACTGAAATTACATACAGGCTCATGGACCATCTATCGATGACTACAATTATTGGAGTGAGGCGAAGGTGCGCCGTCGTCATTGCCCCTACCTCGCCGGAGTTAGGCAAGTAGTAAACAGTCGGGAAGTCGACGTGCTAAAGCCCCACTGAACCAGCACACCAAACCAGCAGCCAGCCCCGATGAAAGAGGCATAGATCGAAAGAATCTAACATGTAGACACACCAACGTAGACGAACGAAGACGGGATCAGAACAGGCCCATCGGAGACAAACACCGATTAAATCCTGTGAGATTCTTCGGAGACACACCCCCACACGCCTTTCAATGACGCAAGACGCACCGCCGAGATGGGAAGTAGGCGGGGTTAACCTTATTCCATCTTCAGGGAGCCGCTGCCGCTTTACTTTGTTAAGCAAGAAACCCTAACGAAAGTCAATAATTACCTAAACCGGAGCAGGAGCCCTCCCACTGCCAGGGTCAGGATCCACCATGCCTCCATGGTCCTAAGGCCACGAGAGACGAGGCAGACCGGTGGCGGCGGCGGTTAGTGACATGAAACCCTCGTCACTTGGGGAGCCACCTTTCGTGAGGAGGAAAACAGGCGTCTAGGGAACGAATTCAAGTGTTGGTCTTGTTGGACGTATGACTACTCTATCTAGCATTAGCAAATATGATAAAGTTTCATCAAACATAAGTTTTGTTTTGCGCCTTAATGATTAAGAACCGAAGAGTATGCGTTGATGGATTGGTTATCATAATATGTTTGCGCCTAAATATGTGTAAGAAGCTGTAAAATGCTTAAGAATAAATACTTTTGGAGATCTTATCAATACCTACATGGCTAGTGTATGTGTTGATAGATTGGTTATCATAATCTGTTTTCTAGATGGTTTTTCTTATGGATTTTGGGAATGATTTTTTTAGGACAATTGGGATATATTATTCTCTTTGCGAGACAGAACATCGTCTCGCCTCTGGCGCTGTAGTATCGGCCCGGCCCAATAAGGTGCATTCCTGTAGCTTCTTGGAGTGGTTTTGAAAAGATTCTATGGAGCGGTTTTAGAAGCTTCTGCGTGGTTTTTTATTTTTGTTTTCTATATCAGTTTTCTTTGATTTTACCCCTGCTTTTTTTGTTTTTCTTCATTGTTTCAAATACATTTCAAATTTTTTAGTAAGTTCAAAATTCTACGCATACATGTGAACATTTTTTAGATACACGTTGAACATTTCAAACATATGTTGAGCATTCTTATCCAAATACATGTTGAACATTTTTCAAATGCACAGTCAACGTATTTTTATATACAGGTTGAATATTTTTCAGATAGAAGTGGAACATTTTGCAAATACACATTGAACAATTTTTTGAATACATGTTGGCATTTTGTCAAATTCACATTGAACATTTTTAAAATACACGCTGAACATTTTTTTAAGCATGCAAACATTTTTATATTTTAAAACATTTTATTGAATGGTAGGGAACATTCTTATAAATTACGCTAAGATTGTTTTGCAAAATGCCACTAATATATTTTTGAAACAGGTGAATACTTTGTTTGGATGTGTGTGCTATGTCCTTCTTGCCCCGCGAGAATGCACCAAACTGACTGCTCAGACGGTTGAGTGTGTTTTCCTTGGCTACAGTGATGAGCACAAAGGCTATCACTGTTGGGATCCTGTTGGTCGTCGCCTGCACATTTCGCGTGATGTGACCTTTGACGAGTCTCGTTCTTACTACCCATGTCCTTCTTCCTCGAGCTTCTCTATGGATGATATTTCTTTTCTTCTCCTTCCCGATACACCCTTCTATGTGCCTCGTGTTCCACCTCTCCCTCCAGCACCTCTCATTCCTTCTCAGTCACCATTGACACCATCTTCCTCATCATCCTCCCCATCCTCCTCCTCCACCTTTCCACCATCGTCTCCAGCCTGTCGCCCTCTCTCACTGTTTCCTCTCCACTATACTCGGCGCCCTCGTACTGAGGATGATTCCCCTGACATGCCTTCCACCTCCGGCACGCCTCCCTTCACGCCTACCCCAGTTCATAACCTCCGTGCTCGGCCTGGTCCCCCGTCTGATCGCTATTCTCCTGATCGGTACGGTCTCTCTGTTATTGCTGAGCCCACTTCCTATTGGACTGCCATGACTCAGCCTGAATGGCAGCTTGTGATGGCCGAAGAGCTTGCTGCCCTTGAGCGCTCTGGCACATGGGATCTGGTTTCCCTTCCTTCCGGTGTTTGTCCCATCACCTGCAAGTGGGTCTACAAGATTAAGACTCGCTCCGAAGGTTATCTTGAGCACTACAAAGCTCGGCTTATGGCCCGTGATTTTCAGCAGGAGCAGGGACGCGATTATGATGAGACATTCGCTCTTGTGGCCCATATGACCACTGTCCGCACTCTCCTTGCTGTGGCTTCTGTTCTTCATTGGACTATCTCTCAACTTGATGTCCAGAATGCTTTTCTCAATGGCGAGTTGCGTGAGGAGGTTTATATGCAGCCACCACCAGGGTACTATGCTCCTGATGGTATGGTCTATAGACTTCATCGCTCCCTCTATGGTCTTAAGCAGGCCCCTCGCGCCTGGTTAGAGCGTTTCGCCTCTGTGGTGACTGCCGCTGGCTTCTTACCTATTGATCATGATTCCACGTTGTTTGTCCACACGTCGCCTCGTGGTTAGAGTCTTCTCCTTCTCTATGTTGATGACATGATCATCGCTGGTGACGATTCTGACTACATTGCCTTGGTTAAGGCTCGCCTTCATGATCAGGTCCTCATGTCTGATCTTGGTCCACTTTGCTATTTTGTTGGGATTGAGATCTCCTCGACCTCTGATGGCTTCTACATCTCCCAGGAAAAATATATTCAGGATCTTCTTGCTCCCGGCGCTCTCGGTGATGAGCGCACTGGTGTGACTCCTATGGAGCTCAACATTCAGCTTCGTGCCTCTGATGGTGACCCTCTTCCTAATCCCACTCGCTATCATCACCTCATTGGCATCCTTGTCTATCTTGCTGTTACGCATCCTGACATCTCCTATCATGTTCACATCCTCAGTCAGTTTGTTTCAGCCCCCACCTTTGTCGACTATAGTCATCTCCTCCGTGTTCTATGATATCTTCGTGGCATGATCTCTCATCGTCTTTTCTTTCCCCGCTCTAGCTCTCTCGAGCTCCCGGCCTACTCCGATGCTACCTCGGCTAGTGATCCCTCAGATCGATGCTCGATGTCTGCTTACTGTGTCTTTCTTGGTGGCTCTTCTATTGCCTAGAAGACAAAGAAACAGACTGCAGTTTCTCGCTCGAGCACAGAGGCTGAGTTGCGAGAAATGGCTATGTTGACGGCTGAGGTGATCTGGTTATGATGGTTACTTGAAGATTTTAGTGTTGCTGCTACTACCTCGACTCCCTTACTGTTAGACGGTACTGGTGCTATCAGTATTGTGTGTGACCTGATGAAGGATGAGCTCACCAAGCACATCGGTGTGGATGCCCACTTTGTGCGTGCTGCTGTGCAGGATCAGACTCTCGCTCTTCACTATGTGCCCTCTGAGTTACATTTGGCGGACTTCTTCACGAAGGCACAAACTCGAGCGCAGCATGGCTTTCTTCTCTCCAAACTCAGTGTTGTTGACCCACCATGAGTTTAAGGGGGGTGTTAGATGTGTGTATAGTCCCCTTTTGGTATATCCTCATTGTATAAGGGGCTTTCCTGCACTTTACCACATATGTATATGTATTGGCCTTTGTCCCTTAGTCAATACTAGTTTCTCATTTATCCAACAAGTATTACGTTGGGAACCACCTCCATATAACATGTTAGCTCTTTCAATGGATGGATCTTTTATGGAGGTGGATGGAACGACGGCAGCTGGATTTATACTACAGAGACATGATGGATCGGTTATTTTTGCTGCTTATCGGTTCTTGTTTAACTGCAGTGAGGCTCTTGAGGCGGAGATACATGCGTTAATGATCGGTATGGCGCTCGCCCGTCAGCATGTCAAGTTACCTATTCTGGTGCAGTCTGACTCTTCGACTGCTCTTTCCCGTCTCTCCGGGTCAAGTTTGGTTCATTCGGTTTATGGTCATTTAGTTGCTGAGATTAAGTCGGTAGAGAGTCTATTCCACATAGGCTACATAGAACAAATAGAGTTGCCGATTGTCTCGCAAGGTATAGTCCTTCTGAGCGAGCCATAGATGTGTG
>LR880972.1:980179136-980206586 GCA_904067115.1 Aegilops sharonensis
GAGGCCGAATCTAGATACGCCCGCTATCTAGCGGGAGAGGGGAGGGAGCGTTGGAGGAACCGGATGAAGACGAGTTTCATCGTGATGATGCTCATCGTGATGACCGCAGCTCTCTTCTATGTGATGGTAGTTTAGATGATCGATATCGACTTGTAATGTGAAGACAAACTCGCTACTCGCGGTCTCGAGACTTGTAATATAATGTTCTATCTTTGTTCGGTCTTTTCAATTCGGAGACTAATATGATGAATTGTATTCGGAGACTAATATGATGAATTGTATTCAAAGACTAATCTTCTATTGTATTTGATGAATCTGTTGTTGATGTGTGCTGTTTATATTTTGTCAAATTATACATTTTGTAACCTGTGCAAAAAACAGAAAATAAAAAAATAAAAAAAACCTAATATTCATACTAATGACGCATCACATGACAGTGCGCCATTAGTATCACAGTGCATACTAATGGCGCATCACCGGGTAGTGCGCCATTAGTATGCCGCGGTTACTAATGGCGCATCCAGAGGTGGTGCGCCATTAGTATGCCAAAGCACCTGGGTATACATGGCCCCTGGGAGGCATACTAATGGCGCACCCTGGCCTATACTAATGGCGCACCCACGGTGCGCCATTAGTATACCAGATACTAATGGCGCACCAGGTGGTGCGCCACTAGTAAAAATTACTAATGGCGTGCTGTTAATGGCGCACCACAGATGCGCCATTAATAGCCATACTAGGTGCGCCATTAGTAGGGGTTTTTCTAGTAGTGCATCCAAAATCCTTTAAACCAGTTTTGCCACATTATTCCACTATATCTACCTATATGCGGTATTCTTTTACTGTTCTAAGTAAATTTGCATGTGCCATCTCTAATTTTCAAAATAAACTTCTCTTTTGTGTGTTTGTTTCGCTCACGGAGCGGTAAGGGTTGGCTAATATTCTCCATGCTAGATGTGTTATTCTCAAGATGAGTGTTTATTCACTTGTCATTGCACGAGAGTAAGGCAAAGGTATTAGGGATGCCCAGTCCCGAAATGCAAAAACAAATGAATTTACTTTATGTTGTCAAGTAATAAATTCCTTGGAAAGTGTTGGTATGGAGGGCACTCGTGGATACGGTTAGCCATGGAAAGTGAAAGTAATAGTGGAAAAAGGAATAAACTTTATTTTCTGTTTGGGAACCGCCTATGGCATATCTAGCATGGAAAGTGTTGGGAACTCTAAGTCGTTTTCGTTGGTGGGATGGATACACCTCCCAAAATGTTTTTATCTCTAATTTTTCGCTTTGAGCTCTGGCACATCTACAAATCCCTACTTCCCTCTGCGAAGGGGCTTTCTTTTACTTTATGCAATTTTTATTTATTGAAATTTGAGTCTCCATCTTCTCTCATAAAAGCACCAACTAGGAGGCAATATGACCGTGCTCAAGTATTGAGTGCAGTTAATATTCAAGTGTGTTTCATGAATGGATCAATGTTTGAGCATGATGGGCTAGGGATAACTTATTTTAGCATTGATATTTTGAAAGACATGGTTGCTTGTTGTTATGCTTGAGTATCTAAATTATTATGTCAAAACTAGACTATTGCTTTGAATCACATAAAAGTCCAAATGTCCATGCTATAAAGAAAAGAATATGATATGACTTGATGAACAACACTCCACATCGAAAATTCTGTTTTCATCACTTACCTACTCGAGGACGAGTAGGAGTTAAGCTTGGGGATGCTGATACGTCTCCAACGTATCTATAATTTTTGTTTGTTCCATGCTATTTTATTATCAATCTTGGATGTTTTATAATCATTTTATAGTCATTTTACATCATTTTTTTGGTACTAACCTATTGACATACTGCCAAGTGCCAGTTGCTGTTTTTTTTTCGTGTTTTTAAATCGTAGAAAATCGATATCAAACGGAGTCCAAATGCCACGAAACTTTACAATGATCTTTTATGGGCCAGGAGGAAGCAGATGGGCCCCGGTTGCACCTGGGGGGTGCCTCGAGGGGGCACAACCCACCAGGGCGCGCCAGGTGGCCCAGGCGCGCCCTGGTGGGTTGTGCCCACCTCGGGTGCCCCCCGGACCGCCTCTTTGCTGTATAAATACCACAATATTCCAGAAACCCTGAAAGCATCGACGAAATATTCATCCAGCCGCCACAAAGTCCAGAACCACCAGATCCAATTTAGACACCATCTCAGACGGGGTTCACCACCTCCATTGGTGCCTCTCCGATGATGCGTGAGTAGTTCTTTGTAGACTTTCGGGTCCGTAGTTAGTAGCTAGATGGCTTCATCTCTCTCTCTTGATTCTCAATACAATTGTCTCTTGGAGATCCATATGATGTAACTCTTTTGCGGTGTGTTTGTTGGGATCTGATGAACTTCGAGTTTATGACCAGTCATATCCTTTTATATCCATGAAAGTTATTTGAGTTTCTTTGATCTCTTATATGCATGATCTCTTATAGCCTCGTATTTCTTCTTCGATATTTGGGTTTTGTTTGGCCAACTTGATCTTTTTATCTTGCAATGGGAAGAGGTGCCCGGTAGTGGGTTTGATCTTACGGTGCTTGATCCCAGTGACAGAAAGGGAACCGACACGTATGTATCGTTGCTACTAAGGATAAAAAGACGAGATCTATATCTACCACCAGATAGATAAACGGATATTGTCTACATCATGTCATCGTTCTTATTGCATTACTCCGTTTTTCCATGAACTTAATACACTAGATGCATGCTGGATAGCGGTCGATGTGTGCAGTAATAGTAGTAGATGCAGGCAGGAGTCGGTCTACTAATCTTGGACGTGATGTCCATGTAATGATCATTGCCTGGATGTCGTCATAATTATTTGAAGTTCTGTCAATTGTCCAACAGTAATTTGTTTACCCACCGTTTGCTATTTTTCTCGAGAGAAGCCACTAGTGAAACCTACGGCCCCCAGGTCTCTTTCTCATATTATTTTCCTTTGCAATCTACTTTTATTTTCAGATCTACTAAACCAAAAGTACAAAAATACCTTGCTGCGTTTTATCCTTATTTATTTTATTTGGCGTTTCATATATCAATCTATTACAATTTACCTCACGTCCGTTTGCCTATCTTGAGGCGCCGTACCCCGGAAGGGATTGACAATCCCTTTAACACGTCGGGTTGCGAGGTGTTGTTATTTGTGTGCAGGTGCAGTTTACGTTGTGGTGCTTGGCTCTCCTACTGGTTCGATACCTTGGTTTCATAACTGAGGGAAACACCTACCGTCGCTGTGCTACATCATCCCTCCCTTTCCAGGGAAATACTGACGTAGTTCCAGCTACCATCATGCCTCCCCCTCACCCTTCCTCCCTGTCGCCGTCGTCGGTGCCCGCTGCGGGCCTAGCCCGAGCGACGCTTCTGGCGGCGGCCCCTGGCCTTTCCCCTCTAGGGCTTCCGTCGGCGCAGGACGGGAAGACCCCGTGGGCTATTTCTAGGCGGTGGCGGTCCAGCGCAGCGGCGGGAGCTCCAGGCGCGAGCGGGGGCAGTCTTCTGGACGGCGCGTCGCCTTTGGCGGTGGGGTGATGCGGCGGCTCGTCCCAGATCTAGGCCCTTCGGGCCCCATCTAGGCCAGGGCGGGCAGGCGGCAGGGGTGGGTCTGCTTCATGGCTTCGGGGCTTAGCGGGCCTGTTTTGGGCCTGGCCGGGCCAGGGGTGGCCTGGCATGTCCTGTTGCCGCGTTCGAACGGCTACCACGATGGTGCCAGAGGTTTTGGCCTCCTGCACGGCGGTGGTGGAGGTGGTTCCCTCCCCTTCGGCTTCGGTTCTGCTTCTCCCTCCGTGGGGCGCGTCTTTCTGGTTCTCTTGGCCTCGTGTTGGTGTTCGCGGTGAGGCGGCGTGGGTGGCGGCGCAACTGCGTTGGCGCATGGTGGTGGGCGATGGTGTGGCTGGTCGGTTCAAGTCCATTGGGCGGTGGGGTTGGAGTGCGGGAGAAATATATGCTGGTTCTTCGGCTCCGATGCGGTGACACCTGCGGGTGCCACAATTCCTTCCTGGTGGGTGTCGGTGATATCCATCCCCCACCTCCCTCCGCGTGTTGGGGGGAAACCCTAGGACATATCTGGGCAGCAGCATCGTAGGCGTCGGATCCCTTCTTGTAGGTGTTGCTTGGTACGCGGCGGTTCAGAGCCTCGGGTTGTGGTGGTTTGTCTCTGGAGGGCGTAGTTCCAGCTACCAACAAGGAGAATTTCTGGCGCCGTTGCCGGGGAGCACCAAGCCAAGATAATCTCCCGTCAACGTACCTTCTGACGCCGTTGCTGGGGAGGATCTTCAACATAACCAGGTTTCTAATCACAAGTCTCACCTCCTTGCAATTTACATTATTTGCCATTTGCCTCTCGTTTTCCTATCCCCCACTTCACAAAAAAATTGCCTTTTTATTTGCCTCTCTTTTTCCGCTTGCCATTTTTCCGTTGCCATGGCCAATCCTAAAAAGGCTAGGGGGTCTCTCCCAAGTTTTAATACTTTGGATAGCCCTTCCGTCCTCTCCAAGCTCATAGACAATGATGCTGTGGAAGAACTTACCGGGTTGTTAAAGAAAATCTTGACAATTTTGATGAAGACGATCCCGAATTTTTTTGTTATTTACTTGATGAATCTTTGAAAGATGCTTGGGATAGGCTTTAAGAATTCGAGCTAGCTATGTTCCCCACTATCAGATAGAGATATACTTGGAAAGTTTTTATGTTGGTTTGCCTTCTTCCTTTAAGCAAGTCTTGGATTCTATATTTGAAAATGCTTTTCTTGAAGGGGATGCCGTTGATACTTATGAAAATATGAAAACGATATTTGGGCATCCCAAGGGAGATCATGTTGAGCCAACTACCCTTCTATGTTTTTATCAAAATGAAACAATCCAAGAGATGAAGGCTAGTTTGGATACGAATTTTCGCGATGTGCTTAATCTTTCTTCTGCTATAAATGGTCATGTGCTTTCACAAAATAGAAGATTAAATACCATTGATAGAAAATTTTCTTTCAAAAGGACAAAGATGACAAAACTTAGATCCGTGATTTATGCCTAGCTAAGGGCGTAAAACTATAGCGCTTGTTGGGAGGCAACCCAATGAATAAAATTTATTTTTGCCTTTTGCTTTCTGTTCTTGAGTCTTAGCACAATTATGCTACTGTTACGATTGTGTTTTTTATGTTTTAATTAGTGTTTGTGCCAAGTAAATCCTTTAGGATCTTCTTGGGAAATAGTTGTTTGATCTTGCTGAAAAAAACAGAAAGTTTGTGCTCACGAAAACAATTATCAGTTTTTACCCGAGGGTGATAAAATACCCATTCCAATTGCACTATATCAATATACAAATTTCTCAGGTCGTCGTAACTTTTCAGAGTTTTTGGAGTTACAGAAGTATTCGAAATAGTCAGATTGCTACAGACTGTTCCGTTTTAACAGATTCTGTTTTCTTTGTGTTGTGTGCTTATTTTGATGGCTCTATGGTTTTCTTTGATGAGTTTTTGCCATAGAAAAGTTGGAATACAGTAGATATAATAGAAAAACAAAATATGAATTGGTTTGATACAACACTTATAGTAGTGGTTTATTATTCTTATACTAACGGATCTCACGAAGGTTTTTGTTGAGTTTTGTGTGATTGAAGTTTTCAAGTTTTGGGTTATCTTACGATGGATGAAGGAAGGACGTAAGAGCCTAAGCTTGGGGATGCCCCGGCATCCCAAGCTATTATCCAAGAATGAGCAACCAACTAAGCTTGGGGATTCCCCCAAGTGGCATCCCCGCTTTCTTCCAACAACTATCGGTATTTCACTCGACACTATATTTTTATTCGTCACATGATATGTGTTTTGCTTGGAGCGTCTTGTATGATATGTGTCTTTCTTGTTTTATTTTGTGTTTTAAGTCATAAATCCTTGCTGGACACACCTATTTGAGAGAGCTAAAATTATATCATGACTTATTAGAATTGCTCTCTATGCTTCACTTAAATCTTTTATGAGCTCGGGCTTGCTCTAGTGCTTCACTTATATCTTTTTGAGCACGGCGTGCTTTAGTATTTTTTTGAAGAAATGCTCTCTTGCTTCACTTAGATTTGTTTGAGAGTTAGTAAAATTTTCAAGAAATTCTCTCTTGCTTCACTTAAATTATTTTGAGAGAAAGAAAATTTGTTATGCTCATGATCTTCACTTATATTTGTTTGAGCTTATGAAAAGCAACATATGAAAATTAGTGCCAAAGTGATAGATATCCAAGAAGGATAAAGGAAAAAATGTCATGAAGATCGTTGGACAAAATAAACTTGTTTCTTAGTAATAGTTCTGAGATATAATGATGTGATATGTGAGTTATGTTGATGAGTATTGTGCTCTAGTAGGAATATTGGTGTTACGGTTTGTGATTCCCTATGCATGCACGAAAGTCAATAATCATGCAGTGAAAATCATATCCTACTTGTGGTGCATTATTCGGTGTTAATTATGCTTAATGTTTGCTTATGAGATTATTCGTTTCTTGGTTGGTCGCTTCCCAATCTTTTTCTAGACTTCATTTTGCACCAATTATGATCTCTACTTCTGCATCCAAAATCCTTTAAACCAGTTTTGCCACATGATTCCACTATATCTACCTATATGCGGTATTCTTTTGCTGTTCTAAGTAAATTTGCATGTGCCATCTCTAATTTTCAAAATAAACTTCTCTTTTGTGTGTTTGTTTCGCTCACGGAGCGGTGAGGGGGGGCTAATATTCTCCATGCTAGATGTGGTATTCTCAAGATGAGTGTCTATTCACTTGTCATTGCACGAGAGTAAGGCAAAGGTATTAGGGATGCCCAGTCCCGAAATGCAAAAACAAATGAATTTACTTTATGTTGTCAAGTAATAAATTCCTTGGAAAGTGTTGGTATGGAGGGCACCCGTGGATACGGTTAGCCATGGAAAGTGAAACTAATGGTGGAAAAAGGAATAAACTTTATTTTCTGTTTGGGAACCTCCTATGGCATATCTAGCATGGAAAGTGTTTGGAACTCTAAGTAGTTTTTGTTGGTGGGATGGATACACCTCCCAAAATGTTTTTATCTCTAATTTTTCGCTTTGAGCTCTGGCACATCTACAAATCCCTACTTCCCTCTGCGAAGGGGCTTTCTTTTACTTCATGCAATTTTTATTTTTTGAAATTTGAGTCTCCATCTTCTCTCATAAAAGCACCAACTAGGAGGCAATATGACCGTGCTCAAGTATTGAGTGCAATTAATATTCAAGTGTGTTTCATGAATGGATCAATGTTTGGGCATGATGGGCTAGGGATAACTTATTTTAGCATTGATATTTTGAAAGACATGGTTGCTTGTTGTTATGCTTGAGTATCTAAATTATTATGTCAAAACTAGACTATTGCTTTGAATCACATAAAAGTCCAAATGTCCATGCAATAAAGAAAAGAATATGATATGACTTGATGAACAACACTCCACATCAAAAATTCTGTTTTTATCACTTACCTACTCGAGGACGAGTAGGAGTTAATCTTGGGGATGCTGATACGTCTCCAACATATCTATAATTTTTTATTGTTCCATGCTATTTTATTATCAATCTTGGATGTTTTATAATCATTTTGTAGTCATTTTACATCATTTTTTGGTACTAACCTATTGACATACTGCCAAGTGCCAGTTGCTGTTTTTTTCCATGTTTTTACATCGCAGAAAATCAATATCAAACGGAGTCCAAATGCCACGAAACTTTACAATGATTTTTTATGGGCCAAGAGGAATCAGATGGGCCCTGGTTGCACCTGGGGGTGCCTCGAGGGGGGCACAACCCACCAGGGCGCGCCAGGTGGCCCAGGCGCGCCCTGGTGGGTTGTGCCCACCTCGGGTGCCCCCGGGACCGCCTCTTTGCTGTATAAATACCGCAATATTCCAGAAACCCTAAAAGCATCGATGAAATATTCATCCAGCCGCCGCATAGTCCAGAACCACCAGATACAATCTAGACACCATCTTAGACGGGGTTCACCACCTCCATTGGTGCCTCTCCGATGATGCGTGAGTAGTTCTTTGTAGACTTTCGGGTCCGTAGTTAGTAGCTAGATGGCTTCATCTCTCTCTCTTGATTCTCAATACAATGGTCTCTTGGAGATCCATATGATGTAACTCTTTTGCGGTGTGCTTGTTGGGATCTGATGAACTTCGAGTTTATGACCAGTCATATCCTTTTATATCCATGAAAGTTATTTGAGTTTCTTTGATCTCTTATATGCATGATCTCTTATAGCCTCGTATTTATTCTCCGATATTTGGGTTTTGTTTGGCCAACTTGATCTTTTTATCTTGCAATGGGAAGAGGTGCCCGGTAGTGGGTTTGATCTTACGGTGCTTGATCCCAGTGACAGAAAGGGAACCGACAGATATGTATCGTTGCTACTAAGGATAAAAAGACGAGATCTATATCTACCGCCAGATAGATAAACGGATATTGTCTACATCATGTCATCGTTCTTATTGCATTACTCCATTTTTCTATGAACTTAATACACTAGATGCATGCTGGATAGAGGTCGATGTGTGGAGTAATAGTAGTAGATGCAGGCAGGAGTCAGTCTACTAATCTTGGACGTGATGTCCATGTAATGATCATTGCCTGGATATCATCATAATTATTTGAAGTTCTGTCAATTGTCCAACAGTAAATTGTTTACCCACCGTTTGCTATTTTTCTCGAGAGAAGCCACTAGTGAAACCTACGGCCCCCGGGTCTCTTTCTCATATTATTTTCCTTTGCGATCTACTTTTATTTTCAGATCTACTAAACCAAAGTTACAAAAATGCCTTGCTGTGTTTTACCTTTATTTATTTTATTTGGCGTTTGATATATCAATCTATTACAATTTACCTCACGTCTGTTTCCCTATCTTGAGGCGCTGTACCCCGGAAGGGATTGACAATCCCTTTAACACGTCGGCTGTGAGGTGTTGTTATTTGTGTGCAGGTGCAGTTTACGTTGTGTTGCTTGGCTCTCCTACTGGTTCGATACCTTGGTTTCATAACTGAGGGAAACACCTACCGTCGATGTGCTACATCATCCCTCCCTCTCGAGGGAAATACCAACGTAGTTCCAGCTACCATCATGCCTCCCCCTCACCCTTCCTCCCTGTCGCCGTCGTCGGTGCCCGCTGCGGGCCTAGCCCGAGCGACGCTGGTGGCGGTGGCCCCCTGGCCTTTCCCCTCTCGGGCGTCCGCCTGCGCAGGACGGGAAGACCCCGTGGGCTATTTCTAGGCGGCGGCGGTCCAGCGCAGCCGCGGGATCTCCTGGCGCGAGCGGGGGCGGTCTTCTGGACGACGCGTCGCCTTTGGCGGTGGGGTGATGCTGCGGCTCGGCCCAGGTCTAGGCCCTTCGGGCCCCATCTAGGCCAGGGCGGGCAGGCGGCAGGGCGGGTCTGCTTCGTGGCTTCCGGGAGGCGGGGGAGAGGCGATGCGTGGAAGGGTGCAGGCGGCGCCATCGCAGGCTTGCTGCAGCGTGTCGACGGGGCTTAGCGGGTCTGTTTTGGGCCTGGCTGGGCCAGGGGTGGCCTGGTATGCCCTGTTGCCGCGTTCGGACGGCTACCATGATGGTGCCAGAGGTTTTGGCCTCCTGCACGGCGGTGGTGGAGGTGGTTCCCTCCCGTTCGGCTTCGGTGCTGCTTCTCCCTCCGTGGGGCGCGTCTTTCCGGTTCTCTTGGCCTCATGTTGGTGTTCGCAGTGAGGCGGCATGGGTGGCGGCGCAACTGCATTGGCGCATGGTGGTGGGCGATGGTGTGGCTGGTCGGTTCAAGTCCATTGGGCGGTGGGGTTGGAGTGCGGGAGAAATCCTTGCTGGTTCTTCGGCTCCGATGCGGTGACACCTGCGGGTGCCACAATTCCTTCCTGGTGGGTGTCGGTGATATCCATCCCCCACCTCCCTCCGCGTGTTGGGGGAAACCCTAGGACATGTCTGGGCAGTAGCGTCGTAGGCGTCGGATCCCTTCTTGGAGGTGTTGCTTGGTACGCGGCGGTTCGGAGCCTCGGGTTGTGGTGGTTTGTCTCTGGAGGGCGTAGCGGTGGCGGGTCATCCGCGCTTTGTCGAGCTGCCGTTGTTGGCATTTGTTTCTTCTTATTTTTCTTTTGGGCTTGATGTGTTGTTCGCCCCAACGATCCTTGTATCGGTGTTGATTGCTTTGAAATACAAAGTGGGGGGAAACCTTTTTTCGGTAAGTGGCCCCCCATGTATTGAGAAGCTCTTGCCTCTCGATTGTAACTCTATTATTACGGAATAAACTACTATTAAACCCGCAAAAAAAGCAGCGGCACGTAAAGGTAAAAAAAGAACTCTGGTGGGTCATGTAAACACGCTGAGGGAAACAAACATCGTGTACTCGTTTCTATGATCTTGCTTGGCGTCTTCATTCTAACACAGTATGCACAAGGCCGATCCCAGACATATCAGGGCCCTAGAGCAAGGCAGCGGCATGGGGCCCTTTTTCTGAAAGATACAGGGACTCCTGGCATTTCATTGATTCAGCAGAGAGCAATGGAGAGAAAAACAAGTTGTGGGGGACCCGGGGGTCAAGGGCTAAAACTGAGAAAAGAAAGAGGAAAAGAAAACCAGCCAAGGGAGGCTGGTAAAGATTTGAAAACTACATATCTCCCGGCTGTTACCCAAGTGGGGGCTCTAGGCATGTTTCGCCTGCTGCACGCCACAGCTCGATTGATCGTCTGATGGAGGCTACAACCTCATTGGCAGAGGTTGTCTTGTTTCTGAAGGTGCATCCATTTCTTTCGCTCCAAATCTCCCACAAGGTGAGGAGGATGAGGGATTTGACACCTTTCCTGTAGGCAGTACTGGTGTCCTCAAGCATCTTGGTGATGATTTGGGTGGAATCTGTCATCAGGTGCCAGCTTGCCGGGTTGGTGGAAGAACATCCAGACCATGTAGAGATCCTCTGCCAAACCGACCGAGCGAAGTCGCAGTGCCAGAACATGTGTGCCATCGTTTCCAGATTTCTGAAGCAGAACTGGCAGAAATAGTTGTTTGGCCAGCCTCTTCTTTGCAAACGATCATTGCACCAGATTCTTTGTTGGAGCAACAGCCAACAGAAGGTCTTAACCCTCCCAGGAGCCCAGATGCTCCAAACGATGTTGTTGTGGGGCGACCTGACTTTGCCGACGAACTGCAGGCTGTAGGCAGAGGCAGCAGTGTAGCTTCCTGACCCCGAGCTCTTCCAGGTGACTTCGTCAGGGATTTGGGGCTGCAACTGCACCGCGGCAAGCCTGATGCACCTGGTCAGAGTGAGGAAATCATGAAGGAGAGCAGATGTGTTTCCATGGGTGAGGTCTCGGATCTAGGCATCGGCCGTCAAAGCATCCTTCACCGTTCTGTTTTTTATTCTTGCATGCGCATACAGGTTGGGGAAGGAGGAGCGCAGGGTAGTCGGCCCAAGCCATGCATAGCTCCAGAAAGAGGCAGTCTTACCATCGCCGATCTGAACCTTTGTAGCTGCAGCGAATAGCTCCTTATCCGCATCATCACAGGGGGGTTCGATGCTCTCCCATGGCCGGTCAGGATGGCGCCAACACAACCAGAGCCATCTGAGCCTTAGCACACGATTGAAATTTTGCAGGTCATGAATACCCAGGCCTCCATAATCCGTTGGGGAGAAGACGGTGGACCAGTTGACCTTGCATTTACCCCCAGAGAGCTCTTCGTATTGAGCCCAGAGAAAATGCCGCCTGCACTTGTCGATGTCTTTGAGAAGCTTTTTTGGTGCGCGTACGACCATCAGGGCAAAGGTAGGCAGTGCCGTTAGGACGGATCGGACGAGTACCCGACGTCCTGCAATGGACATAAGTAGCCCTTTCCATGCCGCCAATCTAGTTCTAATTTTGTCGATGATGAACTGAAGATGTACCAGGCGCACACGGGAGATTGTAACGGTGAGGCCAAGATAGCGCAGCGGGAAGCCAACGGTACTACCGCCGAAACCATGGAGAATGGCCTGTAGGTCGATGCCGTCACATCTAATCGGGGCAACAGAAGATTTATCTAAGTTGATGTGGAGCCCTGTGGCATTGCCAAACTCATCAAGTAAATGAAGGAGGGTGTCGAGCTCGGAGCGAAGAGGGTTGACGAAGATCATGGCGTCGTCGGCACATAGGCAGGTTCTAAGGGTCACAACCCTGCCTAGCAGGGGTGCGAGCATGCCCTGCTCCGCGGCTCTCTCCAAAAGGCGATGAAGAGGGTCGATGGCGATGATGAAGAGCAGGGGAGAGAGGGGGTCCCCCTGCCGCAACCCTCTACGATGCTCAATCGCACGCCCTGGACAGCTGTTTAAGACGAACGAAGAGGAGGAGGTGACTAACAGGAGCGAGATCCAATCCCTCCATCTAACGCTAAAACCTAATTTTTCTAGAAGTTGCAGCAGGTATTCTCAAGATACATTGTCAAAAGCCTTGGCTATATCTAACTTGAGGAGGAGCACTGGGGTTTTCGGTGATGAAGTGCACGAACGTTGTTTTGAACATAAAGGAAACTATCCTGGATGCACTTAGCTTTCATGAAAGCGAACTGGGCCAGTGAGATGATTTGGCCGATCACCTGTGAGAGACGAAGTTGCAGGACCTTTGCAAATAGCTTTGCAACCGAGTGGACAAAGCTTATTGGGCGGTAGTCAGCTATTGTTTCAGCGCCATCTTTCTTGGGTAGGAGAGCAAATGTATCCTTGTTGAGAGGTTTGAAGTCGCCAGTGATGTGGTGGAATTGATGGAAAGCAGCCAGGATGTCGTTCTTGATTAACGGCCAGCACACTCTGAAGAAAACACCATTGAAACCGTCGGGTCCTGGGGCTTTTTCTTGGGGCATGGCTTTAATTGCATTCCAAATTTCTTCCTCGGTGAAGGGGTTGTCCAGCCCACCTCCCTGGATTGAAGGAAGTTGTAGTTGTTGCCAGTTTATCATCCTTGTGCATTGTTGCTTGGAACCCAGCAGGCTGTCAAAATGAGTGAAGATGCATTCCTCTTTGTCATTGTGAGAAGTGGCCACCCTATCTTCAGTTTTCAGAGTTGCAATGAAGTTTTTTCTTCGCCTTGAATTGATTTTTGCGTTGAAAAATTTGGTGTTTGCATCGCCAGCACGCAGCCAAGTGACTCTTGATGCCTGTCTCTTCCTCGCCCTTTCAATTGCAGCCAGCCCAAGAATTATCATTTTCAACTTCTTTCTCAAAGAGAATTCAAGAGGGGTCAGCGCTCTGGTTTCTTGGGCAACATCCAGGCGGAGGATGATCTCTGATGCAATGTGGAATCCCATTCTCGTATCACTAAATAGTGTTTTGCTCCATATTTTCAATTCCTTTGTAGTTCACTTAAGCTTTAGTTTGAGTCTGACGAAGGCGCATGAATGGTTGACAGGTCTATTCCAAGCTTTGTCCACCATCTCTTGGAAATGAGGAAATTTTGGCCAGAAGGGTTCAAAACGAAACTTAGCTTTTCTCCGTGGTGTGGCAGCGTCCGCCAAGAGAAGAGGGCAGTGGTCAAAGCAGGTGGAGGAGGAGGCCACCAGGAAAACGGAGGGGAAGAGAGCTTCCCAACTGATATTGCAAAATAATTTGTCAATGCTCTCAAGTGTTTGGTCTTTGCCTCACATTGCTCCACGTATATGGTCTGTTGTTGCATTTGATCTGTTTGAGTTTAGCTGAGTCAATAGCATGCCTGAATCTGCCCATAATCCTTCTGTTTATGCAATCATTGTTTTTATCTCTAGATTCATATATAATGTTGAAATCACCATTTATTAGCCATGGTTGTCCCAAAGGTGGAGCAGATCTACTTAACTCAGCCAGGAAATCCTCTTTCCGCTCGTCGTCGGCCGGCCCATAAACAGTTGTTAGCCAAAACTTTGTGTTTGTTGCTTTGAGGCAGGCTTGAGTTATTATTGCGAATTGCCCGATTGCATGGGAGGCAATATCCACCACATCCTTGTCCCAGAAGATGGCCACACCCCCTCTGGTTTCGATCGCTGGCAGAACAACACAATCAGTAAGCTTTGCACCTCCGATCTCCCTGGCCTGTTCAGCAGTCCAAGTGGAGATTCTCGTCTCCTGCAAACAAAGGATTCCTAAGCGGTGAGAAGCAGCAACTTCAGCAACGGCAGCACGTCTAGCCGGCGAATTTAGCCCCCGAACATTCCAAGACATGATCGGACAGAGGTGTTCACTCATGGGGAAACCAGGTTTTCTCCGACAGCTCAATTAAATTGATGCTACAGAAAGACAGGTACACAGACAGACTAGCAGGGGAGCACCGGCAGACACCAATAGGCCCCAAGTTTCGTCGGCGCCAGCACGACCACAATCTACGGCTACGGTTACAGAGCAGAATCTGAAACTAAAACCTAACTCAAATTGACAGAAGGTCAGCCACCATCGAAGACTAATACTAATGTAGACTAACATAATGAACTACTGGCCAACATTGGCAGCTCCATCCGGTCCTGCAAGGCTAGCTGCAACAAGCGCACGCCTCGTCCAGGCGTGTGAGCCTGTCGATGCAGGCGATGTCTTCCTTGGACAGGGGCTCCTTGAAACGGCGAATGAGGGCTTCAGCAGCTTGCAGTGTCATCCTGTCCTTTGGCCCCAGCATGCCCAACTCACGAACGAGGCGGAGAGCAGCGCGTTCGGCAACTGGCACCTCTGGTTGTTCATCATGGCTTGCCTCGCGCTCTGGCATACTGGGGAAGAAGGAGCTCTTGATCTGGTCTTCGGTGGTGCAGAATTGCGTGCGGGTGGTGTCTTGATGATTGGCTGAGGTGGGTTGGTGAAGAGCTCGTTTGCAGGAGCGGTGGCCACCGGCTCTAGCTGCATGTCGTTGACGCGGCGCGTCACCGCGCCCAACCGCACCTCCAGCGTTGAGGCTAGTGGCTGCGCTTGGCAAGCTATAGCAGGGCCAGAGGTGCCGAAGACGAGGGGCGCAGAGAGCGTGGCTTCAGTTGTGGCATCAAGCTCGAACTACATGCTGTCAACTCTAGGGGGCGTCTCCAGCGGCTGCTTGGCCTTGGCAAAGAAGTCGGCGATGGGGTTGTCGATGCAGGGAGGCGGCGGAGGTGGAGACACAGGGCGCAAAGGCAGAGGTGGAGTAGCACCAGAGGCGGCAAAGTCGCAGGAGCGCCTCTCATGGCGTCGCTCCAGGCTGCGGCCCCTCTGCCTTCCGTTGCTGTGGTGGGCCCCGGAGTAAAGCTTCTGCGTCTGGATGATGAGGCTTCACGTGCTGTGGCCTAGGCAGCGGGCGCGCGGCTCCTGCCCAGCAGGGTGTCCTTCCAGGACCGCCGGCCGCCACCAGAGTTGTTGTCGTCGTGGTCGTGGAGGTGCCCTGAGAGACCGAGGCCGTGGCAGCCGGACGCCACCACTCTAGGCGCTAGTCGGCGGCCACGCCCCTGGCCGTCTTCAACGCCCTTGTACCAGGTCCCAAGCTCGTCGCGGAAGGGGAGCCGTCGTTGTCCGAGTCAGAGGAGGGCAGGCCGCTCTGAGCAGAGTGGGAGGAACGCGGCGAGGGGGGGACCAGTCTTCCACGCGATCAACATGGATCAGAAGGTCGTAGCGCTTGACGTTGGGAGGAGGGGCCACCCTGCGATCCGGCGGAGAGTAGCCGAGCATCTCCTCCACCCGCCCGGCACCGCGCTTGGTCGCCCACAGAGTGTGCCTCGTCGGGATGTGGGCGACATCCCAGACCCACACCCAGCAGGCGAACATCTTCGTGTGGTCGTGCTCGTTGGTACGGCTATCGAGGCGGTCGACGAGGCAAAGGTCACCCAGCGCCTCCTCCGCTCCTTCGATGGACCAGAAGTGCATCGGCAGCTTCTCGATGCGACGCGGACGTGCAGGTGGAGCTTCAGGAGCGCGGCGTGGTCGTCTTCGTGCCACGGGGCAATGTTGAACCGCACGCCGTCCACCGTGACAAAGCCGCGGGTGACGGCATTGTCGCGCAGCGCAGGGAGGTCGAAGTGGACGAAGAAGTCCTCGGGGTCGTGCTCCGTGACCCGTATTAGGTGCGGCGAGATGCGCACCTGGTCCTCGAGGGCCTTGCCCACCATCAGTGGGTTGACGGCGCCCTTGTCACGTACGGCGTTGAGGGTGACAGCATGGTGGTGGAGGACGAAGATGACGTGGTCCATGGCTGGCAAAGAGACCACCGTCTTGTTGCTCGAACGGGGGCGGCGCGAGGGGTCGACATGGGAGAAACGACCGGCGGAGGCCATTGCAGCAGGCGGGGGCGGGAGGGGGGAGGTGGTGGAGGCGGAGGGGGTGGGAAAACGAAGGCGGCTGTGGATGGGAAGCGGCGGCGGCCGGGGGCCTAGCCTCTGTTTGGCAGGGCCGGCCCGGCCTTTGTTTCTAGGATTTTGTGGGCATTGCTTGCCGGAGTGGCCTTGGCGCTTACAGATGATGCATCAGAATGGGTCTCGGCAATCTTTGCGGCGGTGGAGGGAGCTGAGGCACCTGAAGCAGAGCCCCTCGAACCGCTTTAAGAAGGCGATCCGGCGGGATCGGCATGGGGCGGGCGTCAGTGGGTATGAGCATGAGCTCTCTGATGCACCGCACGGACCGCCGAGTTGGAGGAGCGCCGCCGGTTCTTCCGGGATGAGACGGTAGTCTATCCACTGCCCAATCCCGAAGAGGAAGTGCTGCCAGAGGGGGTCGGCGCCACCATGATGGATTTAAGGCGGGGTTGCCCAAACTAGTGTGTCGCAGCTAGATCCGCCGGACAGAAGGGGGCGGCCGAGCTGGAGCACTCGCCCCGGAGCAGAATACGTGGCGCCGCAGCCGGATCTGGAGTTGACTCGCGCGGGGGCGGGGCAGGGACCGGCGAGGCGGACGGACCGACGGGTCGAGCGGGATCTGGCACCAAGGCGGGGGTACCCCATCCCGTGCTGCTCGAGGAGGGGGCGCGATAGGGAGCGGTTGGAGGGGGGGGCTCATGGCGCAGGGGTGGCGCCGCTGCCACGAGCGGGCAGCGACGGGGGCTTGTGGCCGCCGCGGGCCGGAGTGGCCGGTGGCGGGGTCGGGGTGCGGGAGCGCGTGGGGCCCTTTTATACGAATTATCAAAGCACTCGCATTTTTTATTACCACAATAACATTTAGTATATAGTATATCACATAACACACACACACCCTTGTTGATAGTAAGAAAACTGTGTAAATTATTTTACGTTTGCCTTGGTTGATAGGCAACAATTCAATACTATAAATCTAATAAACATGTTAAGAAATGGAAAGAAATCAAAATAATGGATACGAGCCGATGCGTGTTTAGGAAATATTGGAGAAAGAAGTAGTAGAACTGTAAAAGCATTATAGCACTACTAATAAGCATCAATAGGAGGAGTTACATATGCCCGGAAGCAGTGGCCCAAAAAGATAATGAAAGAATCCTTTGCTTGGTTCTGGGAAAGAACCAAGCATCGTCCCACGTGGTGGTGATGGGCAAATCACATCACGTTGTGCTAGTTTATCTCTTTAGGAGTTACATATGCCTCTCTGCTTGCTTTATCAAGATATATTGGTGAAGACGGTGGCATGCTTTTCAGCAAGCTTTTGGTTTTAAAAATCTCGTGTTTGCTACGATTTGGGGTGGATGTTAAGCTGAGGAGCAGCATCGATTTTGGGAATGTCTTGTGCCGTCGCCTTACTATACTTCTTATTTATTGTCATCATGCTTGGATAGCTTTATTTATAAACTGGCAAAAACCTATTTCAGTTATAACCAGTGTTACCTCCAAACTAGGACGAGAGGCTTCACGCATGGTGTCTACGACAAAGAATCTTTGAACGTCAAAGTTGCGGGCCTGTATATGAAGCGCAAACTAATTGAGTATATACGTACGACACTCATCAGTTTGACGTTCATATTTACGGGAAGTTTGTGTCTTAGCCGCAGTCTGGTGCATAAAAAACATACGGGACATTTGTATTCCTCAGTGTGGTTTACCAGAAACAGCATTCAAACTAAAGCTGCATGCCAATATGCTGTCCCACGCGCGCACAACATATGCTGTCTCAGACCAAGCTGTATGTCAGTATACTTTTTGCATGGCTGATGTACGTGAAACAGTGGCAGCACGGCAAGATCAAGAGAACAATTCTCTGGTTGATTTTTGCTTGGCTCTAGGCCAGGAGGAACTGCATGTGCCAAGCTACAAGCAGCTCATACGCAAAGATCAGAACAAGATTCTTTTGGTTTCTTTTCCCCCCTTGTTTTAATAAATCAGACGAGAAGTGATTGCCCAGTCAAAAGCAAATCAAAGCATGGACGGGAAGTTGTGCCAAAGAAATAAGCATCGGCATACGGCATACGTGAAGATCAAGAGAAGAATCCTTCAGTTGCTCATTGCCTGGCCCCATCTCCTAGGCAAGGAAGGTGGCAAGGTACCAAAAGCATTGCTAAAATAAACGTCAAATGGAGGAATTATATATGCCAAGAAGTAGCAGCATTTTTTTCAAAAAAAGGAATTATCCCGGCCTCTGCATCACATGATGCACACAGCCATAAGAAGCAGCAACATGGAAGAAAGAATCATTTGCTTGGTTTTAGCCTTTTAGGTGAGACGGCTCAGAGGTTAAGTTATGCAGCAGCATGTTTAAGATTGAAAGAAGAATGCCAGTGGCTCATGTAAACACGCTGACATGTATTCAAGCTAGACGGCTCATGTTACCAAATGGTGGGGAGCATCACCCTGTGGATGTAAGCTTTGCCCCTGGTTAACAAACACCATGTTCTCCCCGCAAAAAGAAGAAGAAGAAGCAAACATCGTGTACTGGTTTTATCTATGATCTTGATCGTCGACGTGTTCATTCTAACACAGTATGCACAGGGACGACCCCGAGTCCCGACATATCAGAGCTCTAGGGCAAGATAGTGGGTGTGTACTAGTTTTATATATTATCAAAGCACTCACATTTTTTATTGCCACAGTAACATTCAATATATAGTATACCAGATAGCACTATTGTGTTGCGTTGGAGATATAGTTAGAAAGTTGTGCAAAATATTTTGCCTATTGTGGTTGATAGGCAATAGCACAATACTGCGAAACTAACAAACATATTAAGAAATCTATATCGGGACAACATTTGAGAAGTTACATATGCCGGGAAGCAGCGGGACAAAGAGATGAAAGAAAGAATTGTTTGCTTGGTTCTAGGCAAGAACCAAGCATCTCATCGTGGTGGTGGGCTAATCACATCACGTCATGCTAGTCTACCTCTTTTACTCAAGTGAAGAGTTACATATGCCTCTGCTCGCTTTATCAAGATAGTGGTGAAGACCGTAGCATGCTTTTTGGCAAGCTATTGATTTTATTTATCTCTTGTTGCTACATTTGGAGTGGATGTTAAGGGCCCTGGGATTCGTTGCTTGTTTTGGGGGTTGATCTGTAAAGCTGTAGTACTGGTACTAATCATTTCTCTAAACAAAAGCAGCTGCCAAAGCCTTCTTTTAATAGTATACGTCACTGTTACCTACTACTCCCTCTGTCCCATAATATAAGACGTTTTTTTAACACTACACTAGTGTCAAAAAACGTCTTACATTATGGGACGGAGGGAGTAGAATATTAGGTGTCTTGATTGCAGCAACCAGATCTCCGATTTATATGTAGTTCCATCTCCAGCAGCTTAGCTTCTGCGAACCGCAATACTAAGTAGACAACAAACACACAAGCCAGCAACCCTGAGTAGATAGACACAAGTGAGGCAGATCGAGATCAGCCAGAATGGCGGAGTTCGCGCTTGGCCTGACCAAGACGGCGGTGAAGGGGACGGTGAGCAGGGTGAAGTCGGCCATCGATGAGGAGGCGAAGCTGAGGACTCGAGTGCAGAATGATCTGGTGTTCATCACCGGGGAGTTCGAAATGATGCGATCATTCCTCAACGCTGCCAACAAGGAGCGGGCAAACACCCAAGTGGTGAGGACCTGGGTGAGGCACGTCCGTGACCTGGCCTTTGATGTGGAGGATTGCCTCGAGTTTGTTGTCCACCTCGACAACAAGTCAACCTGGTCCTGGTTGTGGCGTGTGCTGCCGGACTGCATGGCACCGGTGCGGCCTCTGGATGTGGCAGTCGCGGATATTCAGCGGCTCAAGGCGAGGGTGGAGGATGTAAGCCAGAGGAACACCCGCTACAACCTCATTGGTGACTCTGCCTCCCACTCCAACTCAAAATCTGCAGTAGTTACTACTGTCTCATCTTTGACGGAGGAGCTTATGCCTGATTCTGGCCCAGCAGCGGCATTCCGCATCCTACACAAGGTGTGGGAGGCCACAGATAAGATGCGGCCTGATATGGGTGACCTCAGGAAGTTGATCACCAATGAAGGTAGTGACCTTGAGGTTATCTCTGTATGTGGAAGCCCAGGAGCATCTGATCTTGGGGTGACACACGTCCTCAGGGAGGCTTACAATGACCCAAAAATCTGCCAAGAATTCACAAGCCGAGCCTGGGTAAAGCTGACGCATCCTTTTAACCTCAATGAGTTCATCAAAATCTTGCTCACTCAGTTCTATGCTAGCTCTAACCGAGCAAGCGCAGGAGTAGCAGGCTTCCGAAAAAATATGAAAGCAGCGGTGGCCAAGGAAGATGAGCTCATGCAGCAAGTGAGCCAGCTGAGGTATCTCGTTATTGTCGAACAACTATCCTCTGTGGTAGAGTGGGATGCCATCAGAATGTAAAGTAAAAACGGCAGCCGGATTGTCGTGACGACAAAGCAGTTGGGGCTTGCTTTCTCGTGCACGGGGAATCCCTATCAAGTATCGAACCTCAGACAACTCTCCGGTGGCCAATCTCTTTGTGCCTTCTTCAACAAGGTGCGTAAACCCCGTATGTGGCACCACAGCAATCAAACTACATCCTTAATTTCATAGTCATTCGTACAAGGTTTATTTCTTACTCAGTACTACTAGCTAGTACCACTACTCTTCATTCGGAAATAGATGTCATCCTATAAAAACATAGTCAAACTTTTTTAACTTGGACTACTAACATGTAAACAAATTACTTGGAATTTTATTCATGAAAGTTAGAGTATAGAGAATTTAGTGTAATAACATATCATAAGCTTCATTCTACTTTGACCACTGATTTTCCAACGTAATTGTAGACATAAAAAGCTACCACTATTTTGTCTAGTACATCCTTTTTACAAGCACATATACTAGTATTTATTCTTTCGGAACTTCATATAGTAATCATTTGTTCTACTTTTATAAATACATACACACCCAAGGAATTATATATTCTCAACAAGTAGTGAGATGATAGGTTGATGATATGGCAGGCATGCATTGTTTGCTGATGTGGAAGGGCAACATGCATATGAAAAATATGTAGTGAGATGCCAAGTTGATGACATGGAGGACATGCATGATTTGTTGATGTAGAAGGGTTGCATGCATAGAAAAAATAGGTAGTGGGTTGCTAGTACACTTTTAGAATAGAGAGTTAGCTTATTCTGCTATTTTAGCAGTTTTTTTTAGGTAGTGTCATTTTCGCAGTTAATCATGTATTATGGGCTTAAATTTTTTGGTTTCGTTAACTGAACTGGGTAGCTCATTGGCCCAGGTGTGTTTGTGAATTATAAATAATACTAGCTATTTGCCCGTGCATTGCAACGGGGCAATACATATTCCAGTAGTATAACATTAATCATGTATGTGTACATCCATAGCTCAACGTAAACAATTCTAGCTTAAACTCATGATTTTTGGTAGGTATGAATCACATATGGATAACACCACGATTTATGGCCTTATACATAAGAGATTCAATGAGTTTATGGCAGAGATCGATTGATTATTTGCCTTCCAAGAGTTTATAACCTTACCATACGTGAATTGATTGATTACCATAATTGCCATATTTGAGATTTTCATGAATTTATGGCCTTACCATATGTGAATTGATTGATTACCGTAATTATCATATTTGGATACGCTGGGTTTTCACGGGCAGACGAAAAAACCAATAAAAGAGAAAAACCGGTGGAAGTGGGAGCAAAATCGGTGAGGGTGGGGGTTCTCGTACGTGGATGGGTGGACGAAAGGTGGGACGACATAAGAGGGGAGAGGGAACATTGCGTATGTTTTAGGCAGTAGAGATTTAAAGAAAAAATGTTTGGGGAATGCATACTAATGGAGATCAGTTTGTTCTGATCGTTGTATTCTAGTTATATTAATGGCGTTGTTGTTGAAGAACATCGTTGTCCTTGTGGTGTCAAGAGATGGTTGGTGCGGATATGATTTATAATAGTTTGTCGATCGGTGTTGATCACTTTAGGGTTTTTTTTCTTTTATACTCGCTTGGGCATAACTTTGGTCTTGTATGACTTTGCTATTTGCCAGCGTTTTTGTGTGTGTATGTTGGAGTTCGATGTGTGCATCCTAGATATGCAGAGACCGGGTGTGTGCTCTTTATGTTTGTATCCTCTTTATGCTTCATTCTGAGTTAATAAAATCCACCCTTTATTAAAAAAAAGTTTAAGCTATCCCATTTTCTTATGTGCAGGTCTCTGAACGTCGTAGTGACATGGGTGAACTCATTTGGCAATTAAGACATGTTGTTGGTGTGATCTCTGTGCAGAAGCATCCTGATCTAAGGTCATCAACTCTTATTGATAAGGTGTACACAGGCATAATGAATAAGTCAAAAGAATTTGCGGAAGTTAAATTTGAACGACACAGCTGGGTCGATGTACCTTATTCTTTTAGTTTGGGTGTCTTTGCTCGGCATTTATTTTTGAATTTTCATTCAAATGATCTTCGAGCCAAGAAAATTATAGCAGCTGGTACAATGGGAGACACAGGCGTCATTCAAGGGTGTCATAAGTTTCTCAGGGAAGACAGGTGCCTCCTGGTTATTAATGGTCTGGACTCGACAGATAGTTGGGACCTAATAAAAGCTGCCTTTTTATCCCAGCCTACTAAGAGTTGTATCCTTGTCATTACAAAGGAAGCAAGTGTGGCCAGATACTGTGTAGGCGAAACAGACTGTCCAGCGCTCAACACCAAAGATTTGGAAGCCGATGTGGTACTTCGTCGCTCAATGAGTACGTTATTATCATTGTTGTTGTTGCTGCTGTTGCTGCTGCACTAGATAAACAGTAGCACTGTCTTAAACCTCAAACATTCATGTGTTTCCAGCTTAATTAATATTAGTATGACATCTAAAGCTAACTCAAACCCAATTGGAATTCGACTATAGATATTAGGTGGAGATTTACTCTAGCAGCTGCTGGCCTGGCCAGGAATACCTCACGTGTTTGTATTTTGTTTGATTGGCTTTCCAGTATAAGTTTCCTAGCCCTTGTTCTAATTAACCAAATTTAAAAAAAATGCTTTTACATATATCTTATACTTGTGGCCATGCGCAGGGTTGTGAGTATTATGGACTTGGAGCCAAGGAGGCCTCTAGCAGGGGCCGATTTTTCTGCAACAGAAGGGAAGAAGCGCATGTCTGGACCAGTAAATTTAAACTTATCGTGGACCCATATAATGTGTATTATCCACGCCTTCGGCATTGTTTACAAGAACATGGTACAATTTCCTTGTGTGGGGACGAAGCTTGGAGATCGGCTCTTGCCAGGAAAATTTACTACAACCAAATGCTTATTGCACATGAAGATGGTATACCACCCCCTGCTGTACGGGTAAAAGATGGAAAAAAATTGGATTCCGGATTTACAAAGTTCAGTTGGGTTGATGTACCACACCCATTTCCTGAGATTTTATGGACTTCTCTTGGCGCTTATCTTTGGATTTTCACTCGGATGATCTCAAAGCAAAGCAAAATGCAGTTTTCAGTCTGATGGAAGGGCGCCATGACCCAATTGAAGAGTGCCTTAATTTCCTTCGTCAAGACAAGTGTTTGGTTGTTATTGACGGTCTACAGTCGACAAATGATTGGAACCTCATAAGAGATGTATTATTCTCCAAGCCTACCAATGGATGTATAATTGTCACTACGCGCCAAAGATGTCGGGGAAGCTGATCGTGACTCACGAACACCTATGGGACCGGCGGACCGAGCCCCTTTCGGTTCGGTGGGGGGCGGAGATTGCACGAAGAGTAGATCGAGGCGATGCACACGAGCAGTTTACCCAGCTTCGGAGCTCTCCGGAGAGATAAGACTCCTACTGCTGCTTGTCTGATTATCTTGTGTTCTTTCCAGGGAGCAATGAGAGCTACAAAACCTAGCTTGAGTGTCTCTAGTCTCGAATGAGTCGAACCCGCCCCCTCTGCTATGTTGCGCATGGGCCTCCTTTTATAGGCTCAAGGGGTCACCACAGGTGGCAACGTAAACAAGGGCAAAATGGGAAAATAAGTTGCGGTTGGTACAACTACTTTGTACAGTGTATTCTACCTAACTCTGACGGCAAGGAACAAAAGTAATAAATACCCGTCCATGTCGCCTAAACAATGCAGAAAGGGACCGTCAGGGGTGGGTGAAGAAAGTGTTGCAACACACTGTGTAAATCATGAAAATCGAGTGTTCATTGACAATGGTCGAGCAGCCGACCTTGCAGCTCATGTTCAGTCCAGAAAGGTACGTTTACTCTAATAATCTACCTGCCCTTAGTCATGCATGGTGCTCTCTCTTCTTACAATCTAGCTAGCTGTATATGTGCATACAAATTTATTACAGCAAAACAATAACGAGTGGAATACTCTCTCTCCCTCTCTCCCGAGTCCTCTCCCTCTCTCTCTCTCTTCCTTCTCTCTCTCCCTCTCTCTATCACTCTCTCTACATAGTGCGATTCAGCAGCCCTTCCGTCTTCAAAGATGGCGGCTTGCCGGTCTCCCACCCCCTAGTGTTGCTTTCCGTTGCCTCCAACGAGGTCGTGCAGTGGTTTCTCTAGTGGGGTGTGGTCAGCCATTTGCCGGCGACCACAGGTAGGCGGCACCCCGGCCTCGGATCTGCGAGCCAAAAACGCTGTGCAGTACGGAGGCACCCATGGCGGGCATGGCGACTCCACATCCTTGTTCTCGTCGCCTCCAATGATGCCATGTGGCGGCGAAGTGACGCGTTTGCTTGCAGCCACGTGCACGGGTGTGCCTCTCCCTCGAGTCTGCGGGCCGGCATAGGTAGCTGTGCTGCAGCGCACGACGACGACGACGGTGATCCTGGCCACAGTGGGTATAGCGGACCATGTTTGCTTGGGCGCAGCGGGCAAGTGGCAGGTCCGGTGGTGTGCGAGGCTGCAGCGATGGCCCTACGCGAGGCTAATCTAGCGCCCGTCAAGGCCATGGCCACATTTGGCAGTCATCAATGAGCTTCCGGTGTCAGCCTCTGTGTGGGCCTCCTCCCCAACCCCGGACTAGCTAGCTAGCCAGATGGTGTTGTCAAGGTCCTGCAGATGACGGGCTTTGGGCGATGGTGTGCCAATGGCCGAGGGCAGACATTTGTCGTCTGGTGTGTGTGGGCAGTGGCATATGCACGTTGAGGTTCCCATATGCAGCGACTGACTTTGATGGGGCACAAGGGCGCACCGAGTGCTCCCAATCGGCATCAAGCTCGGTTACAACCATCGCTCCTAATGCGAAGGACGCTGGGTTCGTAGCGGATGTTGCATGCCTATTCTCGCAGATGTGGAGTGGCTGTGGTTGGATCCACGCCGCATCATGGACGACCCCCCAACGGCCGGGTGATGGTCTATGCCTCTATGGTGAGAAGATGCCCCATCCATTTGCTAGTGCCATTCTGGCCTGGCATGCAGTACATGTTGGCGTGACTAGAGGAAGACCCGTCTTCAAGATGATGTTTGGAACACCAATTCATGTCTGGGGTGAAAACTCTTGTTCTACCCTTAATTGGTTGGGCTCAATAGTGAAGAACTTTCAACATTACCTTGTTGAAGGTGTTGTTAATTTCCTTGCTGATGTGTTGGCCTTCAGTGGTTAGACTCGGCAACCAGGATGAAAATCCTTTTCTTGGTCGTCTTCGGCCGGACACAACGACGACGACGGGAGTACGCCTATTCCTTCTTGAAAGCGTTGATGTGAAAATTTTGACTTAGCTGTAGGTGTTTATTTCATATATCTTGTAATGGTTTAGCCGCGGCTGGCTTTGTTTTGTACTCCGCTTAATAATTAATAAGATTGTGTGCATCACATCAATTATGCAAACAACGAAGGTTAACCTCCTTTTCAAAAAAAGTACATACAACCACAAACTTGTCCTTATGTGTTGTAATAGAATTTTAGAATGCTTCAAATGTGCATATCACATCTACCATTTTTAGCATCATTTGCGCATACTCCAGCTATATGCATGCATGTAAAGTGAAGAAACGACACGTAGGTTGCCGTGCAATTCTTTATCCTTCTGGTGGCACATCCCATGAATGGGAGCTTAGAAAGCATACTAAAGATATCAGAAAACTTTTCACATAAGATTTTAGTGGACATGTTTAGTTTTTATGGATTAAGTTATGTTATTTATAGTTATATGTGTCTTCGTTGCAGAAGAAAGGGTACTCAGATAAGGACAAGAGTAACGTATTCTCTATCAGAATGGTAGAGGCACGTGATTGGACCAACAAATTTGAAAGTATTAAGGATTATAGTGGATGGAATCCTATTTTGGAATTTGTCCCAGATGACAGTCCTCCTCATGGTGTTACTTCCGTATGGGGGATTGCAGGGGTCGGGAAATCAGCTCCAGTCAGAAGCTTCTATTACAAGAGTATGATCGGTGATCTTGAACCGCTCAGGAAGTACAGCTGGGTGGATGTTCCCCAACCATTCGATTTGACAGACTTTTGTAGACAATTATATATGGATTTTAATTCAGATGATCTTGAAGCCAAAGAAACTGCAGCAGTTGGTATGATAGAAGGCCAGGACCCAATTCAAGGGTGTCGTAAGTTTTTGCGGGAAGACGACTACTTTGTTGTTTTTGATGGTTTATGCTCCATACATGACTGGGATCAGATAAAAGAAGTGTTATTATCTGAGCCAATTAAAGGCAGTATATTTGTCATTACAAATGAAAAAGGTGTCGCCACACATTGTGTAGATGATCGAGAAGATAGAGTGTTTAACGTGAAAGGTCTTGGTGCTGACACGGCCCTTGCTCTCTTCACAAAGGTATTCTCTTCACAAAGGCATTTTTATTAATTGATTTGCTCTAGTGTAAGAAATTTGGCGACGTGCATTTGTTTATGAATATTTCTATGTGCAACAAGAGTAACAAATGATACCTATGTTAGTCTATAAATAGCTATAAGTTAATTTAGAGCTATATCAAATTTGTACATCAAGCATACAACATTAATTACCCGTGTTGTCAACTTGAAGTTGCATTCAAATTATTGATATGTACACATGACACGCTGCTGCAAATGTATAATTGTATGATATATATGAATAGTGATAACCATTCGATTTTGTTCC
>LR880972.1:980227352-980246848 GCA_904067115.1 Aegilops sharonensis
CCCCCAACCCTTTTGAAAAAAAAACAAAAACCAGAGCCAAAGAAATGCTGACGCGTGGATGCCTATTGGTCCCGGTTGGTGCCACCAACCGGGACCAAAGGCCCTCCTGCCTGGGCTCAGCGGACAGGCCACGTGGAGGCCCATCTGTCCCGGTTCTGGATAGAACCGGGACTAAAGGGTGAGGGCATTAGTACCGACCCTTTAGTCCCGGTTCATGAACCGGGACTAAAGGCCCTCACCAACCGGGACTACAGGCCCTTTTTCTACTAGTGGTAGTTTGAAATACGTTAGATGCTCATATTTTAAACATTATAGATGCAGTTTAATTTCCACCTAAATATTTGATTTTGGGTCAAATTAAGTTTGGTTTCAACTTCAAGAAAATAAATTCAAATATATAGTTCATTTTCTCAAAGTTGACTTTAAATGAACTACCCATTAGATAGTTAGAAACAAAATTTTGTTTTTGTGATAAATTCAACTTAATTTCCAAAAGTAATTATAATGCTTAAGTTTGTATGGTTTCCAAACTGATTTTGTATACATTTCTGAATTTAGCATATTTATATTTATTGGAAAAGTAACTTATTTCTTGATAGTAGATGGCTCGGAGTGGCAAGCTGATCAAGACTTCCAGAGAGGAAGAGCTTTCAAAACTGATCATTGCCAAGTGTGGCGGGCTACCCAAAGTAATAGCTGCCATAGGCGAGTCCTTGCAACGCACCCTACAAATGGGATAAAAAGTTGTTAGAGAGCCTAAATGCTAAATTCATGATCATGTTGGAGACGGACCCAAGATTCCAATGTTTAAGGGGTCTATTTACTAGGATGCAGTCCTATTTTGATGATTGTCCAGATTCACTGAAGCCATGTATCTTCTATCTGTCAGTATTCCCGTTAGGCCACATTATTAGGCGAAGGCGTCTGTTAAGGCGGTGGATCGCGGAGGGTTACTCCAGGGGGACTAATGGCAGTACTGCAGAAGAGAATGCGGAGAAGTACTTCTCCCAGCTTGTAGAGTTAAGCATAATAATCCAGCAGCAGCAGCAGCAGCATGAACCACCAAGCAGTGCAGACGTATGGAAAGTCAATGGATTTCTTTCGTGAATACATCATTTCACGTCCAATGCAAGATAATTTTGTGTTTGCACTAGAGGGGCGTCGCAGCCATAACTGGCAGCGTGCTGGAACTGGACAACACCTGGCCATATGTAGCAGCTGGGATGGAGACAAGATTGTATTCGAGAGAATGGAATTGTCACGGCTCCGGTCATTGACGGTGTTCGGCAAGTGGAGGCCATTCTTCATCTCTGCCGATGTCAATATGGAATTGCTCCGGGTGCTGGATCTAGAGAATTCAACAGGTGTCAGAGATGGTGATATTGAGCAAATTGGAAAGCTACTTCTTCGCCTCAAATTCCTCTCACTACGAGGTTGCAAATATATTACCTGTTTGCCGAGATCATTGTCTGGCCTGAAGCAGTTGCAAACTCTAGATGTAAAAGGCACCTCCATAGTCATTTTGCCATCTTATGTTATCAAGCTACATAAGCTACAATACATTCGTGCTGGTGCCATACTACCACCATCAATTACGGAAGACCTATCAGCAGAAGAAGCGGGAGCAGCTGATGAGGACCACATGACATCAACAACCACTGGAGATGACCATAATGATGCCATGGTTACAAGCCAATTAGCAGGAGAAGCAACAACACCAGCAGAAGAAGAGCCAGTCCAGAACACAACGCCACGGAGCAGCCGGGGACGAGATATGCTGGTATCTTGCAGCTGGTTGTCCAAAAAGTTTAGATGCAGACGTCGACGATGTATTGGTGTTAAGGTTCCTGTTGCAGCTGGGATTGGTAAGCTGGCCGCTTTACATACACTTGGTGTTGTCAATATCACTATTAGTGGCAAGGCCATCCTCAAGGAGCTCAAGAAGCTTACCCAATTGCACAAGCTCGCGGTGTCCGGCATCAACCAGGAAAATTGGAGTGAATTGTGTTCTGTCATCTCAGGCTATGTTCATCTTGAGACCTTGTCAGTGCGATTTGGTGATAATGATGAGAAGCAGAAGGAGGGGGAGGATTTGTGTTGTTTGGATGACATCTCCAAGCCGCCAAAAACACTAAAGAGCCTCAAGCTGTATGGGGCAAATGTACACGTATCGGTAGTCTGGATGAAGCAGCTTGGCAAGAATCTCAAAAAGGCTCGCGTTCAAGATCTTGAGTTGGTAATATCAACGCAGGAGAACATAGACAGCCTTGTACAATTGCCTTGCAAGGATATGTTCCTCATCTTTGTCTCAAGCCGGTTGAAGATGGCAAGCTCTATTATGATAGTCTGGTGGCTCCGTGGACTAGGGATTTCTTCCAAGCCCCAGACCTTAAGATTGACTGTGGCAGCTACAAGCTGGTGATAGTTTTTGGAGGTAGGATGCCTGCAAATGTGGAGGTGCTGGTTGTTCACTGCTCTACTACCGAGTCGTCTTTGGAGCTTTCTGGGTTAGAGAAGCTAGAGAATCTCAAGGAAGTGCGGCTTAAGGGTTCATACAGCGACGAAGTCAAGGAACACTTGCAGCAGAAGGTTGGCGAGCTTGTGAAGAAACCTGTGTTGAAGCTGGAGGACCAACACACCCAACAGTCAGCTCCACCTACCCCTTGTGCGTGCCTGAAATGCCTACTTAACTGAATTGTAGTTTTAATTTGTGGTGTAATGGAGTATGAACTGTATTCCAAAGAGTTGGTTTAAGTATGATACCTGATGTTGTCGTATGAATGTACATGAAGCTGACTGCAACCTTTGCTTGATTGATTCCTGCTTTGCTTGATGATTACTTTGCGTAGGCTTGTCTTGCTCCAACGGAGAATTCATAGAGAATATCTATTTATGATGATGAGAATGAACAGAAGATCGGTTACTCACTGAATTGTCCACGTGTACAATTTACAGTTTACATGGGGGCACAACTTTTGCATCTCCAGCATCTTGTTCCTGCAATGTCGATTCACCGGCAACCGATGTAATGGAGTATGAACTGCATTCTTGAGCGACCCTGCAGTTCATACTCCACCAGGTCCGCGGCGGTGGATGGGTCAGGGTCAAGCAAGGAAGCAAGGGGAAAGGTAGGGGAACGGGGGGACATGGGTCTGGGTGGGGATGAAGTTGGCCTGGTTCGTTCCTCGCCGACCACGCGCGCCAGAGCGTCACCGCGCAATCCCCCTCTACGGCCGCAGCATCTCCGCCTGGTTCTGCAGTACGACGACCTATTCCACAGACGTACTTCTGCTGCGGGTGATGGTGGTCATCCCCGGCGGCCGCCGCCGCTGCGGCCATTGGTGGTGTTGCTGATATTAGCAGTCTATATAGCCCGGTCCAGGCAGGCCCAAAGGTGGGCTACTCACGGACTTATCGGGCTAAATCTTAAAAATCCGCCGGGCTACGAGCCGTCAGATCTGGTATTTTCTTGTGGCTCGGCCCACTTTTGCAAGGGAGGACGTGTTGCAACGAAATCAGTAATTAAGGAGTACTTCTTGCGGAGATTACTTCAACTTCCACCTATTTTACGCAACCTCCCCTTTTATTGGATTGGTACCTGAGTTTTGTTCAGGTCTGGACCCGATCCCTTTGTTAAAATTTCTCAATGCCTTTGATTTTTCCGCGACGCGCTTGTCACGTCCAAGGACCTGTTTTTGCTCTGCATACAATTCTAGGTGGCATATAGCTCCGAGTTTTACTTATTTTTCTACAGGAGATTATAAATTTCCCCATGATCGCTACTTCTGTGTAAGCAATTCTCTGATTTTTCTACACCGTGACTTCATCTAGTCTTTCCTCGTGATTTTTTCTGCCCTTTGATCTTGATCATTTTTTGCTGAAAAAGGTTTTCGCCCTGTTTTATATATATATAAAGCAATGATCAACAACAACCAGGTACAAACGCACGCCACCACAACATACACATCTAAGGCAGGATACATAGGCGTTGATCGCAGCAACAACACCTCTAGCACTACGAGAGCAACCGAGGGCTCAACGGGAACCACGAAGAAATGAAGCAGCATATGATGAACCGTGGGCTTCAAGTCGGCGCCTTCAGAAACGAAACGACACCGGAGCGTCGCCACCGCCCGATCCGAGGATCAGAGTTTCCCCTAGAGCAGCACGACGGGCAGTGGGAGCCGCGACGGCGCCTTCAAGAAGGGAACGAGCTTCGCCGTCGCCGGTCCGTCCGAAAATAGAACAAGTTTTCACCCCGGCCAACACTCACCGCCACCGAACGCCACACCCCAGCTACCAGGCCGCCCACACGACCATGGCCACCGGGCAGCACCAAGCTACGGGCTCTGCCCATGAGCACCGTGCTACCACCACCAGGACCGCCGTCCCGGCATCCAAGACCTTGACACCACATCACCCTAGATCTGCCACTACCCTAACCAAAGAGACGAGCGGAAAGGTCCTGCCTTTCACACCCCTCGGCAGCCCCAGCGCCGAGGCCCAAAAGGCCGGCCAACCTGGCCTCCATCGACCCATCCTGCAACAGCGGGCACGAGACGAGCTCTGTCCTGCGGCACCATGTGCGAGACGAGCTTGGTCCTGCTGCACCGTGCGCGAGACGAGTTCGGTCCTGCTACACCGTGCGTGAGACGAGGTCGGCCCTGCCGCACCGGTCGCAAGACGAGCGATGGACCGCAGCTGGGAGAAGGACAACCCTTCGACGAATTAATGGCTGGACGATGAGGAGAGGAAGCGAAGGCCGACACAAGACTACTACGAACGAACCGACGCTGGAACATGCCAGTCGTCGCCGCAGTCGACCTGCCAAGCCGCCGTGAAGCCACCCACGGCCCGGACAACAGCCACGCCGGGCCACTGCCCAACCCGTGCCGCCCGGCGAGCTCGAAGCGCGAGAGACGCCGGCCACGCACAACCACCACCACGGCCGGCCGCCGCAACCACCAGCTGACCCCCTCCGGGGGGCCAGGATGAGTCCGCCGGCGATCAGCCTAACCACCACACCGGACCCCCACCAGCGTCGCCACAGCCTGTGCTGCCCGCAAAACAGTGTCCGAAGGAGACGCCCCATCCCAGATCGGATCTGGCCGCCCCTCACCATCACCACGGGCACACCCCGCCGCCACAGAACACCGTCGGCCCTCCCACACCACGAGCAGAGCCCACCCCGTCGCCAAGGAAGCCCAGGGTGCCGCCGAGCCGCCCAGATGCCGCGCCGCCCCGGTCCAGCGACGTGCCTCCACGCAGGGACGCCGGCCCGTTTTGATCTCCGCCGCGCCAGGGAGAGACAAGGCCCCGCCGCCGCCAGCACCGGCGAGGGGAGGGAGGGGGGAGGAGGCCTAGAGGCCGGCGGCGGGTGTGTCCCTCAGTCGCTCGCAGGAGCGACGCGAGGGGAAGGGAGCATGCGTCCCAACGAGGAAATTTTTTTTTTTGATGATCATTTTTTCAGAAGAACAACGCGCTTTATTTCGTGTATCATAGTTTAGGGGAATATACAAACATGGTCCGGTGGATCGATGAACCACACACGTCGGCCAATGTCTAGGATAGTGGCCATTCTAGCTAATCTATGTGCCTCACCATTGCTTGTGTGTTGCTCGTCGATGAGCTCATAGCCCTGAAACTTCTGCTTCCTTTCATTGATCTCCTGTAAGATCATGCAGTACTTACCGAGATGGAGCTTTCCTGGTCGTTAATATAACCCTTGGACAGTCAGATGCGATTCACACTCTATTCATGACCAAGTCCATGGCGAGGGCGTGAGTTTCCCTACGTGTATATGCTCAGCGTCGTTGGTTCGGTGACTTCCTGAAATACTACCACGGAGGCACCCAAAAATAAGTCAGGTCTTGTTTCTTCAAATGATGCCCACCGCCCCGGTGTTGGATGATTTTACCACTAGACCATCAACGCTCATATTTACTCCCTTCGTTCCTAAATAATTGTCTTTCTAGAGATTTCAACAAGTGACTACATGCGGAGCAAAATGAGTGAATCTACACTCTAAAACATGTCTATATACATCCGTATGTTGTATTTCATTTGAGATGGCTAGAAAGACAATTATTTGGGAACGGAGGAAGTACATGTCACTCTGCTGCGGAATCCATGCCATACTGTGCCCCGTCGCCGGAGCTCCAGTAGGTTTGGAACCTTGGTCTTGGCTAGGAGATCCTGAAGCTCATGCAAATACCTCTCGACGATCTCATGGATTGCCTTCCACCTAGCCCACTAGATTGCCCACAATGTGACAAAGAACCAAGATGAAATTTCCCTGCTGAGAGTATTGCATAAACCGAGCAGCCACAACTTTGGGTCAGTAGTTTCATCGCCATAGATTGGACGTAATGAATCATCATCACGCAATGACCAAACTCTCTTGGACATGTCGTAGTCCGATAATGCATGTTGTCGTGAGTCTACTGTTGTGTGACAAATCGGGCACGTTGCCACATGTATCATATACTCATACCGCCGCTCCCATTCCTACTTCACCGGATCTCCGATCACATAGACTGGGTTACCACCATGGCAACTCATGCGGGCCTCATACCCATTTCACTCGATGCATTGTCTATCAAAACAGGCGAAAGCCTTTTAGTAAAGGGGTCTACCAAATTCTTAGCCGTTTGGATATAATCCAACGCTATCACTCTGGAGTTTCTTAAATTTTTGTCAGCTTTTAATCTCACTTATATGTGTTTGTTGGACTTCATGTTGTCCTTTGAAATCTTTGATTTGACAATAACGATATGATAGTCACTGTTCATAAGGATAGCCAAAACCGGCTTCTCAACCAATGGCAAGTTCATCAACAGATCTCCAAGCCATTATGCTTCGAAACCAGACGTGTATAATGATGTTAGTTTTGCTTTCATTGTCGATCTCTTTAAGATCGTTTGCTTGCAAGACTTTCCGGAAACAACACCACCTCCAAGAGTAAACATATTCTCAGTTGTGGCCTTCGTCTCATCAGCATTAGAGATCCAATTAGCATCACTATACCCTTCAAGTACCGACGGGTATCCGGTATAGTGAAGTCCATAGTACCTTTTAGATAGCGCATAATTCTTTCATAGCATGCCAATGTACATCACCCGATTTGGAAATAAACTGGCTCGGTTTGCTCACAACAAATGCGATGTCAGGCCTCGTTGCGCTCGCCAGATACATGGTTGAACCAATAATTTGAGAGTATCTCAATTGATCTTTAGTTGTGCCTTCGAACATTTGAATCAGCACACTAGTATCATGTGGTGTTTGAGATGGTTTTCAGTCCAAATATTCAAAATGACTCAAAACCTTCTCAACATAATGGGATTGCAGAAGTGTAATCCCACCCTCATCATCAGTAGCTTGTTTACAAGATAGCATCAACCTCCCCAAGGTCCTTCATCTCAAAGTTCTGAGATAAAAACGACTTGACCTCCTCAATGACTTTGATGTTGGTTCCAAATATCAGTATGTCAGAGTTGTATTAAACTTCTCTTGCCATTTCTTAGGTGCTTGTCTCAAGCCATATAAAGATTTCAGCAACCTACACATATTTCCTTCCTGACCATCTATCACAAAGCCATCTGGCTGTTGCATATAGGTTTCCTCTTCTAGCTCTTCGTTCAGTAAATCCATCTTAACATCCATCTGGTGGACGAGAAGACCATGCGAGGCTGCCAAAGAGAGTAATACTCGAATGGTGGTCAGTCTGGCCACATGTGAATAACTATCGAAGAAATCTTCCTCTTCTTTCTCGGCATAGCCCTTGGCCACAAGCCTGGCCTTGTACTTTTCAATCATACCGTCGGGCCTAAACTTCTTTTTGAACACCCACTTACATCCCAATGGTTTGCAACCATAGGGACGTTTAGTGATCTCCCATATCCCGTTAGCCATGATGGAATCCATCTCGCTATGGACCGCATCTTTTTAGTAGTCAGCATCTGCAGATGCATACACTTATGAAATAGATGTAGGAGTATTGTCCGTGTGGTACACAAGGAAATCATCACCAGAGGTCTTTGCATTCCTTTGTCTCTTACCCCTACCAAGGGTTTCCTCGCCATCCTCCTCTGGATTTTTATCATGTGTTTGTTCATAATATTTCATGGAAATGGCAGGCTCAGAGGTCTCCTCAGATTCATGTCTACAAGTGCTTTGCATATCTTTCATAGGAAAACTATCCTTGAAGAATGTATCATTCTTAGACTCCATGATTATACTAGCCTTCTGGTCAGGTACCTCAGATTTCACTACTAGAAATCTATAGCCAATACTACTCTTAGCGTAGCGAAAATTAACACAGTCCATAGTCTTTGGTCTAAGCTTACGCTTTTTGGGATAGGCACATTGACTTTCGCCAAACAGCCCCAAGTACGTAAATATGAGAGTGTCGTCCTTCTCTTCTCCCATTTCTCATAGGGAGTGATCTCGTTATCCTTTATCGAAACTTTATTCATGACATAACATGACGTTGATATAGCTTCCCCGTCATGCTTTGGGTAAACCCGATGTATCTAACATGGCGCTAACCAAATCAGTTAGAGTTAGGCGTGTCTGGGTGGAGAGACATGGACTAGATTCGCATTCGAGTCGGTAACAGCCCACGATGAGACGTCTCAGATCGTGGTTCACCTGTCTGTTCCAGACCAACAAAAATAAGCGCATAGGTGTGAGCTTGGCTCGGCTCATTCCCACAACCCGCGGCGGGAGGAAGGAGGAGCATGCGGGAACCTCTTCTCTTCTCAAGCTCCAATAGCATATGAAAGAGAATCCCTTATAAGGAGGTCCAACTCGTCTCCAACTAGCAATAGGGACTAAACTTCTTACCACACCCATTGCCATTTAACCCACATGGACCCTTAGAGATTTTCTGGAATTGTTAGATGGGCCTCAGGGTGGATGTATCGAGCGGGCTTTTTGGCCCGCTCATGGCCCACTCGGTCTTGACCCGCTCGGTCCTGGCCTGCTAGGTAAATTGGACGATCCGGTCTGCTAGATCAGGCCTGAGAAAATGTCGGTCCGGTCCGTTCTTTAACCGAGCCAAACGAGCGGACCGAGAAATGCAGTCATCGTTGCGGCAACCGGCAACCCCTGGGTGAACCACTGTGTCCCCGAGCTTGCCCTCTCCTTCCTTCCTCTCCTCCCCGTGCCCCATAGCCTCTTTCCGCCGCTCGCCGTCGCTGCTGTGCGTGCACTGCCGCCTTTCGCGAGTTCTCGATCATGGCAACAGTTTCAGCACAGCACACACGCGCGCATGAAACGCTCGACTGTGATTTTCGGATCGCGGGAGAAACGCTGGGCCATGATTTTCTCGTCCAACAAATCAGGCAAGTGTTGTTTTGGAAGGTGCTGGAGTAGATTTTATACGGTCAGCTTCCTATAATCATGTCACGCGCGATCCAATGGTGCCGTTTCGTTTTGTTCAGTCAAAACAGAAAACTGAAAGTATGAGAGAAACACGGTTTGATCCAAAAATCACGTAACTATTTGACGATTAACTCCACGTCCGATTTGATCCGCTAATCAAGCAAGGCCTGCACACGAGAAATCGTGGGCTCATGCACACGATGGATTAGTCGCATGCAACAGAGAAACTGCTAATCAACAAACATGTGCACGTTCATGGCAAAGAACCGCGACGCCCACGCACTTCCCACGACACGTCGCCCACCTCGACATCGTCGCTTGCGCATGTCACCCACCTCGCCACAGCACCCGCGCATGTCGTACACCTCGCCGCTGCACCCGTCCAAATCGCCGCCGGTGGTCGTTGGCCGGTCCGCTCGGTCCGGCCCGGGCTTCGTTGTCGCCGGTCCGGTCCCTGAAATCAGGACCGTCATGCTACTCGGTTCGGTCTGGCCCGGACCGCCAGCGGCCGGTCCAAACGTTGGCTCGGACCAGGACCGGACCAGCCCGGACCGTGTCCACCTTTGAGACGGGCCCTAGACCCACCCTAATATTTCAACGGGGAAAACTTGTCGAATCACTACAATGAAAGAGGTAAAAAAAAACAGTGATAACTAGCCAGCGAGGACGGGGATGAGGACCTGGTTCAAGGACAAATCACATGTTGACACCTAATGCACTCTAGTATCTTTCGTTAGATAAAACTAAGCCATAGTATCTTACTCTGCAAAGGTCTACGGGGATATTTATTGAACTAGTGAACTGTATAAACCTCCACCGATATATATTTTATTTTAGTTAGTAGAATGGGCACAACTGTCGCATAGAAGGACATGTTTTTTCATAATACAACTAAGTGGGTAAAAATGTTCCATAGATGAATGTGATTTTCTTTTTTGCATCGATTAATTTTAAGTTGAATTAACTTTAGAAAGACCCCTCTGGCTAAATTTCTAAAATTTACATGGTCCGTGATCAAGATATTTATTTTATTAGCAGTTTATTTGTAACACTAGAGCAATGAGTCATATAAAAATAAAAATAAACGGTAATATTAACAATCCAATTTTTTGAGCAAAAATTAACAGTGCAATTATGGGGCTAAGTGTAGAAAACAACAATAATAAAATTTATATGATTACTTTTTATAACATAAAATCATATCAAAGTTTAATAACGGTGAGCTAGACAAAATAAAATAGTTTGGTATAAATAGGTCGTTAACACAATCATAAGTAGTCGGGCATAGAAAAACAGTTGAGGCAAATATTACAAAAACCCTCTGAAACACTTCTACCATCAGCTCCGGAGTCATGAGATCAATCAACTCTATGATATTTTGGGTATGGGCAACACAGTGAGCCTCAGACTTAACCTGTTCTCTGAAAGCCTCATATCACTTTTAAGGAATAATTCAGTATCCCAATGGAATTCCCAAGATGCAGTGCATAGTGTAAAATTTGAGAAAGAATTGAAACCACCGGGCAACTTGAAACACATAGGAGTTGTTTGTTTTTTAGAAGTGTTAGTGTAAATGTAAAGGGAATCAAGTCACAAGATGTAATAGCATTTACTGAAAAAACCAACATTTGTTTGATTTGGCTGTGTAATGGAAATAGGTTTCTTAATAGTGTTTGGTATGGAAATTTTTGTCAACTTTTACCAGTTCCAGAAAATCACACAGATAAACTGAATAGCCCGTGTTTAAAACTAGCACCCTCCCACATTAGTGATGAATTATGTTTGTCTACAGACTAATAAATACACTGGTTCATTAAATATAAGTAACTGGTTCATCTGGTTGCTACAAATACATCAAGTGCTTAAAATATATCACTACAAAATCATCAAGTGCTTAAAATGTGGCTGCAAATTAACAAGTAAATAAGTATTTTTTTTTTTGGTATCTCTCAAGAATAATTACAAGTTCACTGAAGAAGTGTATAACCATTATTACAAACAAGTTCACATGCAGCAAAAAAGATAATCAAAATGTCCTAGGTTCTAGTAATTCATCGATCGATAGTATTTGAAATCAACTGCCTCGCCAATGTCTCATATTCTCCTCACCTGCCAACAAATAGAAGCATCAAGAAAGATGATAGGAAAGTCAAACAACATATTACAAAATCTGACATAAGATTTTTAGCTCAAGAAAGATGATATGAAACTCAAACATCATATTAGAAAGTCTAACATAAGCTTTTATCTCAAGAAAGATGATATGAAACTCCAACAGCATATTGCAAAATCTAACATAGGAAGAGAGTGTATGGACTAAGTACAATGAAAAAGATAGAACATAAGAGTGGCAACATTTGAACGGAGGGGATACGCTCCATGCAGTCAACACTTTTGACAAATATAACAATATTAATGAGTTGGTTTTTTACACACCAGTCATGTCATACAATTATTGGAAACACACCTTCTTTCCCAATGAGCCTTGCTTCTTTCTCTCTTCTGCCAATGAGCAGCCAATAGGCATGAGTTAAATATAAGGGAAAAAATCCTTCAACACAAGTCTGGCTTATATAAGACTAGCCAAAAACACCACATCACTATGTCACTACAAGTTTGGCTTATATACTGCAAATAATCACTCTTGCTTACATACACCACTCTATACTAGTGAAATAGTTCACTTGAGCCACTCATGGTGATCAATGTCAGGATGCTATCAATCCCCAAGGTTTACAAACAAGTTCAATCGAGAATAACAAAATGTGTTATAAATCAGTGATGTAACATAAGGGCATGCAAAGAGTGCACATGCCATGATAATTCGACATTGGGTCTTTATAGGAAAAAAAAAGGAAGGGTCCCTCAAAATCCCCCACCGACCCTTGAGCCTTCCAAAGCACCTTTCTATAATACTTCCCGATCTAGGTGGCACATGTTGAGATACTCCTCTGCACTACGAGGTGGGTTTTGTGATGTCCAATCACCCAAATGGTACCTTTGACCTAGGTATGGAGCTAATAATACTCTTGCATTTGTGTAGCCAGTATCGACAAGGTAATATTGGCCCTCGGGGACACACAACCTATTTGGCCATGAGATGGTATCCCTAAGAACACCACCAGTATGGGCAGAACCCTCCCAACCAGGTAATGTGTAGATGAATTGCATGTTAGGTGCACATACACCTAACACATTTGTATCTATATCACCCAACCTTGGTTGATATCTTCCTTCACATTAGTCGGGACTCTTATGCCTATATGTGTGCCATCTAACACTCCAATGCAATTCTACAAAATCAAAAAGCAAAGTGCAATTATTAGCATATTTACCACTATTGTGATAGTCTAGAATAATTTTCCTTATTAGTAGCTATCTACCTCGAAATACTTCCACTTACATCTATGCAACCCTCGGTTATAGGTTCAGGCTTCTTAAGTTGCAGATGGTGGAGCTTCAGGACAGCTAGAAGACAAGCGTTGAAGTTTCTACTAACTGGCTCGGGGCTTCGAAAAAGAATTTTCCTACTGACCTATTTTTGAGATGGTGTGATAATACATACAAGAATGATGCCACTATCTCCTCTAATGATGTCTTCCTTGTACCCTTTAGACCACAAACAAATCTCACCATCTCACATAATACATGAAATGTTCTCTTATCCATATGAAGTTGACTTATACACATAGCATCGCTCTCACCAATTAGCCGATACAAGTCTCTCCCCTTAAATCTCTAATTTTAATTATCCTTTCTATTTGCCAATATTTTCTCCTATAAGCTAATGCAAACATGAACCACACATAATAGTATACAAGCACAATTGAAGTGGTCATATTAAAAAATGTTGCATTTCTCCTTCACGCCTTGCACTTAAGGGAAGACGGGCCATAACCAAAAAGTACAATACAATATATAAGCATAAGGAAAATATACCTAATTAAGGTTGTGTATGAATTTCTTTCCTAATAATTGCAAAGATCACTCTCACATCCTCAGGTTGCGACAAGTGGCGCTGCATGTGCGTCACTTGTCGCAACCTAGGAGTTTATCTTTTTTAATAGTTTTGTTTATTCAATATGTTTTATTTCTTAAACCGTGCATCAAAATCTCGAACCGTTTTCAACGTTGGATTTCTCGCGTCGAGATCTTCAAAACTAGATACCATGTTGATAGGTTTTGACGAACTTTTTCTTCATGAAAAAACCAAACCTGGAAGCACGTGTTTTTTCCCTTTCTGAAAGAGGCACGCCCGTGCCTCTCACAAAAGCACAACTGTGCCTCTTGCAGAAGGGAAACCGTGCCTCTCACGGAAGAAAAAAAAACAAAAAAGCGTTTTTTTCGTGTCCGAGAAGCACGGCCATGACTCTCACGAAAGCACAACCTTGCCTCGCGCGGAAGAAAAACCGTGACTCTGGCGGAAGGAAAGAAACATAAAACGTGTTTTTTTTTCATTTCTGGGAGGCAAGACCATGACACTCACGAAAGCACAACCGTGCATCTCGCGAAGGAAAAAAATAGAAAACACATTTTTTTCGTTTTCGAGAGGCACGGCCGTGACTCTCATGGAAGGGAAAAAAAGAAAACGCGTTTTTTCCGTTCCGAGAGGGACAGCCGTGACTCTCGCGAAAGAAAAAAAAAGAAAATGCATTTTTTCTTGAAATTTTTTTGTCCAAACGTTAAGGAGGACCAGTGGAAAACCAAAACGTCGAAAAAACCTGAAAAAAACATATAAAAGCCAAAAACGCGTGCGGAAAAATAAAAAATAATTCGGAGGGAGCATCCAGAACGCGATACGCGGCAGGCGGCTGAGAGCGCGCCAAGTGGCGTTGATCGTTGTGAGGCTTCCGAAGGAGCGCTCGTTAACTAGTTAATCACGCCTCAAGCAGCCTCCATAGTGGGCCCACCCAGTAGCGGTCGTTCCGTTTTTGTTCTTTCGTTTCTTTATTTATGTTTGTCTCTAGTTCTTTAACTTATTTATTTTTATTACTTTTTGTTTAATTTTATAAAAAGTATTTTTAAAAATTCTAAATACATATGTTCCAAAATTTTGTTTACTGAACTATTTAATAGCGTTCATCACACATTTAGAAAATGTAAATTTAGTGTAAAAAAATTGTTCCCGCATTTATAAAAGTATATTCGTGCCATTCAAAAAAATATTGGTGCCATTGAGAAAATGTTCACATATTTTCAAAATTCCTAGTGATATTAAAAATATTGTTCCTACAATTATAGATATTTGTTCACATAGTTTATAAAAAAATTTGTATCGTTCATGAAACTGTTAGCCACATTTAAAAGTATTCATGTGTTTCAAAAATATATTAGTGGAATTTAAAGAAATGACTATACAGTGCAAAAGTCTTAGCTTAATTTATAAATAATGTTCCCTATCATTCAATAAAATGTTAGAAAACATTAAAAATGTTTGAAACATTAAAAATGTTTGCATGCTTTAAGAAAATGTTCAGCGTGTATTTTAAAAATGGTCAAGTTGAATTTGAAAATGTTCAACATGTATTCGAAAAAATGTTCAATGTGTATTTGCAAAATGTTCCACTTGTATCTGAAAAATGTTCAACCTTTATATAGAAACAATGTTGGATGTGCATTTGACAACTGTTCAACATGTATTTGGATAAGAATGTTTAACCTGTATCTAAAAAATGTTGACATATATGCTTAAAATTTTCAACTTGTACTAAAAAAGTCAAGATGTATTTGAAACAATGAAGAAAAAAAAGCAGGGAAAAAATAAAAGAAAACTGATATAGGAAACGAAAATATAAAACCATGTAGAAGCTTCTAAAACCGCTCCATAGAATCTTTTCAAAACCACTCCAGGAAGCTATAGGAATGCACCTTATTGGGCCGGTCCGGTAGCTCAGCACAAGAGGCAAGACGATGTTCGGTCTCGCAAAGAGAATAATAAATCCCAATTTCCCTAAAAAAACAATCATTCCCAAAATCCATCAGAAAAACCATCTAAAAAACAGATTATGATCACCAATCTATCAACACATACACTATCCATGCATGTATTGATAAGCTCTCCAAAAGTATTTATTCCTAAACATTCTACAGCTTCTTACTCATATTTAGGCGCATAGCATATTATGATAATCAATCCATACTCTTCGGTTCTTAATCATTAAGGAGCAAAACAAAACTTATGTTTGATGAAATTGTATCACAATTGTTAATACTAGATAGATTAGGCATATGTCTAACAAGACCAACACTTGAATTCGTTCCCTAGATGCAAAATGTTTTTCCTCCTCACTAAAGGTGGCTCCCCAAGTGACGAGGGTTTCATGTCACCCACCGCCGCCGCCACCGGTCTACCTCGTCTCCCATGGCCTTAGGGCCATGGAGGCACGGTGGATCCTGACCCTTGGCAATGGGAGGGCTCCTGCTCAGGTTTTAGTTATTTTATGAGTTTGGTTAGGGTTTCCTGCTTAACAAAGCGAAGCGGCAATGACTCCCTGAAGATGGAAAAAGGTTCTCCCCGCCTAGTTCCTGTCACGGCGGTGCATTTTGCGTCATCAGAGGGCGTGTGGATGTGTGACTCCGAAGAATCTCACATAATTTAGTCGGTGTTTCTCTTCGACGGACCTATTCTGATCCCGTCTTCGTTCGTCTACATCGGCGTGTCAACATTTTAGATTCTTTCGATCTACGCTTCTTTTCATTGGGGTTGGTTGTTGGTTTGGTGTGCTGGTTCAGTGGGGCCTTAGCACGTCAACTTTCCGGTTGTCTACTACAACAAGGTTTGCCTAACTCCGGTGAGGTAGGGGCGGTGACGGCGGCGCACCTTCGCCTTGCTCCAATAACTGTAGTCGTCGATAGATGGTCCATGAGCTTGGATGTAATTTCAGTTAATTCTGGTGTTCTTTGTATTACCATAATAATTGATGAATAGATCGAAAGTTTCTCCAAAAGAAAAACAAGACCAACAATGGTCTAATCCAATGAAAAGTCATACAATTTTTGTCTTCAATATACATTCATGGGACCAGATAGATATTGTAAAACCGAGGAAGTGAATCTTCTCCAAATCTATCAATTATTCCATGCTTACTTATCTCATTATTAATTTTAGTCATGCGAACTTACGATAGAGATCTATAGTTTGTTTTTTAGCTCACTAACTGAAGGACGAGAAAGCATACCTCTACGCCAAGGGAAGCACCTCCAGTTATCAATTTTTTGGACTTCCCCTTGTCATTAATTTGGTTGTGGAATCTCGTGAGTGGTTCTTCTTTCTGAAACCTATTAATTATTTCAAGCTTATTTATACTTTGCTTTTCACTAAACGATATGAACTCAGTGACAAAGACATGCATGTCGATAGTTTTGTTTGCTTCTTAACTCGGTACCTCAAGGGCCGAAAAGGCATAATTCTATGCAAAGAAAAACACCTCCAATTGTCGTTTCTTCACCTTGTCATTACTACGATTGTTTTATTCCGATGCGGATTTGCGGCATCGTCACAGACATGATTATCTCCTCGTCGAGACATAACTTTGGTAATATGATCACAATACTCTTTCCTTATGTTATCAAAGTACTGATGCGAGAATATGACAAAAATGATTGCATGGACAGTGGCGGAGACGGGGGCAGCAGGGACCCTGGCTCCCCCATGACATCATGGATTTACTGCTAATTTGCTTATAAACGATGCAAAACTAGCTCATGGACGATTGTAGTAATTGGTGATTCCTTCTCGAACCAAAAGAACTATCAGGTGTGCAATGCATCCATCAACTGATTTCCTTCAAAGATTTGTCGGGTCGTGAGCCGCCGATCTATGATAATTTACAACAAGAGCCTTGTTGCAATTGCAACAAGCCCTTTGTTGCAAATTGCTAAAACATGAAAAAAAATTGAGACTACTTTTTTTTTGCGAGGTGGCTGTAATACGACTCTTTTGCAACAATAGCCTTGTTGCAATTGTGACATGCCCTTTGTTGTAAATTGCAAACAATACTTTTTGTGGAGACTACTCATTTTTTGAAGCTCTTCGTTGCAAAAGGAAAAACCATCTCTACTCATGGGCGTGTCCGCTGCCGAGTTTGTCTTCTCAGACTACACCGCCACCTTCTACCCCACCACGCGACCCACGCATCCCACCTCTTTTCACCTTCATCCTCTCATCCTTTCCCAGCCCACACCCACCTTATTCCGATAGCCACAACTCGCCACCACCACAACCATGCCCTCACCTTAACCCCGCTACGCGTTGCGCACAGCTTGCCCTATCTCAAGCTTCTTCCGTTGGCGGCCAGTGCGCCCTCGCCCTCCCCGCACCATCCTGTCCTCTCGTTCTCCAGGCCAAGGTGGACACGACCCCTCGCCGCCAGATCCTGAAGCCGTTGGCCCTAGTCGGCTCTGCTATTGCTCTACAATAACCTTTATTGCGGTCAAACGGATCGCAACAAGAGCCAAGTTGCAAACATGTGCTATAGTGAGGTTGCTCCTGAACCGTCTGATTAAATCATAACAGCCACGGAGATGATGGACGTGCATGGAAAGGTCATTACACTAGTAGAAAATGGGCCAATGGTCCAGGCCGGTCCAGCCCATTAGTCCCGGTTCAGTCCAGAACCGGGACCAATGGGGGCATTGGACCCGGTTCGTGAGCCCCGGGGGCCGGCCGGGCCACATGGGCCATTGGTCCCGGTTCGTCTGGACCTATTGGTCCCGGTTGGTGGGACGAACCGGGACCATTGGCCCTCGCTCCTGGCCCACAACCATTGGTCCCGGTTGGTGGGACGAACCGGGACCAAAGGCTGCCCATTAGTCCCGGTTCATGCCACCAACCGGGACCAAAGGCTGCCCATTAGTCCCGGTTCATGCCACCAACCGGGACTAAAGGGTTGGTCCTTGTTACGGCCAGAGTTTAGTCCCACCTCGCCAACCGAAGGGGAATCAAACCGGTTTATAAGCCCCTCCCTCTCTGCCATGTTGAGCTCCTCTCAAAATGAAAATAGATGCCCTTATACAGGTAATTTAACCTAAATTCATACTGAATTTCTCTGAAGTTAGTAGAAATTTATTATGAATTTAGGTTGAATTTTCTCTATAAGCGCATCTATGCTCATTTCTGAGTAGTTTTTTATATAGTTTTTCTTTCTGCTATATTTATTTTTTTCTTTTTATTTCTGAGTTGTAATAAGTCATTAAAAATAAGCATCTATGCTCATTTTTTAGTAAAGTTAATCACAACTATTTTTTCTTCTATTTATTTCTGAATTGTAATAAGTCATTAAAAATAAGCATATATGCTCATTTTTTAGTAAAGTTAATCACAACTATTTTTTCTTCTATTTATTTCTGAGTAGTTTTTTATATAGTTTTTTTCTTTTCTGCTATATTTATTTTTTTCTATTTTTTTCTGTGTGGTAATAAGTCATTAAAAATAAAAAAGAGGCGCAATGCTAGTTAATTCGCTTCAAGCCTTTCGGAATAATGAAAACTGCACTGCACATAGCTCTGTGCAGTCTACCCTATTCCTCAAGGCTTGAAGCGAACCAACGTGCAGGTGAGCATTGAGCCTCTTCTTCATTGTCTCTGCACTCGGGGCTTATAAACAGCTGCGAGTGCCTCTCGCTTGGCGAGGTGGGACTAAAAAAACAGCTGCATAAAATGAATAAGTAAAGAAAAAAAGTGCCTCCTACTGGGCCCCCACGGCCTGGATACGACTAGAAACCCACCATGGGCCAGGATTCAGGCCCGCAGGTGGCCCATTAGGACCTTCAGGCAAAGCAGTAGTTAGTAGGCCCGTAAGCCTGCATTGGAGAGGAGCTCGAGAGTGAGCGGCAGTGGGGCTTATAAACCACTGCGCTCCCGTCTTAGCTAGCGAGGTGGGACTAAACTTTCGTGCCGCACTGTGCCAGCACACAGCCATTGGTCCCGGTTCATGGCTCCAACCGGGACCAATGCCCACCCTTTAGTCCCGGTTGGTGGCACCAACCAGGACCAAAGCCCTCTGCTTCCCGCCCTTTGGGCTGCTGAAAAGAGGCCTTTGGTCCCGGTTGGTGCTACCAACCGGGACTAAAGGGTGCATTGGTCCCGGTTGGTGTGACGAACCGGGACCAAAG
>LR880972.1:980249667-980269059 GCA_904067115.1 Aegilops sharonensis
GAAAACCGCCCGGGGGAGTGCGACTGGTGCCACGACGACCGAGGTATCTGCGACAGGTTCATTGAGCTGGACGAAGATCGGCGCTTCAGCATTAAGCTCGACGAGAGCTTCGATGTTCATACGGTACGCAACGACGACAATAGTTTTTTTTTCGTAATTAATCATGACTTCAACTATTTTAATCATGACAATATTTTTCATCTTTTCCAATTCGACTAGCTTATCCCATGCTTTGAAAGACGCTATGTCTTGGAGAGGATGGGTTTTGAAGACCATGAAAGTTTTAAAACCAAAAAAATTATCCTAAGTACCCATCATGGTGTGGATTTTCAAGTAAAGTTGTACAATGCTGAGAGTGTAACCCATTTTGGTTGCAAAAATTGGGAAGCACTTTGGAAGATGTATGGTCTTGATGAGGGTATGCTTGTCACCATGGATCTTGGTGATCCTACAATCGAGCAAGAGACACCTTTGATTTGGGTCCTTGTGGATACACCTCCAATTCTTCCCCCATGTGAGCTTAACATAGTTATTAAGTAATTTATATTGTTTATTTCAAAATAGTTGACAGCTTATTTCCATTGACAGCTTATTTTGATTGTTCAAAGAATGTGCGGAAGATGATAGACAAAACCCACTACACCGATTTTTTCGAATTAACTTATAAGGAGAAAAATCATCTGATCGCATTTTGTAGGGATCTTGAGAATTACAATGTCTACAATCGAACTCCTCAACATTATGGTCAATACGTGCCACTAGTGCACGTGTTGAACTACGGTAACTACCATGGAGATACCCTGGTAAGATTTTTTACTATTACGACATCCATGCATCTTTTTGCATACTTCTAAAACTAGTACATCATTGCTAACTACGAATTTATTACTATGTTTTTCAACAGAGAATCCCAGAGGATTGTGTGCCTCATTTGATGTATGAGAATGGCAGCCTTCATGTTTTGAACATATATCCAGGTCATCCTACGAATCTCAACTGTTCATACCGGATTTCTAAAAGAAGTGGAGACATGACAATCAAAGAATGGAAAAAAGGTATGGACAGTCGTAAGGAGCTTCTTGAAAGCAAAAGGAAGCGAAGCGCAAGAATTGGAGACAGGATGATCTCCATTCTTCATAATGGAGAGTCAGGGTCTATATTGTTTTATGCTATTTTACCTTAAGGGTGTTTAGGTCCTACTTGATACTGATGATCATGTGCTAAGAACAATTATGTAGGGTTGGGTTCGATGACTATGAGGATGATGATCGTATGACTTATTATTAATAACGAGTAGAAGTTGTATGATGATGCATGATTAGTAGAACTTGCTATTATATATGATGATGTATGATGCGAGCATGCGTGAGCATGTTATATCAGCGGGTGAAATGAACATATAGCAGCAGCGTTGATAAACCAAGGACGAAGATATAAGAGAGGACACTTCTCTCTATTAGCTAGCTAATAACAACCTAAAAATAACCCCCAAAACATCTAAAGCAGCCACTTTTCTATAAAAAAACATGGATTTTTGATCCCGGTTGGTGCCACCAACCGGGACCAAAGGCCCCCCTGACTGGCCTCGGCGGACCGGCCACGGGGAGGCACATCTGTCCCGGTTCGTGTTTGAACCGGGACTAATGGGTGAAGATATTTGTAACGACCCATTAGTCCCGGTTCATGAACTGGAACTAAAGGCCCTTACAAACCGGGACTAATAGGTGTTTTTCTACTAGTGTTAGATTAACCTATGGGGATTCCCAAGAACTATACATCCCTTGGGCTTTTAAGCCGTTAATTTAGAGTATACTAATTGATCTAGTAGTACATATTTTACATCTTGCTAATGATTGAACGCACATGAGATCTTCTAAAAAAACGTCTCCCGCCATGGCGCGGTTCACACGCGTCACCCGATCTGGGTCGTCCAAGACGGATCGAAACGACCACACCATCGCCGGCGGCCTGGCGAACGGGAAAGCAGAACATGCTTGTGTCCGGTCGTCCTACCAGCACTGGTCCGTCTCCCACGTCCTCCGCCGGAACGCTGGCCCCGCCGCCCCAGCCCGCCGCATCATCATGCCTGCGGCGCGGCCGGCCACTTCCCGGTCATAGCACGCGCGCTCGTCGGGGTCGGCGAGCGTGGCGTAGGCCGCGTGCAGCCGGATGAACCCCTCGTCGCCGCCTGCGCCTGTGGCGTCCGGGTGCACCTCCCTCGCCAGGCGTCCGGGTGCACCTCCCCCCTGCTGGCCCCCGCGCGCAGCCCGAGCACCTCGTAGTGCGTCCTCCCGGCAGCCGCCGCCGCCCGCCGCCATCGTCGCAGACGCCCGCGCCACCATGCACCGCCGAGTTCCGGCAACGCGCCCTGGAAGGGAAACAGCTGCGGCAGCGAACGTAGCCATCGATGGCCCCTTCTCTGATCTCGAACCGAAGCAGAGTAGTAACTACTTGTTCGTTGCAATGTTGTCCGGCCTCGTAGAGGAGAGCAGAGGCGCCGATGGGGTATATAGGTTAGGGGCTCCGGGGTGTCTGTGGTGCCACTCGTGCGCCCAGCACACGATCTTATCTCCCTCGAGAAGAAGAGATTATGCGTGAGCTCCTGCTGCTGCTGAGTCACACACCGGTGGCTTCTCCTAGTGTCGTGGTCCGGTTGCCACTGCACCTCCTCTTCCCCAAGGTCCCAGCTGAGCTCGCTCCTGGATGCGACGATGATAGATCGATGCTGGATGTGACACGTTATATTTTACTCCCTCTGTCTCATAATATAAGACGTTTTTTGACTCTAATGTAGTGTCGAAAAACATCTTATATTATGGGACGGAGGGAGTTAGTATCGTGTGGACTTTCAAGCGACTTGTTGTTTTTGTGTGTGCGGTTATCTGGATCCGGTGCCTGTCGCCCACTCAGTGGTTTGTCTCAAAGTGAGATGCTACGTACTATGCGTTTAGGGTGTGGCTCGATCTCAGTAACCAAGTCTCGGAAAGTGACACAACATAGAGCAGAAGAGAAGAAAGAGAAAATAAAAATGAAATTATACACGGATCTTCGTCCTCTAATTTTCTACGCCACGAACAAAGACCTGTTTTTGTTCTGCATACAATTAATTCTAGGTGGCATATACCTTCGAATTACTTTTTTTTTCTACAGGAGATTATAAAATTACCCATGATCGCTATGTAAGTGAACACGCCATTCTTTGTGCGTTCCACATAAGATGGAAGACTCAAATATCATTCACATAGAGATTCCTTTTGTATATCCAGAATGTCCATCACCATGTCTCCGCAAGTTCCCGGGCAGTCTTTTCCCAAATTAAATGGAGGACTTCTCATGATTATGCGCTGGGCTGACGCTTGATAGTACTCATTCAAGATGTTGTTTAGTGTCACGCAGTGCTCCTCCGTCACCCTGCTAAACAACAAACAATTGTCAAAAAATAGGAGGTGATTAACATGTGGTGTCGCGGGGGAGGGGGGTCTTGATGCCCTCGCTTGCTTTCTTCAGCATACGCGACAACGCTCGTCGTTGTCGGTAAGAACAAGTAGGGATCCTCAACAGTTGAATTTTGAAATCCTCACTTTTGTAAATTCTTATGTACGAGTGCACTGACAGAGTAATAACAGGTCAACACATGAGATTGATTCTCAGGAAAGTTGATGCATTAAACAGAGATTGGGCAACAAAGCGAGCCCAAGAGTTGGTTTCATGGCGACGATTACAAAAGGTAGGTTTTGCTGCTACATTATTAGTTATCCTCCCAACCAACCTTGGAAAACAACAAGTGATTCTCACGCCAAGAACAGAAAACTGCATCCATTCATACAACCCTTTTGGTACTGATTGCATCACAGTTGCTGCTCACAAAAAGATTACACCTACATCCCTGGTGCTAGCCTAGAGTCTGATCCCTCCATCCATCCATCCGCCAGCATCTGATGTTTCTAATCCTTCTCTTACCAAGAGTGCATCATATACGCAAAATGCAGTTCAGGCGACCAGCCTGTAAGTCAATTGCTTCAACATACATATAGGGGCCAACCCACTCGGACCAACCAAAAAAATGACGGGACTTGTATCATGCAGTTACTTAAGCCACCCTATGCTTGGCGTCGATGGCGTTTCTTCGTCCTGGGATATTCTCTCTGGGAAGAGGCTATCTGATGCCAATCTTCGCAGTTCAAATGCTGTGCATAGGATTCATTTTGTTTTCCTGAATTTTGTTTCTACTGCGCTAGCTGTTGTTCAAGTGGAATTCTCCAGCCGGTTGCGATGACCCAAAGCTGATTTGAAGTGAAATTTTGAAGATGATGCTCCGAGGTGCAAGCAAGTGTAAACCAAGGGTCGATCCTACCGACTAATTGCGGAGATAATAAAACTAGCGACATTCAATATGTCTTGTGTTATTAACTTGTTTATGAACTCCATGATTGAATGAACTAACAGAGTAACAGGGTCGACGCAGAACATTTCTGGACAAGTTGACACAACAAGGTAAGATTGGTGAAGATCGAGAGCTTGGTTCACACGGCTACTGCTACATTTTCTTGTCTTCCCAGCATCATTGGAAAACAACCAACTATTTGGAAGATGGTAATCCTCACCAGTAAACCATTACTGATGTATGAATACAATAGCAGAGCAACAGGTCAACAAAGGAGATTGATTCTTAAAAAAAATCGATGCATGAAACAGAGACGAGGCAAAAAAGTGAGCTCAAGAGTTGGTTTCATTCAGGTGACCAGTACTAAAGGTAGATTGTTGATAACATTTTCCCTTCACAACTTTGGTCTTTGGAAGACACTTGCAAAGTTGCAGGAACGGAAAATTGCATCACAGTTGTTTACAAAAAGATTACACCCCCCGGTGCTAAGAGTCCATTAGTTCCCTCAATCCCTCTAAACTTCGATCCATCCATCCAACAGCTTCTGATGCTTTTAATCCTCCTCTTACGAAGAGTACATCAGATACACAAAAAAGCAGTTCAGGCGACCAGCCTGTAATAGCTTCAGAGTCAATTGCTCCCTCCCAGAACACACATAGAGATATAGGGGCCAATGATAAATTAAGTCCCACTCGGACCAACCAAAAAATGACAGGAGTTGTATCATGCAGTGAACTTAAGCCAGTCAAGGGTTGGCGTCGATGGCTTGCTTGAGCTTCCTCCCGAGTGCGTAGGAGAGGGGAGGCGGCACAGCGTTCCCGATCTGCCTGTGCTTGCTCTGGATGTTGCCAGCGAAATGGTACCCATCAGGGAAGCCCTGCAAGCAGCATTCATGTCATGGGACTGGATCAGAGATCTTCACAAATATAGCAGCAGATGCATTCGATTCATGGTGTGATGAATTAGGTTCTGATCTGCCTCCATATCGTGGACAAGGCAATTGTGCTTGTAAGAACACACAACTATGATCCAATTATTTGATAAAATGGCTCAGTCTGGTACTCCTACTCTAGTAGCAGCACTGATCGGGACAAAAACTAGTATGAACTATATGCTTCATTACTGTGTACTAGAGTATATGCAGTATTAGCGCTATGATCTGATTCTCATAAAATAGCTCAATCTTAAAACTCTAGTAGCAGCAATGATGGGGAACAAAAACTACTGTGAACAACTCTGCAGTCTGAACTATATGCTTCATTTCAGTCAAGTGTAATTGTCGAGGCATCAGCATTACTGTCTGCTAGTATGAACTATATGCATCAGTATTACTGTCTGCTAGTCTATGCAGTGGCGTCATTGTTGGGAGTATGTAAGTTGATAGTGTGCTTTACCTGGGATCGGGCGCATTCACGAACAGTGATGATCCTGTCCTGATCAGGGTGGAAGCACATGCCGACCTTGCCCATTGGCTGGGGATCTGTCACAGATGTGGGGAAGTTGCCCTCCCAGTCCAACCTCCCATACAGGCCTTTCCACTGGTTGTGCCTCTTGGCCGTGTTGGGCAAGCACCAAGGGATCAACTCCACCGTTTGCCCTGTCGATAGCTTCACCTGCACCCACGGCATGATGAAAATCAGCTAGTGCATCGCCAAGAAGGTAGAAAGCAGCAAAAAAGGATTGGCACCAAGTGAAACAAAGAAATGGCAGAATGCTACCTTCTCATCTGGGAGGTCATGCCAGTCACAGCCAGGGCGCTTCGGGATGTGCTTGCACCTTATGAGATTCAGCTCGTTCATCTCTTTAGCTATGTGATCACTCAGCGAAGACGCGTTGCCTCGAATCTTCTTCTGGANTCTATGCAGTGGCGTCATTGTTGGGAGTATGTAAGTTGATAGTGTGCTTTACCTGGGATCGGGCGCATTCACGAACAGTGATGATCCTGTCCTGATCAGGGTGGAAGCACATGCCGACCTTGCCCATTGGCTGGGGATCTGTCACAGATGTGGGGAAGTTGCCCTCCCAGTCCAACCTCCCATACAGGCCTTTCCACTGGTTGTGCCTCTTGGCCGTGTTGGGCAAGCACCAAGGGATCAACTCCACCGTTTGCCCTGTCGATAGCTTCACCTGCACCCACGGCATGATGAAAATCAGCTAGTGCATCGCCAAGAAGGTAGAAAGCAGCAAAAAAGGATTGGCACCAAGTGAAACAAAGAAATGGCAGAATGCTACCTTCTCATCTGGGAGGTCATGCCAGTCACAGCCAGGGCGCTTCGGGATGTGCTTGCACCTTATGAGATTCAGCTCGTTCATCTCTTTAGCTATGTGATCACTCAGCGAAGACGCGTTGCCTCGAATCTTCTTCTGGAACCAGGAGACCGGCTCACTTCCATACTACAGCACAACAGAGAAAATTCAGTTTGTACAGATCAAGCAAGAGCATTGACACAAAAGAGACTGAAGTGGAGTATGGATGTACTGATATAAACCTACCGGTATTGTTGGTTTGCTGGCACCATTCTCCACCGGCGGCAGATCACCGATTGTATCCCTGACTGTTATAGAGCGGAAAGGAGCCCCTCCGGCAGTACTCTTAGCAGCGGCATAGTATTTCCCTTCTGGTAGATTGATTTTCAGCTCAGGGCTGGCGAAGACGTGCATTGGTTCAGGCCAATCAGGAAGAGCTTCCCCAGGTGCAGCAGCCCAGATGAATGCCCTTTTCCTGGACTGCGCAACACCATAAGCACCTGCCTCTAAAATCCCAAACCGAACCTATGAAAAGTGCAGAGAGGTTAAGAACATGTGGAAATGAAGGAATGCCATATAGTACTACAAGCAAAAACAGAGGAGAGCAAGTGTCAAGCACCTGGTATCCCATCTCCAGGAGTGATGCTAGTGTCAGTCTGAAGGTCTGGCCTTTGTTGAATGAAACAAAGTTCCTAACATTTTCTAACAGGAAGAACCTGGGGCGGAAATACTCTGCAAAGGACAGGAATGCTAAAATCATCTCACACTGAACTTTGCTCCATGGACTTTGATTGAATCTGTTCATTCCAGAAAACCCCTGAGAAAGGATGCACAGAGTGTCAAGCAGCAGCATTGAAGATTAACAAAGCATCAAGCATTCTCCTGGCATATAGGTGAAACAGCCGACCAACCTGGCATGGAGGGCCACCATTGATGAACTCTACTTCACCTGGCACAGGGAGATTTTTAATCTTCTCATCTGAAAATTTAGCTGCCTGGTCAGAAGCCTCGGTAGTCGAGATGCAATCATCAACATCACCACACTTGTCCATTATTGCCCTGCAAAGGCAAATAGTCACATATGAGTTGGGAGATACAGGAATAATAGGTTTAGTACGTCCAAATGGGAAAAAGGGGGGGCTGCATACTTCAGAATCACATTGCAGTTGTCCACAAATACCACTGCCTCTGGATGATTTTCACGAAATGCTTCCCCAGCAGGTTCTTCGTATTCAATTGCCCATTTTGTACATGATGCACCTGTAGAGTCAAATGATCAGAAAGTATGTAGAGGCCAAGGTGGTATATCTACCAACATGCACATGCATCTAATAAAAACCATGCAGATGGAAATACATTACCCGACAGCTGCAACCCTTCAGACAAACCTCCACAGCCAGCAAAAATATCAAGGGTTGCAAGACAGTTTTCTGGTGTCACGTTCTTCTGTTTGTCAGAATCAGCTCGCAAATCGTCACAAATCTGCTTTCCTTTATTCTTTTTCACAGTATGTGCCTTCCTTGTCAGGATCTCGAGCTTAACATTGGTCGGTAGCTGGTTCAAAGACAAGACAGGCTCAGTCAAGTATTCGAAGCAGTTTCTCAACAAAATAAACGCAAAGGTAAATGGAGAAGATCAAAAGCTGAACTTTGGCAATCTCTAACCTGCTTGAGAGCTCCAGTCTTAGGATCATAAAGATATTCGCAGTAAAAGGCATGATCAACCACTACTGGAAGATTTGGGTTTGGAAGGTCGTTCTTTGCTGTAACCTCACATCTCCCCTCTATCATCACAACCGGCACACTCACTACATCTTCACTGTAGTAAACCTGGATCATCAAACAAAGAATAAATATTAAAGACCAAATGTACAAACCAAAAGGTTATGTGGAATAACAGGCGTATGACGATAGCTATGCAGATAAGCAACAATGAAGTGAATATTTTTCTTTGAACAAATGAAGTGAATACTAGACCTTAAACAATAAGGCAAAGCGACAAACCTCTCTGATGTCTGAAGAGTAAGCTTTAGCTGATGAAATATCATCTGGCCTGTATAACCTTCTTACACTGACTTTGGTTGATTCTGGATTAGCTTTCTTCGATCCAGCAGAAGCTTTGATACTCTGCAGGTGACACACCACATAAGGCTTCAGGCCTACATTTCTTCCAGCCTTGTAGGTCCCTTGACCCTCGACTTCAGAGAAAAACTCAGGCCTGATGTACAGAAAGTCATGAACACTGTATGTAACATTCTTGAGGACAAAGCTGGTCTCTGATAATATTTTGAATTCATCACCAACTGATTCTCGCTCCTCACAAGAACTACAGCGGCCAGTTCCAGTGCCCAGTTTATCAGAAGGGAGGGAGAAAAAGGCGCCTTTCTCAGGACAGTATAAGCTTTTGCAGAAATACTCCACAGGCAAACCTTTCCTCTTCCTGTCCTCTGCCGTGGCCCTCTCCATCTTAATAGCTTCTAGGTGCTCCTTTCTGCACTCGTGGCCCCAAGGAATCTGCTGAAAATTGACGGACAATGATTCCTTGATGTCACTTGTTTCGAATTCCAAACAGCCATTAGTAAAGAAAACCTCTCGTTCATTTGCAGCATTGCCAAGGACAGTGTGTGAACCTTTTTGCAGAATTCTTCCATGGATCATTTGTGTACCATCATGCTTCTCATACATATACTCAACAAAACACATGATGGCTTCTCCTGATTCATCTTCTAGTGTGACTGCCCCACCAACAGCAATACTGAGATCTCGAACTCTAGCACATTTGTACAGCGCTTCTCCAAAGAGTGTTTTCCCAACTGTTTGGCCCTCCCATTCAATTTCTTTACAAGCATTTGTTGATGACTTTTTAGACCTCGTTGATGGTGGGGTCCTAAAAGCAGCTTCCTCGTCAACTTTAACCTCCACCTCAGCATCATCATCTTCATTCTCTTCCTGTTCCTCCTCAATTTCCTTCTGGTCATCATTCTCACTTCCCTCCTTGGAATCCTCTGGGAAATGAGTTGCATAGTAATCACTCCATATCTTGCTGATCAACCCTGTAGTTGTCGCACGCATAAGTTTTCTTTTAAGTATTGGGCCCATATTTGCACTTGGGTTCAGATTCTCTCCCCTCGTTGCCTGAGTTTTTTTCTTCATTGCTAGTTTTATGTGCCTTCGTTCTTCCATCTTCGCAAGAAGTCCTGTGATGAAGGCACTTTGTTGAATAGTCCTTTCTGGATAACTTGCAAACTGCTGCAGAATTATCTGTCCATGCACCACAACATATCTTTCAACAAGCGCTGCATTTGTTGAAATAAATGCACGGTGCCCTTTCTCAAATTCTGCTACTCTCTTAACAACATCAGCGAAAGCAAGTTTGGCAGCACGAGTTTGTTCTTTTAGAAGGGCGATGATACTGACAGCCAGCCTTGCTGTTTTAAGGACAGTGTCACACCATGGCGCATACTGCTTTGTTGGCTGGCGTAATTTGTACCTGAAATAATTGAGATTCATATGTAAGTTAGAGGGAGCTTTCACCGGAAGAAATTGCAAGATTCTGTGAATAAAATAAAATACAAATTCCAAGAAATAAGATCCGAAATGCATGGCAAGCTATTGAGCAAGTGTGCTTGTAATACAGAATTAACTGGAGTTGCAGGAGTATTTACCAAGCTATGTCAGTTCGAATTAATATGCAGATCATTTCACCACCAAACTCTACAACCCATTCCTTGATTGGACTTAGATAAACTGCAATCCCTTGATCTTCTTGGTCAGATTTACTTGAGGAAGAAGATGACTGTGTTGACTCGGCTGTTGAACAGAAGTTATGATCATCTTCTCTCATAAAACCAGACCCAAAGATCACTATGTCATTTTCAGCACCTGCCTTCATAGGAATGAGCTCCAAAGGGATGAGTCTGGCATCTGAATTATACAGAGCCCAATTGTTGAGTATTCTTGTTGGCAGTTCCCCCACAAGCATGTCATCTTCGCTGTCAAGCATGTACTCATCCATTTCTACACTAGATGGTTTATAGTATGCTGGCATTGGGTAGTCATTGGCGATCTCCGTTTCACTAATCTTGATGTAGACATTTTTCTGTGAATTCTCACGCTTGCCTCTCTGCTTCTTGTTCATCTTCCACTCTTCCTCATCCTGCAACAGTCTTGCTAATTTCTCATCTTCATCCTCGTTTTCAGTCGCCTCCTTACACGGCCCATCCTTGATCGTCAGAGTTCCATCTGAGGTCATAGCTGCCAACCTGCTGAATTCCACCCTAGATTTACATCCATCTCTTAGGGCAACAAGAGCAGGCAGTGTGGACAGTATCTCATCATCGTTGTTTGCTGTATGGTCCAATGCAGTAAGCTGGTTATGGATAAACTCACCAATTGAGATTACAAAGTCCTTTCTCACCGTTCCATTCAAACTTCTCTCTGAATTAATGGAACGTACAACACTAGCAAGCAACTCTTCCAGACCCAGCAAAGGATTTCCGCCAACTGATCTGACTAGCTTTCTGTAAACTTCAACACAGATATGGGCCTTCTGACTGAAAAGATCAAAAAAAGACCGGTAACTACTTGCTGGCTTCACACATTCATAATCAGCTAGTTCTGTTGAGAGCCAAATTATCACAGGGCTTTCTTTATAGCCAGAAATTGCCCAGTCCTTGATTGGCCCAAATCTCTCGCAGCGTATTCCCTTTTCCCTGGGCTTTCTCATATCAGCATCAAAGGGCATGACAACAGCTGTTATGGAGATACCATCACTTCGAGACATCTCAAAAGGTTGCGGATTACCATCTCCATCATGCAGGATGAAATCAGAGAGTTTTCTGCGAGGTTTCTTATCTTCAGGCCCTGTTTTTGTCAACCTAACAGCCTCTGTTTCCTCTTCAATCCGAATTTCCTTGATTGTGACAAGCATATCTTCTTCAGACAAGTCAACTGCCTTCTGTTTGAAATTAGAACAGGCAGCTGTTCTCTTTGGTCTCTTGGAGACAATGGCGTCATGACCATTGTTAGTGGTACCGTTGTTCTCTTTATTAATATTGTTGTCGTCCTCAACGGTCTCATCTTCAGTCTTATGAAGCTTAGGTCTGCGCCTCTTTGTTCCTGAAAAGCAGAAAATGACAGACACATTAAGAACTGAACAAGACACAAGAATATAAACATCAGATGAACCCCATACATAAGAATATTAAATGGAGTGCATTCAAAAGACGGGAAAATAAATGGTGGTTAATATTTAATACTTATTATTATAAATATGAACTTGGATTCTGCACTGAGTCCAAAACTCGGAGCATGTCGTGTTAAGTGCTATGCCTAATCAAATCAAGATGTGGCACTGAGCGCAAAACTCGGAGCATGGCATATTAAGTGCTATGACTAATCAAATCAAGATGTGCTGTCATATGTATCTGAGCAGATTACTACCTAATAGCTTAAGCTCTTTTCGTCAAAACACACATATGTGTGTCATTTTGTACTAGGAAAACTTCAAGATGACACAGAACTTACAACAACAAAATCAAAACAAAGCAACAAACCAGAAAGCCAAAACAAATAAGAAGACTATACAAAAACTACTTGCCTAGTTAGCAAAAACTAATAGCTTACACTTGTGTATCACAAATGAAAAAATTCTGCTAGGGCACGAGACAAGTTATCTTGTATTAAAAACATAGACGTACAACCTAACAGGGGAATCACCCTGTGACTTTTTTAGTAAGAGAAATAACGCATGATGCACCCCGCGGAGGAAGCACCATGTGACCTTTTTAGCATCGAACACGGGTGGGTCGGACACACTTGCTAACTGAGGGATGCTCGGTTCTCAAGTTGCCTTAGGTTATTCAAAACTCGACCCTATGTGAGTTTTATAGTAAGAAGAAACAACCCATGAGGCAACTCACGGAGGCCAAGCCTCAAACATGGTGGGGTGGGCATGCATTCATGCAACTAGCCAATGGAGCAGCACTCAGTTCTCTTGATGCCGTGCATATCCTATAGAAATTTGGTTAGTTACTAACTGGTGAACGACAGTTACTTGCTATGTGATTTAACAGTTACATTTATTTACTTTGATATCATCTATACTTTCCTCCAGCTGGAAGCTCATGGTTAACTACACATTATTTGATCGTCCACCCAATTTAATTATGCTCTAGCCAAGCTTGAACTAACTCATGATAGAAAAAGTAGTTCTAGGCTTCTAGCTAAGACTCCCAGTGCATAGCGGCCTTGTAAAATATATTGGCGAGTGATCAATTAACGCCTGAGATGGCAAACTTATCAATAAATAACATTGGTATCATTATGACGATCAAACACATGCTTTAATTGTAAAGCAACCACCACCGCATACATCCGAGAGAACCGATACAAACACACGCCACGACCACACTCAACAAACACAACCAAGGCAAGATACAAGGTGTCGGGCACCGACACACCACCCCAACAACTACTAGGACACTACAAATGAGCAAAGAAGAACCGCTTTGAGCTGAGGAGAAGTGAGACAGCCAATGTCGGAGCGGGGACTCCAAAACGATGCCTCCAAGAAGGGCACGAGCACGATAGCCGCCACTGTCTGGTCCCGCAGATCAAGTTTTCACCCGGAGCAACATGAAGGGAGAGGGAGCACCGCGACTCCTCCTGCAAGGAGGAAACGACGTCTGCGGCCGCCGTCGCCGTCGGCCAGTCCAAAGACCGGGCAAGTGATGTACCCCGTTGCTCCGACCCCTCTGACGCACCCCCGCTCCGTCAACCACCTGCATCCATACCATCCGAGTGGCCATGTCTGCTCGCCCGCACCAGAGCCACACAGTCTGCCAAGACCAACGCGCCTCCCGCTGCCAGGGCCGCCGCCCTGCATCCAGACCACCCCAAGAACATCAAAGGGGAAGGCTTTGGACAGCATTGCCAACCCCAACCATCGCCGGAATCGACGGCGACCGTCCCGCCTCAAGCATCGCCAGGGAGCAACCAGAAAGCACCATGCCAGGGAAGGGGAAAGGGGGAGGAGCGGCACACGGCCACGACCGGCACCCCCTGTGCCGATGACAGGCGGCTCAACCACGTCGGAGCCCCCATTCCTCCTACTAGCCTTCCCCATGGCAGCATCGGTCGCCCGTGGCCCCTGCTAGCCTTAGCCCTCTCCGCCAGACGGGCCGCCAGCAGCAGATCCGGCCGGATTTGACCGGGCTGTCCCGCACGAATCCACCCGAAGAAGGCTGCCTTCGTCACCAACCTGGGTTGAGGCACCAGCTGCCGCCGCGCCGCAGCCAAGCGGCAGGAAGAGGCCGCGCTGCTATTGGACGACGCCACAGCCTCTTCACATGCCCGACGCCATGCCCCGCCATAGCGCAGCGCCACCGGCGGCCAGCTGTCCATCACCGGCTAGGGTTTCCACGCAATGGGGAAAGGAGAGGCCCCGCCGCCGCCTACACCGGCTAAGCTTTGCTCGGCGGCACCTCTAGGCGGCAAGTGAGGGGGGTGGCAGCGGCCGCGGGTTCCCCGTCCGCTCGCAGGAGCGGCTCGGGGGAACAGTTTTCACAATGGTATCATTCATTGCTTCATATAATACACAACTTTTTTAGACCGAACATTACACCACATATTGAACTCATAAAAAAAAGAACAATAACTGCCGTAGTCTAACAACGCGGAGACATGCAATATTGCAGGAACTAATAAATTGATGTCTAAAATGTAGCAACAGAAATAGCAAGGCAAACATACCTGCAGTAGAAGCGGCATGCGGAAATTTCGTCATAACTCCCCTGTAAAGTTTCATAATCAAGTAGATATGTCAGCTAGAAGTTGAGATAAATGTAGCGATAAAGCTGCAAAATCAGGAGTTTGGCGGTTACATCACAAAGCAACAGTTCATTAACATATTGACAAACAAGGAGCTAGTTCATTGACACATGTAACAATGAAATCAGACACAATTAATGACATCTGATCCAGTTTTTATAGCAACTATTGAAGAGACACATGATGTACAAGCCTACAGGGCAATGAAAGCATCACCACGGCGTAACAATAAGCGCGCCACATACAAAAGGGGCCGCAGTTGAACAGTATCAATTTATCATATGCAACGATGTGGGAGCACATTCCGCATAACACGCTAAGGCAAGCAAATTCACCAGCATTAATATGCAAAGACGACGACAATGTCGCCGGCCTGCCGACAGGCGCCTAGATCTCCTCATTGGAGCAAATAAATTAAGCCACTAAGCAAGATTGACACAGTAATCACAGTTAACAAGGAGAGCAGCAAGGCCAACAGCTCCCAGCTGATTTGGTTCCAAGTGAGCAAATACTAGCTAGTAGCAGTAGCCACTAATTAAGCAACAACACTGCTGAGGTGCAACCACATCCACGGTTAATAAGGAGAGCAGCACACAGGAGGCAGCAAGGGCAACAACTCCTGGGAGATTCGGTTGCAAGTGATCACAACAGCAATTCAGCTCTAGTTCATCAATGGATGAGGAAGGACATGGTTACCTCACCGGTGGAATCCGCAGATCTCACCAAGCTAGGGAGGGTCACACACTGACACTCACAGATCCATGACCGAGATCAAGAATCCTGTGCAACAAAACAACAGGATATATCATCAGAGAAGCATCATAGTCAGAATCAGATTCAGAAATTTCAGCATGAGTCCCCTGTAAAATTCTATAATCAAGTAGAAATGTCAACTAGAAGTTGAGATAAATGTAGCAATCAAACTGCAAAATCAGGAGTTTGGTGGTTACATCACAAAGCAGCAGCACGCTAAGGCAAACAAATTCACCATCACTTATATGCAAAGACGACAATGATGTCACCAACTTGCCCTCAGGCGCCTAGATCTCATCACTGGAGCAAACAAAATTAGTCACTAAGCAAACATTGAAGAGACACGCAATGATGCACAAGCCTACAGGATAATAAAAGCATCTACGGGGCATAACAATGAGCGCGACAAGTATGAAAGGGGCAGCAGTTGAACAATATAAGCTTATCCTACGCAACTATGTGGGAGCACATTCCGCATAACACGCCAAGGCAAGCAAATTCACCAGCATTAATATGCAAAGACGACGACAATGTCGCCGGTCTGCCGACAGGTGCCTAGATCTCCTCATTGGAGCAAATAAATTAAGCCACTAAGCAACACAGTATAATCACAGCTAGCAAGGAGAGCAGCGCACTAAGGCAACAAGGGCAACAGCTCCCAGGCTCCCAGCTGATTTTACTCCAAGAGATCACATACTAGGTAGCAACAAGAGCCACTAGTTCATCAACAGTTGAGGAAGGACATAGCCACCTCGCCAGGCTATCCAGACTCCAGCAAGCTAGGGAGGGTCACCCACTCACAGATCCACCATCTGCGCAAGAAAACCACGGAATTTACCATCAGAGAAGCATCAGAAACAGAAGTCAAAATGCGAAAACGCAAACACAGCTACCCATGCCGCCATAGATCGAGCATGGAAGCACGGCCACCCGTCCGGATTCGAACCAGATGGGGCGACGACCAAGACGCCGAGTACACAAAGCGGGCGGGGCTAGCAACTGCGCCGAGCGAGAGCAGATGGACGGAAATGCGGGGGTGCGCCGGCGCGGCCTAGGGGGGGACACAGCTCCACGGAAGAAGAGCAGCATCTAGCTAAAGGCTAAAGCACGCACGCGCGCGCATGGTTGCTCGTGCCATGTCCGGCCGACGATCATCCATTCCATCCATCCACCCACCCAATGCGACACGAGCAAGCACGCAGGCGCGCAGACAAGTCAAGGCAGAAAACCTGGCCCCGGTCGGAAGCGATGGGCGAGGCCCCTGGTCTTCCGGCTCCCGCGCCGACGACGAGCACCGGCGGAGCATCCGCCCCCGCCCCCGGCCCCGCCGGGGAGGCAAAATCACCGACCGACCGACCGACCGACCGGAACCCTCGGGGAAATCGGGGGAAATCGAATGTCCCCAAATCACGGAGCACGCGCCGGCGCGATCGGCGAGCGGGGCGACCAGAAGCAGGGAAACAAATCTCCCCTTGCCCCAAAAAGGCTAAAGGCCTAAATCGAAACCCTCGTCCCAACAAAATAAGTAAATAAAAGCTCGTAATAAAGCAATGGAGGGGAGGGAATGCTGGGGCGGGCGGCGGGCGAGCGATTACCAGCCGGCCGGAGCAGGCGCGCGATGGCGGGCGGGCCGGCGGGGTCCCTCCGGCGACGGGCGGCGCGTGAGGTGGTGGGAGAGTGGGGGTGGGGTGGGCTCGATCGTAGGCTAGGCTAGGCTGGTAGGGGCGTGGGTGGGAGGAAGCGAAGCGACGTGGGGGGAGGCGGGCGGAAGGGGAACAGAGAGAGAGAGTGGGAGGTAAATGAGCGGAAGGGAAGGCGCGCGCGGTCGGGAGGCGGAAAGCGCGCGGGTTTCGATTTTTGGGGCGGCCGGCTCCCTTTCCCTTTGCGCGGGACGGACGCCAACGCCCTTGGCCGGGCCTCGCTTGCTTGGGCCGCATTCGGGGTTTCTCAGCTTTCCTCCCGTTGGGCGCGTGAACGGACGCTATAGCCCCCGCCCCACCACATGCCTTCGCGCCAAGGCACCGCCCCCCCCCCCCCCCCCGCTCCGCGCCCGCGCGCCCGCCCCCCCCCCCCCCCCCGCTCCGCGCCCGCGCGCCCGCCCCCCCCCCCCCCCCCGCTCCGCGCCCGCGCGCCCGCCCCCCCCCCCCCCCCCGCTCCGCGCCCGCGCGCCCGCCCCCCCCCCCCCCCCCGCTCCGCGCCCGCGCGCCCGCCCCCCCCCCCCCCCCCGCTCCGCGCCCGCGCGCCCGCCCCCCCCCCCCCCCCCGCTCCGCGCCCGCGCGCCCGCCCCCCCCCCCCCCCCCGCTCCGCGCCCGCGCGCCCGCCCCCCCCCCCCCCCCCGCTCCGCGCCCGCGCGCCCGCCCCCCCCCCCCCCCCCGCTCCGCGCCCGCGCGCCCGCCCCCCCCCCCCCCCTCCCCCCCCTCCCTCCCCCCCGACCGGCCCCCCCCCCCCCCCACCCACCCCACCCTACCTTCCATTGGGGCCCCCCCCCCCCCCCCCCCTTAGTGCCACAAACGAATGGCAATTAAACGTGCCCTCCCTAGGGCGGTAGGGCAAATGTCCAATTTAGCATGACCATAAGTAGTCATACAACTCTATTCTAAATGCATATATTTGTTGTGGGGTTAAGGGGAAGGAAAAAAGATGCATCCACGTGGTTCCCTACCTATTTTGTTTTTTTACTTGGTCACGGCTTGGAACCACCGTACGTACAAATTCCTCCAACTAAGGGCTCTCGTTTCCGTCTTTGCCAACTCTAATGTGTGAGGCCAAAGGTTTCCATTCCCCGACTTACTTTCACTGGTGCAGAAACCTTTATAGAGGACCTCCATCCGTGGCATGTCATACTACCAACAAGCCACCACTAACTTATTGCTGCTAGCGAGCACAGAATGAAGCAGGCCACATGTGGGTGGGACAAGTGTGGAAGTTACTATTGGTGTGGCCTTGTACTGGTACGGGATACCGGGTTTCCTCTCGTTTCGTTGAGCTTTGCTTGGGCTGCATTCGATTTTTGTGAACAAAGTTGGTCCCTGCCCAACCCTCCCCTACTCGATGGGGAAACAAACTAGTATGAATGACAAAGATGCCAATATGAAAAGGGCCGTGTGAAAACTCGAGTCCATTTCTTGACTTACCCCTTCCATTGCCGACGTCGCTTGGTAGCATCTGTGTTCCTTGCTTGTATATGGTCGTTTGGTATTGTGGCGCTAGCCAAGAGTCCACCCAAGCCATCGCGGCGAGCCTTTGTCCTGTGACGGTGGTAGTTGTCACCCTTCATCCTCCCCATTTGTTTTCTTGCCCTTCTTCATCCTTCTCATCATCCTTCTTTCCCTTCCCTTCCTTCCTCATGCCCATTCATTTTATCGCCCTTCTTCCTCGTTCCCATCATCCTTCTCTCATTTTCTACCCTCTTCTTCCTCCCATCGCTTCCAGATCTCACCTCTAATGCTTCGCATGAATGTCAATCAAACGTGGACTCCCTAGGACTAGAGATTGAAAATGTTTGGTTTGTAGATTTTCTCGGTGTGAGAACTGATATCGCCCTAAAAGTGTAGTCATACAACTCTAGCCTAGAAAATCAAGGCATAGATTTTTTTTCCACCGAATTAGAAAGAAGGGTATAAAAGTTCCATGTTGTTGTCTACTTGTTTCATTGTTTAGAAAAGTCGTGTAAACCACAATCTATGGTTCTAGATTTGGAACTCTATATTGCTTCCATAAAAAAGACATCAATGCGAAGAAAATGGATGGTGGTATTGCAACGCAGCAAGAGGGATGGGATGAGGAGCAATGGAGGTGTTGGTAGGACTCATGGCTAGGTGACATGTGTTTGATTTTAGGTGCATAACTTTCTTGGGGCGGTTTAGACGGATAATCAGTAGCGGTAAGGGTGTGCATTAGTTGGGTATAATCTTCCAAGTAACTACCATACTGACAGAAGAGGGAAAATTGAAGGAAATATGCCCTAGAGGCAATAATAAAGTTATTATTTATTTCCTTATATCATGATAAATGTTTATTATTCATGCTAGAATTGTATTAACCGGAAACATAATACATGTGTGAATACATAGACAAACAGATAGTCACTAGTATGCTTCTACTAGACTAGCTCATTAATCGAAGATGGTTATGTTTCCTAACCATAGACATGTGTTGTCATTTGATTAATGGGATCAC
>LR880972.1:980320278-980335334 GCA_904067115.1 Aegilops sharonensis
TTTTTTTTTGCTGAACTGGCATGCTATAGTGACTATTGATCATGGTTATGCTACTATTTGAGTTGTAATTCACCGAATATGCTTTCTTGGCTATGCTAGGCTTCTCGACTTAATCTTTTACCGACTGTTAGTTATTGGGTTTGTGTTGCTGATAAGTAGTGTGCCTTACTTGACCCATGCTCATGCGTGCGTGCTGTGCATAGTGAAGATAGAAATATGATGGTTTGACATATGAGCTTGCCGTGCCAGATTTACAAGCAGTAGTTTATTTATTTCACTTTCGACTCATTTTACATGGGATTTTGTGATGTGTTAAAGTTGTTGTTGTTGTTGTTGTATTGTTGTTCAGATGCTCGGCAGTGACAGTTTGCTGCCGTTGAGATGGATGACCCACAAAACTGGCAAGGCGCCGAAGAGAGAAGAAGTGCACCATGAGAGCCTAGTTTGGCAAGCAGTTCGTAAAATGGTGGAAGGCGAGCCAGCGAATTTTGCTTTGTGCTGGACAAGTGCTAATTGCTGGATATGGTTGGTGATAGATATTGTTGTGTACTTTCCTGCTTGTTTTGTTTATCGGCTGGTAGGAGGTATTACCTCAGTCCCAAATTACTTGTTTTAGATTTGTCTAGATACAGATGTATTTAGCGTTAGGTACATCTATATATAAACTAATCTAAGAATGGAGGGAGTATTGAACTAACTCATGAAGCTCGAGTGTTGAAAATTGATGTCAAATTTCCCGTTCTTGTTTATGTTGTGTGATGTGATGGATTCCTGCAGCGAGAGTGATGTATGCAGCCGCAGGAATCCATCCAGCGAGAGTAAATTTGTGCATTTCTTATGTTCTGGTCATTTCGATGAATCTCGTTGAAATGGAATGAAATGAAACGCAAGTTGTTCACTCAAGCAGGACTGTCTCGAAACATGCGGCATATGTTATTCAAGCTGAGGACAATATCCTGTGGATGATGAATTTTTCTTTGTTTCTGCAGGCACATATTATGATTTCTTTTCTAGATCTTGTATGTGTGTTTGCGATAGAAATTTAAATCCATCGTGCTTGTGATTGTGCCGTGCTTGTATCTTTTCTAGATCTTGTATGCGAGCTTGTTATAGATGGATAGATTTTTTCAACGCCGGAAGAAAAAGGAAAAGAAAGGCCGATCTTGTATAATCTTTGATAGGTCTTGTATGTATATTTGACTAGCAAAGTTGTGATTTTTTCAACGCGGGGAGAAAGTCATGTTGGTCAATAGTCCGAAGCTGTCATTTGTTTCACAAGACCGTTCAAGAAATTATGGTGCTGGACAAAATAGGAATTAATTTCTGGCCAAAGCAAATTTCCTTCCCTGTGTAAATGTATACATGCATGCCCCTTTTCATCAACATTTGAAATCCTTGGGGTTCAATTCGCTCAGAGAATGAAATTTATTCGAGGGTACAAGCGAGGGAAAAACAATAATTTAGTGCTCACTGGACGAGCTAGTTTTTCTTTTTTTTAGGAAAACTGTACACGGTAGGTGAGCCGACAGACACACATGCATGTAAAGCTAGAGTAGTGGGAACTCCCTCGGTGGCTAGGTAGCACGGGATTTCGTGGAGCCGATGGTTTACCGAGCAGACTCTTAATAATTTCCTTTCCTAGAAACGCTCGTTTGATATTATCCTCATCATCATGCTATTAAACGCTCTAGGGATGCCCACTAGCTAGCAAGGGTCTAGATTGCGCCACCTCACAGATTCACGGCACCACGGTCACAATGCTTTCTTTCAAGACCATCTCTATATATACTAGAGACAATCACCCATCCGCGTGCAAAATAACCGTCTACGTCGTCGCGTGTAGTAGCTCCGTTAAGGAAACATGCAGCAGGATGCAGCTTCCCATTGTAGCAAAAAATCTTATGGGTGGAAGCTTTTTTGGTGCTCGGTTGCAACAAAAATCAGGGCCACCATCGCTGTCATAGAAACTCTCCAGTCGATGCAGCAAAAACAGTTGTTGGTCCTAGCTCAGCGCTTCACAGGTTGTAGCAAAAATCTCTACTGGTTCCAGCTCGGGGCTTCACCGGTTGTAGTATAATCATGTGCTGGTACCAGCTCCGGCGTCCGCTGATGGTAGCAAAAATTCTCATTGGTTCCAGCAAGTCGCGGACCTGGTTCCAGCAATAAAAATGCAGTGTTGTTCTAGCACCAGTCGCGGTGTGATATACTTCCATCACTGGCGACTTCTAGTTCAAGAAAATTTCATCACTCCTGGCTCCAACAAAACACGGTCTTGGATGTAGCGCCGGGCGCTGGCGTGCACGCGCACGTGTGTCGGCCGTAGCAGCACCGCGACTATTGCAGCAGAAAGCAGCAACCCACGGCACCGCGTCGTCGCAGCAGAAGCGGCAACACCGTCGTGGGCGTCTCCCCGACTGCACAACCACCGCAGCAGCAGGAGCGTGCGGGCCCATCACCAGCATCCTCCTACAGGACCTTGATGCTGCGACGCAAGGGAGGAAGGAGAGGTGAGGAGAGGATCAGAGTATGAGGAGTGCGGGGGGCAGCGGATTTGATTCAGGCGCAGCGGCTTCCTTGACGGCATAAAAAAACACCAGAGAAAGAGAGAGGAAGCTAGAGATGTGGTGGTCGCGAGTAGAAGACAAGGAAAAAGATAGGGATAAGGTTTGATTAAAGCGGTGGTTGGGGCCCACGGCCAGGTGGAGGGCAATCAAACAACTAACCTATTGCGGGACGTACGATGCGCTGGATCGAACAAGCAGCCAGCGACCGGCCGAGTCGTTCGGCCGTCGCTCCGGCTCGAAACGTTTCCCCAAAAAGAAGCACTTGATGCAACTGTACTTCGCCCGGGCGAGGAGCCGAGGAGGCGGAGCGGAGTCCTGGGGCAAAAATCCTACACAGTTTTTTTTGCGAAATAAAAAGGACGACGATAACAGTCACACGTGTGGGTGTTAAGGGGTCTGGCCACACGTTTTGTGTGGTGTTTAAGAGGACCAGACCACACGCCTACGTGTGGGCAAAACAACAAGCGCCCACACGCCTCTTTTTTGCCTGCGGTTCCTCTTACACGCCTACGTGTGGGCAAACTGGATAACTGCCACACGACCTCTCTCGGTCACGGTCCCGCACGCCCTGCGTGACAATCAGCACGTGTCCCCGCAGTTGCCATGGTCCGAACCCTCTTCAATGTCCATTTAACTGCAGTTGCCATGTCGCTGAATTACAGTTGCCATGTCGCACAACTACAGTTGCTATGGTTGCTCAACTGTAGTTGCCATCTCAGATCAAGTGCGAGATGTCATTTTGGACAACTGCAGCAGTTGCCATGTATGGTCTGGTTTACTATAGTTGCCATGATTTGAAAACTTTAGAGGTTGCCACCTACTAACACTAAGTAGTTGCCATGTATGGTCTGCTTTACAAACAATTGCCATGATTTGAAAACCTTAGGAGTTGTCACTTACTAACACTAGGCAGTTGCGTGTAACGCTACAAAAAGACATGACAAAACAACATGTTCGGGTAAAGAGAGAGTTGCCATCTGCTTACAAGCACATTAGAACAGTTGTCGTGTACCCTGCAAAACACATGGCAACTGACATATTCGGATTAAAAAAAGAGAGTTGCCATCTGATTACAAGCACATTAGGGAAGTTACCATATACACTGCAAAACACATGGCAACTGGCAGCTTGGGTGTGGGAGAGGAGACGGGCGTGTGGGCGAGATGGCAAATTCCCACACACCAGCCCTTGTGCGTGAGTGAAAACTGGCGTATGGATGAACTGCTAAACGCCCACACACCGGTCCCTCCGTGTGGTGAAACGGACGTGTGGGCGACCGGGCGAATGCCCACACACCAGCCCAGTCCTACGTGGCACCACAAACATGCCAAGATTCGTGCATCCACAAACGGACGCGAATCTACGCGTGTGGACGAGATGCAAATGCCCACACGTGTGGACGTTAGTGTTTCCGAATAAAAATCCTACACAATTAGAGCATCTACAACCGAACTTGTCAAATTCGGCACCCTATATGCCCGGGGCGTATTTCAGCCGCGTCTGCGGACAGTGACTCCCCAAATCGGCATGTCCACAACCAGGTATTTCGTATCGCCCCCCTATATCCATATAAGATCATGCAACATACTATGTGGACCATCAAATAACCAAAATCAATAGAACCGAACATATAACCGATTGCAAACGGGCATAATTTGCATAAACATCAGCAAACATGCATAATTCACACAGTTCAACCCTTCGGCAAATTCTAACTTGCTAGTAGGAGCTAGATTATATAAACGGGAAAAGGACCAAGCTAGGTCATCGGTCCTTTGCCCTTTCGGTCATCGGCGCTGCTGTAGGCATCCGCAACAAGAGGTGCACCATCGTTAGAGCCATCATTGTCATCACCGTCGTTGGAGAAGGAAGAGAAGATGACGAATTAGCCCTTCAAGCGCCGGATGATGCGGTCCTTCTTCTGCTTCAGCTTTGCCACCCTCGTCGCCTCTCACTCGGACTACTCAATGCCGAGCCGGAGCTAAAGGAAATATACCCTAGAGGCAATAATAAAGTTGTTATTTTATATTTCCTTATTCATGATAAAGGTTTATTATTCATGCTAGAATTGTATTGATCAAAAAATTAAATACATGTGTGAATACATAAACAAATACCGTGTCCCTAGTAAGCCTCTACTAGACTAGCTTGTTGATCAAAGATGGTTAAGGTTTCCTAACCATGGACATGAGTTGTCATTTGATAACGGGATCACATCATTAGGAGAATGATGTGATGGACAAGACCCATCCGTTAGCTTAGCATAATGATCGTTCAGTTTTATTGCTATTGATTTCTTCATGTCAAATACATATTCTTTCGACTATGAGATTATTCAACTCCCGGATATCGGAGGGAAATGTCTTGTGTGCTATCAAATATAACAACGTAACTGGGTGATCATAAAGATGCTCTACAAGTATCTCCGAAGGTGTTTGTTGAGTTGACACAGGCCCGAGCCCAGGGGTGTGCGGCCGGTGCAGCCGCACAGGGCCTCCAGGTGGCAGGGGCCCCCAAATTAGCAGCACATCAGCGTCGAAAGGCCCTGATATACATCCAACAATTAGTCGAACCAGCAGGCCGAAAGGCCCTGATAGCGTCGCACGCTTATGTCGCTAATCCATGGCCTATAAGAATACCCATCGTTCCCACTAACCCTAACAACGCCGCAGCCGATCGACAGATGCAACCTGTCAACGCAACAGAGGAACGGCGGCCGCCGGCATCGGCAGCGCCCGCAACGCTGGCAGCAACAACCAGCAGGTAAATAGGGCAGGCACATGGCTGTATTCGGGCGATGCGCTAAATTCACTTAATCAAATTAACCAATCAACATCACTGCATCCTTCCGAACAGGTGCTATCTCGCTTGTTGTTACTTCCCCTCTTCTGCTGGATGAAGCGAGATGGACTGCAAAATTAAAGTTAATTTACATTAGTTGAACACAACCGTGTAGTGTCGATCCTGAACATGAAGGTGTGCTGATCCATAAAATTAGGTTTGATTGTTATGGTCATATTTCTTGTGTGAGTTCATGGATAAAAGTGTTTATCTAAATAAAAAAATGTTTTTTGTGCCGACCCTGAGGCCATGGAAGGTTGCCCATCTCTCTCTCCATCTGTTCAGTTCTATGCTCATCCAGTGTTCTTCTCCCTTTCCAATTCAAACATGAGCTTATTGTCGTTGCGACTATGGATTATTGCGGAATTGCCTAAGACTTCGTGGGCCTCGTAATGAGATTTGCATGCATTGATAAATGGAAATATTTACTGTTTGTTGCTTTCATATGAATCATACTATTTGTTGTTCTCACATTTGATGGGAGCGTGTGGTTGTGATTTAGTCGGTACACGACAACGCTTTTTGTTGTTTCGCATTTGTACCGAGAGGTGTTGTTTGCGCTCAACTAGATGTTGTTCGCTTGAGTTTGACCATGCTGGCTGCCTACGATAATCAATCTATTTGACATGGAGCTATCCTTTGTTGATGTTTGGCTACAAAATCCTGGACATACTCTTGATGTATGGAGAGACATTGTTAAAATAATGTTACCCAATATCACCTTATTTCTCTCTATTATTTCATCATTGCCATTATACTCTACTCGTGTTAGTAAACTTGACTGAGAATGTTTGTTAATTTTTTATTATGGCCCGGGATGTTGCAGTCCCGGTATGTATTGATGGTCCACCATTGTCTCAATTATTAAATTGTAAATACATGAATGTGTTAGGACTGAACCACCATTTTATATCTTGTCCTTGTTGCTGCTTTAACTGTTTAGTTGTGTGTAGATGAGCTGCTGTAGGTAGATACTACATTGTTCTGCTCCTCTGTACTCTCGTTGCAGCGAGCTGCTGACCCTTTGTTTAGAAAAACTCTATGTTTGCTGCAGTGATCGATAATCATCTTTGCCAAGCACTTGGCCAACATGAGGTGGTCCCCATCATATCCAAGATGATGGCAAAGGTGGATGGGACCGGTAGTGTTTTTTGGTGATTTTGCTCACCACGATGCAGTCATGGTGCTGGTGATGCCCGGCCTTGGCTAGAACTCGCACGGGTGAGCTCCTCTAGTTCCGCATGACAGTGTACATTAGCTGCTTTTCTGCTGCTGCAAGTATCCATCCTTGTATGATAAGCTCTTTGATTTTGTTTGGGATGGAAATACCCATTTGCATTTACTTGATTCAGCTTTGTGTTTGATTTTAAATAGGTCTCTGAGGCACCATTGCAGTGCTTTCTAATCTTTCTCTTGGCTGGATTATTGTCAACATTTTATTTGGGCCCGATTCCACGTCTATGGTAGCTAGAAAGCCTTGACATGTTGCTGTGATGCAGTCGGTGCACAGAGCCATTTTTTGTGATTACAACCTCCTGCTTGGCATACCGAGCCATAGTAGAATACTTGAAGTTGATTTGAAATTGGGGAACTCAATGACCACCTAAGAGCTTTTGCCCTGCCAGGCTCGAGAGTTAATGCTGCTTGACATGGAGCTAGTGTTGTAGGGTTTTTCTTTTGTTGGCTAAAAGGTGTTACTTGGTTCCTTTGATCTGTAAGTTTTGATCCATGCTTTATCATTCCCGGTGTAGATGTGATGACCTACTATTGCATTTATCCCTTCTTTCCCGGTGTTGATGTGGTGACCTACTGTTGCATTTCTACCTTATTTATTTTCTGAAATGGAACAGTGACTATTGTTTTGTTTGCTGGAATATAGTACAAGGTGGGCATTGTTTATTTCCTCATAAAAATGTTTGCTTGATAGCACTAGCAGGTTGCTTTAATAATTAATTAGCATTATGGAATTCTAAGATTAGCTAGATTTGATGTGAAAGGTAATCTTCCTTTGATGTGAATTCTAAGATCTACCTGATTGCATTATTGTGCATCAGTATAACTAGAATAATATGTGGTTCAAGAGAAAAATCTTTTCCCTATGATTCTACTCATGTCATGTATGAATTTGTTTTCCAATGATTAAGTCTTCCGTTTAGTGGCCAACTACTCCCTAGTTGTTTCAACCAATGGCTGGTTGAATCCTGTAGACTGAATTTATTTAGGTTGCTATTGTTGTCTAGTCTTCTCTAAACGGAACATATATTGTTCTTGCTTGTGCATTCAACTGAAGCTAGTTTGTCTTATGTGTGTACTATTTGATTGCCCTGTCAGACTGAAGATGATGATAGAGTGTTTCCTGTCACCGATAACTCTGCGTTGATGATACGCCTCGGCCACCTGTGAATGAGCTGATGACGAGGTTCTCCCTTCTCTCCTTCCTTTCCCTTCCTGTCACCCAAACATTTACTAGTGTGTATGCTACATCTTTATTAATATGCCTACTCAGAGTGGTCACACCTAGATGAAATTGAGGATTGCTAGGTCGTTGGTTGCATGGTGAAATTTACTTGGTTTAGATTCTGGTGGCACCTCTTCCTGGATGATATGGTTCCTTCAATGAAGAACTCTTTTTTCATTTTTAGATGAATGAATAGAGCTGCAAATTTGTTTGGTACTCCCTCGCGATTGATGACTCCTACGCAATATATATGTTTGTGTCAAACATCTTGATCCTTGTTTGGTGAAACAACAATTTTTTAATATTTTGGGTTGAGTTCCTCTATGGATATGATTGAAAATAAATGTTCTTATGTACCTGACTGACACTTCACATTTCGAAATGCCTTGTTTGTTGTAGTTTAGGTTGCCGATAGATTCCTGGATGGCCGGATTTGATAGCAAACTTTGATTATTTCTCATGTTTTATTAGGGGACTTCATTTGCCTAATTCCATATCTGATAGTGTGTTATTTTGTGTGGACGGGTGCAGAAATGTAGGCATGAAGGGGTTGTAAACGGAGCTGTAGGGGAAGATGATGGGCAAGAAGGCCATATAGAGTGGGTGCTCATCTTTGTCGAGGAGTGTAGACTTACCAGCCTTCTAAGTCAGGATCATTTCCTCAAGGAGTGGGAGATCATGCTCCAGGGGCTCTCTTTCTCCTGCGCACTGGTGAGAACTTTTTGTCTGTAACTCCCCTCTTCTCGTGATACTCTTGTGGTATGTATTTGTAAGTGATGGTGTCAAGCTTTTGTTGTCAGTTGTGAGGGGCAACTAAATTGTGAGCTTAACATGACTGGGTAATTGTAGGACCATTATGTCCTTGATAGTTCATTCACTGTAATAGCTTCAGTCGCTTTCATGACTTGCTGCAATCTCCCTTACTTATTTGATGTAACAAAACAACAATCTTCTGAAGCGTGGTGAAATTCAACTTATGTAGTCGACTCAACCTCTTTTAGGGAAATGTCTTTGTGATATGCGGAAGCACTCCCTTGCCATGGTCTTGCATATGACGAGTTGATGACATAGTATTCTCCTTTTTGTTACCAGTAGATTTGAAGGCAACCTTGAAGTTCTGTACGAGGAACTCATTAAAATAACAAAGTTAAAATCTTGTTTTTTATTACCTGCGAGTGTTGTTTCCTGTGAGGGTTCTCCTTTTGATGACATATTATTCTCCTTTTTGTTACTAGTTGCAGGGTTTATTACATGCAAAGCCATTATTCTTAGAGTTCTGCAGGTCCATTTAGTTGATTTCACCACCGTCCATCATCATGGTTTCAGTTTATTGGTATAAACTGGGATATGTCAGTTCGGGAATTTACATGGCCATGGACTATTGTTTTAATCAATTGGGAGGTTAAATTAATTTGTATGGAGTAATTTTCAGTTTTAAGAACGGAGATGGTTTAATTAGTCTTGCTATAGGTTATTTATTTCGAGATGGTTATGCTAGGTTTTTTTTTTGCTGAACTGGCATGCTATAGTGACTATTGATCATGGTTATGCTACTATTTGAGTTGTAATTCACCGAATATGCTTTCTTGGCTATGCTAGGCTTCTCGACTTAATCTTTTACCGACTGTTAGTTATTGGGTTTGTGTTGCTGATAAGTAGTGTGCCTTACTTGACCCATGCTCATGCGTGCGTGCTGTGCATAGTGAAGATAGAAATATGATGGTTTGACATATGAGCTTGCCGTGCCAGATTTACAAGCAGTAGTTTATTTATTTCACTTTCGACTCATTTTACATGGGATTTTGTGATGTGTTAAAGTTGTTGTTGTTGTTGTTGTATTGTTGTTCAGATGCTCGGCAGTGACAGTTTGCTGCCGTTGAGATGGATGACCCACAAAACTGGCAAGGCGCCGAAGAGAGAAGAAGTGCACCATGAGAGCCTAGTTTGGCAAGCAGTTCGTAAAATGGTGGAAGGCGAGCCAGCGAATTTTGCTTTGTGCTGGACAAGTGCTAATTGCTGGATATGGTTGGTGATAGATATTGTTGTGTACTTTCCTGCTTGTTTTGTTTATCGGCTGGTAGGAGGTATTACCTCAGTCCCAAATTACTTGTTTTAGATTTGTCTAGATACAGATGTATTTAGCGTTAGGTACATCTATATATAAACTAATCTAAGAATGGAGGGAGTATTGAACTAACTCATGAAGCTCGAGTGTTGAAAATTGATGTCAAATTTCCCGTTCTTGTTTATGTTGTGTGATGTGATGGATTCCTGCAGCGAGAGTGATGTATGCAGCCGCAGGAATCCATCCAGCGAGAGTAAATTTGTGCATTTCTTATGTTCTGGTCATTTCGATGAATCTCGTTGAAATGGAATGAAATGAAACGCAAGTTGTTCACTCAAGCAGGACTGTCTCGAAACATGCGGCATATGTTATTCAAGCTGAGGACAATATCCTGTGGATGATGAATTTTTCTTTGTTTCTGCAGGCACATATTATGATTTCTTTTCTAGATCTTGTATGTGTGTTTGCGATAGAAATTTAAATCCATCGTGCTTGTGATTGTGCCGTGCTTGTATCTTTTCTAGATCTTGTATGCGAGCTTGTTATAGATGGATAGATTTTTTCAACGCCGGAAGAAAAAGGAAAAGAAAGGCCGATCTTGTATAATCTTTGATAGGTCTTGTATGTATATTTGACTAGCAAAGTTGTGATTTTTTCAACGCGGGGAGAAAGTCATGTTGGTCAATAGTCCGAAGCTGTCATTTGTTTCACAAGACCGTTCAAGAAATTATGGTGCTGGACAAAATAGGAATTAATTTCTGGCCAAAGCAAATTTCCTTCCCTGTGTAAATGTATACATGCATGCCCCTTTTCATCAACATTTGAAATCCTTGGGGTTCAATTCGCTCAGAGAATGAAATTTATTCGAGGGTACAAGCGAGGGAAAAACAATAATTTAGTGCTCACTGGACGAGCTAGTTTTTCTTTTTTTTAGGAAAACTGTACACGGTAGGTGAGCCGACAGACACACATGCATGTAAAGCTAGAGTAGTGGGAACTCCCTCGGTGGCTAGGTAGCACGGGATTTCGTGGAGCCGGTTGTTTACCGAGCAGACTCTTAATAATTTCCTTTCCTAGAAACGCTCGTTTGATATTATCCTCATCATCATGCTATTAAACGCTCTAGGGATGCCCACTAGCTAGCAAGGGTCTGGATTGCGCCACCTCACAGATCCACGGCACCACTGTCACAATGCTTTCTTTCAAGACCATCTCTATATATACTAGAGACAATCACCCATCCGCGTGCAAAATAACCGTCTACGTCGTCGCGTGTAGTAGCTCCGTTAAGGAAACATGCAGCAGGATGCAGCTTCCCATTGTAGCAAAAAATCTTATGGGTGGAAGCTTTTTTGGTGCTCGGTTGCAACAAAAATCAGGGCCACCATCGCTGTCATAGAAACTCTCCAGTCGATGCAGCAAAAACAGTTGTTGGTCCTAGCTCAGCGCTTCACAGGTTGTAGCAAAAATCTCTACTGGTTCCAGCTCGGGGCTTCACCGGTTGTAGTATAATCATGTGCTGGTACCAGCTCCGGCGTTCGCTGATGGTAGCAAAAATTCTCATTGGTTCCAGCAAGTCGCGGACCTGGTTCCAGCAATAAAAATGCAGTGTTGTTCTAGCACCAGTCGCGGTGTGATATACTTCCATCACTGGCGACTTCTAGTTCAAGAAAATTGCATCACTCCTGGCTCCAACAAAACACGGTCTTGGATGTAGCGCCGGGCGCTGGCGTGCACGCGCACGTGTGTCGGCCGTAGCAGCACCGCGACTGTTGCAGCAGAAAGCAGCAACCCACGGCACCGCGTCGTCGCAGCAGAAGCGGCAACACCGTCGTGGGCGTCTCCCCGACTGCACAACCACCGCAGCAGCAGGAGCGTGCGGGCCCATCACCAGCATCCTCCTACAGGACCTTGATGCTGCGACGCAAGGGAGGAAGGAGAGGTGAGGAGAGGATCAGAGTATGAGGAGTGCGGGGGGCAGCGGATTTGATTCAGGCGCAGCGGCTTCCTTGACGGCGTAAAAAAACACCAGAGAAAGAGAGAGGAAGCTAGAGATGTGGTGGTCGCGAGTAGAAGACAAGGAAAAAGATAGGGATAAGGTTTGATTAAAGCGGTGGTTGGGGCCCACGGCCAGGTGGAGGGCAATCAAACAACTATCCTATTGCGGGACGTACGATGCGCTGGATCGAACGAGCAGCCAGCGACCGACCGAGTCGTTCGGCCGTCGCTCCGGCTCGAAACGTTTCCCCAAAAAGAAGCACTTGATGCAACTGTACTTCGCCCGGGCGAGGAGCCGAGGAGGCGGAGCGGAGTCCTGGGGCAAAAATCCTACATAGTTTTTTTTGCGAAATAAAAAGGACGACGATAACAGTCACACGTGTGGGTGTTAAGGGGTCTGGCCACACGTTTTGTGTGGTGTTTAAGAGGACCAGACCACACGCCTACGTGTGGGCAAAACAACAAGCGCCCACACGCCTCTTTTTTGCCTGCGGTTCCTCTTACACGCCTACGTGTGGGCAAACTGGATAACTGCCACACGACCTCTCTCGGTCACGGTCCCGCACGCCCTGCGTGACAATCAGCACGTGTCCCCGCAGTTGCCATGGTCCGAACCCTCTTCAATGTCCATTTAACTGCAGTTGCCATGTCGCTGAATTACAGTTGCCATGTCGCACAACTACAGTTGCTATGGTTGCTCAACTGTAGTTGCCATCTCAGATCAAGTGCGAGATGTCATTTTGGACAACTGCAGCAGTTGCCATGTATGGTCTGGTTTACTATAGTTGCCATGATTTGAAAACTTTAGAGGTTGCCACCTACTAACACTAAGTAGTTGCCATGTATGGTCTGCTTTACAAACAATTGCCATGATTTGAAANCCGTCGTGGGCGTCTCCCCGACTGCACAACCACCGCAGCAGCAGGAGCGTGCGGGCCCATCACCAGCATCCTCCTACAGGACCTTGATGCTGCGACGCAAGGGAGGAAGGAGAGGTGAGGAGAGGATCAGAGTATGAGGAGTGCGGGGGGCAGCGGATTTGATTCAGGCGCAGCGGCTTCCTTGACGGCGTAAAAAAACACCAGAGAAAGAGAGAGGAAGCTAGAGATGTGGTGGTCGCGAGTAGAAGACAAGGAAAAAGATAGGGATAAGGTTTGATTAAAGCGGTGGTTGGGGCCCACGGCCAGGTGGAGGGCAATCAAACAACTAACCTATTGCGGGACGTACGATGCGCTGGATCGAACGAGCAGCCAGCGACCGGCCGAGTCGTTCGGCCGTCGCTCCGGCTCGAAACGTTTCCCCAAAAAGAAGCACTTGATGCAACTGTACTTCGCCCGGGCGAGGAGCCGAGGAGGCGGAGCGGAGTCCTGGGGCAAAAATCCTACACAGTTTTTTTTGCGAAATAAAAAGGACGACGATAACAGTCACACGTGTGGGTGTTAAGGGGTCTGGCCACACGTTTTGTGTGGTGTTTAAGAGGACCAGACCACACGCCTACGTGTGGGCAAAACAACAAGCGCCCACACGCCTCTTTTTTGCCTGCGGTTCCTCTTACACGCCTACGTGTGGGCAAACTGGATAACTGCCACACGACCTCTCTCGGTCACGGTCCCGCACGCCCTGCGTGACAATCAGCACGTGTCCCCGCAGTTGCCATGGTCCGAACCCTCTTCAATGTCCATTTAACTGCAGTTGCCATGTCGCTGAATTACAGTTGCCATGTCGCACAACTACAGTTGCTATGGTTGCTCAACTGTAGTTGCCATCTCAGATCAAGTGCGAGATGTCATTTTGGACAACTGCAGCAGTTGCCATGTATGGTCTGGTTTACTATAGTTGCCATGATTTGAAAACTTTAGAGGTTGCCACCTACTAACACTAAGTAGTTGCCATGTATGGTCTGCTTTACAAACAATTGCCATGATTTGAAAACCTTAGGAGTTGTCACTTACTAACACTAGGCAGTTGCGTGTAACGCTACAAAAAGACATGACAAAACAACATGTTCGGGTAAAGAGAGAGTTGCCATCTGCTTACAAGCACATTAGAACAGTTGTCGTGTACCCTGCAAAACACATGGCAACTGACATATTCGGATTAAAAAAAAGAGAGTTGCCATCTGATTACAAGCACATTAGGGAAGTTACCATATACACTGCAAAACACATGGCAACTGGCAGCTTGGGTGTGGGAGAGGAGACGGGCGTGTGGGCGAGATGGCAAATTCCCACACACCAGCCCTTGTGCGTGAGTGAAAACTGGCGTATGGATGAACTGCTAAACGCCCACACACCGGTCCCTCCGTGTGGTGAAACGGACGTGTGGGCGACCGGGCGAATGCCCACACACCAGCCCAGTCCTACGTGGCACCACAAACATGCCAAGATTCGTGCATCCACAAACGGACGCGAATCTACGCGTGTGGACGAGATGCAAACGCCCACACGTGTGGACGTTAGTGTTTCCGAATAAAAATCCTACACAATTAGAGCATCTACAACCGAACTTGTCAAATTCGGCACCCTATATGCCCGGGGCGTATTTCAGCCGCGTCTGCGGACAGTGACTCCCCAAATCGGCGTGTCCACAACCAGGTATTTCGTATCGCCCCCCTATATCCATATAAGATCATGCAACATACTATGTGGACCATCAAATAACCAAAATCAATAGAACCGAACATATAACCGATTGCAAACGGGCATAATTTGCATAAACATCAGCAAACATGCATAATTCACACAGTTCAACCCTTCGGCAAATTCTAACTTGCTAGTAGGAGCTAGATTATATAAACGGGAAAAGGACCAAGCTAGGTCATCGGTCCTTTGCCCTTTCGGTCATCGGCGCTGCTGTAGGCATCCGCAACAAGAGGTGCACCATCGTTAGAGCCATCATTGTCATCACCGTCGTTGGAGAAGGAAGAGAAGATGACGAATTAGCCCTTCAAGCGCCGGATGATGCGGTCCTTCTTCTGCTTCAGCTTTGCCACCCTCGTCGCCTCTCACTCGGACTACTCAATGCCGAGCCGGAGCTAAAGGAAATATACCCTAGAGGCAATAATAAAGTTGTTATTTTATATTTCCTTATTCATGATAAAGGTTTATTATTCATGCTAGAATTGTATTGA
>LR880972.1:980345862-980360159 GCA_904067115.1 Aegilops sharonensis
GTGTCCCTAGTGAGCCTCTACTTGACTAGCTTGTTGATCAAAGATGGTTAAGGTTTCCTAACCATGGACATGAGTTGTCATTTGATAACGGGATCACATCATTAGGAGAATGATGTGATGGACAAGACCCATCCGTTAGCTTAGCATAATGATCGTTCAGTTTTATTGCTATTGATTTCTTCATGTCAAATACATATTCTTTCGACTATGAGATTATTCAACTCCTGGATATCGGAGGGAAATGTCTTGTGTGCTATCAAATATAACAACGTAATTGGGTGATCATAAAGATGCTCTACAAGTATCTCCGAAGGTGTTTGTTGAGTTGACACAGGCCCGAGCCCAGGGGTGTGCGGCCGGTGCAGCCGCACAGGGTCTCCAGGTGGCAGGGGCCCCCAAATTAGCAGCACATCAGCGTCGAAAGGCCCTGATATACATCCAACAATTAGTCGAACCAGCAGGCCGAAAGGCCCTGATAGCGTCGCACGCGTATGTCGCTAATCCATGGCCTATAAGAATACCCATCGTTCCCACTAACCCTAACAACGCCACAGCCGATCGACAGATGCAACCTGTCAACGCAACAGAGGAACGGCGGCCGCCGGCATCGGCAGCGCCCGCAACGCTGGCAGCAACAACCAGCAGGTAAATAGGGCAGGCACATGGCTGTATTCGGGCGATGCGCTAAATTCACTTAATCAAATTAACCAATCAACATCACTGCATCCTTCCGAACAGGTGCTATCTCGCTTGTTGTTACTTCCCCTCTTCTGCTGGATGAAGCGAGATGGACTGCAAAATTAAAGTTAATTTACATTAGTTGAACACAACCGTGTAGTGTCGATCCTGAACATGAAGGTGTGCTGATCCATAAAATTAGGTTTGATTGTTATGGTCATATTTCTTGTGTGAGTTCATGGATAAAAGTGTTTATCTAAATAAAAAAATGTNGATGCGCTAAATTCACTTAATCAAATTAACCAATCAACATCACTGCATCCTTCCGAACAGGTGCTATCTCGCTTGTTGTTACTTCCCCTCTTCTGCTGGATGAAGCGAGATGGACTGCAAAATTAAAGTTAATTTACATTAGTTGAACACAACCGTGTAGTGTCGATCCTGAACATGAAGGTGTGCTGATCCATAAAATTAGGTTTGATTGTTATGGTCATATTTCTTGTGTGAGTTCATGGATAAAAGTGTTTATCTAAATAAAAAAATGTTTTTTGTGCCGACCCTGAGGCCATGGAAGGTTGCCCATCTCTCTCTCCATCTGTTCAGTTCTATGCTCATCCAGTGTTCTTCTCCCTTTCCAATTCAAACATGAGCTTATTGTCGTTGCGACTATGGATTATTGCGGAATTGCCTAAGACTTCGTGGGCCTCGTAATGAGATTTGCATGCATTGATAAATGGAAATATTTACTGTTTGTTGCTTTCATATGAATCATACTATTTGTTGTTCTCACATTTGATGGGAGCGTGTGGTTGTGATTTAGTCGGTACACGACAACGCTTTTTGTTGTTTCGCATTTGTACCGAGAGGTGTTGTTTGCGCTCAACTAGATGTTGTTCGCTTGAGTTTGACCATGCTGGCTGCCTACGATAATCAATCTATTTGACATGGAGCTATCCTTTGTTGATGTTTGGCTACAAAATCCTGGACATACTCTTGATGTATGGAGAGACATTGTTAAAATAATGTTACCCAATATCACCTTATTTCTCTCTATTATTTCATCATTGCCATTATACTCTACTCGTGTTAGTAAACTTGACTGAGAATGTTTGTTAATTTTTTATTATGGCCCGGGATGTTGCAGTCCCGGTATGTATTGATGGTCCACCATTGTCTCAATTATTAAATTGTAAATACATGAATGTGTTAGGACTGAACCACCATTTTATATCTTGTCCTTGTTGCTGCTTTAACTGTTTAGTTGTGTGTAGATGAGCTGCTGTAGGTAGATACTACATTGTTCTGCTCCTCTGTACTCTCGTTGCAGCGAGCTGCTGACCCTTTGTTTAGAAAAACTCTATGTTTGCTGCAGTGATCGATAATCATCTTTGCCAAGCACTTGGCCAACATGAGGTGGTCCCCATCATATCCAAGATGATGGCAAAGGTGGATGGGACCGGTAGTGTTTTTTGGTGATTTTGCTCACCACGATGCAGTCATGGTGCTGGTGATGCCCGGCCTTGGCTAGAACTCGCACGGGTGAGCTCCTCTAGTTCCGCATGACAGTGTACATTAGCTGCTTTTCTGCTGCTGCAAGTATCCATCCTTGTATGATAAGCTCTTTGATTTTGTTTGGGATGGAAATACCCATTTGCATTTACTTGATTCAGCTTTGTGTTTGATTTTAAATAGGTCTCTGAGGCACCATTGCAGTGCTTTCTAATCTTTCTCTTGGCTGGATTATTGTCAACATTTTATTTGGGCCCGATTCCACGTCTATGGTAGCTAGAAAGCCTTGACAGGTTGCTGTGATGCAGTCGGTGCACAGAGCCATTTTTTGTGATTACAACCTCCTGCTTGGCATACCGAGCCATAGTAGAATACTTGAAGTTGATTTGAAATTGGGGAACTCAATGACCACCTAAGAGCTTTTGCCCTGCCAGGCTCGAGAGTTAATGCTGCTTGACATGGAGCTAGTGTTGTAGGGTTTTTCTTTTGTTGGCTAAAAGGTGTTACTTGGTTCCTTTGATCTGTAAGTTTTGATCCATGCTTTATCATTCCCGGTGTAGATGTGATGACCTACTATTGCATTTATCCCTTCTTTCCCGGTGTTGATGTGGTGACCTACTGTTGCATTTCTACCTTATTTATTTTCTGAAATGGAACAGTGACTATTGTTTTGTTTGCTGGAATATAGTACAAGGTGGGCATTGTTTATTTCCTCATAAAAATGTTTGCTTGATAGCACTAGCAGGTTGCTTTAATAATTAATTAGCATTATGGAATTCTAAGATTAGCTAGATTTGATGTGAAAGGTAATCTTCCTTTGATGTGAATTCTAAGATCTACCTGATTGCATTATTGTGCATCAGTATAACTAGAATAATATGTGGTTCAAGAGAAAAATCTTTTCCCTATGATTCTACTCATGTCATGTATGAATTTGTTTTCCAATGATTAAGTCTTCCGTTTAGTGGCCAACTACTCCCTAGTTGTTTCAACCAATGGCTGGTTGAATCCTGTAGACTGAATTTATTTAGGTTGCTATTGTTGTCTAGTCTTCTCTAAACGAAACATATATTGTTCTTGCTTGTGCATTCAACTGAAGCTAGTTTGTCTTATGTGTGTACTATTTGATTGCCCTGTCAGACTGAAGATGATGATAGAGTGTTTCCTGTCACCGATAACTCTGCGTTGATGATACGCCTCGGCCACCTGTGAATGAGCTGATGACGAGGTTCTCCCTTCTCTCCTTCCTTTCCCTTCCTGTCACCCAAACATTTACTAGTGTGTATGCTACATCTTTATTAATATGCCTACTCAGAGTGGTCACACCTAGATGAAATTGAGGATTGCTAGGTCGTTGGTTGCATGGTGAAATTGACTTGGTTTAGATTCTGGTGGCACCTCTTCCTGGATGATATGGTTCCTTCAATGAAGAACTCTTTTGTCATTTTTAGATGAATGAATAGAGCTGCAAATTTGTTTGGTACTCCCTCGCGATTGATGACTCCTACGCAATATATATGTTTGTGTCAAACATCTTGATCCTTGTTTGGTGAAACAACAGTTTTTTAATATTTTGGGTTGAGTTCCTCTATGGATATGATTGAAAATAAATGTTCTTATGTACCTGACTGACACTTCACATTTCGAAATGCCTTGTTTGTTGTAGTTTAGGTTGCCGATAGATTCCTGGATGGCCGGATTTGATAGCAAACTTTGATTATTTCTCATGTTTTATTAGGGGACTTCATTTGCCTAATTCCATATCTGATAGTGTGTTATTTTGTGTGGACGGGTGCAGAAATGTAGGCATGAAGGGGTTGTAAACGGAGCTGTAGGGGAAGATGATGGGCAAGAAGGCCATATAGAGTGGGTGCTCATCTTTGTCGAGGAGTGTAGACTTACCAGCCTTCTAAGTCAGGATCATTTCCTCAAGGAGTGGGAGATCATGCTCCAGGGGCTCTCTTTCTCCTGCGCACTGGTGAGAACTTTTTGTCTGTAACTCCCCTCTTCTCGTGATACTCTTGTGGTATGTATTTGTAAGTGATGGTGTCAAGCTTTTGTTGTCAGTTGTGAGGGGCAACTAAATTGTGAGCTTAACATGACTGGGTAATTGTAGGACCATTATGTCCTTGATAGTTCATTCACTGTAATAGCTTCAGTCGCTTTCATGACTTGCTGCAATCTCCCTTACTTATTTGATGTAACAAAACAACAATCTTCTGAAGCGTGGTGAAATTCAACTTATGTAGTCGACTCAACCTCTTTTAGGGAAATGTCTTTGTGATATGCGGAAGCACTCCCTTGCCATGGTCTTGCATATGACGAGTTGATGACATAGTATTCTCCTTTTTGTTACCAGTAGATTTGAAGGCAACCTTGAAGTTCTGTACGAGGAACTCATTAAAATAACAAAGTTAAAATCTTGTTTTTTATTACCTGCGAGTGTTGTTTCCTGTGAGGGTTCTCCTTTTGATGACATATTATTCTCCTTTTTGTTACTAGTTGCAGGGTTTATTACATGCAAAGCCATTATTCTTAGAGTTCTGCAGGTCCATTTAGTTGATTTCACCACCGTCCATCATCATGGTTTCAGTTTATTGGTATAAACTGGGATATGTCAGTTCGGGAATTTACATGGCCATGGACTATTGTTTTAATCAATTGGGAGGTTAAATTAATTTGTATGGAGTAATTTTCAGTTTTAAGAACGGAGATGGTTTAATTAGTCTTGCTATAGGTTATTTATTTCGAGATGGTTATGCTAGGTTTTTTTTTTGCTGAACTGGCATGCTATAGTGACTATTGATCATGGTTATGCTACTATTTGAGTTGTAATTCACCGAATATGCTTTCTTGGCTATGCTAGGCTTCTCGACTTAATCTTTTACCGACTGTTAGTTATTGGGTTTGTGTTGCTGATAAGTAGTGTGCCTTACTTGACCCATGCTCATGCGTGCGTGCTGTGCATAGTGAAGATAGAAATATGATGGTTTGACATATGAGCTTGCCGTGCCAGATTTACAAGCAGTAGTTTATTTATTTCACTTTCGACTCATTTTACATGGGATTTTGTGATGTGTTAAAGTTGTTGTTGTTGTTGTTGTATTGTTGTTCAGATGCTCGGCAGTGACAGTTTGCTGCCGTTGAGATGGATGACCCACAAAACTGGCAAGGCGCCGAAGAGAGAAGAAGTGCACCATGAGAGCCTAGTTTGGCAAGCAGTTCGTAAAATGGTGGAAGGCGAGCCAGCGAATTTTGCTTTGTGCTGGACAAGTGCTAATTGCTGGATATGGTTGGTGATAGATATTGTTGTGTACTTTCCTGCTTGTTTTGTTTATCGGCTGGTAGGAGGTATTACCTCAGTCCCAAATTACTTGTTTTAGATTTGTCTAGATACAGATGTATTTAGCGTTAGGTACATCTATATATAAACTAATCTAAGAATGGAGGGAGTATTGAACTAACTCATGAAGCTCGAGTGTTGAAAATTGATGTCAAATTTCCCGTTCTTGTTTATGTTGTGTGATGTGATGGATTCCTGCAGCGAGAGTGATGTATGCAGCCGCAGGAATCCATCCAGCGAGAGTAAATTTGTGCATTTCTTATGTTCTGGTCATTTCGATGAATCTCGTTGAAATGGAATGAAATGAAACGCAAGTTGTTCACTCAAGCAGGACTGTCTCGAAACATGCGGCATATGTTATTCAAGCTGAGGACAATATCCTGTGGATGATGAATTTTTCTTTGTTTCTGCAGGCACATATTATGATTTCTTTTCTAGATCTTGTATGTGTGTTTGCGATAGAAATTTAAATCCATCGTGCTTGTGATTGTGCCGTGCTTGTATCTTTTCTAGATCTTGTATGCGAGCTTGTTATAGATGGATAGATTTTTTCAACGCCGGAAGAAAAAGGAAAAGAAAGGCCGATCTTGTATAATCTTTGATAGGTCTTGTATGTATATTTGACTAGCAAAGTTGTGATTTTTTCAACGCGGGGAGAAAGTCATGTTGGTCAATAGTCCGAAGCTGTCATTTGTTTCACAAGACCGTTCAAGAAATTATGGTGCTGGACAAAATAGGAATTAATTTCTGGCCAAAGCAAATTTCCTTCCCTGTGTAAATGTATACATGCATGCCCCTTTTCATCAACATTTGAAATCCTTGGGGTTCAATTCGCTCAGAGAATGAAATTTATTCGAGGGTCCAAGTGAGGGAAAAACAATAATTTAGTGCTCACTGGACGAGCTAGTTTTTCTTTTTTTTAGGAAAACTGTACACGGTAGGTGAGCCGACAGACACACATGCATGTAAAGCTAGAGTAGTGGGAACTCCCTCGGTGGCTAGGTAGCACGGGATTTCGTGGAGCCGGTTGTTTACCGAGCAGACTCTTGATAATTTCCTTTCCTAGAAACGCTCGTTTGATATTATCCTCATCATCATGCTATTAAACGCTCTAGGGATGCCCACTAGCTAGCAAGGGTCTGGATTGCGCCACCTCACAGATCCACGGCACCACGGTCACAATGCTTTCTTTCAAGACCATCTCTATATATACTAGAGACAATCACCCATCCGCGTGCGGGGTGCGTGTGTGACTTGTGACTTATGACTTGGGCCAGGGCGAGGAGACGGGGCGATGCTTTCTCATGAGGTCGCTGGAGGCGAGGATGAACGGCGGGAACCGGCCATTCGGGGACGCCACTCCTGAGAGGTACATGGTGATTTGTTAACACGTTTCCCCTCTGCAGATGTGTATGGATATGTGTGGTGGAAACAGAGAGAAACCTGCTTGTCATGTCTTGCCCTCTGCAGATATGCACATGTTTGTGCTTGTCAGCGGAGTATCGGTTGTGAGGATGAACGATCAGCAGCAGAGCCCGGGCCGTCGCTCTTGGCCGGCCGCCGCTCTCCCCTTCGATCTTGCCCCTGACGTCGACGAGCAGGTAGAGGAGCCTGGCCGCCTCGGCCTCGAGCGCGGCGTGGTCCTGGACCTTCTTGGCGAGCTGCTCGTTGAGGGCCCGGAGACGGGCCGCCTCCTCCTGCAGCATCGCCGTGTGCTCCTTCTTCTTCTCGCGGTACTTGCGCACGGCCGCCCGCCCAGTTGCCCGAGGGGCCGCGCTTCTTGCTCCGGGAGGTGGCGTCGGCGTCCTCGGGCTCGGCGGGGGAGTCGGCGGCGGCGGAGGAGGCAGAGGCGGCGAACTTGGAGTGGAGGTGGTGGCAGGTGTGTGTGTGTCGTCCAGCCCATTTGTAATCCAACACAATCCATCACACACATCGCGAGTGAATGATAAAAGAGACGTTCGGTTACATGAGCACACAGAAGAAAACGATTACAATGGTTGCAAACCAGAAACGACCGTGTGGGGTTTATTGTTCATGTTTACACCACCGTCTGGGCTGGGTGCCTGGGTTTATTGTAGCACGTCGGGAATGTCCACTGGATACCTGTGGATGGACGTGCTCCACGGCCCATGGGTGTTGCCGGCAGCAGGCTGGATGCACTCCCACACCACGCTGTTGCACTTGAACCCCGAGCCGAAGCCGATCATCCAAACGCGGTGGCCCTTGCGCATCCGCCCTTTGGCCTCCACGTAGGCCAGCTCGTACCACGGCGAGCTGCTAGACGTGTTTCCGAACCGGTGCAGCGTCATCCGTGACGCCTCCACCTGCTCGTCGGAGAGGTGGAGCCTCTTCTGCAGCTCATCGATGACCGCGCGGCCGCCGGCGTGGATGCACAGGTGCTTGAACGCCGTGGAGAAGTCTGGGATGTAGGGCCTGATCCGCGTGCCGCGAATCGCCTTCCGTGCCACGAAGGATAGGGCGAAGAGGAGCTGCTCCGAGACCGGCAGGACGAGCGGCCCGATCCTGGTGATGTTGGCCTGCAGCGAGGCCCCGGCAATGGCCATCAGGTTCTTGCTGAGGTTGATCCCGACGTTCCCTTGCTCGTCCTCCTCCTGGAACACGCACCGGTAAGCATTGTCGTCGTCCGCGCCGGTGAAGGTGCGCACGACGTGCTTCAGGCGGAACCGGGCGCTTGCGGGGGACGTCGACAGCAGCGCCGCCACCCCGCCGACGCGGAACAGGCAGTTTGGAAGGAGCATCGCACGCTCGTTGCCGACGTAGTAGTTCGGCGTGATGGTCTCCGTGGAGACGACCAGCGCGCGGGAGCCCCGGGGAACGACCTGCAGGAGGTTCCTGGCGAGCCCCACGGAGATGAGACCCGCGCTGCACCCCATGCCCGAGAGGTTCACGCTACGGATGTCGGCGCGCAGGTTGTACTTGTTCACGATGATGTCGACCAAGGATGGCGTGGGGCAGAAGAGGCTGCAGTTGAGGACGAGCACGCCGATGGAGTCTGGGGCGACGCCGGTCTTGGCGAGCAGGTCGGCGATGGCCGAGAAGACGACGAGCTCGAACTCGGCGCGGGCATTCTCGAGGGTGCAGTACTCGTGCGTCGGGATGAAGTGGTGCGCCTCCGGCAGGCAGGTCTCTTCCCCAAGCCCGGAGCGCGCCAGCAGTCGCGACATGAACCGGACGCTGCGCTCGCTCATGGTGGGCGTATGCTTGGTGTGCTCAATGAATGAAGCCATGGGGATGCGAACAAGCGGCGCGGTGTCGAAGCAGGCGTAGTCGATCAGGTACACCGCGCGCGGGCGGAGCATTAGGTACACGGCGGCCGCTGCGGCCGCAAAGAACAGGTGCACTGGCCGGAGGCAGCTGATGAGCTCCGCCGGCCCGAGCCGCACGAGGGCGACGACACAGGAAGCGGCAAGGATGGTGTCCACGATCAGCCGGTACACGGCCTTGAGCTTGAGCCGCATGGGTTGGGCCTGGACCGACGAGCTCATGCCGCTCTTTCTTTTCTTTAGAAGTACTCTTTCCTTTATGAGCTAGGGTTTGTGTGTGTGTGTGTCTTAATTTGGTGCGTTTAGTGCTTGCACTTATATAGTCTTTAGTGCAAACATGGCATTAATTTGTAGTCAGCGGTAGGCCTTTTGCATTTGATGATTCTGGTTGGTAGCAGCGGATAGATGGGTGATTAACGCTAGCATATCACTTGCGGCCGTCACTGTCAGCTCGTGGCGATGCTGTTGCGACTCGGCAGGCTACATCTTTAATTAAACTCTAAATGTCGAACAGGAAAACAGAGGCAATGATTGATTTTGCGCTCTTTTGGACCTGATCTTCTTTAGAAACAAAGTACCCTTCGATGAAAAATATAAGAGCGATTTAGATCTAAACGGTCTTATATTTCTATATAGGGGGAGTACAACACAAATGCTCATGTGTACACACGTACACCCAATCTCATAAACGCGCACCATATCTTTATAAGCTCCTCCGAGAGGCTTAGTCAACGGCTATTGTGAATTTATGATTGTCGAAGTCATCGTAGGCACCTTGCTAGCAATGAGACCATCACCTTCCACTGAAAGAATAGTCCGCTTTACTAGATACACATGTGTCAAACCTTAAGTTTCTTCCCTGGTAGGCTGGGGGTACAACCAACCTACGAACCATCCAGTAACAGGTTGGTTCTTCTATTGGACATAAATTTTTCTTGAAGAGCTGGAGAGGAAGTGGGGCAAATTGCAAGGATGGTTGTGAAATGTTAAACCTCATGTGCGGGGGGTAGCTGCACAGTACGCCCCAGGAGCCGAGCACCGTAACCACGACATGACATGAGAGAAAGTAGCGAAATGGTAGCCAGGATGATGTTTTAACCAAAGATGTGATGCACAAAATAAGACAGACTAATAATCCAACTTGTTCCTTCTATGATAAGGTTGAGTTGTCTTAGCACCTCTTTTTCTTGTGCCATGTTGCTAGGATAGTCTCGATAACGGTCAGGTCTTCCTTTGGCACTGATAGGTGTCCAACCAAAGAGAACTTTGGACACATATCTGTTTGGTTTTTTTAAGTGTNCGCGCACCATATCTTTATAAGCTCCTCCGAGAGGCTTAGTCAACGGCTATTGTGAATTTATGATTGTCGAAGTCATCGTAGGCACCTTGCTAGCAATGAGACCATCACCTTCCACTGAAAGAATAGTCCGCTTTACTAGATACACATGTGTCAAACCTTAAGTTTCTTCCCTGGTAGGCTGGGGTACAACCAACCTACGAACCATCCAGTAACAGGTTGGTTCTTCTATTGGACATAAATTTGTCTTGAAGAGCTGGAGAGGAAGTGGGGCAAATTGCAAGGATGGTTGTGAAATGTTAAACCTTATGTGCGGGGGTTAGCTGCACAGTACGCCCCAGGAGCCGAGCACCGTAACCACGACATGACATGAGAGAAAGTAGCGAAATGGTAGCCAGGATGATGTTTTAACCAAAGATGTGATGCACAAAATAAGACAGACTAATAATCCAACTTGTTCCTTCTATGATAAGGTTGAGTCGTCTTAGCACCTCTTTTTCTTGTGCCATGTTGCTAGGATAGTCTCGATAACGGTCAGGTCTTCCTTTGGCACTGATAGGTGTCCAACCAAAGAGAACTTTGGACACACATCTGTTTGGTTTTTTTAAGTGTATATCATGATGTGTGTGATTGCTTACTTGGATATAAATGGTGACATGTGAGATTTGTAAAGTAAAAAAAATGTTAAATTTTTTCCATAAAAATATTAGTTTATTTTTTTTGCGGGTGATTTTTTTTGTTTATTTACATAGTCTACATCTCATGTTGCTATACTAAAGAACCGTCTAGATTTTGTATGTACCCTATTAAAACTGTCTAGATGTTTTATTTTATTTTGCCATTGAACATGTTCATGCGCAGTTTGCATTTTTCGTGAAGAAAAGACATGTCTGGTGCCCTGGGTAAGAAGAAAAAAAAACAAAATTGATACTAAAAAAATCCTTTTATGGCACTCATTTTTGTTTTATTAACCAAACAACACCACTTTTTTTAGGGAAAAAACTGGCATGTAGTTAGAAGACATGTTCTTGTTTGTTGTGGACTGAACTGTTGCGATAATTAGTTTGCACTCAGGCTGCCAACAGTGTCATTCCATCGGTCAAGCATCTAAGCTATGCGACACCTTCTAAGTGGAATGTTAAAATTATAGTCCAAACACAAAAACACTCCATGACATGAGTGTAGTGTTGCTTTTGAGATGTCAAAAAGCACATTAACCGGTATATAATCCAACAAAGAATCTTTTTAAAGCCACCATGTTTCAAATTTAGGGTTTGGCTTCTTATCAGGTACTATTTTTTTATTACCTATCAGTGTAACACACTAATTAGTTATAGGGCACGACGTAAATTCATGCTTGCGGCCACACAGCCATGCAACATGTAGTCAAAGTATTTCGAAAAAAGACATGTATACAGTGCACACTTCTCTGGTCATGCACTGACTAAGAGCATGGTTATAGTATAGCCAACTGTTGGCTATAAGAAAGTGTCATATCATCTATAGCCAATCTTATAGCCAATATGTATAACACTTAGCTATAAGTATGTGCTACTTTATTAATATATGACCCACCTTCTACTCTCACATAGTGCCTAGGAGCACGTGACGCAGCTGGCTCTTGCATGAGAGCCCGCTTACATTCTCTCTCCTATCCTCTCTGCTACAACTAAGAATAGAAATATTATTTTACTCCTTACAGCCTGCTGATTGTACCTTATTGTACTTGCTCTAATGGCCAGAATTCGGGAGTTTTAATTGATAAATTAATTAGATGGAGTAATTGACATGGTGAGGTTGTTAGTTAATTTAAAGAACTACTTGTTTTCCGTGTATCTCTTTCCTATCATATTTCTTTTTCTTTGTTAGCGATTTTGCTATTTGACAGGCAGCTGATTTTTTTTTGTATTTCCTAAAACACAGTCACCTATGTGTGGCAAAAACGTAATCTTGATTATCTAATCTAGAAATCAGAGAAATATAATAAGGGGCTATATACTCGATGATATGGCATCTTTGCCTATATACTAAAAAAATTGTAATGCAATTAATGGAAAGTGTCTCTACGAGTCAATTAACACGAAGGTTGTATGATGGAAGACTTTGGTACTCCCTCCGTCCAGATATACAAGGTCAATTCCTGAATGAAAATACGAGGCCTAGTATGCCTTTTTCAGGTTGACTTTGACAACCGATTAGAGCAATAATATATGATGTGTATGTTACAAAAAATATACCATCAAATTCGTATCTGAAAGGAGTTTTTAATGATATAATTTTCACGTCATACATCCTCATATTTTATATATCTTATCAATGGTCAAAGCTCAAAGGTAACCTAAAAAAGAAACATCGGGCCCTATATATTTCGATGAAGGGAGTACACAAAGTTGCAAAAATGCAATGAACCAGTCCACATGATGGCTAGCATTTAGTGGAATGCATTGTGTTAATTGCAGCAGATAGTTAGCATGCTTGCGGAAGGTAGTACTGCCTAATATATTTGTAGTTGGCGATAGGTTCTAATATTTTTTATTATGCAAACCAGGCAGTCATTTCGCGGAAGGTGCTTAGTAGCTAAATTGGGCAAGATTTGGCGGAAGCTACAGAAGCACTATGATTAGTAGACTTTCCGCCATACTAAAAGCTAATAATCTTTTTTTAAGTTAATAGAGCGAGATATTTACTGTATAGGGTTGGATGACCGGCTCCCACGTCATTGTCTACAGCCTAGTCCTCCCAGTCCGTGGATGGATGTGGTGTCTGGTTTGGAGGGCAGCGTTGGAGATACCCTGATATCAACAACTACATACAAGTTCTCTGTGATTCGTGTCAAATTACACCGCTGTGAAAATTTACACTGCCATATGCGTATTTTTACATGTTGTGAAATTGTGCACGTTCTACGCAATTTACACTGCCAGTGATGCTACGATATAAAGTAGGATCAGAAAGAGGATCACCATCAGCCGACAGTTTAGCACCAACGTCGGCTGGAGTACGAGAGGGTTGACAATCAGACATACCAGAACGAGAAAGCGAGTCCAAAATGTATGACCGTTGAGAAAGAAAGAGGGAAGATTTTGTGCGAGAAACATGAATACCTAAAAAATGATGAAGAGGACCAAGATCAGTCATGGAAAAACTCCCGATTGAGAGAAGAGATGGTATGTTGAAGAAAAGAATCAGAACTAGCCGTGAGAATGATATCATCAACATAAAGCAAGAGGTAGGCAGTGTGAGTAGAAGACTGATAAACAAAGAGAGAAGAATCGGATTTGGAGGGAATAAAGCCTATGGTTTGAATAAAAGTAGCAAAGCATTGAAACCATGCACTAGGAGCTTGTTTAAGGCCATAAAGAGATTTGTTGAGGAGACAAACAAAATTTGGAGATGAGGGATTCTCAAAACCAGAGGGTTGCTGACAATAAACAGTTTCATTGAGAGTGCCATGAAGAAAAGCATTTTTAACATCAAGTTGATGAATAGGCCAAGAAAAGGAAACAGCAAGACTAAGAACAACACGAATAGTGCTTGGTTTAACAACAGGAGAAAAAGTCTCATCAAAGTCAATACCAGGCTGCTGGGAGGAACCACGACACACCCAACGAGCTTTGTAACGAGCGAGAGTGCCATCGGAATGAAATTTATGACGAAAAACCCATTTGCCAGAAACAATGTTAACACCAGGAGGTTTGGGAACAAGAGTCCATGTATTATTTTGCTGAAGAGCTTCAAATTCATCGCGCATAGCAGAAAGCCAGAGAGGGTCAAGAAGAGCTCGCTTATAACTGGTTGGAATAGGAGAGATGGTTGGGGTGGCGGTAAGATTGAGACGTTTGGTGGGGAGAAGAAATCCTCGTTTTCCACGGGTGCACATGACATGATCATTGGTGAGCGGTGGTATAAGAACGGCATTGGGTGGCAGTGGGTTTTCGGTTGAAGAGGACGATGAGGAAGAAGAATCAGAGGTGGTGGGTGTCGAGGGGGTTGCCGTGGTAGGATGTGGTGAGGGAAAGACGGCTGGGGTAGAGGATGCAGTTGCGGGAGAGGTGGGGGACGGGGCAGGAGGGTGGCTAACGTTGGGCGATTCCGGCCGAGGGACGGAACAAGATTCCATGGCAGCAGAGATGACCGAAGGCCGAACTAGGGAAGGGGTTTTGGTGGTGGCGGATTGTGGTGGAAT
>LR880972.1:980360326-980384554 GCA_904067115.1 Aegilops sharonensis
GAGCTTCAAATTCATCGCGCATAGCAGAAAGCCAGAGAGGGTCAAGAAGAGCTCGCTTATAACTGGTTGGAATAGGAGAGATGGTTGGGGTGGCGGTAAGATTGAGACGTTTGGTGGGGAGAAGAAATCCTCGTTTTCCACGGGTGCACATGACATGATCATTGGTGAGCGGTGGTATAAGAACGGCATTGGGTGGCAGTGGGTTTTCGGTTGAAGAGGACGATGAGGAAGAAGAATCAGAGGTGGTGGGTGTCGAGGGGGTTGCCGTGGTAGGATGTGGTGAAGGAAAGACGGCTGGGGTAGAGGATGCAGTTGCGGGAGAGGTGGGGGACGGGGCAGGAGGGTGGCTAACGTTGGGCGATTCCGGCCGAGGGACGGAACAAGATTCCATGGCAGCAGAGATGACCGAAGGCCGAACTAGGGAAGGGGTTTTGGTGGTGGCGGATTGTGGTGGAATTGGTGTTGTGGTTGTAGTGACAGAAAAAGGAAAAGTATTTTCATCGAATGTGACATGACGAGAGAGAATGATACGACCAGAAGATGGTTCGAAACAACGATATCATTTGTGATCATCAGAAAGACCAAGGTGAATGCAAGGTAGTGAGCGTGGTTCTAGTTTGTTGGAGGCGGTAGAGGCGATGTTGGGAAAGCATAGACAGCCAAAAACACGCAGAAAAGAATAGTCAGGGTGGGAGAGAAAAAGAGATTGGAAGGGCGAATAAAGAGGGCAAGTTTTAGTTGGTCGAATATTAAGAAGGAGTGTGGCGGTGCGAAGGGCTTCAACCCAAAAACGGGAAGGAAGAGAGGCTTGTAAAAGAAATGTGCGAAGAACATCATTAATAGAGCGAAGACAGCGTTCAGCTTTACCATTTTGAGAAGATGTATAAGGGCATGAAAAGCGAAGAAGAATGCCTTGGGAGTGAAAGAAGGTGCGGTTTTGGGTGTTATCAAATTCACGACCGTTATCACATTGAATAAATCGAATTGGCAAGCCAAAGTGTGTGATTACATATTGTCGAAAGTTGAGAAAGATTGCAGGTACTTCAGATTTAGCGCGGAGAGGAAAGGTCTAAGTATAGTGAGAATAATCATCCAAGATCACAAGATAATATTTATAACCAGAAACACTAGGGACCGGGGAGGTCCATAAATCACAGTGAAGTAACTCAAAAGGAAAAGTACTAATGGTAGTAGAGGTTCCAAAAGGTAATCTAACATGTTTGCCGCATTGACATGCATTACAGAGAGAGGGATTATGGGGACTGCTAGAACTAGGGATACAAAATTCTTGGAGTAAAGACGTCAAAGTGTTTTTGCTGGGATGACCGAGGCGACGATGCCATAGATCAACGGATGCGAGCATGGCACGAGGGGTGGATGTGGGCGCGCCATGAAGAGGATAAAGATCGCCCGTGCTATTGTACAGAGCGAGGACCGCCCTCGTTGTCAGATTCTTCACAGACAAACCAAAAGGGTCAAAGGCCAGGATAACTTTGTTGTCAATGCAAAATTATCTAACAGAAATAAGATTTTTGATGATGGAAGGAACCACAAGAATATTGCGGAGAAGAAAATTGGCATGAGAGGAAGGGATGTAAGAGTGACCGGTGCATGAAACAGGGATGGTGGAGCCATTGCCAATGGTGATAGTGGAAAAAGCAGAAGGAAAACAAGCTGACAATAAATTCATATTTGAAGACATGCATTGATGCACCAGAATCGAAAATCCAATCCGTACCTGCGTCGTTGAGGACAAAATTGTTCATGGTGTTCATGAAGGCGGCTTGGTCCCAAGCCGGCTGTTGGGGAGGAGCAGAGGGGCCAGGAGCTTGCATGTTGACGTAGGGGATAGCGGATGGGTAGTATGCGATTGGGGCCTGCATGTTGCCGTAGAAGGCCGGCATGGTGTTGGAGGGCGACGGCGGTCCTGGCGTGCTGGTAGGCGGAGTGGGAGTGGTGGCGTAGACGTGCGCCAGCGGCCTGGGTCCAAGGAGTCCCGGAGAGCCGGTGGCTGGACGAAGACCGGGGCTCCACGTGCCCGTGTACGCAGGAGGGGCACCATACGGCGAGGGGGCCGACCAAGGCATCGACCAAGCCTGGACGAGGCCAGTCCAAGGATCATGCTGAGGAGGCCATGACGACAGAGCTGGTGGCGCGGGAGCGGTGGATGACGGGTTTGGGGGGGAGGTGTTTGGGTAGTTGTAGAGGAAGAGGTAGGGGATGGGGCGCCGGCGGCGCGGAACTCGGTCATGAAGAAGAGGGGCCGAATCGGCCGAGGCGGCGGCGCGGGTGGCGAAGCCATACCAGGTGCGGAAAACCTAAGCGTCAGATACCATGATAGATTGAGATATTGGAGAAATAATTGTTGTATTGATTGGTGCCTCAAGGGCTGTTTATATAGATTACAAAGCTTCGGCTCTAAAAATAAACTAATAGAGATAGATTACAATACGAATAGACTTTATATTCTAAGACTTTCAAGCACTTGTGCATTCATGCCGGCGGCCGCGCAGTCATCGACGAGCTGCAGACAAAACTCCAGCTCTCCGACGAGCAGGTGGAGGCGTCGCGGATGACGCTGCACCGGTTTGGAAACACGTCTAGTAGCTCGCCGTGGTACGAGCTGGCCTACGTGGAGGCCAAAGGGCGGACGCGCAAGGGCCACCGCGTTTGGATGATCGGCTTCGGCTCAGGGTTCAAGTGCAACAGCGTGGTGTGGGAGTGCATCCAGCCAGCTGCCGGCAACACCCATGGGCCGTGGAGCACGTCCATCCACAGGTATCCGGTGGACATTCCCGACGTGCTAAGCCACTAGCTTACACTACATAATAAACCAAGCCCAGACGGTGGTGTAAACATGAACAATAAACCCCATACGGTCGTTTCTTGTTTGCAACCATTGTAATCGTTATCTTCTGTGTGCTCACGTACGTACCATGTAACCGAATGTCTCTTTTATCACTCACTCGCGATGTGTGTGATGGATTGCACCACTTGGATTTCATAATTGTTACAATGTGCCATGACAACTTTTCTTGCATGCACCAGGGCATCTTCAAACCGATCCTTAAATCATCCGCATGCGTTCGGATTACATTGTCCGGACAGCGGAAGCAATCCAACACAAGTCTGTATTGGTCCGCAGGGTGGTTCTGACGTGTTTTCTCCCGCAAACCGGAGTCCAGGGCCGGTCCTTAGATTTCGAGGACCCGGAGCAAAAGTCAAACTCAGGGCCCCTTAACATAAATCATCACATTAAAAGTGTCAGTTGCTTGAAAATGGCTACGACATCAGTCGATTGTTCTAAGGCCCCTCACAATACTTCATCTTGTACAGGTGCTAAGGTTGCCAACTAAACAAAAAATCTGATGTGGCATGCTAGTTAAGAAGAGTGAGAATAATATGGTGACCCTACGAAGAAACGGTGCTAAGCACTTGTATCTAGGTGGAAGCAAATTCTGAGTCTACAACTAATTAAATGGTTGAAGTTTAGCACCCAAAAGCTTAGCACCTACTACCTACGTCCTGATTTATAGGCCTCCTTTGTAGTTTGTGTCAAATTTTGACTACAGATTTAATTAACAAAATGTTAATGCATGTCAAAATTTTTATCTCATTGGATTCATGTTTGAACATAGGTTTCAAAAATATGATGCTTGGTGACATGCATGAACATTTTATTAGTTTAATCTATGGTTAAAATTTGGCACGAAATATAATAAGGACCAATAAACCCGGATGGAGGTAGTATGCATTGGAGATTTAAGTTGCTAAGGCATTTAATATATTTAGCACCTCATGTAAGCACCTTTGCATTGGAGGAGGTCTAATGAAAAATGCAATGCCAACATGAAAGTGACGTGGCTGACCGCGACAGGCGAGGCCCATGATGTCACTGGTAGCAGGGAGTCGGAGGTTGACGGGTGATGGGGAAGGCAACAACGGAGGAGGTGGCTTGAGCAAGCCGGCGCGCCAGCGTAAGACAGGCCACGGGTGCTGGTGGTCTGGTGGACGGCAATACACGGACGGAGCTAGAAAATGGGCATTCATCGAGAGGACGCCTATTTCGTTTTCAGTGATAGCGGCACACCGGCACTAACTACTGTATACTTTTAGGTGAAATGCTTTTAATGTTTGTAGTGTAAAATGTCACCCATTTGTTTTAACTGACCCTCCTTGCGTTTTCTTCCACGCCAACATTTCTCTTCTTCTCCTCAAACTATTCTTTATGCAAGCTGAGCGGTAGACTATAAGTATCATGTTCACATGGCGAAGACCCAACCAATTGGCTTGATTTTGTTTATGAATCAGCTCATTTCCTGTTTTCAGAAAAGGAGGAGGACCCCCGACCTCTGCATATGGACGATACATGCGGTCATTTTATTAATAATTCACACAAGATCTTACAAAGTCATACAACAGTAAGACTAAAACCATCGTCTAGGCAACATCTGTAGCTACTCCTATCCGGTTGATGAAGGGATGTTGATAGTCTAGGCCTAATACCAAACAGACCTCGCACTCAAACCTACCATCTAAGACCTGAGGTTTCAACCAGGACGCCTGCCAAGTATGGTGCACCTACCAGTCCGGCGCACTTCTCAACCAGGAAGCCTGCCGGGTATGAGGCTGCCACAGCCACATGCCACCAATCCATCTTCAGTGTTGTACTGTTGCATCAACTTTGCCCGATCTAGTTGCCGTCGACGCCACCACGACGCCAGACAGGGCCACCTCCCTGCGCGAGTTCATCTCCGTGCATCGGACGTCGATTCTCCACGGCGCCATGCCGCCGAGATCCGCCGCCAGCAATGTGTAAGCTGAAGCACCGCTCCCACCAAAAAAGCCTTCCATTGGTCCCTCGGTCCGTGTACACCTCCACGAATGACGCCCCCAAGAGGGATACGACACCATAGCGTCGCCGTCATCTGATCTACTGGTCTACGGTTTCCGCCAGAGGTAGCATAGAGTGACCTTGAACTTCTCCACGGCGATGCCTTCAAGAAGGGAACGACACAGACAGCGCCGCTACCGTCGGCCTTGGTAGCTAGCTGAAAGCAAGTTTTCACCCAGATCTGTTCGAAGATCCTCCCTCCAGCATCTCGTGCATGGACTGCCACCGTCTCTGCCGGGGACCGGACGAAGGGATCCAGGCCGCCGCCGCCTGACCGGCCATGGCACCACCACGGTGCCTACAACCGGCGCCATCAGGCCCACCACGCTCGCTTGTAGATGCACACCGGAACCGCCGGCCCACCCAAACCCATCTGGGCAAGACAAGATCGTTTATCTCGGCCGCCGCCACAGGGGCGACTCCGCTGCGGGGAGGTTGCGCCTCCCGTGACGCCGCCGTCAAGCATGTTGTAGGGACCCCGCCGATCCTTGCCGCCGGATCTCCGCATTGACCAAGAGAGCGCCGCCCGTGCCGTTTCGCTATGCACGCGACTGCTCCATGTTGAAATGACATGACGGACAGGCATCCGTCTATCTGCCGTCCGCATTAATGACACGCGGTTGCCGAGGCAACTACTTTGGCACTACTCGTTCGTCCCTCTATCGCTCACAATTTCTATATAAATTGGAGCCCCGGCCAACCGCAACCATCCCCCTATGATCTCCTCTCGCACTACACCTACCATGGCTTCCTAGCGCTTGAAAACTCTCCATGATGAGCTCACGTCGAAGCAAAAGAAGGAGATGACCACCATTGCTGCCGGCTGGCAAGCTGGAGGACGGCGACGTCCCAATGGAGGATGTGACGGACGACGAGCCGACGCCACTCTCCTCGTCTGCGCCACCCTTGCATGTGCATTGCATCATGACCATTGGTGAGGCCCGTGCCCATTACATGGACATAGTGCGGGAGGAGCCGAAGGAGCAGTTCTGGGAGGCGCAGACCGACGCCTCCTACAACCACCAGCTCCTCTAGGAGCACCTGCAGGCAGAGGAGCAAATTGCCGCCGGCAGGAAGATTGCACCGGACGCGAACATGGCGGACCAGAAGGCGCTGCTCGAGTCCTACCGCTCAGCCCATGACATGCACCTCGCCCGCTCGCGGTACCGCCAGCGTCAGGCGGAACTGGAGGCCGCCTACAAGGAGTTCGACGAGGCAACCAACGACCTGTGGGGCAAGAGCGACAACGACGAGGACACAATCAAGGCCGAGCCCCACCGCCACGACCACGAAGCTGACACATCTGCACGCGCCGCCAGCAGCGAGGAAGAGTAGTGCACAGTAGGTCGCCGCCGCTCGGGTCCGAGAAAGGCCACCGCTCCTCCCCTCCCGTCGACACCACGCTTGGCAGGCTGAGCATCATCGGCCGATTAGTCGCTTGGCAGCGACGTGGAGGCAGACAACTTCAGTTTCCGGGGTTCTGGAGGCGGAGCTGGAGAGTGTCGAGGCAGAACTGGAGAAGGCGAAGCTTCAGTTCTCGGGGCTCATGGCGGACACAGGGACCGGGCACTGGCGATCATTTAGTTTAGGTTTAGAGTAGAAGTATGTCCGAAATTATACCTCCAGAATCGGACGAGCTCCGCTTTTAGTTGAAATATATATGTCCGTAATGTAATGGATTTCATCATGTTTATATTAAATCTGGTTTGTTTACATGAAACTCTTTCAGTTTATACCAAAATTTGGCGTCTTTAGACGAATTTCGTCCGTTTGGTTTTAATTGTTGTTAAAATACATGTGGCTGCGGTTGGATGGTGGCCTCTCACATCGATGTCCATGGATTGGTCCCCTTGTCCGCGATCAGATACAGGAAAAAAAATTACGGATCATTATTGAAGATGCACTGATACAACTTTTTTGTTGGAGACATTAATTTGTGATTCGTTTTGGCTATAGTAGCAAATTAACACCTGTTTACTGATAGCGTCTTTTGGACGAGGGTAAACTGGGCTCGAGCTCATGTGAGCTCGGGTAAATGGTAATATAAAAAAAATGAATCACATAATAAGGGCAGTATGGTCCTTTGGTCATAAGATATACATACTTCCGTACGTGGCAGAGCTGTACGTACATCCCGCGTTTCGCACAGGCCAGCTCACCTGGGCCGGCCCATTTGCAGTAGCAAGCGGTAGAACCACATAATAAGGTAAAAAAACATAGAAAACAATCGTGCGATGGGGCTGAGATTCGAACACAAAAACCAGGTGGATGTAAGCACACTTTGCTAACCACCGCACCTCCCAAGTTCTTGTGTTATGTTTGCAGTGCGACCCTTAAAGAAAGAGAAGAGGGCAGCAAAACTTAAAAGGCAGTTAGCAGAAATTCCCAAAACCCAAGCCTATGCGGGGAATTGAACAAAGGACCTCTTGCAAGTTTTTTTCTCGAAAAAAGGACCTCTTGCTAGTAAAATGGGTCGCTAGCCACTATAATTACAGAGATTTGGTGTCTAAAAAGGCAGCCCAGTGTATATGAACCATCAGCCGCAAACAGATTAAACTTTTTAAAATTCCAAACGTGATTTTCTTTTTGCAAATAAATAAATATATTTTTAACGCGAGCATCTTAAGTTTCTGAACAAAATATTGTAATGTCAAACATTTGTGAAATGTGAATATTTTTTTTGGGGAATCTCAAACATTTATGAAAAAAAGAACAAATTTGAAAACAAGAACAATTTTTGAAATAGTGAACAATTTTTTGAAAATGCAAATAATTTTTATGCACAGGAACAAATATTATAACACGAACATGTGCGAAAACCCAATTCGGTGCCCAGGCTCATCTGCACCCGGTCAGAAAAAAATAAAACAAATACTAAAACTTAAAAAATTAATTCTTTTTGGATGATAGATAATTTGATGCGTGAGGTTCACCCCAGATTTGAACTTATTTGGACATCTGAGCCGCTCTCTGCAAAAGAAAAATCAGATCAGAACAGTGTGTGAACAGTAAACTTTTTTACAAACCCCGAATTTGAATTTGTTTTGATTTTTTTCGTCAGGATAGGTGCAGATGAGCTCGGGAGCAGAAACGCCAGACTCGAACATGTGGCAGAAATTTTCCAACACCAACACAAAATAACAAAAAAATAGTTCTTTATATTCAGTATTTGGTTTGTCGGTTGTTATGCCCACCCCTAGCTCCAAGGACAAAAAAGTTCATGAAAATGAAAAAAGTTCATCGATTTGAAAAAAGTTTACGAATTTGAAAAAAAATTGTGAAACTGAAAAGTTTCATCGATTTGAAAAAAAAAATCTTACAAAACTGCCTTTTTTTTGCAATTTCCTGAACTTTTGGGCACATTTATGTACTTTTCTCAAATCGATAAACTTTTTTTTCAATTTCATGAACTTTTTATTATATTCATGTACTTTCTTCATATCGATAAACTTATTTAAACTTGTGGACTTTAGTTTAAACTATGATTTTTTTAATTTTAAAAACCGGCAACCAGGAGTGGGTACTGTGTTCGTTATAAACCAAAAATTTGATTTTTACCATCTGGTTAATTTTAAAATCACATGTGTGTCTTTGGGTGAATTTATAGATCCCACGCAAAAAATGAGAATGAAATTCAAACATCTGGGCGTCGTGGCTCGGCTGGAAAGATTGAGAAACTTGGTTTTTTAATTCCTGTAAATCCAAAACACGCCTGAAAATCATGAAACTTGGCATGGTGTCATGACATGGCATCAACATGTTGCGGTAATGTTTTTGGCCGAATTGGGACAAGCTTTGGTGTAAACTTCTTGCAAACCGAAGCTTCCGTCAAGAAGGTTCGGGGTTCCGAGAGGGAACGTGCCACCTCCGTGTGCGAAACGACATATACACTGCCTTCTCCCGCCTTAATTTTTTTACACATGCAGATTAGACCAAATTGAAGTATCGTGCTAATTTTTGTAATTATTCCGGATTCATTTAGCCTTTTTTATACATTAATTGAGTTTCTGCGCATTAAATGTGCATAATTCAAATTTGAACTACAAGCACATGCTCTAGTGCACCAAAGTTGTTTGAAAAACCACATGTGTGTCCTTGGATGAATTTCTAGGTCCTATGCAAGATATGGGAATGAAATTCAAACATCTGGGCGTCGTGGCTCGGTCGGAAAGATTAGAAACTTGGTTTTTTAATTCCTGTAAATCCAAAACACACCTGAAAATCATGAAACTTGGCACGGTGTCATGACATGGCACCAACATGTTGCGGTAATTTTTTTGGCCGAATTGGGACACGCTTTGGTGTAAGCTTCTTGCAAATCGGAGCTTCCGTCAAGAAGGCTCATGGTTCCGAGAGGGAACGTGCCACCTCCGTGTGTGGAACGACATACGTACACTGCCTTCTCCCACCTTAATTTTTTTACACATGCAGATTAGACTAAATAGAAGTATCGTGCTAAATTTTGAAATTATTCCGTGTTCGTTTGGCCTTTTTATACATTAATTGAGTTTCTGCGTATTTAATATGCATAAATCAAATTTGAACTACAAGCACATGCTCCAGTGCACCAAAGTTGTTTGAAAAACCACATGTGTGTCCTTAGGTGAATTTCTACGTCCTATGCAAAAGATGGGAATGAAATTCAAACATCTGGGCGTCGTGGCTCGGCCGGCAAGATTGAGAAACTTGATTTTTTAATTCCTGTAAATCCAAAACACGGCTGAAAATCATGAAATTTGGCATGATGTCATGACATGGCACCAACATGCTGTCGTAATATTTCTGTCTGATTTGCCAAGGTGCACACATTAACAATCAACAAAGTCATTTTGGAACAAGTGCTGTCATGTTACAAATCGGAAACACAAGTATTATTGAAATCGTGGGCGTTCTACTTACCAATTACGTGCCGCCACGCGCCCCCTTTTTTTATTGGCTAGGAGGTGCCGTGCGGGGTAGCTATTTGAGTACGGGAGGCGTGTGATCAGATCCCTGCGCGTGCTCATCGGGAGGAGAGCCCTTTGACTGCTACCCGTCGTGCACCTCCCTCCCAACATCCCCATTAATGGCTGCCGAGCACCTATTCTACGGCGTGGCTATATGTCTCACCGGAGTGAGATTTAAGAGAGAAAAATGAAAATCTGAAAAGAAAGTTTTGCACGGATCTTGAAGTAAGATCCGACGGACCTATATACCATCGACTGCGACTTATAGCAAGCATGATGAATATAAGGACGATGACCGTGGATAATAATTGTCTTGCATATTTAGGAACATAATTAAAAAAAAGCCACATGCGGCAATGCCCGAAATACACAAGGGCAAAAGAAGAAGGAAGACAACGATCTGGCTCGCTGATCTCTACTTTGTTGATGCGTTGCTGCAGGCCGCGGGAACTAGTCTCCGCGGCGAGCGGCGATGAGCTCTTTCTTGTCCTCAAGATGCTGCTTGAGAGCATCAATGGATTCCTCCACCAGCCTTCTCCGCTCGATGCGCAACATGGCATTCTCGTCCATAAGTTTCTCGACAATGACGCCGGTCCTCTTCAACAAGGCATCGGTCTGCTCCTGCTGCTCCGCACTTCCGGCGATCTTCGCCCTCAGCAGGTCACGCTCGGCCTGGAGCTTCGCATTGCTCTCATTTAGTTGTCGGATGACGCCGGTAGACTGTTCAAACGAGGCTTTCAGGTCATCCTGCAACCTCGCCCACCTGGAGATCTGATCCATCTTCCTAAGGACGAGGGCACGCATGCGCCTGTAAGAGTCCTCACCTGCCCGCGAAACATTTTCCCAGGCCACCGCAGCGCGGGAGGACATCTCTGCTGCATTCGCAGAGCGGCGGGACATCTCTTCTGCTTCCCCGGCGCGACCGAACCAGTCTGCCGCATCGACGACGCGGCGGGACCTCCGTGATGCTTCGGCGATGCGGCAGGACCTCTCTGCTTCTAGGGCCGCGCGGTGGGACATGTTGGCTGCTTTCACGGCGAGGCGGGGCATCTCTCGTGCTTCCACTTCCAGGCTCGCCTCTCCCTGGTGGCAATCTCTCGACCCAGAACTCACGTTGGCCATGGCAGACGCAAGGGAACGATGATGAATGACTTGTTTGTTTTTGTGGATGAGGAGTTGAGGAGGAATGTGCAGTCATCTTGGAGTAGTAGTATTTATAACCGAGTAGTAATATGCTCCTAAGTGGGGAACAGTTTAGGTTTTGATCGATGTGAATAGGTTTGCAATTTGGAATGTGACGGGACCCGGCCTCCCTGTTCTTCTAAAAAAAAATGTGACGGGACGCATGCTCAAAATTTATTGACGATTATAAGTGCAACACTATTTCCGGAAGGCCTAAAGTGGGCACGTACGCCTTCTCGGTTGCGTACGTGGCGTTTGCACCATAGGGTGCACCGCAATAGGCAATGTCAGCACATGTCTGGTTCCAACAACCGCGCGCGCTCGTTATTACCATCGCGCACGCTTATTTTAATTAGAATGTGTGTGCCCGTCTAGCGCACACACATTGATCTATCTAACTGTTTCAGTTTGTTGTGGCTAATTGCAAATAGTTCATCCATGTGAAGTGTATGCCATCAATCGCAGACACTTTGATCTGGCTGGCCCATTTTTGTTCTGTTGCCTAATCGCAAACAGTTAATCCTTCTGAAGCGTATGCCCTCAATCACACGCACACCTTGATCTGGCTGACGTTTTTTTTGTGTTGCCTAATCACAAACAGTTCATCCGAGTGAACCGTATGCTCTATATCGCACACTCCTTCATCAGGCTGCCCATTTCTTTTGTTCCGCCTCATCGCAAACAGTTCATTGGACTGAACCGTATGCCCTGGATCGCACACGCCAATAAAATCTGAACCGCGTTTGGTGGCTCTGTCATCGCAAACGTTCTATACATTTTTGACAGTTTCTCGAAGGGTCTCTGATCGTAGTGTCGCGTTAGCAGCATCCTGCAGTAGTGTATTAATCTGCATGATGCTCTCGCTAAGAAGGATTGGATGGAAGCCATGGATAATGAATATAATGCACTTATAAAAAATCAGACTTGACATCTAGTACCACCGCAACATGGTGCTAACGTGATTGATTGTAAGTGGGTATACAAGATTAAAAGAAAATCTGAAGGAAGTATAGATAGGTACAAGGCAAGGTTGGTTGCAAAGGGTTTTAAGCAAAGGTTTGGAATTGATTATGATAATACCTTTAGCCCTGTTGTTAAAGCAACTACTATTCGTCTTGTTTTGTCCATTGCTGTTTCCAGAGGTTGGAGCTTAAGACAGCTAGATGTTCAGAACACGTTTCTTCATGGTGTTCTTGAGGAAGAAGTGTTCATGCAACAACCACCAGGTTATGAAAATCACAGCACACCACATTATGTATGTAAGTTGGATAAAGCTTTATATGGTCTAAAGCAGGCTCCAAGAGCATGGTATTCTAGGTTGAGCATGCAGCTACAACATCTTGGGTTTACATCATCCAAGGCAGGTACATCCTTGTTCTTTGATAGCAAAGGCAATATCACTATTTTTGTGCTTGTTTATGTCGATGATATAATTGTTGCTAGTTCAAGTCAAGAGGCCACTTCTTGTTTGCTTAAGGATTTAAAACTTGAATTTGCTCTCAAGGATCTAGGTGATCTTCACTATTTTCTTGGCATAGAGGTAAAGCAAATCAAAGATGGCATACTTCTTTCACAAGAGAAATATACATATGATGTTCTCAAGAGAGTGAGGTTGGAGAATTGCAAACCAGTAAGCACACCAATCTCCACCTCAGAAAAACATACAGTTGACAGTGGAGAAGTTCTTGGCCCAGAGGATGCAACAAATTACAGGAGCATCGTAGGTGCTTTACAGTATCTGACACTTACACGTCCTGATATCTCTTATTCAGTGAACAAGGTATGTCAATATTTGCAAGCTCCTAAACCTACTCATTGGATAGCAGTTAATAGAACTCTAAGGTATCTCCAGTATTCTCAAGGGCTTGGACTTCAGATTGTCATGTCTTCTTCCTTGCTTGTTACTGCATATTCTGATGCAGACTGGGCAGGGTGTGCTGATGATAGGAGATCTACTAGTGGTTTTGATGTGTTTCTGGGATCAAATCTTGTGTCATGGAGCGCAAGAAAGCAAGCTACTGTCTCAAGGTCAAGTACAGAGGCTGAATATAAATCTTTGGCAAATGCTACAGCTGAAGTGATGTGGATACAAACATTACTTTACGAGCTTGGAATTAAAGCTCCACAGGCTGCAAGATTATGGTGTGACAATATTGGTGCAACTTATCTCTCAGCAAATCCTATTTTTCATGCACGGACGAAACATATTGAAGTTGATTTTCATTTTGTCAGAGAGAGAGAGAGAGTAGCTAAAAAACTTCTTGAAAATCAGTTTATCCCCAGAGGGGATCAACTTGCGGATGGGTTTACTAAACCTCTTACTGAGAGAAGATTAGACGAATTCAAATACAATCTCAACCTTGGCAAAGCTTCTTGAGGTTTAGATTGAGGAGGAGTGTTAGAATAGCTGCATAGGAGATGTATAAGGTTAGGAGAGGCTGTTTAACTTGTACCTAAATTCTATCTCCTCTTCTCTCGTATCTCTCTGTAACGACCCCTTTGGTCGATCTCTCTCTGTAACTTGTGCACCAAGGCTTTTGCCCAATATATACAATGCGGCCCGAGACAAAGAGTTCTACACTTCCCAAACTACTTTCACATGGTATCAGAGCCAATAGGTCTTGAGTTCAAGACCCTGCCAACGCAGTATTAAATAAAATGATTCTGCGGCCTACATCGATCCCACGTCGAAGGACTAAAATAGCCTAGACGTGAGGGAGAGTGTTGAAATATATTGCCCACCTCCTTCCATTAGTTTGGACTTTTGGATGAGTTGGCTGGAGCATAATTCAATATATACAATACAGACGCTCAGATATAAACACGTATACTCAATCTCATAAAAACATACGTACACCATACCTTTATAAGCTCCTCCGAGAGGCTTAGTCGACGGGTATTGTGATTAATGAAGTCATCATAGGCACCTCCCTAGCAATGCGACCATCGCCTTCCACTGAAAGAATAGTCTGCCTTTACAAGGTACACATGTGTCAAACCTGAAGTTTCATCCCTGGTAGGTAAAACCAACCTACGAGCATGATGTGCGTGATTGCTTACTTGGATATAAATGGTGCCATGCGAGATTTGTAAAGTAAAAAAATGTTAATTTTTTGCCAATACAATATTAATTTATTGACATAGTCTACGTCTGTTTTTGCTATACTAAATAACCGTCTATATTTTGTATGTGCCCTATTAAAATCGTCTAGATATTTTATTTTATTTTGCCATTGAACATGTTCATGCACAGTTTGCATTTTTCTCATGAAGAAAAGACATGTCTGGTGCCATGGGTAAGAAGAAAAAAAGAAGCAAAATTGATACTAAAAAAAGCCTTTTATGACACTCATGTTTTTTCTTTTTTACCAAACAACACCACTTTTTTCGAGGGCAAAAACTGGCATGTAGTTTGAAGACATGTTCATGTTCGTTCTGGACTGAACTGTTGCGATATTTTGTTAGCACTCAGGCTGCCAACAATGCCATTCCATAGGTCAAGCATCTAAGCTATGCGACGCCTTCTAGAATGCTAAATTTATAGTCCAAACACAGAAACTATCCATGATATGACAGTGTAGTGTTACTTTTGAGATGTCAAAAAGCACACTAACTGGTATAATCCAACAAAGAATCTTTTCAAAGCTACTATGTTTCAAATTTACGGTTTGGCTTTTTATGAGGTACCGGTTTTTAATTACCTAAGTGTAACACACTAAATAGTTATAGGGCACGACGTGCATGCATGCTTGCGGCCACACAGCCATGCAACATGTAGTCAAACTATTTCGAAAATAGACCATACAGTGCACATTTCTCTGGTCATGCTTGACAGGCAGCTGATTTTTTTTTGTATTTCCTAAAACACAGTCGCCTATGTTTGGCAAAAACGTAATCGATTTCTCGAGTATATAATCTAGAAATTATGAAAATATAATAATGGGCTATATACTCGATGATATGACACCTTTGCCTATGTAGATGAGAGAGGTAATAAAGAACATAAAGCCTCGAGAAGGCCACATAATACATCTTCTTCCGGTTATTCAAGCAAATGCACGCAACGGCCACCTCTGAGAAACAAGACCCTTGTGAATGAACTCTTTGCTTCGGGAATCATGCCACTGATAGAGGGTCGAGAATACCATGCAATGCCAACTCTAATGCAACTAACCCCACAAAAAACTGTAATGCGATTAATGGAAAGTGTCTCTAAAAGTCAATTAACACGCAAGTTTTATGGTGGAAGACTTTAGTACTCCCTCCGTCCAGATATACAAGGCCAATTCGTCAATGAAAATACGAGGCCTAGTATGATTTTCAAGGTTGACTTTGACAATCAGTTAGAGCAATAATATATGATGTGTATGTTACAGAAAGTATACCATCAAATTTGTATCTGGAAGGAGTTTTCAATGATATATAATTTTTACATCATACATCCTCATATTTTATATATCTTATCAATGGCCAAAGGTAACCTAAAAAACACATTAGGCCCTATATATTTCGATGAAGGGAGTACACAAAGTTGCAAACATGCAATGAACCAGTCCACACACTTAGTAAGCAGGTACAAAATAGTCCAAATCACTCTGAACCAACCATAATAATACATTGTTTCACACAATCCCCATGGAGCTTTACTTTTTCACAAATAGGTCCTCAGTCAATCCATCTGGATATTTCCTCGTGTGCACCCACCATTTTGGCGTGAGCATGATAATTTTAGTTAGCGATCATCGCAACTATGCATCAGTTCTGGTTTTTGCCAGAAATTTAAGTGCTTGCAAACTTAAATTGCCATCTTTCCCATTATCACAAAAACCAAAGTTGTCATCAAAATGTTCAAAATTGCCATCCTTCCCTGGGAACTTTCGTTGGATAATACTACCCAGAAAAAAAGAGGAAAAAAATAAGCATAGGATTCGAACCTTGGTCGCCTGCTTTAAAGGCCGCGATTCATGATAGAGCTGTAAAGTTTTAAAGGCTGCGCAGCTAACCAGTACGCTACGACTTCTTTTCCGTTTTTCCAGTTTCTTTTTGTTTTCTTTTATTTATTTTCTTTTTTCATCTCCTTTTTCCATTTATTTGTTTCGGTTTCTTTTCCTTCTCCATTTTTTTTGGTTTTTCATTTTTTGGGTTTTCTTTGTTTATTTTTGTGTGTTATTATATATTATTATATACATGATCAACATTTTTTCAAACACTTGTTCAACACTTTTTAAATACTTGTTCAACAACTTTCAAACACTTATTCAACATTTTTATATACATGTTCAACATTTTTAATAGTTATTCAACATTATTCAAAAACTTGTTCAACATTTTTAAAATACTCGTTCAACAATTCTTAACACCTATTCAACATTTGTCAAATACTTGTTCAACATTTTTAAAATACTTGTTCAATGTTTTTTAATAGCTATTCAACATTTTTCCAATATGTGTTCAACATTTTCTAATGCTTATTCAAAATTTTCTATGTTTGTTAACCGATATTATTTCGGGACAAGCGTGGGAAACCCGAGTAAGAAGAAAAAACACAGAAAAAAGCATGTTGTATTAGACAATTAAAAATGAAGGAAAAGAAAAATAAAGTAGAAATAGGGAAAGGAAGTAACATGGTAAAACTAGGCTTCTTTTTCTACTAGTAGGCCGCGCTCTCAATGGTACACAACAAGTCGAACCTATCGCAGTGGCTAGCTGCACCTGCGAGGTACGAAACATCACCAGACTAGGCCCATGCGAGGCATTGGAATTTTCAGAGAAAAGAGCTAATTGTGCGAACCAAACTATCCCTAGTTCGAGAGCTCCTATTATATGCATTGTACGTTGGAAAGACACGAATGGCGCACCCGTCACATGGCTTTGCCGTGGTGCATCGTGGAAAGTCAGCTTGCAAGGACGAGTTACACTTTGGATGTGTCGGCATGTCAGCTGATCAGAGGCTTCCCCATGGGCACACGTGGACACCTACACTTTTCTTATTTTTGCTTTTCCATTTTGTATTAATTTAAAAAAATTTAAAAATCAAGAATTCTTTTTAAAACCATGACTTCAATTTTTTTTTGAAATTTAAAATTGGTTTAAGAAATATAAACATGTTTGAAAACTTAAAAATGTTCACAGATTAAAAAAATAGTTCAAGAATTTGAAAATTGTACACGAATCAGAAAAATATTATTTTTTGTGTGAAAGCAATCAGAAAATATTCATATATTTGAATTCAAAAAGACTGTGAGTTGGAAAGGAATGTTTGTGAATTTTCAAAAATGTTTATCAAGTTGAGAAAATATGCACGAAACTATTTTTTTTGTAAAATAAAAAATGTTCATGGAATCAAAACATTTTAAGAAATTCGAAAAATATATTTTTATTTAAGTAAAACTACCCAAGTCCAATGTTTTCATACTTTTCGAAGATTCATAAAATGTACAGAAATTTTTAAAAAATCATGAATTTCATTATTTTTGTGGATTCATGAAATGTTCTCATAATTCAAACGATAATCAAGTATTGGAAAATAATTTATAATGTTCAAATAACGTTTGTGAGTGCAAAAAAGGTTTGTCATTTTCAAGTTTTTAGAAACTTCAAAAAATGCTTATGACATTGAGGAACTGTTCATGAATTCAAAAAATATTTTCTAAATTGAAAAAAAAATCTTTGGTGAAATTAGAAATGTGTTGAAGAATTAAAAAAATTAATATATTTGTAAAAAGATTCTCAAAATTGGAATGAATTACAACAATACATAAATATTTGTGGAAATGATAATATGTTTGTGAAACTAAAAAATGTTGGCGAATTCAGTTATTTTCAAGAAATTCACAAAACATTCCGAATTCACAATATTTTTGTGTAGTTGATTTTTATTTAAATTCAAAAAATATTTCAAATTATTTTCCTAGGGATAGTAAAGTGTATGCGAATTGAAAAATGTCCAGGAAAGTTAACAAATGTTCATGTAGTTCAATCAATGTTTGCAAAAATTTAAAATGTTCGTGAATAATAGACAATGTTTGCAAAATATCATGGACCGATAATCTTTTACATATTTGAAAAATGTTCATGAGATTGAAAAAAATGTGAATTTGGAAAAATGTTTATGAGGTGGGAAACATTTTCACATATCTGAAAACAATTTTTCAATTAGAAAATGTATATGAGTTTGGAAAATGGAAAATAAAAAATAAAAAATATGAAAAAAGCAGAAGGAAAACACAGGAAAAAGGTAAAAGGGTCAGGGAAGGAAAACAAAAGACTGGAGTCACTAAAAGTCTCTGGTTGGGTTGGCTCATCATTGTGTAGTGGGAAGTATGTGTTATGTGGTAGGTTGCTATCCAGCGGCCGATGCATTCTATAGGAATCGTACCCTAATTCGGCCGGGGTTGGGCTATTTTGCCTGGTTACGGGCCGACATATGAGAGGGCCAGACCCACCTCCACAATACAGGCAGATGACACGTCCTACAGCGTGAGAGCTATGTCTTGCCTATTGCGAGACCGAGTACCATTTCACATGAAATCACTAATTAAGGAGTACTCATTTCAAAGATCACTCCGAGACAAGTGGCGCACTGCATGCTCGCCACTTGTCACAACCTGGGAGTTTTCCCTTTTCTCGTACATCCGCTTATTCAAAATGTTTTATCTCTTTAACCGTGCGCCCAAATGTCGAACTATTTTCACCATTGGATTCCTCGCGTCGAGATCTTCAAAACTAGGTCCCGTGTTGATAGGTTTCAATGAACTTTTTTTTTCTTAAAAAGAACCAGACGGAAAAACCGAACTAGGAGCACCTTCTTTCCCTTTCAGAAAGAGGGATGGTCATGCCTCTCACCCAGGGCCGTGCAAGAAAAATCCGGGGCCCTGTGCAAAAAAAAATGGGGCCCTATTTCACTAGAAAAAATGACCTAACGAGCAATTATAACGTATATGATATAATGTCTAACTCACCTAGAGTCTCGTGCCCTGTCCAGTTGAACTGCTATAATATAATCTTCAACCAAGGAGGCAAGAACCGATCTCTAACAATGTAACGATCCTTGCCAAAACTTAATTAGGATTTAGAAATTAGGATTAGGACTGTAGGAGCCGAAGTTAATCAAGAGGACAAGCCAGTGGCAGCAAGCTACCTGTTTTGGCGATAGGAACATGTCGATCAGATGAAGTTAATCGGAAGCGGCAGGCTCGTTGCCCCGCCTATCACCGTGTCACCCGTCGCTAATTCTTGATCCGATCGATTTTGATCAGGTCTAGATGTGCCATCTCACATGCCTCTGAATGCAATCAATATCTGCTACCATCTCGATGCGCCTACATGGTTTCCGATCAGAGGCGCCCACACGGTTGCCATATATATGAATCAATAGCATAGTAGATCACACAATCAAAGATAATAAAAACTTGGATGTACAATTCGCTGTATATAAGATGAGGGTTGAGAGATTAATAAACAATGCTCACTAGTGCTAAACCTTGACCAGTTGGCTTGACCATCGAAGAATTGGAGTGCGGTATGAAGAATTTCCCAACGCAAAGCTGGTGCCGCCTAGTTTAATCGGACTAAATCTAATCAGGATTAGTGAGCAAGAAGCAACAGCGGCGGCCTGCAGCCTCCAATAACGCGTTAATCATGCTGGGGGCTAACCTATTCTTTTAGGGAGAGCTCCTAGCTGACGCTCATGAACGTCAACAGGAGGAGCTTTCGCACAGGCCGTGCATGAAATTGGGCCGGCCCATTCGGTGGCGCTACTGTAAGCTGCACTTAAAATAGCAAAAAAAGGGATGTTCAGTTGAGGAATCGAACTCGCCAACCAAAAGTACAGAGTAAGTCTTCTTTACCAGTAGAGCTGACAACTGTTAGTGATTAGTTTAGTGGGAATGTTTTTAAGAACTAAGCGCAGCAGCAGATAATAACTCAAAAAATCAACCATTGAACATCATTTCAATATATGATGAGCAATTTTTAAATAAACATTGAACATATATGTGATATACAGTGATTTTCTTAAATACGCATTGAACATTTTGTGATACACTGAACAATTTTCAATTACATAGTGAACATTTTCTTAAATACGATGAACATTTTCTAAATATATGGTGAACATTTTGTTAAATGTACGATGAACATTTTTGTAATACACGCTGAACATTTTCATAGTGATAGTGAACTTTTTCATAATGTACGGTGAAACATTCTTAACATACGATGAACATTTTTTGTAGTAGGAAATGAACTTTTTGTATCACACACAAAAAAGAGAAGAAGGAATGAAAAAGTAGAGAAAAGAAACGAAAAAGAGAAAAACAAAACGAAAAAGGAACCAAAACCAAAAAATCAGAACAAAAGCACAGAAAACCGGAAGCAAAAAACCACAGAAGAAATCGTAAAAAATTCGCAGGAAACAGCAAAGGAAGCTGTCGAGAACGGAGAAACGCAAACCCCATATATGGGCCGACCCAACTGGCAGCTCGCCTCAGCGAAAGCAGAACCTTTTGACGCTAACGAGCGTCAAATAGGGTCTGCCTCTTTTAGGGCAACGTCCTGGCTAGCGAGCATCGAGCGGCCTGTGAGGACCAGCGGCCCAGCGCCATGCACGGCCCAGCGCACAGGAATATACACATAGGCTTATAAAAAAAATCTGGGGCCCCTAAAATTGATGGGCCCTGTGCGGGCTGCACACTCTGCACCACTATAGGCCCGGCCTTGCTCTCACTAAAGAGCAACTGTGCCTCTCGCGGAAGGAAAAAACAGAAAACGTATTTGTTTTCCTTTTTCGAGAGGCATGGCCGGCCAAAGGCATCACATCTAATGAATTCACGCTTCCACGCCGGCCAAACGTTAAATATGCCCTAGAGGTAATAATAAAGTTATTATTTATTTCCTTATATCATGGTAAATGTTTATTATTCATGCTAGAATTGTATTAACCGGAAACATAATACATGTGCGAATACATAGACAAACATAGTGTCACTAGTATGCCTCTACTTGACTAGCTCGTTTATCAAAGATGGTTATGTTTCCTAGCCATGGACAAAAGAGTTGTCATTTGATTAACGGGATCACATCATTAGGAGAATGATGTGATTGACTTGACCATTCCGTTAGCTTAGCACTTGATCGTTTAGTATGTTGCTATTGCTTTCTTCATGACTTATACATGTTCCTGTAACTATGAGATTATGCAACTCCCGTTTACCGGAGGAACACTTTGGATGCTACCAAACGTCACAACATAACTGGTTGATTATAAAGGAGTACTACAGGTGTCTCCAAAGGTACATGTTGGGTTGGCGTATTTCGAGATTAGGTTTTGTCACTCCGATTGTCGGAGAGGTATCTCTGGGCCCTCTCGGTAATGCACATCACTATAAGCCTTGCAAGCAATGTAGCTAATGAGTTAGTTACAGAATGATGCATTACGTAACGAGTAAAGAGACTTGCCAGTAACGAGATTGAACTAGGTATTGGATACCGACGATCGAATCTCGGGCAAGTAACATACCGATGACAAAGGGAACAACGTATGTTGTTATGCGGTTTGACCGATAAAGATCTTCATAGAATATGTAGGAGCCAATATGAGCATCCAGGTTCCGCTATTGGTTATTGACCAAGAATAGTTCTAGGTCATGTCTACATAGTTCTCGAACCCGTAGGGCCCGCACGCTTAAGGTTTCGATGACAGTTATATTATGAGTTTATGAGTTTTGATGTACCGAAGGAGTTCGGAGTCCCGGATGAGATCGGGGACATGACGAGGAGTCTCGAAATTGCCGAGACGTAAAGATTGATATATTGGACGACTATATTCGGAGTTCGGAAAGGTTCCGAGTGATTCGGGTATCTTTTGGAGTACAGGAGAGTTACGGGAATTCGCCGGGGAGTATATTGGCCTTATTGGGCTTTAGGGGAAAGAGAGAGAAGAGGTTGGGCGCCCCCCCAAGGCCTAGTCCGAATTGGACTAGGGGGAGGGGCTGCGCCCCCTCCTTCCTTCTCTTCTCTTCCCCCTTTCCTTGACTCCTACTCCTACTACATGGAAGGGGAGGAATCCTACTCCCGGTGGGAGTAGGACTCCTCCTTGGTGCGCCCCCTCCTAGGCCGGCCACCCCCTCCCTTGCTCCTTTATATACGGGGGCAGGGGGGCACCCCATGACACACAAGTTGATCTTCGTGATCGTTTCTTAGCCGTGTGCGGTGCCCCCTCCACCATAGACCACCTCGATAATATTGTAGCGGTTGTTAGGCGAATCTGCGACGGTAGAACATCAAGATCGTCACCACGCCGTCGTGCTGACGGAACTCATCCCCGACACTTTGCTGGATCGGATTCCGGGGATCGTCATCGAGCTGAACGTGTGCCGAACTCGGAGGTGTCGTACGTTCGGTACTTGGATCGGTCGAATCGTGAAGACGTACGACTACATCAACCGCATTGTCATAACGCTTCCGCTTACGGTCTACGAGGGTACGTGGACAATACTCTCCCCTCTCGTTGCTATGCATCACCATGATCTTGCGTGTGCGTAGGAAATTTTTTAAAATTACTACGTTCCCCAACAATAGTTTCAAGCCATGTCTGCCGGCCGTCTGGAGTCCCTAAAACACCGCAGTTCCAAACCCAGCCCGCCGGCCGTGTGGGTGTGGAGTCCCTGCTATCTGATTCCTTGTACGTCGTACTGATGCGAATCTGTAAGAGACATGCGTTTTTTGTGAAATTGAAGTCCACAAGATGGCTGACGATGATTGTCCGTCATACAATCAGGCCACACGATGAGAAACTTAACTGTTTTGGGAGGGAACTGGCTGCAGGATTTATATCAGTGATTCACCCAAAATGCCCCTAAGGCATGAATAATTGAATATATGACATAAAGTTGGGTGTAGTATTGCCTCATCCGAATCGTTGTCTCACAAAAATAAACGGATTTGATGTACCGTAAAAGGTCTCTTTAATTAGATGAAAGAATGTGCCTATATATGAGCTTTAACTAGTAGTTAGTGATGAAATGGAATAAATTAAAGCAAGCCACTGGTTGGGCTTAAACAGGGGCAGAATATAAATTGGTAGTAAGATGTTCCAGCCGGCCACCGATCTCTTTTCCCGCGAATGGTTGCATGAGCGACGTTGGATCCCATGAGATCATGCACTCCTCTCTATCCTCGTCTTTTTCCTGCATCGTTCTCTTCTCCACCGCTGCTTATTATCCATAAGCTACCGCTTCTTTATTCTACTTTTTCACTACGCGCTGCTCCTTGTCATTGCGAACGCGCCATTCCTCGATCTCCGCCGTAAATCACATTCTCTTTCCTCGCCATCGTGACCCGTGAGGCACAGGGGTGCGACATTGCTACTGCAAATGTACCACCGTTGCCTACTTCTAGGGCGAGTCACCACATGCGAAGAAAACGACAACACATACCAACGCCTCCTTCTGCCTCTACCTTTGACCAGAGACATCCTTTGCGGCGGTACGGGGGTGGGGGTGGGTGTAGGATTGAAGGGGAAAGGGGTGGCGGCTGTGCTAGGGTTCTGTCCGAGTCGCCCCTCCTATGAGCGACGCGTGGGCAGGAGCAACGAGCAGTCGAGTATAATCATATGACATACAAATGTCATACATAGCTAAGTCATCAATCGGAGGTCACATGACCCAACATTACACTACAAGCCTCCACTATTAGGAAAATGCTTATACATAGAATTTTAGCAGTAACGCCTGTTTGGGAACCCACGCTACTGGTATGTACCAGTAGCGCCGGCCAAAACGGGCGCTACTGCTACTGAATAGCAGCAGCGCTGGTTGGCGCGGGCCGCGCTGCTGTTTAGCGGGCCGCCGGGGCCAAAAGGGCAGACCACTTAGCTGTAGCGTGTGATGTGTGCCGGCGCTACAGCTAGTGGGCTTAGCAGTAGCGCTGGCCCATTACCCGCGCTGCTGTTAAGCCCACTCCCTCCCCTGCGCGCCCCCGGCCTGCTCGCGCCCCCCGCCTTCTCGCGCCCCCGGCCTCATCACTCAGTTCACTCATACACTCCACACTCCTCCTTCAATCCCCCGCACGCCGCCGTCGACCCCTGCATGCTGCCGTCCCCCGCGCCGGCCCTCCTCCCTGCGTCGGCCGCCCTCGCCCGCGCCGGCCCTCCTCCCCGCCGGCCGCCCTCCCCCGCGTCGGCCTCCTCCCCCGCCGGCCGCCCCG
>LR880972.1:980399049-980410281 GCA_904067115.1 Aegilops sharonensis
TAGTACTCCTTTATAATCACCCAGTTACGTTGTGACGTTTGGTAGTACCCAAAGTGTTCCTCCGGTAAACGGGAGTTGCATAATCTCATAGTTATAGGAACATGTATGGGTCATGAAGAAAGCATTAACATACTAAACGATCAAGTGTTAAGCTGACGGAATGGGTCATGTCAATCAGATCATTCAACTAATGATGTGACCTTGTTAATCAAATAACAACTCCTTGTTCATGGTTAGGAAACATAACCATCTTTGATTAACAAGCTAGTCAAGTAGAGGCATACTAGTGACATACTGTTTGTCTATATATTCACACATGTATTATGTTTCCGGTTAATACAATTCTAGCATGAATAATAAACATTTATCATGATATAAGGAAATAAATAATAACTTTATTATTGCCTCTAGGGCATATTTCCTTCAAGTCCCTCGCGCAGGTGGTACATCACCGTGTCACGTAGGAGAACGCGCACGTCCAGCACTACATGGTTGCGTTGGCGAACGGCCGGTTCTCCAATACCTGGCAGATTCTTTGAGGATCTCACCGGAGCTATGATCTGGTGATGGTTCCTTCTCTTTGGGTGTCCACCGCGGCCCACTGAACCTAGAGGAGCTATTATTCGAGATGTATTAGTGATATTATATGATGATCTTTGCTACAAACTACTATATATGTCTTTGATGATAGATTATTAATTACCTATTAGTTGTTTGCTTATTGAATGCAAAGATGAGCGCGGTTTGTGCTACAAACTACTACATATGTATTCGATGATGGATTATATGATGATCTTTGTTACAAACTAGGTTCGATGATGATCTTTGCTACAAACTACTACAAACTACAAATTTTAGGTGTTTTAGTTGTTATATGATGATCTTTGCTACAAACTACTATATATGTATTCGATGATGGATTATTAATTATCTATTAGGAAATGTCTGACGATGAAAGGGAATTCTCTATGTGCGAGTACTGCGAAGATGAGCGCGCTCTGTGTGACGGGCCTCACCTGGTAGAATGTCGGCGCTTCAGCATCAAGGTCCAAGAGACCTTCGATGTTGAAATGGTACGCAACGACGACAAGTGTTTTTTGTTATTTTTTGCACGACTTCTCTGCTTCTTCAACGTGTAATTTCCGTATTTTATGATTCGACTAGCTTATCCCATGCCGTGCAAGACGCTATGTCTTGAAGAAGATGGATTTTGAAGATCATTAAAGCATGGAGACAAAGATAATTCAACTAAGGACCCATCATGGTTATGATTTTGCTGTAAATCTATACAATTCTGTGAACTCATCCAATTTTGTTTGCCTGAATTGGGAAGCTGGCGTATGGTTTTCATGAGGGTATGCGTCTCACCTTCGATCTTGGTGATCCTGACATAGACGAAAATAATATGACCATTTGGATCCTTGTTGACACGCTTCCAGTTCTACCACTGTGTGAGTTTCTCAAACATATTTATGAAGTAATTTATATTGTTTATTTCAAAATATTTGACAGCTTATTTTCATTCCTCGAAAAATGTACGGAAAATGGTAGACAGAACCTACTACTACAATGATGAAGCACAATTAACTTATAAGGAGAAAGATGGTCTTATCACATATTTTACTAATCTTGAGAATTACAATAGCTATTATCAAACTCCTCCACATTATGGTCAATACGTGCCACTAGTGCATGTGTTGAACTACGGCAAGACATCCGTGCATATTTTACATAAATTCTTCTAAAACTAAACTACATTGCTAACTACAAAGTTATTACTATGTTTTTGAACAGAATCCCGATGGATTGTGTGCCTCGTCTGATGTTGCCGAGAGGCCGCGTTGATGTTATGAGCTTACGGCCACCACGACCAGGTCAGCCGCAGTATCCACATCACTCCCGTCCATACCGGATTTCTAAAAGCAAGGAAGCCATGATAATAAATGATTTCAAAAAATGTTTGAACCATCGCAGAGAGCTACTTGGAAGCAACATTGTGCGTAGGCCAAGACTTGAAGACAGGATAATCTCCGTTCTTTATTATGGAGAGTCACTTTTCCTTAATGGAGAGTTAATGTCTATCTTGTTTTATGATATTTTACCTAAGAGAGGGTAGAGTAGGTCCTATGAGAGGAGTAGGTCGTAGCTAGAATGTGTTATTATGTGCTACAATGTGTTAGAGTTGATGATAATGAGGAGGAGTTGTGATTATGACTAGTGACCAACTTGTTATATGATGTCTCATTGACGAACATTGTTTGATGGTGATGACAAGTGGTAATGAATATGCTATTTAAACATACTAGTTCATGATGAGTTGTTATTATATAAAAGATATATCTGTTTAAACATGTACAGCGCCAAAATGCTAAAAAACATAAATTTTAGCAGTGGCGCGGGCCAACATATTACCAGCAGCGCTCATTTACCAGTAGCGCTCTCCAGTGCCGCGCTACTAGTACCTGAACTTACCAGTAGCGCTGGCCTAAAAAAGCGCTACTGCTACAAAATAGTTGTAGCGCCGTAGCAGTAGCGCTAGCGCCCGCGCTACTGGTAGCTCAAAAACTAGGGCTACTGGTAAGGTTTTCCCTAGTAGTGCTCATTCATAAGGCACAATTCGAGTACGCATAAGAATCAAATCTGGCCCAAGAGGTCCCAAATAAAATAAGCAAAGATGTCCACCCTGCCTATTCCCAGGCTACCAGTCGATGATCCCATCTACTGATCATCAAGCAAAGTAACATAGAAATGAGAACGCTCTCTGTCGTATCCCACTGGAGACGCGTGGTCTCACCTGCACCTATCTCATAGATACCTGCATCTAGTGGTGTTGTAGTATCTGCGAGCCGTTAGCAATCTCATTACAATGGATATCAAGATTAACAATACTTCATTGGTTTGATATGGTTAACTGGCGAGGTTGCAGCAAACACTAAGTAGTTGTAAATCATCCATTCATACGAATACTAGAACAAGATGAGTAATTCCAACACATAAGAGGGTCGCAAATTGAATGATCAAGAAGTGATCCTGAACACCAACCTACGAGTCAATCATAACCCTGATAACCCACAAGTGTAGGGGATCGTTTGTAGCCTTTTCCGATAAGTAAGAGTGTCGAACCCAATAAGGAGCTAAAGGTAGAAAAAATATTCCCTCAAGTTCTACCGACCACTGATACAACTCTACGCACACTTAACGTTTGCTTTACGTAGAACAAGGATAAAAATAGAAGTACTTTGTGAGAATAAAACTACGAATAAATTGCAAGACAATAAAAGTAGATTGCTTTTGTCACACAAGAAAGTTATTTGTCCCTAGATGATCGATAACTAAACCGGTGATCATTATTGCAATGCATAAGTACTGACTTCTTGAACAGATACCGGTACCGGTCATGAAGGCTTCGCCCTTCTCAAGTCAAGTGCATAAGCGAAATCCGTTGAGCAAGAAGCCAGTGATCCCACAACATCAAAGTGATACATATGACATATTGGAAATTAGGCTTAGTTTGTAGCTGTGAATATAGTAATGCACTTATTTATTGATAAATATGTTCTTTCAAGTAGAGCATACTCGGTAGAAAGGAGGTGGCGGAGCTGGGAAGAGGATTATACTTTATCGATTACTTGGACTTAGAGACCAATTATAGAAAGAAGACAGTAGCTGAGTGAGTTTTATGGATCTAGTTTATGAGCAGCTTAACTAGAAAAGCAAGCAGAAGGAATAGAAGAATGAAATGCAGAAATAGGGGAAGGGCGGGTAGCATTTTCAAATGCCAGTTTGAGTGAGACAGTTTCTGTCTGGCCCCCCACTTTTAGGCTGTTCTTCCATTCTGCCTTTGTCTTGCTCTAAGCTACCTGACTTCCTTCCTTTGTTCTTCCATTCTACTTTGTATGATTCTGATCATCAGTTCTTATCGATCCCATTTTAAGGACAAATCCTGATGTTGGTAAAATATACGTGTTGATCAAGGCCAAGGACAATGAAGCAGCCATGAAAAGATTGAAGAACGAGGTATGATGATTACTTCGGACTACTTTCTGTTCTTCATGCAAATGACCATATTTTCCGTCTGCAATACAGGTAGAAGATACTGAGTTGTTCAGATGTTTACAGGAAATCCATGGGAAAAACTACCACAGCTTTGTATTAAGCAAGCAGGTTCCAGTCGTTGGTAATTTCAGNATCATTCAAGCAAGTTACTCAGCTTGAGTTTTTCAGTCAATCAATAGATTGTGCAGTTTCTTAGTCTTTTGGTCCACGTCTTCATGACTTATAGAAAGGGTTTCTTTCTTTTACAAGATCATGGAAGCTTCAGAAACCATCCGAGATCTTCTGGAAACAAGAAATGTTGCATCAAAGGGTTCAGTGGTCATATCATAGTGAAATCGAGTTTCTTGATTTAGTCGATATCAAATTCCCAACTTAGAAATTCGAAAGGACTAAGATTCTACTTCTTCCTCAAATACTGGGAATGTGGATTCAAGTATGATATCACTATTCCACAGATCTCAAGAAAACGAATGGAACAAGTTTGATGGCTGGAAGAAGATAGGAAATATTCAAACATGTATTGCATTTCATCGATCTCACCCTTTGTTCAGTGCCGCATAAGTACTGACTTCTTGAACAGATACCGGTACCGGTCATGAAGGCTTCGCCCTTCTCAAGTCAAGTGCAGAAGCGAAATCCGTTGAGCAAGAAGCCAGTGATCCCACAACATCAAAGTGATACATATGACATATTGGAAATTAGGCTTAGTTTGTAGCTGTGAATATAGTAATGCACTTATTTATTGATAAATATGTTCTTTCAAGTAGAGCATACTCGGTAGAAAGGAGGTGGCGGAGCTGGGAAGAGGATTATACTTTATCGATTACTTGGACTTAGAGACCAATTATAGAAAGAAGACAGTAGCTGAGTGAGTTTTATGGATCTAGTTTATGAGCAGCTTAACTAGAAAAGCAAGCAGAAGGAATAGAAGAATGAAATGCAGAAATAGGGGAAGGGCGGGTAGCATTTTCAAATGCCAGTTTGTTACATGAGGGAGAGACATGAGATAACATAATTTCTCTACTTGGATCATATGCACTTATGATTGGAACTCTAGCAAGCATCCGCAACTATTAAAGATCATTAAGGTAAAACCCAACTACACCATTAAGTATCAAGTCTTCTTTACTCCCATACACAAGAACCCACTTACTCGGTTCTGTGCTTCTGTCACTCATGCCACCCACCATAAGCGAATCATGAACGTGTTGCAACACTCTACAGCGGCGATCCCTCACGTTTGCGCGACACGGAGGGCACCATAGACAACACCAAATAAAATATACAACTCCAACCAATCATGGTTATCTATCAACCCATAGGACAAAACAGATCTACTCAAACATCATAAGATAGCCATAGATCATTAGGAAATAATATATAGCGTTGAGCACCATGTTTAAGTAGAATTACAGCTGGAATAGAGAGGTTACACAACTGCATAGAGGGGCAGAAAGTTGGTGTTGATGGTAGCAAGGTTGTTGATCTAGATCACCACCACGATCCTTGCCCCGGTGGCACGCTTCTTTCTTCTTTTAGCCCTCCGGATCGAGCCAAACTTCAATAAGGAGACGAGGCCCGAAGAAAAGGTTGGGCGAGAATGAAAAGTTCGCGATTGAAGAAGTCGCTCCAGATGGCCAACCAATTGCTCCCAAGCGGACCAAAGACAAATTTATATATCAGTGCGGAGTTGTTGTTAGGGACAGCATCCCGATCAGTATCCAAGAATGGAATAAGAAGAAGTACGTTGAAGTATCTTATGTCGACGATAGACAGAAATATGAGCTTTGGAACTCGCTCATGACAAATTTTAGCCTACCGCCATAGGAGGATTCAAATAACCCAATTATATAGCAAAAAGTCAATGTCCGGGCTTTTAAGAACATGGCAGAACAATTCAAGAACTGGAAGAAAAGATTGAATGAACAGTTTGTCAAGAAAGACGAGACTCCAGAATTCACCGGTCAATATGCGAAGATAAAAGATCACTGGTCCGCATTTGTGGCACACAATAGATCGGAGAAAGCTAAGAATAGGCCACAGAGAAATAAGAAAAATGCTGCAAAGAAGAAGTATCACCATGTTACGGTGTCAGGTGGCTACAATGTTGCCCGGCCTATGTGGGACAAAGCTAAGAATGACCTGCTTGCTAAAGGGGTCCAACCAGTGACATTGAACTGGCCCGAACGGGCAAGGACTTGGTTCTTCGGGCATGGGAGAACTTTGTATCCAAAAACAAGGAAATGTGTTTTCACGAAAGCTCAACTTAAAAAACCCGTCATAAAGATTGAGGAAGCAATCAAGGAAGTGCAGGAAGGGAGGTTCCATCTCTATAGAGAGAAGGACAAGCTGTCACGCGCCCTCGGGAATCCTGAACACCCAGGACGAACATGAGGCACATCAGGCTCCGTTCTGTGGAAGCATGGGTTTCCCGATAGCACTGGTTATAGAAGCCGAGGGAGATAGAAGAAAGAGGAAACATACCGGATGCAGAAGATGGAAGAAAGATTAACGTTGCATGAGAAGAAACTAGAGGCACTTACAAGCAGCGAGCTACCGGCCCACCATCTCAGCAGCACGAAGATCCTTCATTAGACACAGCCCACAAAGCTACCCCACCATCTTAGCGGAAAACCAGCGTGGCTTCCACGGAGCTCGTTTGATCTGATATCACGGCTCCTCGCTACCCCGTGGATGATATCGCAGAGAGGGAACATTGTGAGCTAATGGCGAAATGCATGAACCTAACCTTGAAGGTGGCGGTCGGCTATGCCTTACCTCGTGGACCTGATGGAACTTTCCATTCCGCTCCGATTTCAGATGGCTTTGCCATTGTCGGGGTGGATGAAGTTATGAATGGATTCGAGGGGCTGGAGCTTGAGTACCCTACAAGTGAAGGGGAGACTCATCAGGGAAACACCTTAAGGACTACCATTCTATGGAGAAAGGAAAACATCGTGCTTCCAAACTGGATGCCGCCTGAGCAGACTCAGCCGGAGGAGGCCCCTCAGCAGACTCCTCACAGTTGATATGTCTCCAACGTATCTATAATTTTTGATTGTTCCATGCTATTATATTACCCCTTTTTGATGTTTATGGGCTTTATTTTACACATTTATATTATTTTTGGGACTAACCGGAGGCCCAGCCCATATTGCTGTTTTTTTGCCTATTTCAGTATTTTGAAGAAAAGGAATATCAATCGGAGTCCAAACGGAATGAAACCTTCGGGAGCGTGATTTTTGGAACGAACGTGATCCAGAGGACTTGGAGTGCAAGTCAAGAAGCAGCCGAGGCCTCCACGAGATAGGAGGGCGCGCCCCCCTGTCTCGTGGGCCCCTCGGGCGGCCACCGACGTACTTCTTCCTCCTATATATACCTACGTACCCCGAAAACATCCAGGGGCACCACGAAACACAATTTCCACCGCCGTAACCTTCTGTATCCGCGAGATCTCATCTTGGAGCCTTCGCCGGCACTCTGCCGGAGGGGGAATCAACCACGGAGGGCCTCTACATCAACATCCTTGCCCCTCCGATTAGTTGTGAGTAGTTTACCACAGACCTACGGGTCCATAGTTATTAGCTAGATGGCTTCTTCTCTCTTTTTGGATCTCAATACAATGTTCTCCCCCTCTCTTGTGGAGATCTATTCGATGTAAACTCTTTTTGCAGTGTGTTTGTCGAGATACGATGAATTGTGGGTTTATGATCAAGTTTATCTATGAATAATATTTGAATCTTCTCTGAATTCTTTTATGTATGATTAAGTTATCTTTGCAAGTCTCTTTGAATTATCAGTTTGGTTTGGCCTACTAGATTGGTCTTTCTTGCCATGAGAGAAGTGCTTAGCTTTGGGTTCAATCTTGCGGTGTCCTTACCCAGTGACAGAAAGGGTTGCAAGGCACGTATTGTATTGTTGCCATCGAGGATAACAAGATGGGGTTTATATCATATTGCATGAGTTTATCCCTCTACATCATGTCATCTTGCTTAAAGCGTTACTCTATTCTTATGAACTTAATACTCTAGATGCATGTTGGATAGCGGTCGATGTGTGGAGTAATAGTAGTAGATGCAGGCAGGAGTCGGTCTACTTGTTATGGACGTGATGCCTATATACATGATCATGCCTAGATAATCTCATAACTATGCGCTTTTCTATCAATTGCTCGATAGTAATTTTTTCACCCACCGTAATACTTATGCTATCTTGAGAGAAGCCACTAGTGAAACCTATGGCCCCCGGGTCTATCTCTTATCATGTTTGCTCCCAATATACTTTTATTTGCATCTTTAGTTTTTGCATCTATACTATAAAATACCAAAAATATATTTATCTTATCATACTATCTTTATTAGATCTCACTTTCGCAAGTGGCTGTGAAGGGATTGACAACCCCTTTATTGCGTTGGTTGCGAGTTCTCAGTTTGTTTGTGTAGGTGCGTGGGACTTTTGAGGAGCCTCCTATTGGATTGATACCTTGGTTCTCAAAACTGAGGGAAATACTTACGCTACACTTGCTGCATCACCCTCTCCTCTTCGAGGAAAACCAACGCAAGCTCAAGACATAGCAAGAAGGATTTCTGGCGCCGTTGCCGGGGAGGTCTTCGCTCAAATCAAGACATACCAAGTACCCATCACAAACCCATCTCCCTCGCATTTACATTATTTTCCATTTGCCTCTCGTTTTCCTCTCCCCCACTTCACCCTTGCCGTTTTATTCGCCCTCTCTTTCCCAATCTCCTCCTCTCTTTTTGCTTGCCATTTTTCTGTTTGCTTGTGTGTTGGATTACTTGTTGCCATGGCGCAAGATAATACCAAATTGTGTGACTTATCGAATACCAATAATAATGATTTCCTTAGTACTCCGATTGCTCCTCTTAATGATGTTGAGTCTTGTGAAATCAATACCGCTTTGCTGAATCTTGCTATGAAAGATCAATTCGCCGGCCTTCCTAGCGAAGATGCCGCTACTCATCTAAACAATTTTGTTGATTTGTGTGATATGCAAAAGAAGAAAGATACGGATAACAATATTGTCAAATTGAAGTTATTTCCGTTTTCACTTAGAGAACGTGCTAAAGTTTGGTTTTCGTCTTTGCCTAAGAATAGTATTGATTCTTGGAACAAGTGCAAAGATGCTTTTATCTCTAAGTATTTTCCTCCCGCTAAGATCATCACTCTTAGGAACGATATTATGAATTTTAAACAACTTGATCATGAGCATGTTGCCCAATCTTGGGAAAGAATGAAATTGATGCTTCGCAATTGCCCTACTCATGGTTTGAATTTATGGATGATCATACAAAAATTTTATGCCGGTTTGAACTTTGCTTCTAGAAATCTCTTAGATTCGGCCGTGGCAAGCACGTTTATGGAAATCACGTTAGGATATGCTACAAAACTTCTTGATAATATTATGGCTAATTATTCTCAATGGCACACCGAAAGATCTTCTAGTAAAAAAGTGCATGCTATAGAAGAAATCAATGTTTTGAGTGGAAAGATGGATGAACTTTTGAAGATGTTTGCTACTAAAAATAGTCCTCTTGATCCCAATGATATGCCTTTGTCTTCCATGATTGAGAATAATAATGAATCTATGGATGTGAATTTTGTTGGTAGGAATAGTTTTGGAAACAATGCTTGTAGAGGAAATTTTAATGCTAGACCGTTCCCTAGTAATCCCTCTAATAATTATGGAAATTCCTACAATAATTCTTATGGTAATTTTAATAAGATGCCCTCTGGTTTTGAGAATAGTGTGAAAGAATTTATGATTTCTCAAAAGAATTTTAATGCTTTGCTTGAAGAAAAATTGCTCAAAGTTGATGATTTGGCTAGGAACGTTGATAGACTTTCGCTTGATGTTGATTCTCTTAAAATTAAATCTTCCACTCCTAAGCATGATATCAATGAGTCTCTCAAAGTAATGAGAATTTCCATTGGCGAGTGCAAGGAAAGAATTGCTAGATTGCATGCTAAAAAAGAAAGCTTTATAAAAGCGTGTTCTTCTAGTTTCCATGAAAATAATGATGAGGATCTTAAAGTTATTGATGCATCTCCAATTAGATCTATGTTTTGCAATATGAATTTTGATGATTATGGGACTGATGATGAATCAACTTTTCCTAGAAGGCGTCCCAAGAATTCGGAGTCTTTAGATCTTAATGTTAAATTTGGTAAAAGTGAGATTGGAGCATCCTCAACTTCTAATAATGTTGAACCCACTATCTCGGATCTCAAGGAATTTAATTATGATAATTGCTCTATAAAAGGTTGTATTTCCTTGTTGCAATCCATTGTTAATTCTCCTCATGCTTATAGTCAAAACAAAGCTTTTACCAAACATATTGTTGATGCCTTGATGCAATCTTATGATGAAAAACTTAATTTGGAAGTTTCTATACCTAGAAAAATTAATTATGAGTGGGAACCTACTATAAAGATTAGAATTAAAGATTATGAGTGTTTTTCTTTGTGCGATTTGGGTGCTAGCGTTTCCACGATTCCGAGAACTTTATGTGATATTCTAGGTTTCCATGATCTTGATGATTGTTCTTTAAATTTGCACCTTGCGGATTCCACCATTAAAAAGCCTATGGGAAGGATCAATGATGTTCTTATTGTTGCAAATAGAAATTTGGTGCCCATAGATTTTATGGTTCTTGATATAGATTGCAATCTTTCTTACCCTATTATTCTTGGTAGACCTTTCCTTAGAACGATTGGTGCGATTATTGATATGAAGGAAGGGAATATTAGATTCAATTTCCCTTAAAGAAAGGCATGGAGCACTTTCCAAGAAAGAAAGTTAAATTACCTTATGAATCTATCATGCGTGCTACTTATGAGTTTAGTGCCAAAGATGGCACTTGTTAGATCTATCCTTGCCCTTTATGCCTAGCTAGGGGCGTTAAACGATAGCGCTAGTTGGGAGGCAACCCAATTTTCTTTGTGTTTTTTTGTTTTTGCTTATGTTTAGGAATAAACAATCCATCTACCTTCTGTTTAGATTAGGTTTTATGTTTTAATTAGTGTTTGTGCCAAGTTAAACCTATAGGATCTTCTTGGATGATAGTTATTTGATCTTGCTGTAATTTGCAGAAACTTTCGGTTCACGAAAACAATTGTTAAAAATCACCAGAACTTGATAAAATAGTGATTCCAATT
>LR880972.1:980446363-980456515 GCA_904067115.1 Aegilops sharonensis
TTTGCCGGGCAGGGTTTGGGAAAAGTTCACCAGCAAGGTTAGGTGAAAGGATCGAGAAGAGGTGTCTAGAGGGGGGGGGGGGGGTGATTAGACACTAAGTACCAAAAGTTGCAGTTTTTAACTTCTTTAAGTTGCAGTGAAGTTTTGGCACAAGTTTAACAGCCACAATACATAACAAGCAAGCATGCAAAGAGTATATGAGCAGCGGAAAGTAAAGCATGCAACTTGCGAGAATGCAAAGGGAAGGGTTTGGAGAATTCAAACGCAATTGGAGACACAAATGTTTTTTTCGTGGTTCCGATAGGTGGTGCTATCGTACATCCACGTTGACGGAGACTTCAACCCACGAAGGGTAATGGTTGCGCGGGTCCACGGAGGGCTCCACCCACGAAGGGACCACGAAGGACTTGCCTCACTAGCGGTCGATCTTCACGTAGTAGGCGATCTCCTTGCCCTTACAAACTCCTTGGTCCAACTCCACAATCTTGTCGGAGGCTCCCAAGTGACACCTAGCCAATCTAGGAGACACCACTCTCCAAGAAGTAACAAATGGTGTGTTGAAGATGAACTCCTTGCTCTTGTGCTTCAAATGATAGTCTCCCCAACACTCAACTCTCTCTCACAGGATTTGGATTTGGTGGAAAGAAGATTTGAGTGGAAAGCAACTTGGGGAAGGCTAGAGATCAATATTCATATGGTAGGAATGGATATCTTGGCCTCAACACGAGGGTAGGTGGTTCTCTCTCAGAAAATGTGTATTGGAAGTGTAGGTTCGTTCTGATGGCTCTCTCCGCAAATGAAGAGTGGGTGGAGGGGTATATATAGCCTCCACACAAAATCTAACTGTTACACACAACTTACCAAACTCGGTGGGACCGAATTGAGAAACTCGGTCGGACCGATTCAGCAAATCTAGTGACCGTTAGGATTTTCGGTGGGACCGACATGCAACTCGGTAGGACCGATATGGTTAGGGTTAGGGCATAACGTAATCTCAGTGAGACCGGTTACACAAACTCGGTGGGACCTATTTTGGAAATAAGCTAACCAGAGAGTTGGTCAGGCAAACTCGGTGAGACCGATTACACAAACTCGGTGGGACTGATTTTGGTAATAAGCTAACCAGGGAGTTTGCATTGTAATCTCGGTAGTACCGATTGCTCAAACTCGGTGAGACCGATTTTGGTAATGGACATACACAGAGAGATTACAATCCCTATCGGTGAGACCGATTTGCCTAGGGTTTGTGACAGTGGCTATGACATCTGAACTCGGTGGCGCCGGATAGAAAGAATCAGTGGGGCTGAGTTTGACTTTTGGTTTAGGTCATATGTGGATGTGGGAAAGTAGTTGAGGGTTTTGGAGCATATCACTAAGCACTTTGAGCAAGCAACCAATTAAGCAACACCTCATCCCCTCTTGATAGTATTGGCTTTTCCTATAGACTCAATGTGATCGTGGATCACTAAAAATATAAAATGTAGAGTCTTGTACTTGAAGATTGAGCCAATCCTTTGTCCTTAGCATCTTGAAGGGGTTCCACATCCTTTAGTCCATGCCACTTCATTGTTGAACTTATATGAAACATACTTGGTAAAAGTGTTAGTCCAACAAGAGATATGTTGACATTAATTACCAAAATCACCCAGGGAGCACTTGTGCTTTCATTAGGGGTGAATGGAAAAAGGAGCTACGATTTTCACACCCCAAAGTAAGTAGTACTAGCTAGTTCCACACATCTCTCATTGATTCTAGCTTCAATATCATTATCATGCTTGATTATCATTTTGATTGAACTCTATTCTCGTAAAGTACTTGTGGCAGGCACCCAGGAATAATTTACGTGGATACTATGTTTGCGAGTTCATTCGCCAATTTTATCTTATTACCATCCCGCGGCGCCCAACGCGCTGTCAAATCCACCGGGCCGGCCACGGCCCCCGCCTTCCTCCGTTTCCATCCCCTACCAGACATCTCCATCCTCCCCTTCCTCCTACATCGCCAGAGAAATCCAGGGCGGCCACCCACCTTCCAACGACCACCCGAGGCACCCTAGCGTGACCTGATCCGACTTCGGCCTCCTCCTTGCTGGAATGGCGCCAGATCGCCGGTCAGGCTCCACCAGGCCGAGGGGAAAAGGAGGCCGACAAGCTCGAGCCACCGTCCCCGGTGAGATCCGTGGCAGCCGATTTGGAGGAGGTCACTCGGTATGACGACGATGTTCCCCTCCCTCACCCTTCTGACTTCCTGCCTTCTTTTTTCCTGACGACCAGGCTCCCCCGTGCGAGTGGATCTGGGATTGGCAGGTGGCCAAATTCGGCAGCCGACATCACGGGTGACGGACGGCGGGCAGTGCGGGCGGCGATGCCGTGCAGTTCGCCATGCGCCCATAGCAGCACCACCTCCCTCCCCTCCAGCTACCTCCCTCGTCGCCAGGGCATTTGCCGCGCTGGCCACCACCCATCTCACCACCACCAGTGCCTTCTCCCTCCGCGCTGCGAGGGACATGGAGATGCGCCGCCACAGCACTAGGCTCCCGTGTCAGATCCGCACGGCATGGCACCTCTCCTGACGGGGCTCCAGCGACCACCGAATTGAGGTCGGCGTGGCCTCGCTGAGCCTGTGGACTTCGCGTCCTCCGGTGGTGTGGACCGTTCATGCGTGCAATCCGCTAGCTGTGGATGTGCAGTGCGTGTGTGCAATTCGGCGTGAGCTCAAACGAAGACACATGTCAGTCCACTATGTTCTCTAATGCAGAAAAATGGAGGAAAAGCCAATTATAAAAAAGAAAACACAAGATGCAGTTTTGCTCTCTCGCGATGGACTCCTGTGTGCTGTTCACTTAGTTTGATTGATGTCCTGTATTGTGGGTCGTGGAGTTCGATTGGGGCTCCCCTAGTAAAGTTCTTAAAAAATGTCTGTTGAGATTTGCAGTGCAGTGCATAGTATAAAGGAGTTTACTTTGTAAAAAAATAGTATAGAGGAGTTCAATTTTTTATTATTTTGGGAGGAGTTGTTTTGCAAAATTTGTATCAAACATAGTTTATATGAAGTTTGTTTTCTACAGTGCGATTTTCGGTTCGAAGCAGTGCGTTCTTCTGTCTGATGTAGTACACACAAAGATTTGGATGTCGCTTTCCACCCGACAAAAGAAATCATGAAGTTCACTTACTGTTCGATGCAGTGCGTTCTTCTGTCTGATGACGTACACACGAAGATTTGGGCGTGTCACGAAAAACAGAGTGTCTGCGTTTTGGTATTTCGTGTCACGAAAAACAATGTGGTTCACTCGCCTTGTCCTAGCGATTCACTCACCTCGTCCTCGAAATGCGGAAGAATTTCTAAAATTAAAAAGAAAACAAAAAAATGTGTGTGGTTCATATTGCAGTGCTTTTGGTCCTCGGATGTGGTTCATTTTTTAGAGTGATGTTGTTCACTTGTGCCCAAAATGAAAGTGCTAAAAATTTAGCGCAACAACAAATTAAAGATAGTAATGAGGTTCACTTCGATATATGTCACGGTTCACTTGCTCTCGTCTCCGCGGTACACTCTCGTTCATAAAAAAGTTGAAAAAAAGACAATAAAAACCCGTCTGAGAAAAATTTACTTTCAACAAAAGAAATCATGAAGTTCACTTGATCGTTTGATACAGTGCGGTTTTCAATCGGATGAAGTACACACGTCGATTTGGGTGTTGCAAAAAACAGAGTGTCCGCATTTCGGTTAATTCAGAATTCCTCTTAAACCGTAAAGAATTAGAGAGAGTGTTCTACATGAAAAAGTAGCGCCTCGTCGATATCTTTCCAACAGTGCATAATTCGAATCATTTCGTCCAGCGGTTTGCAAAAAATTCACGAAAAACGGGCGCTGCCTCCCGTCATCAGCCGCACGATTTTAAAAATTAACTAAAAACCGTAAGGAATCTCAAAAATATTCCAACATACGAAAGTTGCGCCTTGTCCGTAGCTTTCCAACGGCGTATCATACGCCTAGTTTTGACAAACGCTTCAAAAACTGGAGCTAAAACAGTACCGAAAATTGAAAAAAATAAAAAAAAAACGTAATTCCGCGATTTAATAAATTTAAATCTGCTCTTAAACTGTAACGAATTAGAAAAACTAATACATATGAAAAAGATGCACCTCGATGGTATCTTTCCAACGGCGTATCATTTGCTTTATTCCGATGAGTGGATTAGAAAAAATTATGAAAATACGCTCGCTGCCACTCGTCATCCGCCGCACCGTTCTGGAAACTGCTCTTAAACCGCGAGGAATCTTGAAAAGTGTTCAACATGAAGAAGTTGCGCCTAATCCATAACTTTCCAACGGTATATCATATGCGTCGTTCTGATAAACGGTTAAAAAATTAGAGCGAAAACAGTACCCAAAAAACAACGCGTGCAGTTTTTTCCGACGAGAAGTTCACTCGGGTGAGTACTGCAGCACACTTGGTTCAAAGAATGACGTGCACTTGCATTGAGCGTGTAGTGCGGAAGTGTTATCAGAATAGTTATTCTGCTAATATTAGTAGAATAGACCGTATATATATATTCTGGTGGAAGCGGGACCAACTCCTACCAAATGATCGCACACAAGGTATTCAAGACACTACCGGAATCGCCCCCTATGCCGACGGCCAGGGCCGTCGGCATAGCCCTGAGTCCCGTCGGGGTAGACCTATGCCGACGGCCCCCGTCGGCATAGGACCGTCGACAACATATGCATCGACACAGCCAGGGAGGCCGTCGGCATAGAAAAGCCATCGGCATATATGCTACGTCGACGGGGGTCGTACATCTATGCCGACGGCCCCGGCTGTCGGCAACAATCACGCCTAATGGCGGCCACCGTCAAGTTTTGGCCATCGATAGGACGCCACGTGGCACCCCTATGCCGACGGCCTAGCCGTCAGCTTAGTCAAAACCTACGCCGACGGCTAGGCCGTCGGCATAGGTGTGCCACGTGGCGTCCTGCCGTTGGGCATGGACAAGGGCTATGCCGACGGCTAGGCCGTCGGCCTAGTTTCAAACTATGCCGACGGCCTAGCCGTCGGCATACTCCTTCATACAGAGTTCCCAGTTGCTGACGCGTGGCACCTATGCCGACGGCCTGGCCGTCGGCTTATTTTAAAAGATATGCCGTCGGCATAGGTGCCACGCGTCCAGCTGGTGATCCCTCTGCACTTGGTGTTCATGAAGCCTCTGATGCCACGCCATGGTCTCCTAGCGTGTGTACTCCAGGTAGGCCTACGGTATGACATGATGGAACTCATAAAACTACTAGATGCGGAAAATAAAGTGAGCAATGAAGATAAGAGGGAAAATACTTACAGATTGTTGCTCCTGAAAGAGGGACTGTGCACTGGTCACTGGCTGGCTCGTGCGCTGGCTCAGGCTCGGGTCGATCCGACGGAGCTGTGTGTAGGAGATAGTAGGAGTGATCACAGCATCGAGAGCCGCCTCCCGACCGTGCTCCTTGGGCCCCATGCTCACCACCGCCCTCTCGTCCAGATCCGCCGCAATGGGGTCAGGTGTGTCAGGATGTAACTTCAGATACGCTGCGGAGTAGGCCTCCTTCCTCCTCGCGGTCTTCTTGCCGTAGTACTTGGGCTCGCCAGGCTTGGAGTCCTTCCGCGTATGGGTGATCTCCCACGCCTGCATTCTGAGAGCGGCCGCTTCAGTTTCTCCTCCTGCACCAGCAAACAGAGGTTAGTCATACATAAGAAAGTGATGGTAAATAGAAGAAGAAGAAGAATGTTTAATGGGGTTAGTCATACATTAACTGCCTTGTGGAGATAGTGGTTTCGGTTTCCCTGAGCATGTACTCCCTCCGTCCCTCGGTTAGCCTTATTTTTGATTCTCGTAGCCGACCAGACTCCAGCCTCATCACACCAAAGATCCACCAATGCCGCCCAGGACTCGTCTTTTCCATAACACCAATTTGGACACACCTACATAATAAAAACATAATGGCATGTCAACATGAAACGGTGAAATGTACCACATGGTAATGAAAGCATAATGAAAGCACAATATATGAAAGCATACTGAAAAATCTTTTATACTTACCGCCAAGAACTCGGGCCTCTCCAAGGTAATGCCCATCCTCCGCGCTTCTTCCTTGGTCATCTTCACACCAAGAACGTCGTGGTAGTATGTCGAGATGGCCACATAGCGCACCTCGTACTGCATCTGGCGGGCCTTCTTCTTGCATTGGCGCAATACGATCTAGTCCGCTCTAGCCCTGTGCTCCGGAAGAACTCGATAGAATTTCTACAATCATGCATGAAACAAGAATGGAAGAAGCCATGAGTTAAATTATTCATGAAACTAGAATGGACTTGTGCTTCTGAAGAGAACTCACCCAGAAAGTAGTGATCATGGCCTTGGGATGGGTCTCATGGTCCGCGTGGAGGGCCGCTTCCCAGTGGTCCCAGCTCATGGCCAAAACCCGACGATCCGGCTGCCTGACTGGATCCGGACAGTACAACCTTGGCAAGTATAACTTCAGCAAGACGGTGATGAGGCCGTTGGGAATACGGACCCCTTTAGAATATATCCAGTTGATGCAAAAGAATGAACTATTAGCATGTGACAAGCAAAATAAATAACAACCGGAATAAGCATGTGACAAGCAAAATAATGAAGTTATTACAAAGTGGCACTTACTCTTTTCCCGTGGGCTCAATGAGCCACTTCTGCTCCTCAGTAGCAGGAACCTGCTTTGGTAGCTTTGTGTTACCACGCAGCCACCCCTTGTTGTCAACCCTCTTCCCGCCACCACCATCATCCCCGCCACCACCCTCCTCCTCGCCTGCCTCCCCCTCCCCAACCTCCTCCTCCTCCTCCTCCTCCTCGTCCTTGCCTGCCTCCTCCTCCACCTCCTCCTCCTCCTCCTCCTCCTCCTCCCCAGAGTGTACCTCACTAGAGGAGGGCCTCGAAGACAACACCCCTAAGTCGGTGAGGGTGCGCTCTTTCTGGCCGCGACCCCCTGTAGTGGCTCTCCCCCCACCACCTCGCCCTCTAGAGGCTCTCCCCCCACCCCCTCCTCCTCTAGGGGCACCTCTCCCTCGACCTCCCTGTGAGGAGTCATCGTCAAGTAGCCGAGGGGGAGGATTACGTGCTCGACCACTCCGACTAGGCAGGCCGACGACCTTGCGTAGGAAACCCACGCCGTCGGCCTTCCCCTTGCCCATGTTCCACGAACCTGCATTGAAAAGAGAATAAGCAATTAGTAAATTAATGAAATGAAGGAAAAGGCATGATAATAAACACATTAATAAAAATGCATAAAAAGGCATATTCCTAAACTATAGAAAAAAAGACTTGAAACGTTCATCTGCTAGAACCCATATGAATCATCACTGTTGTAACCTATTTCTCGGTCCGTCTCATCATCACTATCAATCATATCATCTTCATTGTCCGACGGAGGTGTAGGCTCTTCCTCGTCGTCAGCGTCTCCGTTTAACTTTTCTGGCAGAAGTATGTCATTTTCATTGACAATGGTCTCACCATCATTCCGTGCATCGTCGACGTTTGGATCCACATCACCATCACCCAATGGTCTAGCGTCATCGTTTCTAACCACATCATCATCATCAGGTTGCTCTTGATAGAACACTACCTCATATGTCATGGGGTTAATGTTGTAGTAATCGTCTTCATTCGGGTCTGGTAGCTTACCATGTGCCGACACCTTGAACACAACTTCCCAACCCTTTAGATACACTCTCTGGCATGGGTAAGGCAGATAATATACTTGTGTAGCTTGGGTAGCCGCAGTGAAGAGATCGGCTCCGGCATAGACGGTTGATGGTTTAACTTCGAACAAACCAATGGAAGGCGTATGTTTTACCCCCTCCCGCGGATCGAACCATCGTCATTTGAACATAGGCAGACTTAGGGTCTCACGCCCCTGGCGGAATTTAACATCGTATATATTTTGTACCCTTCCGTAGTAGTCTACTGAATTTTGACCGGGGGTGTACACTCCGGTATTTATAGTTTTGGGATCGGGCTGGCTGTTATGGTGCTCCTTTGTATGGAAGCGGTACCCATTCACATCATACTTTTTACATGTCATGACGGCAGGGTCAAAACCCATGGAAACCCATCTCAATTCATCATCCATAGAAATGTTCGGATCTTTTCCCTACAAGTATAATGGAAATTGTTGCGTGCATTAGTTCGGTTAACTAATAAATGTTGAACTAGGTATTTAATAGGGGAGTGTGGAAAATTACTTTCTCCATGAACCAAGCAACAAAATTTTTACGTCCAGGGGTTCCATGACGGAGAAGAGTAAGTGCCTCCGCCTCAGTAGGAGGATTCACTCCCGTCCATTCCTCTTGAACGAAATCACTAAAAAAAGAAAAGCGGTGTTAGACCGGGACTAAGTGAACATGGAACATGATGATGTGGAAGACATAAAGGAATGGTGTAGTGGTATTACCTCATCCACACTTCCTCAACTTCCTTGATGTTGTGCAAGATATAGAAGATGAGGTCCTCCCACTCTTGTCGTGGCATGTTATAAGATTTCGGGGCCCCAGCCCTCCCACCTTGCGCGTTGAATAGATCGAGCCTGGGTTGATACTTGGGCTCTTCTGTATTGTATCGAGGCGCGTTGTTATGCAGATGGGGAACGTGGTCTGGATAGTATGATGTCCAGAGGTCTGACACCTCCTCCAGGATAACTGCCTCAGCCATGGAAGCTTCAATCTTAGCTTTGTTTCCACATTTCCGTCGGAGATGCTTGTTCTGCCTCTCAGGGCCGTACTGCCAGCGATTCTGCACAGGCCCCCCCAACAATACCTCGTTCGCGAGGTGCAGAATGAGATGTGTCATCGGAGTAAAGAAGCCTGCGGAAAGATCTTCTCTAGCTTGACTATAAACTCTGATGTTACTCATCACCGTCTGATTTCTACGGTGACGTCTGGCACATCTCGCACAGGGGCATGGTGGGATAATTCTCATTGGACGACGGTATATCTCCTTCAAATACACATCGGTTTTCGTGATCCACTCTGATGTTACTCGATTCTGACGGATAAAACCACTGTACATCCACTGATTATCTGCCATCATCTGCTTTTTTGCAAGCCACACAACATAATTAAGGATTCACTTAAATTAATCACATCAAATTTTCAGTTTCTACCGCGTTGAATTCACCTACATCTCTAATAGGTAAAGATGGGTCCTAATCCCACCCGAGGATGTGTAGATTGAGTACGTTCTCCATTCTACCCCGTTCTGAGAAAAAATTTCGGCAGCACCTACCCGCTGTTCTCCAGATACACGTCTCGGAAAATAGCCGAGAGAATGTGCTCCGGAGAATAATGGGGAGGCGCCGCCGAAATCCTGTCTCGGAACGGGGTAGAACATGGAGAACATACCCAATCTACACATCCTCGGCCTGTCCATGGAAAACGCTGGACAATCCGAAAGAGCTGCGGTGATAAATATGCAATTGAATGCATATTTAACGATGCAACCCTTTCGGACGGGAGACGCCTAGGTTACGCCAGTTGACTTGAGAATGAAATCTAGTGATATGAAAAATGGAGGAGATGGACTTGTAGCTCACCCTCGGCTGTAGAGGAAGTAGTCGAACAGCAGAGGGATGCTCAGGGGGACCAACGTGTCGTACAACGGTCACTCCGATGAAATGCAACACCACAAAGCCTGCAAATTCCACCGCGCCAAAAAATTAGAACATCACAACTAATAGAGCATATTTAAAACATTTAAACATGCATTCATTTATTTTTGCATCATGTAGGCAAAAAAACTAACAACATTAACAATATATTTATCATCGTCATCACATATTCATCATCATCATTATGACCTATTCGTCATAATCATTGATTCATCTCATCGAACCAAATTTTTTTGCAAGATATGCAACATATAGCATCTCATCTAACCAATTTTTTTACTACCTATCTCACTATCTAACTATCTAACTATTTACCTATCTAACAATCTCACTACCTATCTCACTATCTATCTAACTATCTACCTATCTAACTATCTATATAACTATCTATCTAACTATGTATCTAACTATGTATCTAACTATCTAAATATCTATCTAAATACCTATCAAACTAGCTACAAAATTACTAAAAAACACTAAAAAA
>LR880972.1:980462550-980475120 GCA_904067115.1 Aegilops sharonensis
ATGACGTGGCAAAAACCATGGGCCAGGCCTATGCCGACGGCCTAGCCGTCGGCATAGAAATGCCACCCCACGGGACCGGCGAACGATGCGGATCGATGACGTGGCGGCGCGGCGGATCGATGACGTCGGCATAGCTATGCCGACGGCCACCACTAGCCCGTCGGCATAGCCTGACGCCGTCAAACTGCCGTCGCCGCCCGGGCAGACGGGCCCACACGATATGCCGACGGCCTCCTCTATGCTGACGACCGCCGTAGGTATATTCGAAGCAACGCCGACTGCTGATCGATGCCGACGGCCCCCGTCGGCATAGATGGTCATACGCCGACGACCTTTCTACGCCGACGGCTTCAGTTGGGTCGTCGGGGTATGCCCATCTATGCCGACGGGGGCCGTCGGCATAGAGTTGGCCGTTGGCAACACAAGTTTTTCTGGTAGTGAGAGGAATTGACGGGATTCTTGTTGAGCACGTCATACCTAAAGACGGAGAATACCATCGGGAATTGCAATGCGATTTTGGTAGATGATGTTAGGGAATTCAAGAGGAATTGGCATGATCGTGTACTATATGTAGTAGTGGCGAATAGATATACGAACACTTGTTGTTCGACCAAGCACGAAGAAAGAGAAGTCACTTCTCTCTATATATGTTCATGACGATGTTGTGTAATTAATGGTTCCTCATTGCTATATGTAGTAGTAAGCATCGAGTTGAATGAAAAACATAATATGAAAAGGGTGAAACACAATATGAAGCCCCTAAACACTCCAAAACCCCTAAACCCCTCCTTTAAAGAAAAACCCCCAACGCCTGGCAGGTGCTGACGGATGGCTGCCTTTTAGTCCCGGTTGGTGTTACAAACCGGGACTAAAGATTCTCCTGCCTAGCTGCCCCACAGGGACGCCGTGGAGCACATTTAGTCCCAATTCGTAACCAACCAAGGCTAAAAGTTGAGGCCTTTAGTCCCGATTGTTTAGTCCTGGTTGCAGAATCGGAACTAAAGGCCCTTTAGAACAGCGACTGATGCTCTATTTTCTACTAGTGCTTTCTCACCAGCTGCTTGTTGAGGGCCCTGAGACGGGCCGCCTCCCAGCTACTAGTCCTAGTTGCAGCCGCCGTGTGCTCCTTCTTCTTCTCGCGGTACTTGCGCACGGCTGCCCGGTTGCCCGACAGGCGGTGCTTCTTGCTCCGGGAGGTGGCGTGGGCGTCCTCAGGCTGGGCGGGGGAGTCGGCGTCGAAGGAGGAGGAGGCAGCCAACTTGGAGTCGACGTTGAGGCAGGTGTGGGTGTGGGGGAGGTCGTATGCGGGCGGGTTGCAGGTGTGGGTGTGGGTGGGGCTTGCCTGCTCCCGCCTCCGTGCTCCCATCGGTGCTCTGCATCGTTCCTTTTGCATCCTACGGTTCCCTCAGTTTCTCTCTCCCATCATCCTTTTTTACTCCCAAAAGATAAATCAAGAATACCCATTTATTACTTCATCCCATCCGTAATGCACGCAAAACCTTCTTTCTCAATACATCCAGGAATTACGCGTTCATGGACTGGACTCCGTTCGTAGCAGCCATGCCGATGTCAACGTCGCCGGCTAAACTCCGGCCAAAGCTCCAACCGACAAAGACCTTCTTGATGTTGGTGTAAGCATGGCCGAGCCGACCTCAAACCCCATGTCGCCGAGAGCCGCCTCTCGCGCCCACACGACGAGCTCGCCGTGCTCTTGCCGCCGGCTCTTGCGAGCTTGCCGTGATCTTGCTGCCGGCTTGCTGTGTTCCAGATCGCCGGCAAACAACTGGCCTGCTCGAGTACGCGTGTAGCACTCGCCGGATTCTGCCCGCCCTCTTCCTCGACGCTAGTGCCGCCTCATCGACGACCGTCGGCGCCCGCGTTGCCGCTCCATCCGCCTCAACGCTCCAGCCGCGCTGCCGGTGCTGATAGTTGCGAGGATGACGACGGCTTCGGCGCCGGGTCCAGCCGCACTATACACGGGATACATGTAACAGAAGGAAAGCAATACGATTGCCTCTAGATTTATTTTAACAGTTGCAAGAGCAAAAATACTGGACCGTTCGATGTCAAAGGAACGGTGCGGAGCACAGATGGGAGCACGCAGACGGGAGCAGGCAAGCCCCGTCCGTGGGTGCAGCACGCGAGGTGCTCCGCTGTACCCTCGAGGACGTCGTCGAAGTAGCTGCGCATGGAGAAGTCCAGGCCCCGTCGTCCATGGCCGCGATTTGCAGCGAAAAGGAGACGCTTAATTAGCTTGTATGCTCACGCGACGCTTGCATTTGTTGCATATTTTTTCGCGGAAGGTGTCGACATGATGAGAAATACTTCAACGTGGACCAGAGGAAGCCATTTCCGTTAAAAAAACAAACGCCAGCGATTGATTCATCCACGTATTTTTTTGGTAAAAAAAGAAGCACCTGATGCGGAGTCCTGGGACAAAAATCCTCCACACTTACGAAAATGGTACTACGGTCTACTCCCTCCGTTCTATAATGTAAGACTTTTTTTGATACTACATTAATATTAAAAAATGTCTTATATTATAAAATGAAGGGAGTAATTTTTACTGAGGGATCTGTCTTCCTCTCCGCTACAAACTCTTCCCGGAAATGCTTGCCTACAACCGATCGATCCTATATGAGCGTCCACCGCGTTGGATGGATTCTTTGCTGGATGCTCGAGATCCAACTTCATATATTTCACATTTCTGCAACTCAACCATTGATTCAGAACTCACAACTAGGCCCTTGTGCCAAACCGACCCAACCACGTTGCGTACCATCACATGTCAGTCGTCTCTCACCCATCTCTACTCCTAATGTCTCAGTTGGTAGGTCGCGTTCCGGGTTTTATTTTCGACCCACCATTTTCGTCTGATTTTTTTTGTTGGTTTTTTTTCGCCGGTTTTTTTCGTCCCCTCCCACCCCCTCCCACCCCACACACGCACCGCAGAAGAAAAACCAGCCCGCAGGAAAACGAGTCGCTCCTGTCCTAGCCCGTCGCGCGTGCTAGGGTTCCTCACGTCGCCGTCACCGCCGCCGCTGCATGGGTGTTCGTCGATTGGCCCTGCCTCCGGCCGCCGCTGCCCACCTCCATCCTCTCCCCAACCCCGGGCGTCCTCCACTCCACTCCACTCCTCCGCGGGTGCCACCCAACCACCGCCGCCCTCTCCCCGCACCCGCACCCAAGGACGAGAGAGAGAGAGAGAGAGAGCTCAGCCGGCGGCCAGATCCGGCCCTCACACTGACCCAACTCTCTCTCCGCCGCCACCATCTGGATCTAGGCCGGCCGATTCCGGCGGCGCTAAGAACACTCCTCCTGTGCTCGCCTCGCGCTGCTGCGTCCACCCATCGGGTTGGATTCGCCGCTCCTGGGTGGCAAGGGCTTCGGTCGCCTCCAACTCCAGCTCCGGCTTCGGTATGCACATCGGAGGCTTGCGTCGCTCGGCGCGTCCCCCGCCCCGCTCTTTTCCTCCGGCCACACCTTCAGGATTCGTGCCGCTCCAGCCCGAGGGCTTTGTAGGCTTGCTGTTGCCGCCGTCCACTTCACCGCTGTGCGTGCACATATATGATTTTGACCTTGGTAGCGCTCCGGTCTCTCTCTGATCTTGGCCCTTCTATCATTGATGCCCCGATGCTATTGCAGCTGTCCTTATGCAATGCAATTCATTCACGAACACAAGTGGGATCTCCACTAGTTCTGATTCATGCACCAACTACTATTCTGTGCAATTAGTATTTGCTGGTAGATGTCAATGGACCATCAAAACTTCAGAAAAAATGTTCTTATAAGCTGCTGACTCTTCAATCCTTGCTAGATAGTCTGTCATGCTTTCAATTTTTGATGTGAATAAGCACTATTTCATAGATTACAGACGCCATGTTTAATAGTCCATTTCATGAATTAGTATATTTAAGGTGTCCAGTCTCAATAGTGGTATGTATTTCATAACCATAGGTTTATGCTACTTCTGATGAATTCCTAATAAAATGTTATTTTTCAGGAGTCTGATGTGCTTGGTTAAGTTTAGTGCAGCCGCCCCCTATTGATTCCATTTTCTCCGATGCATGGTGGTCGGCCTATAGTCACCTCCACCTTCTGTCGCAGCGTATCCAGGTCAGCATTGCGGCTTCCTCGACACTAAACTTATGCAACCATCCGCCACAATTTTTTCTTTGTGACCTATATATACTCGCCTTCAGTGACAGTCTTGCTGATCTTAGGCAATCAACATTCTCTCCGCTTACTTGTTAGATAGCATTGCTTTGATGATTTAATCTGATAACGATGATACACTAGGATGTAGGTGTACACAGAAAATTTCCGGTTAGTTTGCACATGACTGAATCCTCTCCGTGCAAAAATTGATGATACATAGTTGGTAGGAAAATCTGTGAGGGGCTAAAACTGCAGTCTTCCCTTACCGCCCAATGCAAGTTCCCGGTCTAATTCTGGATTATTATTGTAGCCTTTAGATGAAGTGCATCCATCAAGTATAGCACCTAATTTACGATGAAGTGCATCCATCAAGCAAATTGTTTGACTGTTAATACAGAGCAAACATATTAGAATAGGTGATTTTCGAGTCTATTGGAAATTGCTCCAATTAAGTTAAGATCAACTAAGTTACTAGGGACCTGGATGCCCTGCAAGATACACGAGGGGGGCGCTGCTGCTCTTCTCCTCTTTAATTTCCTTCAACCCCGTCAAGGTCTGCTGCTTCGAATTGTCCCAGATTGGTCGATTTCTTCTTGCTTTCCCGATGATGAACTGAATTTAACGGTGTCCTGTTCTATCTAGCAGTGACGAGCAATTTCGAGTCGTGGCTCTGGGGAACAAGTTGAGCAAGTGCAGCCATCGTCGAGCTTCATCACTTCACCAGCAACTCAGGTCCGTCCTCCTCCCTCTCTACTCATCTTGTGTTGTGGTACATAAAAAATCAGACTCAACATGTGTAGCAGTAGGTCTAAAGGTGCATCTCATGTTTGTGTGTTTGTGCTATGGTAGTTCTCGATTTTACAAGCATGTATTGATCTTGGTTTTGTTCTGTATGCAGGATACTCGATGTTTCACGATTTGTACTACAGATTTCCTGTTGGTTCGACGAACATAATGGAACAAGGCAGATGAGTGCTCCTCTTCTCTTTCCCCCTCTACAAAAAATCAGTTCCAATTGCCGTACAATTTCCCCGGTATGGCTTTCTGGATTGGAACTTTCCACTCATTTGTTGTTCTTTGGCCTACATCTAGAGGTAAAATGTTTTCTTGAATTCAGTGACTACTTGAAGTCTTCAACTCGAGTTGGACAACATATGTAATGTTGAATTCAGTGAGATATCGTGATTTGATTTCACTTTATATGTAGAGTTGAGATTGTAATTTGGTTGAAATTTTACATCCTTTATAGATATAGACTGCTATATAATGATTAGAAAACGAGAGACCGTATGTTTTATGGATCAGAAGCGATACTTGCTCATGCTCTCACGATGAGAAATGCATGGTTCATTTACTCAAGTGTCTTAATTTGCCTCATGTAGTAAACACAAGAGAGATTTAACCTGACAGCCAAAACATTGACCCAACTATTCAAACAATTGTAATTCCTTGATGCAGTTACTTTGGCGGACCTGATGAACACTCATTCTTCTCATCTTTGTGTTTTGTGATTTCTTTTGACGCATGGTATTGATGTGTTGTGACATGAAATATGTGTATTCATCTAATTGTTGTTCCTCTTCTAGCCTGCAGGATCGCGCCACTCAACCCCCGAGAGCGCCAAAGAGCCGCCTCTCAACACCTACAAGCCCAAGGGACCTTACACAACCACCATCGTCTCGGTAGAGCAGGCAGTAGGTCATAACGCTCTGGGAGAGACGTGCCATGTCATCATCAACCATGCCGGCAATGTGACATACTGTGAGGGGCAGAGCTATGAGATTATTCCTCGGGTAATTGTCTAGCCGTTTCCACCATTCTCAGTTTTCCATTGTTAGAATGCTGAACAGGGAACTCTTGGTGTTATTAAATAGGAGGATAACATATCAAGTTATCACGTACTGAAAGAAATTATGTTCAAAACTTTATACATTGATTTGAGTTCATTGAAACAGGGCTTGAGAGTGCTTCTGGGCTTGCACGCGAATGACGTTGGGTGACGTGCGGTGCTTGGGAGACGCCACCACGATGAAGGCATGAACAAGCTGGTCCATGCATGGTTCTGGCTGTACCACAGGTAGGATCGCATGGTATCCTTTCCACTTCCATCATGTTTCAGTTGTGCCAATGCCTGCTTATGAATAGTCATCTCTGTTATTACCTTTCTGTAGATGTATGTTCTGTAAGTTGATCTCAGTTCATCTGGGTGTTCTTTTAGGAATAGCTCACGGTTGTGTTTTCTGGCACCAATATGTTAGGTTTATAAAGCTAAATGAGATCTATATATAGCAGGAAAATATGCATATAGCCCAGATGTGGTGATTTGAAGATGAAAGGAAGAGCTGAGAAGCTCGAGAGAGCTGGAGGAACAAGGAGAAGCTAAAAGGACAACAGAAGATGAGGCACTGGGGAGCTCTTAGACATACAATGTTCAACCTTGGTTGCTGAGGATAAATGAAAAAGAAAATCATCAAGGCTATCTTGCATACCATAGCTCTTTGAGGTTCACGTTGAGGTCAGTTTTAATCTCTTGTAATTCAGTGTATTCTGAAAACAATGAACCTTTTATATTTATTCCGAGTCACCTGTCTAATATTTTTTACGAATACTCCCTTTGCGGGGATGTGATGCCACCGCTCCACTCCTCGAGTCACCTGTCTAATTGCTTTGATCTTTGTATTTTAGTACAGACAAGAATAGCTTCAATGACAGCATCTCAAATCATCAAGTTGTGTAACTTCCCTCTTGACTGGGTGTTGTATTTTAGCAGGCCTATATTTGAAATAGTTGAGAGCCACTTGTGTTGTTTCTATATGGGTGCACACCAAATTAAACCTTCCGAGAAGATTAATGTGCTCATGATTTACCTTCTGAAAATGGGAACTTGTGATCCTTCTGCGTGCGATGAGCTGGATATGAAAAAGAATGATGTAGATCTGCAGCTCTATAATCTGAACCGAATTAGGTATTCATTTCAGCCCGTTGTATCTTATATCTTGGTATTCCAAATCTCCATGTGTGAAGAAATATTTTCAGTCAAAGGATTAATTTGTAAATTCTCTGCTTGTATATCCTATTTTACTGTTCAGATTTTTCCTAGAGATTCGGGCTGGCAACCAAAGATGTTCAGCCTTGATGGCTTGTGATATATTATCATGTTTAGGATAGACAAAAATAACATTGCAAAGGTACATTCTTTTCCTGAATAAACTAAATAGTGTTACAAATGGTGATAAACATGGGTAGTTTTCACTTCTTTATTACTGCTGAATCATGATATAAAATGCATGTTTCTTGTTGTATACCTTCAGTGTGGATTATTACGTGATGTACCTTGTCATTAACTTTCTTTATTTAGGACTACTTTTGTTTCATATTCATACTAAAACTTTTCTCAGGATACTAAAATTTACCCTTGCACTCAATTTTTCTAGAGCTAATAAAATATCTCGTTATAGTGAAATTTGACTTTTACTATTTTTTTGTCAAGATACTCAGTTTTCTTGTGTTAAAATTTATCTTGTTACTGAAATTTTATAGGACGATGCGTGTGCTTCGGCGATGCGTGAAGAGGACGCGGGGTGGCCAGTGCGGTGCCCTGGTGAGCAGGTGGTTAGATCCGGACGAATTTGGCCATCGTGGCTCGACGTTGGACTTGCTGGTGCATGTTGTGCGGACCTCGAGAGGTTGATCCGGGCGAAAGCTTGTCTCCGGAGTTTCCAAGAGCCGGTGATGGATGGCGAAGCTTTCGAGTGTCGTTTCCTTCCTATGGGCATCGCCGAGGTATTCTCAGCCGCAATTTATGCTGCTTCGGAGGAAACTCTAGATTCATGTGATCGGACGATGACGGTGCTTCGGCATCATATCCCTGGTTTCATCTTTCGAGCTATGCATTAGCATGCTAGGCCGATGGAAGATGGAAGCAGAATGCATTTATAATAAGGGCACTGGCCACAGGTTTACAACGACTTACTGGTTGTACTGATGGAGTAGAGTGCATATTTGTGCAGAGTCTGCAAAGAGTAACTGAAAGACTCGACTGATCAGATTTGTCAGGAGGGCTTTCTTATTTATGTATCCAATTTTATGCATGCCAGAGGAAGAAGATCAAGGTATGTATATATAGCTTGATTAGACACAATGGTAAATTTCTTATGCTTTTTTGGCCTGAATCATCTATTGTGTTGTGCATACATGTACTACACAGTGTATTATTTTTTGGCCCGAATCAAAAAATAATTCAGTCATTTAACCTTCTCAAATCCGGATCATGTACTACAAAGTGTTGTTTCTTTTGCCTACAAGCATCACGCACACCTGCCAGTAGGACCTGAATGATGTGCAGAAGATAACAAAACAAGTTTACAAGTGTTACCGAAATTTCCTTAAGTTCTTTTCTCCTATGATTTACTAAATGCATCCTTGTGTTCTGTAATTGTGTAAAAAAAATGGCATCTTTGTAATGTACTTTTATTTAACTCAGCTCATTTTTCTCCGTATTGTACTTCTAAAATTTGCCAAGTTTCGAATTCTGACTCAGAGTGCTTATTCATGTTCTTTTTTTGGTAGCTTTTAGTCAGCTGAGTTGAAGAAGCAAGTAAGCCTGAAGAAATGGACAGATTGACATTTAAAAATCCTGAAGATATGAACAAACAATCTTGCTGATTCATGTGTACTAGCCTGCTCATTCATGTATAGTTTATAATCTGAGGAAATGTTTGTCGTCTATGTTAACCTCCAGTCTTGTACTGCTGAAGGTTGTAGTTTGTGTTGTATCATATGTGGGCATGTTCTTTACTTCAATCTAGACTTACGTGCCTTTGTGTTAAGTTGTCTTACATCTCAAGTTTTGTATTTTCATGTTTCATGAATTATGTGGGTATGTGGTAGCCCACATAATACCACATACAGTATGTGGGCAGCCCACTTAATCCCACTTAAATAAGTGGACATATGTGGCAGGAAGTGGGCAACTGCAGGTTGTCCCACCTACAGGCTGAGTGGAAGAGAGTTCGTATTTGCCGTTGTATGATGAAAACTGGATGCCACCGTGCTTAACGTGTATTTCTGAATAAAAAGAATAATTTGATCAATCTGTTCTTATTTTTATTATTCGATGACAACTCATGGTTATTCGGCTTTTGCCCGTAGCAACGCATGGGCCTTCTATTAGTGTTCGTAGGGACCTTCTAGTCCGCGTCTTAAGTGCCGGCTAGGAGAAACGACACCACAGGCACGCCTTATGGGCTGGCCCATGAAACGTTTCAGAACCAGGCTGCTCGTTCCAGAATCTGTTTTAGGAGGGTTGCTCTTCAGGGTTGACCGATCGACGATTGACCAGTTGACGACAACTGTTGACTTTTGCGAACAAATACGAAAAAATAAAACAGAATTTTTCTTGAAAAACCAATAAAATTCATGAATTCAGAAATGTTTATAGATTTGAAGACAAGTTCACAAACTTCAGAAAATCCGTAAAATTGAAAAAAGTTCATTGGTTTTGAGGAAAAAGTTCAAAATTTTGAAAAATAATTCATCAATTCCGAAAAAAAATTCTCAATTCTGATTTTTTTCTCAAATCTGAAGATAGTTCAACAATTAAAAAAAATCATAAATTTGACAAATTTATCATTTTTAAAAAATCATTGATGTTGAAAAATATTCATGTATTCTACAATGTTGTTTTATCAATTTTAAAAAAATATTAACAAGTTTTAAGAAATAGTCAGATTTGAACAAAACATCCTGCATTTAAAAAATAAAAAGAAAAGGAAAACATGAAATAAAAAGAAAGGATAAAAACCGTCCAAAAAACTTAAAAAGGAAAAAACGGTCAGAAGTTGTGAGCGACAAGGTGGTTCTTGTCTGCCAACGCTTAAAATGCGTTCCGGTAAACTTTTCTAGTTTCAAAGTAGTGGCAAAGCCTTGAAACGAAAAGTGTCTAAAATAAGGTTTTTGGATTGCAGGAAATATTAGCGTCTTTTTGATTAATCTAATCCACGAGTAGATAATAAACATGGCAATCACCTTATGCAATTCATAGCGATATCTAATCATGTCACCGCTTGCAGTACATAGAACCGAAACATCATATACGGCTAGCACATGTACGAGCAAATAGGGGATGAACGAATTATACTCTCCGGTTGGCCAGGCCAATGCGTCGGCAGCAGCAGCAGCCTCGGCGTCGTCCATGCCTTCTTGGTGGCGGCGGCGTCAGCCACGGGGCTGATGCAGGGGAAGTAGTCGATGCGGAGGAGGACGGGGACGGGGATGGATACCGGGGGCAGTCATGCCGAGACGCTCCCCAAAAATCTTATTGCCGTTCTCCTGGAGATCTCGAATGACGGGGTTCCGGAGGCACCTGCTCTCCTGACCAACTGTGCACGCGGTTGTCGCGATGGGATCGCCGAAGGTGGCATAGTGAGAGGAACAATAGATAACGGCAAGGGTTATGTCACTACCAGAATAACTGGCGATGCCGACGGCCGAACCTATGCCGACGGCCCCCGTCGGCATAGATTGGCCTATCCCGAAGGCCCAGCCCAGGCCGTCGGCATTGAAAAGTCGTCGGCGTATATCCATCTATGCCGACGGCCACCGTCGGCAAAGCTCAGCCGTCGGCGTCGTGAGAAATATGCCTAAGGTGGCCGTCGGCATAGAGGAGACCGTCGGCATAGCACGTGGGCCCGGCTACCCGGGTGGAGACGACCTTTTGACGACGTCAGTCTACGCCGACGGGCTAACGGTGGCCGTCGGCATAGACCCGCGTCATCAATCCGCGTCGCCTGCCACGTCATCGACCCGCGTCGCTCGCCGGTCCGTGGGGTGGCCAATCTATGCCGACGGCCTGGCCGTCGGCATAGGCCTGGCCCATGAATGTTGCCACGTCATCGATCCCCGCCCTTAGCCACGTCATCGATCCGTGGCCGTGTGCGCAGGTATTTACTTTTTCCTGTTTTTTTCACAAAATAAATGTGCCTTATCTAACAAAAAAACATACCCAGATGGTATATCGATTGCCCCCCTCACAGATGGGGGGCACACCCCGGAGCTGTGTGCCGGGTGCCTGCGCCAGCCACCACGCTTCCACAACCGTAGGAGGGCCCAAGGTAACACCTAGCGGCATTGCTACCCCCTAGGTACACCGTCCCGTCTAACCGGGCCCTCATACAAGCGGGGCGGTGTGGTGCCATGTTTGAAGAGGCGGGACGGGGCCCTGGGGGGATAGCAATACCACCTTAGCGTCGCACCGGGCCCTCATACATGCGGGGTGGTGTGGTGCCATGTCCAAATTAGAGGCGTCGCGCATCTCCGGGATGTGCCCCCCCCTCAAGGACGGCGCCGCCGCCGGCACCTGGAGGGGGGAAACGGACGCGTCGGGTCTCACCCCGGAGACGCGTGCCGCCTCTTCGGACATGCCACCACACCATCCCACATGTATGAGAGCCCGGTGCGACGCTCCGGTGGCATTGCTACCCCCTAGGGCCCCCGTCCCGCCTAACCCTGTAGCGTTTGACCATGGGATCTACCCCTTTGACTTTGCGCGAACGGGCTTTGACCAGTGAACGTATCCNCTTCAACCCCGTCAAGGTCTGCTGCTTCGAATTGTCCCAGATTGGTCGATTTCTTCTTGCTTTCCCGATGATGAACTGAATTTAACGGTGTCCTGTTCTATCTAGCAGTGACGAGCAATTTCGAGTCGTGGCTCTGGGGAACAAGTTGAGCAAGTGCAGCCATCGTCGAGCTTCATCACTTCACCAGCAACTCAGGTCCGTCCTCCTCCCTCTCTACTCATCTTGTGTTGTGGTACATAAAAAATCAGACTCAACATGTGTAGCAGTAGGTCTAAAGGTGCATCTCATGTTTGTGTGTTTGTGCTATGGTAGTTCTCGATTTTACAAGCATGTATTGATCTTGGTTTTGTGATGTATGCAGGATACTCGATGTTTCACGATTTGTACTACAAATTTCCTGTTGTTTCGACGAACATAATGGAACAAGGCAGATGAGTGCTCCTCTTCTCTTTCCCCCTCTACAAAAAATCAGTTTCAATTGCCGTACAATTTCCCCGGTATGGCTTTCTGGATTGGAACTTTCCACTCATTTGTTGTTCTTTGGCCTACATCTAGAGGTAAAATGTTTTCTTGAATTCAGTGACTACTTGAAGTCTTCAACTCGAGTTGGACAACATATGTAATGTTGAATTCAGTGAGATATCGTGATTTGATTTCACTTTATATGTAGAGTTGAGATTGTAATTTGGTTGAAATTTTACATCCTTTATAGATATAGACTGCTATATAATGATTAGAAAACGAGAGACCGTATGTTTTATGGATCAGAAGCGATACTTGCTCATGCTCTCACGATGAGAAATGCATGGTTCATTTACTCAAGTGTCTTAATTTG
>LR880972.1:980481403-980499110 GCA_904067115.1 Aegilops sharonensis
CCCCCCTAGGGCCCCGTCCCGCCTAACCCTGTAGCGTTTGACCACGGGATCTACCCCTTTGACTTTGCACGGACGGGCTTTGACCAGTGAACGTATCCACCCGGTTGTGTTAGGTCAGCCCATAGGAATACTTTGGAGCAACATCCGGGCCAGACCCACGGCAAGGTCCCCTCCGTGTAGACCTGGCGCGTTCGTTCCCCCCTCCAGGTGCCGGCGGCGGCGTCGTCCATGAGGGGGTGGCACACCCCGGAGACGCGTGCCGCCTCTTCGGACATGCCACCACACCATCCCGCATGTATGAGGGCCCGGTGCGACGCTCCGGTGGCATTGCTACCCCCCTAGTGCCTCCGTGCTGCCTAACCCTGTAACGTTTGACCACTAGATCTACCCATTTGACTTTGCACGGACGGGCTTTGACCAGTGAACGTATCCACCCAGTTGTGTTAGGTCAGCCCATAGGAACACTTTGGAGCAACATCCGGGCCAGACCCACGGCAAGATCCTCTCCGTGTAGACCCGGCGCGTCCGTTCCCCCCTCCAGGTGCCGGCGGCGGCGCCGTCCGTGAGGGGGCACACCCCGGATACGCGTGCCGCCTCTTCGGACATGCCACCACACCACCCCGCATGTATGAGGGCCCGGTGCGACGCTCCGGTGGCATTGCTACCCCCTAGGGCCCCCGTCCCGCCTAACCCTGTAGCGTTTGACCACTGAATCTACCCCTTTGACATTGCACGGACGAGCTTTGACCAGTGAACGTATCCACCCGTTTGTGTTAGGTCAGCCCATAGGAACACTTTGGAGCAACATCCGGGCCAGACCCACGGCAAGATCCTCTCCGTGTAGACCCGGCGCGTCCGTTCCCCCCTCCAGGTGCCGGCGGCGGCGCCGTCCGTGAGGGGGCACACCCCGGATACGCGTGCCGCCTCTTCGGACATGCCACCACACCACCCCGCATGTATGAGGGCCCGGTGCGACGCTCCGGTGGCATTGCTACCCCCTAGGGCCCCCGTCCCGCCTAACCCTGTAGCGTTTGACCACTGAATCTACCCCTTTGACATTGCACGGACGAGCTTTGACCAGTGAACGTATCCACCCGTTTGTGTTAGGTCAGCCCATAGGAACACTTTGGAGCAACATCCGGGCCAGACCCACGGCAAGATCCCCTCCGTGTAGACCTGGCGCGTCCGTTCCCCCCCTCCCAGTGCCGGCGGCGGCGCCGTCCGTGAGGGGGGCACACCCCGGAGACGCGTGCCGCCTCTTCGGATATGCCACCACACCATCCCGCATGTATGAGGGCCCGGTGCGACGCTCCGGTGGCATTGCTACCCCCTAGGGCCCCCGTCCCGCCTAACCCTGACGCGTCCGTTTCCCCCAAGTGCCGGCGGCGGCGCCGTCCGTGAGATGGGGGCACACCCCGCAGACGCGTGTCGGGCATTTGCACCCGCCTACACTTCCAGACTATTTAAATAGGTCATATTGCTTTCCCCTCGGCGAGGTGGGACTATTTTTAATAAAGGCCGTCGGCACAGAGGAGCCACGTGGCGAGAAGCCGTTGGTCAGCACTTGACGGCAGCCGACGTTAGGCGATGATGTTGCCGATGGCCCTGGCCGTCGGCATAGATGTACGGCCACCGTCGGGATAGGGTCTATGCCGACGGCCTTTCTATGCCGATGGTCATCCTGGCTACGCCGATGGATATGTTGCCGACGGCCCTATGCCGACGGGGGCCGTCGGCATAGGCCTGTCCCGACGGCTAGTCAGGGCTATGCCGACGGCCCTGGCCGTCGGCATAGGGTGCGATTCCGGTAGTGTGTAGGAGGGGGTGAGTGAGTTAGGGTTCACACCATAGACCAGAGCCACCTTATATAGGCCGTCGGGTAGATGTGCCTAGGCTTAGGACCATGGTTCAACGTCTTGAACAGTGGCACTTCTGTTAGCGGCTCGTTAATTAATTCTTAATTAATTAACCATTCCTGGCCGGCAATAATAAGGCTCGGCTTGCGCGTCATGACGGGCGGCGGAGCAGCGCATGTGCACCATTCCTCTTCCCAAGCATCCAATGACAAGTGATAGAGCAGCCTTTCTAAATGGGTCTCATTTTTACTACAGTAACAATATGGTACTAAACTTCTCAATTTGGCATGCACCTAAATGAACCTTAAAGATTAACCAATAACTATTTTGTTATTTGGGTCAAAGCCCATTTGTAATCCAACACAATCCATCACACACATCGCGAGTGAATGATAAAAGAGACATTCCGTTACATGGCCTAACTGAGCACATAGAAGATAACGATTACAATGGTTGCAAACCAGAAACGACCGTATGGGGTTTATTGTTCATGTTTACACCACCGTCTGGGCTGGGTTTATTATGTAGTGTAAGCTAGTGGCTTAGCACGTCAGGAATGTCCACAGGATACCTGTGGATGGACGTGCTCCACGGCCCATGGATGTTGCCGGCAGCTGGCTGGATGCACTCCCACACCACGCTGTTGCACTTGAACCCCGAGCCGAAGCCGATCATCCAAACGCGGTGACCCTTGCGCATCCGCCCTTTGGCCTCGACGTAGGCCAGCTCATACCACGGCGAGCTGCTAGACGTGTTCCCGAACCGGTGTAGCGTCATCCGTGACGCCTCCACCTGCTCGTCGGAGAGGTGGAGTTTTGTCTGTAGCTCGTCGATGACCGCGCGGCCGCCGGCGTGAATGCACAGGTGCTTGAAAGCCCTGGAGAAGTCCGGGATGTAGGGCTTGACATGTGCGCGAAGCACCTTACGCGCAACAAAGGAGAGGGCGAAGAGGAGCTGCTCCGAGACCGGCAGGACGAGCGGCCCGATCCTGGTGATGTTGGCCTGCAGCGAGGCCCCGGCAATGGCCATCAGGTTCTTGCTGAGGTTGATCCCGACGTTCCCTTGCTCGTCCTCCTCCTGGAACACGCACCGGTAAGCATTGTCGTCGTCCGCGCCGGTGAAGGTGCGCACGACGTGCTTCAGGCGGAACCGGGCGTTTGCGGGGGACGTCGACAGCAGCGCCGCCACCCCGCCGACGCGGAACAGGCAGTTTGGAAGGAGCATCGCACGCTCGTTGCCGACGTAGTAGTTCGGCGTGATGGTCTCCGTGGAGACGACCAGCGCGTGGGAGCCCCGGGTAACGACCTGCAGGAGGTTCCTGGCGAGCCCCACGGAGATGAGACCCGCGCTGCACCCCATGCCCGAGAGGTTCACGCTACGGATGTCGGCTCGCAGGTTGTACTTGTTCACGATGATGTCGACCAGGGACGGCGTGGGGCAGAAGAGGCTGCAGTTGAGGACGAGCACGCCGATGGAGTCTGGGGCGACGCCGGTCTTGGCGAGCAGGTCGTCGATGGCCGAGAAGACGACGAGCTCGAACTCGGCGCGGGCATTCTCGAGGGTGCAGTACTCCAGCGTCGGGATGAAGTGGTGCGCCTCCGGCAGGCAGGTCTCTTCCCCAAGCCCGGAGCGCGCCAGCAGTCGCGACATGAACCGGACGCTGCGCTCGCTCATGGTGGGCGTATGCTTGGTGTGCTCAATGAATGAAGCCATGGGGATGCGAACAAGCGGCGCGGTGTCGAAGCAGGCGTAGTCGATCAGGTACACCGCGCGCGGGCGGAGCATTAGGTACACGGCGGCCGCTGCGGCCGCAAAGAACAGGTGCACTGGCCGGAGGCAGCTGATGAGCTCCGCCGGCCCGAGCCGCACGAGGGCGACGACACAGGAAGCGGCAAGGATGTTGTCCACGATCAGCCGGTACACGGCCTTGAGCTTGAGCCGCATGGGTTGGGCCTGGACCGACGACCTCATGCCGCTCTTTCTTTTCTTTAGAAGTACTCTTTCCTTTATGAGCTAGGGTTTGTGTGTGTGTGTCTTAATTTGGTGCGTTTAGTGCTTGCACTTATATAGTCTTTAGTGCAAACAAAGCATTAATTTGTAGTCAGCGGTCGGCCTTTTGCATTTGATGATTCTGGTTGGTAGCAGCGGATAGATGGGTGATTAACGCTAGCATATCACTTGCGGCCGTCACTGTCAGCTCGTGGCGATGCTGTTGCGACTCGGCAGGCTACATCTTTAATTAAACTCTAAATGTCGAACAGGAAAACAGAGGCAATGATTGATTTTGCGCTCTTTTGGACCTGATCTTCTTTAGAAACAAAGTACCCTTCGATGAAAAATATAAGAGCGATTTAGATCTAAACGGTCTTATATTTCTATATAGGGGGAGTACAACACAAATGCTCATGTGTACACACGTACACCCAATCTCATAAACGCGCACCATATCTTTATAAGCTCCTCCGAGAGGCTTAGTCAACGGCTATTGTGAATTTATGATTGTCGAAGTCATCGTAGGCACCTTGCTAGCAATGAGACCATCACCTTCCACTGAAAGAATAGTCCGCTTTACTAGATACACATGTGTCAAACCTTAAGTTTCTTCCCTGGTAGGCTGGGGGTACAACCAACCTACGAACCATNGGCCTTTTGCATTTGATGATTCTGGTTGGTAGCAGCGGATAGATGGGTGATTAACGCTAGCATATCACTTGCGGCCGTCACTGTCAGCTCGTGGCGATGCTGTTGCGACTCGGCAGGCTACATCTTTAATTAAACTCTAAATGTCGAACAGGAAAACAGAGGCAATGATTGATTTTGCGCTCTTTTGGACCTGATCTTCTTTAGAAACAAAGTACCCTTCGATGAAAAATATAAGAGCGATTTAGATCTAAACGGTCTTATATTTCTATATAGGGGGAGTACAACACAAATGCTCATGTGTACACACGTACACCCAATCTCATAAACGCGCACCATATCTTTATAAGCTCCTCCGAGAGGCTTAGTCAACGGCTATTGTGAATTTATGATTGTCGAAGTCATCGTAGGCACCTTGCTAGCAATGAGACCATCACCTTCCACTGAAAGAATAGTCCGCTTTACTAGATACACATGTGTCAAACCTTAAGTTTCTTCCCTGGTAGGCTGGGGGTACAACCAACCTACGAACCATCCAGTAACAGGTTGGTTCTTCTATTGGACATAAATTTTTCTTGAAGAGCTGGAGAGGAAGTGGGGCAAATTGCAAGGATGGTTGTGAAATGTTAAACCTCATGTGCGGGGGGTAGCTGCACAGTACGCCCCAGGAGCCGAGCACCGTAACCACGACATGACATGAGAGAAAGTAGCGAAATGGTAGCCAGGATGATGTTTTAACCAAAGATGTGATGCACAAAATAAGACAGACTAATAATCCAACTTGTTCCTTCTATGATAAGGTTGAGTTGTCTTAGCACCTCTTTTTCTTGTGCCATGTTGCTAGGATAGTCTCGATAACGGTCAGGTCTTCCTTTGGCACTGATAGGTGTCCAACCAAAGAGAACTTTGGACACATATCTGTTTGGTTTTTTTAAGTGTATATCATGATGTGTGTGATTGCTTACTTGGATATAAATGGTGACATGTGAGATTTGTAAAGTAAAAAAAGTGTTAAATTTTTTCCATAAAAATATTAGTTTATTTTTTGCGGGTGATTTTTTTTTGTTTATTTACATAGTCTACGTCTCGTGTTGCTATACTAAAGAACCGTCTAGATTTTGTATGTACCCTATTAAAACTGTCTAGTTGTTTTATTTTATTTTGCCATTGAACATGTTCATGCGCAGTTTGCATTTTTCGTGAAGAAAAGACATGTCTGGTGCCCTGGGTAAGAAGAAAAGAAAAACAAAATTGATACTAAAAAATCCTTTTATGGCACTCATTTTTGTTTTTTTAACCAAACAACACCACTTTTTTTAGGGAAAAAACTGGCATGTAGTTAGAAGACATGTTCTTGTTTGTTGTGGACTGAACTGTTGCGATAATTAGTTCGCACTCAGGCTGCCAACAGTGTCATTCCATAGGTCAAGCATCTAAGCTATGCGACGCCTTCTAAGTGGAATGTTAAAATTATAGTCCAAACACAAAAACACTCCATGACATGAGTGTAGTGTTGCTTTTGAGATGTCAAAAAGCACATTAACCGGTATATAATCCAACAAAGAATCTTTTTAAAGCCACCATGTTTCAAATTTAGGGTTTGGCTTCTTATCAGGTACAGGTTTTTTATTAGCTATAAGTGTAACACACTAATTAGTTATAGGGCACGACGTGAATTCATGCTTGCGGCCACACAGCCATGCAACATGTAGTCAAAGTATTTCGAAAAAAGACATGTATATAGTGCACACTTCTCTGGTCATGCACTGACTAAGAGCATGGTTATAGTATAGCCAACTGTTGGCTATAAGAAAGTGTCATATCATCTATAGTCAATTTTATAGCCAATATGTATAACACTTAGCTATAAGTATGTGCTACTTTATTAATATATGACCCACCTTCCACTCTTATATAGTGCCTAGGAGCACGTAACGCAGCTGGCTCTTGCATAAGAGCCCGCTTACATTCTCTCTCCTATCCTCTCTCCTACAACTAAGCATAGAAATATTATTTTACTCCTTACAACCTACTGATTGTACTTCATTGTACTTGCTCTAATGGCCAGAATCCGGGAGTTTTAATTGATAAATTAATTAGACGGAGTAATTGACATGGTGAGGTTGTTAGTTAATTTAAAGAACTACTTGTTTTCCGTGTATCTCTTTCCTATCATATTTCTTTTTCTTTGTTAGCGATTTTGCTATTTGACAGGCAGCTTATTTTTTCTTTTTGTATTTCCTAAAACACAGTCACCTATGTTTGGCAAAAACGTAATCTCGATTATCTAATCTAGAAATCAGAGAAATATAATAAGGGGCTATATACTCGATGATATGGCATCTTTGCCTATATACTAAAAAAATTGTAATGCAATTAATGGAAAGTGTCTCTACGAGTCAATTAACACGAAGGTTGTATGACGGAAGACTTTGGTACTCCCTCCGTCTAGATATACAAGGTCAATTCCTGAATGAAAATACGAGGCCTAGTATGCCTTTTTCAGGTTGACTTTGACAACCGGTTAGAGCAATAATATATGATGTGTATGTTACAAAAAATATACCATCAAATTCGTATCTGAAAGGAGTTTTTAATGATATAATTTTCACGTCATACATCCTCATATTTTATATATCTTATCAATGGTCAAAGCTCAAAGGTAACCTAAAAAAGAAACATCGGGCCCTATATATTTCGATGAACTGAGTACACAAAGTTGCAAAAATGCAATGAACCAGTCCACACACTTAGTAAGCAGGTACAAAATAGTCCAAATCACTCCGAACCAGCCATAATCATACATTGTTTCACACAATACCCATGGAGCTTTACTTTTTCACGAATAGGTCCTCAATCAATCCATTTGGATATTTCCTAATGTGCACCCACCATTGTGAATCTACTCTGCGCCTGCCCATGATGGCTAGCATTTAGTGGAATGCATTGTGTTAATTGCAGCAGATAGTTAGCATGCTTGCGGAAGGTAGTACTGCCTAATATATTTGTAGTTGGCGATAGGTTCTAATATTTTTTATTATGCAAACCAGGCAGTCATTTCGCGGAAGATGCTCTTTTATGCACTAGTTGGAGCACCTTCATTTGGCGGGAGCCAAATACTCATATTTGGTGAGCTTGGGGCTTAGTAGCTAAATTGGGCAAGATTTGGCGGAAGCTACAGAAGCACTATGATTAGTAGACTTTCCGCCATACTAAAAGCTAATAATCTTTTTTTAAGTTAATAGAGCGAGATATTTACTGTATAGGGTTGGATGACCGGTTCCCACATCATTGTCTACGGCCTAGTCCTCCCGGTCTGTGGACCGATGTGGTGTCTGGTTTGGAGGGCAGCGTTGGAGATACCTGACATCAACAACTACATACAAATTCTATGTGATTCGTGTCAAATTACACCGCTGTGAAAATTTACACTGCCATATGCGTATTTTTGCATATTGTGAAATTGTGCACGTTCTACGCAATTTGTGCACAAATGTTTTGTCATGACATACTTCAAATTTCCTTTTTTCATTTTCTTTCCTCTTTATGCTAGTACTGGTGCAACTAATTCATTCTTTCCTATAATTTTTTTAAAATCATTTTTTTGCTTCTGTTTTGGTATATGGCTCTGTCTTTTCTTTCTTTTAGGATAATATCGATGCCCTTGATTTATTCATTAAAAAAACTTATTTCTTTTTTGTCTTTTTTTAGTTTTGTATCTGTTTTATTTTTTCTTCTCCCGATTGACCGAGAGTCAAAGTGGTATAATTTACAGCTTATACTACTCATTAATTGATGCTATTACAGTTTAGCACTACTAGGAAAATGCTTATAGGTAGGACATTAGTAGTAGCGCCGGAAAATAGCAAGCGCTGCTGCTAATTAGCTGAGCGCTGTTCTGGGGCAGCGCTACAAGTAATGCTTTAGCAGTAGCGCTGGAAATGGAAAAAAGCACCACTACTAAGTGAGACCCAACGAGCCCACCGACGCTAGCTATAGTAGCAGTGCTGGTCAAAATACAACGCTACTGCTAAGATTTTAGCAGTAGCGCTTGATTTGACAGCACCGCTACTGCTAATGGGCCCCACTTAGTAGTAGCGTTTTTCTTGAGGAGCGGTACTACTAAGTACCATAGCAGCAGCGCTGTCTGGAAAACGGCGCTACTGCTAGGCGTGGCTGGTGCCACCTTTTCACCCCTCCCCTCCTCCCCCCTTGCCCTCTCTCCCCCTCCTTTTTCCCTCTCCCCTCTCTAAGTTAGTTCTCCACCATTGTTATCTTTCTTCTCTCTTCCTCCTACCTCTCTTCTCTCCCCATTAATGCCCGCTCCACCATAATTCTTCTCCATAAATGGCCTTCTCATCTTTATCTAGCTACCTCATTTATTTGGCTCTCCCTCCATTCCATATATATAGATCTAGCTAGCTCATCTCTCTCCCTCTCCATTAGTTAGCTAGAGTCATCTCTCCTCCCAACAACTAGATCTAGCTAGCTATTTAGCCATCCACACTTTCGGTCGTCCCTATAGGTAGTGAAAGGCCTCATCTAACCGTGCTCGATCTCTCTCGGGAGATAGGTGAGTAAAAATTTGTGCATTTCAAGAATGGAAATATGTGTGTTTGAGTTATGGAGAGATTTGTGCGAGTGACTTGCCCCCGAGTTGCTTATGTTTTGCCGAAATGTCAATTTATTTCCGTTTTGGTGAATTTCGAGCAAACTCGATATGTCCTATTTTTAGGCAAGGTCATGTCAAATTTTTATATGACTTTGATGCATGCATGCATTTTGTTTATAAACCTTTTGCTTGTTATACCGTGCAGTCGGTCATGAAGGTGAGTGGATGGAAGGTGGAGCAATACTTGCAATGTGCGGTGATGGACATGTATGAAAATAATCGGACTAGGATGTCCGTGTACAAGATGCAAAGAAGGAGTCCTTTTGGACCCTTTTGGTCGTTGCAGTTTGAAGGTGCATCTGCTGATGAATGGTTTCATGGATGGCTATACTCGGTGGATAAGTGAAGATGCTGATGAGGACGTCCTCATGGCAGGGAATAACAACATGGGGCTATACGAAGAGATGACCGATCGACACGAAGACGATGGCGCCGTACATGGCGGCGGGGAAGAGTCCGGACACGACGAAGAAGAGTCTGGACACCGCGAAGAAGAGTCCGAACATGGCAGAGAAGAGGCGGCGGTCATGCCGCAGTCTTCGACGCTACTAAGTGCAGTCATGTAGGAACCTCATGTTTGAGACCTCCTTCGCAAGAGTACGACTAGCGACGGAGCTGCTTCTAGAGAGGAGGACAAGCTGGCGCAACTTGAAGTAGACTCGAAGACTCCTTTGTATGACGGTTGCGACCCTGAGGTGACCCGCTTGAGTTTCACGCTCGAACTTCTAAAGATGAAGGCCAAAAACAAATGGACAGACAAAAGCCTCGATGAGCATTTGAAGTATCTACATAATAAAGTTCTTCCCGCGGGGAACCTGTGTCCTACTAGTGTCGAGGAGGCCAAGAAAATCGTTTGCCCTTTTGATTTTCCACACATTAGATACCACGCAGGCATAAACGATTGCATCATTTATCGGGGGGAGCACGCAGAAACAACCAGCTGTCCAGTGTACAATGCTTCTCGATACAAGAAGACAGGAAAGAAAGCTCCTCAGAAAGTTGTATGGTACTTTCCGATCACTCCCCGTCTGTAGCAGTATTTTGTAGATCCTAAGGAAGCAAAGCTCATGCGCTGGCACGCGGACAGGAAGAAGCCCGACGATGGAGATGATCCAAAGACGAGACACCTCGTAGATGCTAGCCAGTGGAGAGCATTCAATGTTGTATATGGATTTGCCGCAGAAGATCCAAGGAACATCGTTCTTGGTGCGAGTACCGATGGCATGAATCTATTTGGAAACCAGAACACTAACCACAACACATGACATGTCTTTGTATGGATGCACAACCTCCCCCCATGGATGTGCATGAATACAAAGTACATACACATGAGCATGCTGATTCAAGGGCTGAAACAACCGGAAAATAATATTAACCTATACATGGGGCTTCTGAAAAAGGAGCTAGACACGTTATGGAAAACACCGACATGGACATGGGATGCCAGCAAAGGAGAGTATTTCTATATGAGAGCCGCGCTGATGACAACGATGCACGACTATCTCGGTTACAGGTACACCTCAGGCCAGGTGTGCCACGGATACTGTGGATGCACGAGGTGCATGGATGATACAACGTCTCAGAAGCTTACGTCAACGAAAGATGGCGGGTCTAGAAAAACCGCGTACATGGGGCATCGTAGATGGCTCGAGAAGGATGACCCATGGAGAAAACATGGAGATCTATTCAATGGTTTGGCTGAGCATCGAGGACCTCCATGTAAGAGGAGCGGCGCGGAAATCAACGAGCTACTAAAAAACTGGGAACAGTGCCCCGCGCTGGGAAAGATGAAAAAGGAATGAGCTGTTGCTGAAGGTATGGAAAACGAGGTCTGTTTTCTAGGACTTGGAGTACTGGCCCAATCACGACACGCCTCATTGCCTTGATCAAATGCATATCATGAAGAATGTCCTCGAGAGCTTGCTTGGCACACTAAAAAACATGCTGGAGAAGACCAAGGATGGGCCAAAGGCAAGGAAAGACTTGGAAGATTTGAAGATCAGGAAAGATCTCCACATGCCGCCCCCTAAAAAGTCAATGGAGGAGACGGAGACGCAGATGGAGGAGGGGGAAAGGGGCAGAAAAGTCAACAAGAAGGAGGAGAATTATTGCCCCCCTTCTTGCTTCACCTTAAGTGCGAATGAGATCGATCAATTCATCAAGTGCCTTACGGGAATCAAAGTCAGTTCTGGTTATTGTGGGAAGATAAGAAGATTTCTAGGCACCAAGAGGAAAAGGTTCAATAGGATGAAGTCTCATGACTGTCACGTGATGATGACGCAGATACCCCGGTTGCCATTAGAGGGATAATGGACAAGCTCATCTGTGACACGCTTACTGGTCTCTGCAACTTCTTCGACGCTATCTCTCGAAAGTCCATTAGTGTGAAGCAACTCCGAAGGCTACAGGAAGAGATCGTTGTCATACTATGTGAGCTTGAGATGTACTTCCCGCCCGCGTTCTTCGACGTCATCGTGCATCTGTGTGTCCACATCATGGACGACATCATCGACCTCGGGCCGACATTCCTACACAACATGATGCCGTTCAAGATGATGAATGGGGTTATCAAAGGATTCGTTCGTAACATGTCACGTCCTGATGGGAGCATCACCCAGGGGTATCTGACGCAAGAGTGCATCTCCTTTTGCGAGAATTATATAGGCGTCGGAGACCCTGTTGTTAATTTGCCCGTCAAGAAGCACGATGGGAGGCTCGGAGGAGAAGGTCACAACAATGGCTGGAGGGAATTGCACGTGGACTACTTGGATCAGTGGAACGACTTCGACAGGGCTAAATTAGTAGTGCTACAACACCTAGATGTGGTAGATGATTATGTGACACTGCACAAAGAAACCATCGAAAAGAAGTACCGTGATAAGGGGACGCGCAAGATGGACGACAAAGTTACAGTAGAGCACAACGCCACTTTCTTGCGTTGGTTCAAAGAGCAAGTTCTTGCTAATCCCCCGAAAGAGGGCAGTTTGGACGGATTGCTCATACATGCCTTAGCACATGGCCCGGCGCCCGAACTTGCGACCTATCAGGCATACGATATCAACGGGTACACGTTCTACACGGGGGCCAAAGACATGGACAGTGATTACCAGAACTCAGGGGTGACGATTGAATGCGTGACCGACGCCAACGACACAACTGAATGATTCTACGGAAGGGTCGAAGAGATCTGGGAGCTTGACTAGGCCAGAATGCACAATGCGACGATGTTCCATGTCAGATGGGCTAAGGACGCCGTAAGAGAAAACAAGTATTTCACTACCATGTCTATACCCGACACGAAGAGCGCTACCGTGAACGTTAACGTCATCACCAACACTGAGCCATGGGTACACGCTAAGCACATGACACAATGCTACTTCATAACCGACCAGACCAATCCTAGTCGTGTTGTCATGAGGAGAGGCAAAAGGAGCATCGTTGGAATGGATGGAGTCGCCAACGAGGAAGACTACGATCAATACGGCAACCCGATGAGCGAAGATGACGATGACGATGAAGCATACGTGAAAAGAAGAATCAATACTACATTACCTAAGGAAGATTGTACTCCATGGTGCCGGAAAAGTCACAAGGAGGGGCTCAATTATTCGAAAACGAACAAGAAAGGGAAGAAGCTCAATGTGAAACATCGCCGACGCAGCAGAGAAACCATCATTTATATATATGTATCTATTTTGTGTACAAACTTAAGTAACCGTTATCGGTCAAATGATGTATACACCGTATCCCCTTCCATTACCACCACATGCATGGTTCCGGTGATCTTCGCGCAGTGTGGGAGGGAGACGCCATCGTCTGGAGGAAAAAAAAAGGAAGAAAGCAATACAAAAGAAAAAGAAAATAATAAAAAGAAAAGAAAACTAAAAACTAGAAAAGGAAAATAATAAAAAGAAAAGAAAAATAGCGTAGCGTTGGATTGGGAACCGGCGCTATAGCTGGATCCTGATCCAGCGCTACTGCTATGTATATTTTATAATAAAAAATGGAATAGTTAGCAGTAGCGCTGGATTAGGACCCAGCGCTATAGCTAACTTAGCTGTAGCGCTGGGTCCTAATCCAGCGCTACTGCTATTTTGAGTTAATGCCCCGCCGTGCGGGCTCAAAATTTCACCAAGTCAATTCTCCCCCTCTCCTCCACCTCTCCCCCACTCTGTCGCCGGCCGTCGCGCCTGCCACTGTCGACCTCGACGTCGGCCGCCCTCTCTCCTCCCTCACCGTCGACCTCGACCTCGCCGTCGCCACGCGGGCCCCTGCCCTCGACCTCGTCGCCGCCACCCTCTCCCCCACCCTCGACCTCGCCGTCGCCCCGTAAGGCTCTCCCTCCCCTCTCCCCTGCCCTCCTCTCTCTCTCTCTCTCTTTGCGCTCTCTCTCTAATATGAACCCTAGCCTAGCTAGGACTTGGATGTATGAACCCCAGGAGATGTAGCAGAGAGAGAGAGAGAGAGAGAGAGAGAGAGAGCAATTTAGTTTAGGGCAGTTTAGTTAGGGTATATAAAATACCTATAAATAAAAAACAGTAGAAAATTTTTGTTTAGGGCAGTAGCAGAGAGAGAGAGAGAGATCATTTAGCAAAAAACAGTAGCAAATTAGTTTAGGGTAATTTAGCAAATTTGTTTAGGGCAATTTAGTTTAGGGTATATAAAATAACTATAAATATGTTCGTTAGGGCAGTAGTAGCAGATAGAGAGAGAGAGAGCATTTAGCAATTTTTGTAGGTATATAATAGCTATAAATAAAAACAGTAGAAAATGTTTAGTGAGGTCATTTTGATCATATGTCATTGATGTAATATGATATATGTCATTAATGTTATATGATTTTGCAATGTTGGTTGAATGTCGAAGAATATCCGAGTGGCCTATGTATTGCCGGAATGTTGATTCATTTCTGTTTCGGCAAATTTCAGGCGCTCCATATGTCCACTTTTTAGCAAAGGTCATGCCGAAAATTTCCGTAATTTGTGCTAGAAACTAGGACATATGGAGTGCCCATGATTCGCCGAAAGGGGAATGAATCATCATTCCGACCAAATATAGGCCCTTTTTTTCTCTTCATTATATCTTTTATTTACAATTGTTGAATAGGAAACATGTCTAGCCACGCCGAAGCCGGGGGTTCTGGTCGCCTCGAAGAAGACCCCGCCGAGGCAGCAAATCATTATTTCGATTACCTGGACGAACACCAGTTGCGGGTGCAGGGTGGCGGCAGTGGCACCAACCCCGACACCGATGCTGACGCCGGCACTGGCACTAGCACGGACACCACCCCCGAGACCGGCAGTGATGGTGTCTGCTACCTCTTGAGCACTGTGTTGGATTTCCTTGAAGAGGAGAGGATGATGCAGCACAGTAGCGTAAGTATTTCCCTCAGTTTTTGAGAACCTAGGTATCAATCCAGTAGGAGGCTATGCGCGAGTCCCTCGCACCTGCACAATACAAATAATTCCTCACAACCAACGCGATAAGGGGTTGTCAATCCCTTCACGGTCACTTACGAGAGTGGGATCTGATAGATATGATAGGATAATATTTTTGGTATTTTTGTGATAAAGATGCAAAGTAAAATAAAAGAAAAATAAAAAGCAGAGGAGATAACAAAGTAATGGAAGATTAATATGATGAAGATAGACCCGGGGGCCATAGATTTCACTTGTGGCTTCTCTCATGAGCATAAGTATTTTATGGTGGGTGAACGAATTACTGTTGAGCAACTGACAGAATTTACCATAGTTATGAGAATATCTAGGTATGATCATGTATATAGGCATCACATCCGAGACAAGTAGACTGACTTCTGCCTGCATCTACTACTATTACTCCACTCAGCGACCGCTATCCAGCATGCATCTAGAGTATTAAGTTAAAGAAAACAGAGTAACACCTTAAGCAAGATGACATGATATAGAGGGATAAATTCATGCAATATGATAAAAAAACCCATCTTGTTATCCTTGATGGCAACAATACAATACGTGCCTTGCTGCCCCTACTGTCACTGGGAAAGGACACTGCAAGATTGAACCCAAAGCTAAACACTTCTCCCATTGCAAGAAAAACCAATGTAGTAGACCAAACCAAACTGATAATTCGAAGAGACTTGAAAAGATAACCGATCATACATAAAAGAATTCAGAGAAGATTCAAATATTGTTCATAGATTATCTTGATTATAAACCCACAATTCATCGGTCTCAACAAACCCACGAGAGAGGGGGAGAACATTGTATTGAGATCCAAAAAGAGAGAAGAAGCCATCTAGCTACTAACTATGGACCCGAAGGTCTGAAGTAAACTACTCACACTTCATCGGAGAGGCTATGGTGTTGATGTAGAAGCCCTCCGTGATGGGTTCCTCCTCCGGCGGAGCTCCGGAACAGGCCCCAAGATGGGATCTCATGGGTACAGAAGGTTGCGGCAGTGGAATTAGGGTTTTGGCTCCGTATCTGATCGTTTGGGGGTACGTAGGTATATATAGTACGAAGGAGTACGTCGGTGGAGCAAGAGGGGGCCCACGAGGGTGGAGGGCGCGCCCCCCTACCTCGTGCCTTCCTCCTTTCTTTCTTGACGTAGGGTCCAAGTCTCTTGGATCATACTCGGTGAGAAAATCACATTCCCGAAGGTTTCATTCTGTTTGGACTGCTTCTGATATTCCTTTTGTGCGTAACTCTAAAATAGGCAAAAAACAACAATTCTGGGGCTGGGCCTCCGGTTAATAGGTTAGTCCCAAAAATAATATAAAAGTGGATAATAAAGCCCAATAATGTCCAAACAGTAGATAATATAGCATGGAGTAGGTAAATGATAAAAAGATAATTTTTGATGCGGAGTGCTACTTGGCATAATTTTAATGTAATTCTTCTTAATTGTGGTATGAATATTCATATCCGAAAGATTCAAGGCAAAAGTTTATATTGACATAAAAATAATAATACTTCAAGCATACTAACAAAGCAATCATGTCTTCTCAAAATAACATGGCCAAAGAAAGCTATCCCTACAAAATCATATAGTCTGGTTATGCTCTATCTTCACCACATAAAGTATTTAAATCATGCACAACCCCAATGACAAGCCAAGCAATTGTTTCATACTTTTGACATTCTCAAACTTTTTCAATCTTCGCACAATACATGAGCGTGAGCCATGGATATAGCACTATATGAGGAATGGAAGGGTGGTTGTGGAGAAGACAAAAAGGGAGAAGATAGTCTCACATCAACTAGGCGTATCAACAGGCTATGGAGATGCCCATCAATAGATATCAATGTGAGTGAGTAGGGCCATGCAACGAATGCACTAGAGCTATAAGCATATGAAAGCTCAACAAAAGAAACTAAGTTGGTGTGCATCCAACTCGCTTGCTCATGAAGACCTAGGGCATTTTGAGGAAGCCCATCATTGGAATATACAAGCCAAGTTCTATAATGAAAAATTCCCACTAGTATATGGAAGTGACAAAATGAGAGACTCTCTATCATGAAGATCATGGTGCTACTTTGAAGCACAAGTGTGGTAAAAGGATAGTAACATTGTCCCTTCTCTATTTTTCTCTTTTTTTTTATTTGGGCCTTTTCTCTTTTTTTATGGCCTCTTTTTTTTTGTCTGGAGTCTCATCCCGACTTGTGGGGGAATCATAGTCTCCATCATCCTTTCCTCACTTGGGACAATGCTCTAAAAATGAAGATCATCACACTTTTATTTTCTTACAACTCAATAATTACAACTCGATACTTAGAACAAATATGACTCTATATGAATGCCTCTAGCGGTGTACCGGGATATGCAATGAATCAAGAGTGACATGTATGAAAGTATTATGAACGGTGGCTTTGCCACAAATACGATGTCAACTACATGATCATGCTAAGCAATATGACAATGATGGAGCGTGTCATAATAAACGAAACGGTGGAAAGTTGCATGGCAATATATCTCGGAATGGCTATGAAAATGCCATCATAGGTAGGTATGGTGGCTGTTTTGAGGAAGGTATATGGTGGGTGTATGATACCGGCGAAAAGTGCACAGTATTATAGAGGCTAGCAATGGTGGAAGGAAGAAGAGTGCGTATAATCCATGGACTCAACAATAGTCATAAAGAACTCATATACTTATTGCAAAAATCTACAAGTTATCAAAGCAAAGTATTACGTGCATGCTCCTAGGGGGATAGATTGGTAGGAAAAGACCATCGCTCGTCCCCGACCGCCACTCATAAGGAAGACAATCAATAAATAAATCATGCTCCGATTTCATCACATAACGGTTCATCATACGTGCATGCTATGGGAATTACATACTTTAACACAAGTATTTTTCAAATTCACAACTACTCAACTAGCATGACTCTAATATTACTACCTCCATATCTCAAAACAATTATCAAGCATCAAACTTTTCTTAGTATTCAACACACTCATAAGAATTCTTACAAATCTTGTATGCCTAGCATATTAAGATTATTTAAACAAATTACCATGCTATTTAAGACTCTCAAGATAATCTAAGTGAAGCATGA
>LR880972.1:980499143-980517097 GCA_904067115.1 Aegilops sharonensis
ATTGGTAGGAAAAGACCATCGCTCGTCCCCGAGCGCCACTCATAAGGAAGACAATCAATAAATAAATCATGCTCCGACTTCATCACATAACGGTTCACCATACGTGCATGCTATGGGAATTACATACTTTAACACAAGTATTTTTCAAATTCACAACTACTCAACTAGCATGACTCTAATATTACTACCTCCATATCTCAAAACAATTATCAAGCATCAAACTTTTCTTAGTATTCAACACACTCATAAGAATTCTTACAAATCTTGTATGCCTAGCATATTAAGATTATTTAAACAAATTACCATGCTATTTAAGACTCTCAAGATAATCTAAGTGAAGCATGATAGTTCATATATTTATTCAAAATAAAACCACCGCCGTGCTCTAAAAAGATATAAGTGAAGCACTAGAGCAAAACTATATAGCTCAAAAGATATAAGTGAAGCACATAGAGTATTCTATCAAATTCCAAATCATGTATGGCTCTCTCAAAAGGTGTGTACAGCAAGGATGATTGTAGTAAACTAAAAATAAAAGACTCAAATCATAAAAGACGCTCCAAGCAAAACACATATCATGTGGTGAATAAAAATATAGCTCCAAGTAAAGTTACCGATGAAGTAGACTAAAGAGGGGATGCCTTCCGGGGCATCCCCAAGATTTGGCTTGTTGGTGTCCTTAGATTATATTGGGGGTGCCATGGGCATCCCCAAGCTTAGGCTCTTGCCACTCCTTGTTCCATAATCCATCAAAAGATTTCACCCAAAACTTGAAAACTTCACAACACAAAACTCAACAGAAATCTCGTGAGCTCTGTTAGCGAAAGAAAACAAAAGACCACTTCAAGGTACTGTAATGAACTCATTCTTTATTTATATTGGTGTTAAACCTAATGTATTCCAACTTCTCTATGGATTATAAGCTATTTTACTAGCCATAGATTCATCAAAATAAGCAAACAACACACGAAAAACAGAATCTGTCAAAAACAGAACAGTAACGCAAACCTCTGGAACTCCGAAACATCAGCCAAAATAGGACGACCTAGGCAATTTGTTTATTGATCAGCAGCAATTGGAATCACTATTTATCACGTTCGGGTGATTTTTAACAATTGTTTTCGTGAACAGAATGTTTTTGGAAATTACAGCAAGATCAAATAACTATCATCCAAGAAGATCCTATAGGTTTAACTTGGCACAAACACTAATTAAAACATAAAAACACATCTAACCAGAGGCTAGAACAAATATTTATTACTTAAGAAGCAAGGAAAAATATTGGGTTGTCTGCCAACAAGCGATTTTCTTTAAAGCCTTTTTAGCTAGGCATTGAGATTTCAAGGATGCTCACAAGAAAGACAAGAATTGAGACACAAAGAGAGCATCATAAAACATGTGACAAACACACTTAAGTCTAACATACTTCCTATGCATAGGCATAATATAGGCAAACAAATTATCGTATCAAGCAAAAAATAGCATATGCAAGGAAGCGGAAAGGAACAATAGCAATCTCAACATAACGAGAGGTAATTTAGTAACATGAAAATTTCTATTACCATATTTTCTTCTCTCATAATAATTACATGTAGGATCATAAGAAAATTCAACAATATAGCTATCACATAACATATTCTCAACACGATCCACATGCATGCGAAGTTGACACTCTTCCAAAATAGTGGGATTATCATTAACTAAAGTCATGATTTCTCCAAGCCCACTTTTATCAAAAATTTCATAAGATTGAATGTTATCCAAATATGTGGGATCTAAAGTTGACACTATTCCAAACCCACTTTCAATATTATTGCAAACACTATTATCAATCTTATATTCATCATGGGGCTTAAATAAATTTTCAAGATCATAAGAAGAATCTCCCCAATCATGACTATTGGACATAGAAAAACTAGCATCCCCAAGCTTAGGGTTTTGCATATTATTAGCATAATTTACGTCAATAGAATTTATAATAAAATCATTGCAATCATGCTTTTTATTCAAAGATCTATCGTGAAACACTTCATCACAATTTTCAGATTTACGGATTTCAGGCAAAAGCTTATAAAGATAATCTAGTGCATCCAAATCACTAGGAATTGGTTCATCATAATTGGATCTCTTAAAAAGATTGGCAAGCGGATGAGGATCCATAGGTATTAGCTTCTCTGTTTAGGAATAAATACTCAATTATTTCAACCAAGCGAGAAAACGAGCCAAGAAAGACATAAAGGCGAACGGAAAAGAGAGGGCGAATCAAACGGCAAGGGTGAAGTGGGGGAGAGGAAAACGAGAGGCAAATGGCAAATAATGTAATGCGGGAGATAAGGGATGTGATAGGTACTTGGTATGTTGACTTTTTGCGTAGACTCCCCGGCAACGGCGCCAGAAGTTCTTCTTGCTACCTCTTGAGCACTGCTTTGGATTTCCTCGAAGAGGAAAGGATGATGCAGCACAATAGCGTAAGTATTTCCCTCAGTTTTTGAGAACCAAGGTATCAATCCAGTAGGAGGCTACGCGCGAGTCCCTCGCACCTGCACAATACAAATAACTCATCGCAACCAACACGATAAGGGGTTGTCAATCCCTTCACGGTCACTTACGAGAGTGAGATCTGATAGATATTATAGGATAATATTTTTGGTATTTTTGTGATAAAGATGCAAAGTAAAATAAAAGCAAAATAAAAAGCAGAGGAGATAACAAAGTAATGGAAGATTAATATGATGAAGATAGACCCGGGGGCCATAGATTTCACTAGTGGCTTCTCTCGTGAGCATAAGTATTTTACGGTGGGTGAACGAATTACTGTTGAGCAATTGACAGAATTGAGCATAGTTATGAGAATATCTAGGTACGATCATGTATATAGGCATCACGTCCGAGACAAGTAGACCGACTCCTGCCTGCATCTACTACTATTACTCCACTCATCGACCGCTATCAAGCATGCATCTAGAGTATTAAGTTAAAGAAAACAGAGTAACACCTTAAGCAAGATGACATGATGTAGAGGGATAAATTCATGCAATATGATAAAAACCCCATCTTGTTATCCTCGATGGCAACAATACAATACGTGCCTTGCTGCCCCTACTGTCACTGGGAAAGGACACCGCAAGATTGAACCCAAAGCTAAGCACTTCTCCCATTGCAAGAAAAACCAATCTAGTAGACCAAACCAAACTGATAATTCGAAGAGACTTGCAAAGATAACCAATCATACATAAAAGAATTCAGAGAAGATTCAAATATTGTTCATAAATAATCTTGATCATAAACCCACAATTCATCGGTCTCAACAAACACACCGCAAAAAGAAGATTACATCGAATAGATCTCCACCAGAGAGGGGGAGAACATTGTATTGAGATCCAAAAAGAGAGAAGAAGCCATCTAGCTACTAACTATGGACCCGAAGGTCTGAAGTAAACTACTCACACTTCATCGGAGAGGCTATGGTGTTGATGTAGAAGCCCTCCGTGATGGGTTCCTCCTCCGGCGGAGCTCCGGAACAGGCCCCAAGATGGGATCTCGTGGGTACAGAAGGTTGCGGCGCTGGAATTAGTTTTTTGGCTCCGTATCTGATCGTTTGGGGGTACATAGGTATATATAGGACGAAGGAGTACATCAGTGGAGCAAGAGGGGGCCCACGAGGGTGGAGGGCGCGCCCCCTACCTCGTGCCTTCCTCCTTTCTTTCTTGACGTAGGGTCCAAGTCTCCTGGATCATATTCGGTGAGAAAATCACGTTCCCGAAGGTTTCATTCTGTTTGGACTGCTTTTAATATTCGTTTTGTGCGAAACTCTGAAATAGCCAAAAAAAACAGCAATTCTGGGCTGGGCCTCCAGTTAATAGGTTAGTCCCAAAAACAACATAAAAGTGGATAATAAAGCCCAATAATGCCCAAAACAGTAGATAATATAGCATGTAGCAATCAAAAATTATAGGTACGTTGGAGACGTATCAGTTTCATAGCCGGTAAAGCACCGAAGTAGAAGAGGACACGAAGACCAAACGAGCTCGGCATCAGACAAATTGTGGTCACGGAGATGCACCCCAAAAAATTAGAGCCAACGGCGCCGGAGGAAGCGCGCTCGTGCTGGGGCAATCCACTAGGATGCATCCTCAGGGAAACCACCGACATCAACGATGAGAAGTTGAAGGAGATACCACATATGGAGCACATGCTCCTAAAGAAGTTGCGCAATAGGTTCCTGTTCCCCAGCCGGGATGAAAGAAATCATCTGTGGGACAATGACGCCATGACAAAGATAAACAACAAGGCGATGGTGACGTTCACCAACGACTTGTCTGCCTGGAAAGTTAGGGTGAAAAAAGCGATTGCAAAGAATGAACTGTGGTCCAAGATTCATGCTGACAATCCATCACTAAAGGAAGAGGACTTTGAAAAATTCAAAGAGACTTGCGCTAAAGAAGAAGTCAAGCAAAGGTCGGAGGAAATGAAGGCGCTCCAGGCCAAGAACACGCCTCCCCATCACCTCGGAAGCCGTGGTTACGAGGGGAAGAGGCACGTATGGGCCAAGGAGGATGCCGAACGTGAAAGTCACGGAATCCCAGACCCCTTGGTGGAGTTCACCGACCCGCTGGAGCGTGACTGGATCAGGGCCCGGTAAAAGTTGGGCCGCATCAATAAGATCTTTTACATGGACCCGAACACGAGGGAGTTCATGAGACTTCTAATAATTGTTATATTACCACCTTATATTAGCTACCCAATCAATTCAACTACAAGTTTTGTCACATTAGTAGACCATCCACGTTCCTTTTGCAAAAAGAGCAGCACCAAAAGGCAACCGAAAGCAACGAGTCATCACAGTCGTCGGCGAGGCCCAAGTGGGACACCCCTTTCAACCGGGCCCTGAACATACTGAAAAATGTCCCGGAGGACAAATCGCGTCCTATAGACGTGTGCACGGCGTCAGAGATGGCGCCTCGTGGAAGATGTGCTACCATGAGCAGCCAAAGGAAAGAAGGAAGAGACTGTTGCTTACTTAATAGACCATCGACGAGCGGGCCACAATTGCGGTCAATAAGACCAAAGCTGAGACTGAAGAAGAGTTTCGCGGGGTAGTCAATGTAGTGGTCAATGAAGCGGTAGCTAGCGTCACGGCTCACTTCCAATCTTCAATTATTACCAGCTTGATTTCGGCAATTATCGATTAGTCGAAGAGCAATCTAGATAAAGGGCCAGCGGACTTTCCCCTTCCCAGCTACGTCGAGAGGAATTCGGTGAACATCACACCACCAGCACATGCTCAAGCAACCGCAAAAGGTCCCGCTCCTGTTCATAGCAGCCCGACCTCCGTTTCTGGCATGCTCGGCGGGGCTTCGTCCATGCCTGAGCTCGACGCCCTCACGGTAATTATGTGTCATACCCTTTTTGTTGGGGAACATAGTATTTCAAAAAAATTCCTACAATCACGCAAGATCTATCTAGGAGAAGCATACCAATGAGCGGGGAGAGTGTGTCCACATACCCTCGTAGACCGAAAGCGGAAGCATTTAGTAATGCGGTTGATGTAGTCGAACGTCTTGGCGATCCAACCGATCCTAGCACCGAACGTACGGCACCTCCGTGTTCAGCACACATTCTGCACGATGACGTCCCTTGAGCTCTTGATCCCGTTGAGGACGAGGGAGAGTTCCGCGTGAGCACAACGGCATGGAGACGGTGATGATGAAGTTACCGGCGCAGGGCATCGCCTAAGCACTATGAAGATACGACCGAGGTGTGTAACTGTGAAGGGGGGCACCGCACACGGCTAAGAGAATATTTGTTGTGCTATTGGGGTGCCCCCTGGCCACTTATATAAAGGAGGGAGGGAGAGAGGAGGACGACCAGGTAGGGCGCGCCAGGGGGGAGTCCTACTTGGACTCCTAGTCCAAGTAGGATTCGCCCCCACTTTCCTTACTTCCACCGGAGGGAAAGGGAAGGGAGAGAGAGGGGAAAGGGAAAAGGGGGCTGGCTCCCTCTGACGGTGTCCTGGACTAGGGGGTACTCACCATGTCGTCTCCTGACCAGGTGGATCGGGCCGAGGACCCCCGTGGCGGTTCTATCATAGGCCACTTCGGACAGCCCATTCCGCATACAAGGAAGATTCCGCAAGACTTGGTGATGAAGACAAGGACTCCTCTCCACCAACGTATTCGACTAGGACTCTTGTTATCCTAGGCCTCCGGTACATTATATAAGCCGAGGCCAGGCTAGTCGATAGATGATGATGACATTATTCATCATACCCTCAGGTTTTAGACCACGACATATGATCTCGAGGTAGATCAACTCTGTAATCATACCATCGAATATAATCAAGCAAGAGTAGGGTTTTACCTCTTAGAGAGGGCCCGAACCTGGGTAAACACCGCGTCCCTCGTCTCCTGTTACCATTGATCCTTCGACGCACAGTTCGGGACCCCCTACCCGAGATCTGCCGGTTTTGACACCGACAATGGTGCTCTCATTGAGAGTTGCGTTGTGTGATCGGCAAAAGATCAATGGCTCGCCTGTAGATCAACTTCGACGTCGACGTCATCGTTGCCGGCTCGACGGGTCACCTTGACTTGACCAAGGACTGTGCCCTGCCTCCAATCGTCATGTTCAGACGAGGGCCTTCATCAACATCAACTCCGATCTCTATCATGATCATGGAGGAATCATCCATAGAGCTCGGGGGCTCAACGTCAACATTGCCCTCGAGCGACTATGTTATTCTTTTCGAAAAGCAAACTTTTAACCGCTACCACCACCTCCTCGAGTATCGATTTGATGATTCCTTTGGTGAAATTGTGCGGAATTGAGTGTACAACAACACTGTAAAATTTCGTCGCCTTCCGATGGAGCAATCTCTGCCGATCTTCGATATACTGGAGCCCTGTCGAATCTGGACGGGAATCTGGACGAGTTTGGAGCGTGCTGTCCAGCATCTAGCTCGGACGTCCTTTTTAAGATCCAACCATTTATTGGCTGGGGAATTCCTATATCTACCACCTCTCAATATTTCAGCTCAATCCGACCGTCCAAACTCCGGGAACCTTCCGATTAGTGCATCACTTTTCGGATATGTTTTCTGCGCGAATACGACTCCGATCTGAGTTCATCTTTATTCATGAATGGGATATTGGACAATCTTTTTCGAAGAATCTCTTTGTAGGGTATTGTGTTTGGTTTCCGAACACATGCTCATAAATTTTGCTCCTTTTCAGAGGTAATCTTCACAGTCACGCCGGTGTCAAACCAGCCCTTACTCCACGTCTGCCGACCTGCGCTAGACAGATCGTCGCTTCATCGAGCCGAGCCCAACCTTTTCGGATCATCAGTTCGGCAAGCCGAACAAGAGTTTGGCATTGCGAAGACTAAATTATCACCAACACCGTCGCCCCACGGATTGCACTGGTCTGGCACGCCGATATCGCCGCTCGGTCACTTCATCAATCTGGCTTTGAGGGCGTCACAAGTTATGACCAGCGTCGGCATGGCTGCACTGTTGCTTCTTCAAGCTGATGTCCAGCACGCCGAGCTGCTTCAACACCTCGGCTGACATGGCAGCTGCAACGTTTCTTAACGACCCGCTCCATTACCTCGGCCTAGACAGGGGGCTTTTCCATCTCTTCATCAGCCTACTCCAGAGACTTCGGCGTCACCAGCCGACCAGCTTCGTCACGTTAGCTGGACCAGGGGCTTTGCCTCGGTGAGCCAATCTTTGCCAGCATCGCCATGCCGTCGCTTCTTCGCCCATCAAGCTATGGGTGTGCAGATCGAGTCCCAATTTTGGGAGTAACCTTTCTTCATATTGCTACAACAGATAAACCAGGTGCTATTAATCCTAGTAATTTTTTCTTGCTTGGTTTTATTTTTCCTGAGGGATTATTACTCTAGTTTTATCCATCATCTATACACAGGTCTGTCAAATGGTGGCCGCATTAACGATGGTCGCATGGTGGTTCAGTCAGTTTCCATATACAGTTCGGCGAAGACCGCATCCGGAACGGTGACCGGCATGTGAATTCAGGCTTTGCCATGCCTCCACCGCGTCACACCGACGCCCTGCATCGACATTGACTTCGGCACCAGGCCGCATCTTTGTAAATAAATTATTTTTGCGAAAAGCAATTATACAAGGATTTTATATATATCTATATTATTCTTTTTGGACCGCACTATTTTATGTGTGTAGGTGATCGACTTTGACTGCGTCACGCGATTACTTCGGCAAGCCAACGTCATCGTCCCAATTGGCATAACTCGGCTCGCATGATCACCTTGTTGATCGAATTTCCATACCGACATGTTCGGTTGTCTTGGGGACTTCGACATCATCAAGAGGGTCCTACCTCATCGGGTGCTCGGCGCACGGGCCATATTTCTTTTATTACTCACTTTGCATAAATTATTAATCATGCAACTCTTTTTTATTATTACTATTATCTCCGGCTTGCACTATATTTTGTGCACAGGTAAATGATCTGGGTTGGGCAGTGCTGTCACTTCGGCGTATCGACATACCACGTCACCTCGGCTGGACCGGGGTCTTCGTCATCACTTCATTAACCCACGCCGGGTACTTCGGCGTCACACTGCCGGACTGCATCGGCCGTGCTATTTCGCCACTTCGGAGCGCCGAGCTCTTCGCTCTGCCACCTCGGGACTGGCTTGGGGCCTCGAACCTCGTCCCGCCGTAAGCTCGGACCGTGTGATCAATACCGAACAGATTAACCAGCTAAGTCGCTTTTATGCTGAAAGTTTTAATTTTTTATTTGTGATCGGTTCGACCATGCTCACGTGTGTTATTTGTTAAAAACACTTCTCTTACCCAAGTTAACTGGAGGCTCTTAAATTTGTATGAGCTGTTTTTTAGTCAATGTGTTTTCTTCTTGGTCGTTTCAAAGTCTTTTTCTACCACTCCTTTTTGACTCGAGTGTATGATCAATATCCGGATAGCCTGTTTTCTCTCTAAAGCCGCTCGAGTTTAGCTCGCCAAACTGGCCTGAGAAGCACTCCGCCTTTGGGATAGGAGGTTGAGGCCGAAGGCTGACCCACTCGACGTCTTGAGATCAGTTGTGTCATGTTAAAGCACGATGGAAGCACAAACTAATTTTAAGACCAATTTTTGGATTGGCACCAAGAAAAAAATCATTTAGTTCGGACGTAGAGTTTCCGCATAAGTTTTTTGGTTTTTTTAAGCTTATGGAACTTTTTATCTGTTTGTGCGTTTTTCTTTTATGAGGCGGGACATCCTCTTGACCAAGGTACCCTGCGTAATAATCCAGCTTGGGAAGTCTTTTTTGACCCATAGTTCGGCATTTTTCCTGCCGACCTGCACCTCGGTGTTGGGTTCGAGTATAAATCCTGCAGTACACTGCCGGTCACTTTTTAAGCATCGACAATATCAACGAGGGGCTGTGACTTGAGCCGAACCCACCAAAAGCCAAGGTACTCCGAGTTGTCCTCGGCAAAATGTTCTCGGATATTGCTTTATATGCATCAGTTTTGAATTGTGTCTTCGGTCAATAGTTGGGTTGCCCGGCTCCTGTGCTTGCCTCCTACGTTCCGCTTTGTTCGGCTAGGTGCGCAAAGGGAGAACCACTATGATTGTGCTTCCAGCTAGCATGGTTAAGCGCCTCAGTGGAGAAAGCCGAAAACTGACTGTCACAATTAGCGTAAACTGGTTAGCGATCCGATGACTGTATTAAACTACACTACTGCAGGATGCTGCTAACGGGACACTACGATCAGAGACCCTTCGCCGAAACTGTGTGCGATGCCATAATCGCAAACGGTGGTGTAAAATAACCGTCAAAAAGGTGCAAAACGTTTGCGATGGAGGATGCATCAAACACGGTTTAGATTTTAGTTGCCTGTGCGATGCAGGGCATACGGTTCAGCTCAATTAACCATTTGCAATGAGGAGGAACAAAAGAAACTGGCAGCCAGATGAAGGTGTGTGCGATGTACAGCATACGGTTCACTCGAATGAACTGTTTATGATTAGGCAACACAAAAGAAACGGTCAGCCCGATCAAGGTGTGTGCGATGTACATCATATGGTTCACTCGGATGAACTGTTTGTGATTAGGCAAGAGAACATAAATGGTTCAATATAACAAGAGGTGTGTGATACGCGGGAAATAGGTCTGTATCCAGAAATGTGTGTAAAGACCGATAAGAACGCAGACGATTGCTTCTAATAAGATGTATGTGTTCTGAGTAAACGATTGCTGGTATACAATTGCGAGTGATTGATGAAATCATCACCGACGGCTTCCATTGTTTAGTCCGTGTGCGATGTGATTTTCTTTGTCCGCACAACATCTACGCTCTTTCTATGGAGCATCAACATATATACTTAAAAAGACAGCATTGCATAACCAAATTAAGCATATAATTACATAAGTGACTACACACATAACATTTCCACACACCAAAGAAAGCAATTACATGCATACTAAAGTAGAAGAAACGAGGATCTAATCACCTACTTTTGTTGCGACGACGCTTGCCATTGCTCTGCTTCCGGCTGGATCCCTGGTCGTTTTGGGGAAGGAGGGACTTCCTCATGTCAACAATCCTCCTATACATGTCATAGCTCGTGTACGCCTCCTTGGCCGCGTACATGACATGCGCTTTTCGAGTTTCTCCATCCAGGCCGAGTGCCAGGCACGCTTGTCCTTGTTGCACGAACCCTTCATGTCTCTGTAGTAGGGGTCGATGATGACCTCGGCGAGGTGAACCAGCGAGTCCTTCTCATGCTCCTTGCTGCCCCTGATCTTGTATTGGCCCTGGATGTCGACAAGATTCTAGCAGGCGATGCACAAATTCTCGAGCGCCTTTACATCGTTGGTGATGTCCACTGTAGCGAACATGTAGTGGGGGATGTTGACAAACCTGGCGAAACGCTCGCAAGGCCTTGTGGCCAGGCAGTAGTGGTAGACGAGGACGTGGTGGCGCACGCACATCTGGGTGACGGCGACCTTGGGACGAGACCCGGCACGAGCGCGGGTGTACTCGAGGTCGAATCCGACCACCTTGTACTTCTCTTCGGCAAGCAACAACTCCATGATGTGGATGGAGTGCTCCGCCCAGACCGGGTCATTGGTGTACACCACCGAGAGGTCCATGAACCTTCTGCGGGTGTCCTCCACGACACGCATGGTGAACTGCTGCTCGTTGTCGGCAGCCACTCGGAGCGCCATTGGAGCCGCGCAGGATACCCTCTAAGAATTTCTCGTGGTGGGTGTGCTTCTTGCAATGGTGGGGTGCGATCGAAAGGTTGAAGAGACACAGGGGTAGATTAAATGGCCGCTTTAATAAATGGGGGCCGGCTGCCTGTAATCGTCACGTCTTGTCATGGCGTTCATAGCGGAGGATTCCAGAATCCAGTGCACGCTTGACAACACCGCACCCCAGGCGTGGGCTCGAAGAGGCGCCAAATGTATCGTCGGTGAGCCTATTCCCGCGCTACCTTGCTGTTTACCGCGCAAGCTTCCCGCCCGGCTAGTTTGGCCACGCGTCGGCTAGAAGAGGGACAAATCGTGGGCATTTATTGGCAAAAGGCTTTGTAAAAACGAAGTGTGTAGAATGACTTCGGTCATAAGTTTACCCTTGGGTGATGAGGTCAAAGTTACACAGATGGGTGATGATGGACACTCGAGTGCGATAATTAATTCTGTGCTCTATAGTGCACACGGTGGAAGAAACCACCTGTGTGCAATAATGTTGAAGATCGCAGTCGAGTTAGCTATACAGATCGTGTGCTATGAGATCGACAAGGTAAACTGATTTTAGAATGGTTAATAAAATCTAAGACCATTGCATATTAAGGTCAAAATAGTGCTAGCAATATACGAGTCTCATACGATGGCATTTCATAGATTGTATCACAAAAGCTCGAAATGTTACAAGGTTCAAATTCCAGAGTTATATGGCTCAAATTCGAAGATTACAATGTTCAAACTGATATTAGAAATGAAATTAAGCTCATCAGCTGCAAACGCTCGCGCTGATGCGCTGAACACGGATATTAGAGAGGTTCAAACTAATATCACCGCTCCTAAGTCTGGCTTCGAATCCTCACAATTTTTGCAAAGGGGTCAACCACTGAGAAGTCATGTATGGGGTTCACCCGATGACTTCCGATTACTCTGTCATCTGAAGTTCCAAAATGAAATTCAGCATTTTTGGAGCCTACTCCATTCTGCCGCAGGCGCCGGCACTGATCAACAGACCATTCATTTTTGCGAAATAAATGTAGGGCAAACCTCATTTCCTTCAGCACCCTTGCTCTGAGAACAAAGAACCTGGCGAATATAATCTCCGGTAAGGTCCCTCGGTAGGAGTTCAAATTAATTTCTGAGAGATGCAGATCTAGTCATTCGACGTGATTGTTATATTGTATCACATTATCCACCACTAGGCCTAATCTTATCTGCAAAAGAAGAAAATGTGTTAGTGCCTACATGCAGTTTTGAACATTACTAAAGGCCTAGCTATTTGGTTTGCAGGATTTTTGAAATGCACTAACATGCCATCTTCGATCTGACATGATTACATGGGCATTTGATTACATTCTAGAAAAATGTAGCCTTCTTCACAAGAGGTTGGAGTGGATGAAAAGTTCCCTAAGAAAACTAGTACGGATGAATCCAAAGGAGAAATGCTTATTGAATGTAACCACATGGATCAAGCAAGCAATATGGGGGGGGGGCATGTATGTACTGAAATCCTCCAAAAGAACCTTCAGAAATTGTAGTAAATTGTCATTGTAAACTTGGAAAAAGGTGTCACAAATTGAAGTCCCTTATGGTTAACATTTAACAGGAAAGGAACATCACCTCGATATATAGCTTCTCCAGGCACGGAAAGCATCTCAGGAAACTGACAACTTGCTCCAGGTCGGGCCCGATAGATTATAGTGCCAAGACCTTCACTGTGCGTGCAGTTTCGGGGTCAAGCTTGTCAGAATCATTTTCTGAATGACAGACGAACAAACATCTTCAAAATTAGAAATAATGTTAATTTTTAGAAGGAGAGGTAGAAGGCGGTTGTTGTACCTGAACGGGTGTGGATCCAATAACAAGTTCAGAGTATTTGTCAGTCGAGTAGCCCACCACTGTCAATTTCGGCGCAGAAATGACATTAATTCTTGTTGGACCTTCTTGATCAGCTATAATTAATCTCTCAAGTGCAGGCGTGTCTTGGATGACCATACCGTGGTCCACCTTTTGTGATGTCTTCCTGCCGCACCAGCAAAACACATAAATAGTCCGGAGTGTCATGGAGGTGATGTGGAAGGTACTCAACCCATTGATCGCCTGAAGAAGAAGGTACTCGAGTGCAGTACAGCCACGGAGCAGGCGCTCCATGTCACCCTTTGATAGGGAGACGGCGACGAGCTCGAGGTGCTTCAGTCGTGGTAGAATAAGAGCGGGCACGTCATTAAGGGGCAGGAAATGGCAGTTCCTAAACTTGGTGACGCGCAGCGTGGGCGCGAGGCGGAGTGCGGACGTTGGCAGCAACCGCATATGCCCATCATCAAAAGTGAGCTCCTCGAGATGATCTAGGGCGGGGGATCGGAATCAGTCGTCAAGCTTGGGTCGACCTTTGGTTGGGCCAAGGTGACTGCCGAGGATCTTGGAGAATGCATCCAAGCTTTTGCGATAGCCATGGCAGAGCTCATGGGTGTCGATGAGGTAGAGAGGGCTGGAGTTCCATAGGGTGCGCCACCGCCTGGAAAGGAGGGTTGTCCGTGTCCCATATTTGATTGGGAGGAGGGAGATGATGACTCTCAACATATCATCGGGGAGGCTCCTGATTAAGTCTAGGCCTGCTGGTGTCGCTTGCGGTTCTAGCTCATCCTGCCTCCGCTTGTTGGCAGCCCTGTTCTCCACCTCCGGAGTCTCCTTGTCTGCAGCGCTTTCTGATAGAAATGGGAGTACAGTGAATATTTAGTTAAAATAGGGCAATAGAAAAGTGTATTGGTAACTAGAAGTTATTAGGTAGGAATATAGTAAGAAAGGGGAATAAAAATTGGTTGCTTAAATACTACACAATTCATTTGACATTGCTTGGTAAGTCAACATATGTAGATAGTTGAAAAGAAAACTTACTTCGAACAAAGTCTGGACGGATGATTTTATCGGGGAAGTTAGCATATATCTCATGACCAGGCCCTTCTATGTGCAGTGCAATTTTAGTGCCAGCTTTCAGTACATAAAACTTTGCAATTTCATTCCAAAAGCCAGTGACAAATAGGAGTCACCATGTTCATCAAGTCTTACAGTAGCAACGATTGTAAATCCATGGTTTGTGTGCAGTATGACATTCGTGGAGCCTTGATGTATGTAAAGGGAAAAATTGTGCACTACATAATCTGTTGCATATCGAGGGATGTCCTGCAGAAAATGGTAGGATTGTTAAAGAAAATATGAGAACATGCAAATATGGGCCCAAACTGAAAGAACTGTACAACCGTTGAAATCGAAGGACAAAAGTCTATAATTAAACTGATAGGATAAACATGATGTCAAAGAACAATACATCATTAATTTGCCTAATATAGAAAGAAGAGGGGAAAATCCCCTTTGACGTATATGGTGCATGTGGCACCTTTTATCCAAATGTAGCAATATTTAGAACATGTTCATGAAAGTAGGCAATGCCAACCGATTTAGGGTGAGATTGAACATACTGCGCGGGTCCTCGAGTTATCTGGTACGATGAGATGGAATCTCTGGCGGCGGTCGCCAAGTTCTGAAGTGTCGGCGCACTGTACATTCTATGAATGAAAGAAAACCCTCAAATCAGCTCGAATAAAAATGAATTCACAGCGATTTCCGCCGGGTGATTAAAGGAGGCAGATTAACTGGGATAAGAGATGAGATAATATCTCGTTAAATTAGTTACATTGTCGTCCATGAGAAAGAACACTCAGTACGGCAGATTCCCTAACCGAGCGGAGCTGGGTCGACCACGAGCAGCGTCGTGAAAGTCGATGGCGATAGGCGGCGGCAAGCGGAAGTGGCGAAATGTGGTGGGCTTTGCCGGCGGCCTGGCGGTGGCGGCAGGCTTTGAGCTAAGTGTTTACCGCCGCGATAGGCGGTGCCATGGCATAGACGCGAAGGAGCTTGTGCAGGTGTGAATGGGGAACGTACCGGAGGGGCCGAGGGGGTGGCGGGCGGGGTGAGGGTTTTTGTGACGTGGGGATGGTGAGGGTTTTCTTTTTTCATTTTTTAATTGGGTGGTGAGGGTTTTCTGTCCCACAAAGAATTTTGGGGCGACGGTTTGCTAGAGCGAACCGTGTGTGATTAACATAGCAGGCAAAATGAAAGTCATTGCACATGGTTCCAATTTTGGGAACCAATTGGAACCGTGTGCGTTTGACATACTACCTACGTCCTAGTTTACTGGTCCCTCGTTGTAATTTTTACCAAAATTTGGTGAAATATTTAACATACTCAGACATAGATAATAAGCGAACACGTACATAAGCATAGTTCAACCATAAGTACATAGTTCAACCGTCATTAAGCATACTCACGATCCATCTCACATCTCATCTCATATGTGGCCAGCACGAGCCTGAAGCTTCTCCAGATACTCGGCGTATGCGCCGTGCGCCACCCTGCGAGAATACTTCTGCTTCAAGGAGCCAACGGCCCGTCCTCTTGCATGCGCTAGAACACTTAGATACATGTCATGAATCTGGTGGTTGCAAAATGGGCATCCATGGCCATCGTTCCAGGTCCTAATACGCCTGTTATGCATTCCCGCATAAAGCTCCCTCAGGATTCGCCTCTTGTACCTCCTCTGGGCATCTTCATCCTCGCTATCCACATCGTCAGACATCACCTATACAAATCGTAAAACAAATTTGGCATCAAATCATTGATTACATGCCGTGAAGTAGGATTAGGAATTTATGACTATTTATTTAGACATATCCAGACATTATGGTTCAATTTTTAAGCACAGTCGTCTAGGTTAGTTTCACCCCATGGCTTATATCTGCTCGCTGTTCAGGATATCGATAGCTGGTACCATATAGGCCGGCGGCTAATAAGGGACTAATCGGTGAATCGGACTTTTAACTGAATATATCTGCAACCCATTTTTCCTTAGNCTTGCATGCGCTAGAACACTTAGATACATGTCATGAATCTGGTGGTTGCAAAATGGGCATCCATGGCCATCGTTCCAGGTCCTAATACGCCTGTTATGCATTCCCGCATAAAGCTCCCTCAGGATTCGCCTCTTGTACCTCCTCTGGGCATCTTCATCCTCGCTATCCACATCGTCAGACATCACCTATACAAATCGTAAAACAAATTTGGCATCAAATCATTGATTACATGCCGTGAAGTAGGATTAGGAATTTATGACTATTTATTTAGACATATCCAGACATTATGGTTCAATTTTTAAGCACAGTCGTCTAGGTTAGTTTCACCCCATGGCTTATATCTGCTCGCTGTTCAGGATATCGATAGCTGGTACCATATAGGCCGGCGGCTAATAAGGGACTAATCGGTGAATCGGACTTTTAACTGAATATATCTGCAACCCATTTTTCCTTAGGTTAACTAGGGCCATACGTAATCTATCTGAGGCTACATAGCAACATGCACTGTACTTAATGTCTAAATATGTAATCCTAGGCTACATAGCAACAAGGAAGAGTGTTACATTATTTTTCTAATGATGTCTAGATATACGTAGAAGAGCAGCAGCAGCAACAACAACAGCAACAACACAACCCCGTTTGGATACTCAACTTAGCTAGAGGTTAGAGTTAGTTTCTAGCTCATTACTAACCCTGAACTAACTCCATCCAAAGAGTTGTTTGGACAGCATGGTTAGATTGACAATAAATGCACTTGGAGAACTAGCTCCAATTTGCACCTCTTGGGTTGGATACTAGTTTTTCTTGGGTGGATTATAGATGCAACTAGCTCAAACTAGCCCTCATGTTTAGATATACTTTAGGGCTATTTGAGCCCGAACAAGCTCAAACTAACTGTAACCCGTGGATTGATACGTCCATTTTGCATCATGCTTTTATATCGATATTTATCGCATTATGGGCTGTTATTTCACGTTATGTCACAATACTTATGGCTATTCTCTCTTATTTTACAAGGTTTACATGAAGAGGGAGAATGCCGGCAACTGGAATTCTGGGCTGGAAAAGGAGCAAATATTGGAGACCTATTCTGTGCAACTCCAAAAGTCCTGAAACTCCACGGAATATCTTAAAATAAATAAAGAAAAATCGTCGCCAAAGATGAAGGCCAGGGGGCCCACACCCTGCTCACGAGGTGGAACCTAACCTCGTGGGCCCCCTAGTGGCTCTCCGATGCCCATCTTCTCCTATATGAAGTCTTTCGATGAGAAAAAAACCAGAAGCAACCTTTCGGGACGAGACTCCGCCGCCACGACGTGGAACCTTAGCGGAACCAATCTAGGGCTCCGGTGGAGCTATTCTGCCGGGGCACTTCCCTCCGGGAGGGGGAAATCATCGCCATCATCATCACCAACGCTCCTCTCATCGGGAGAGGGCAATCTCCATCAACATCTTCACCAGCACCACCTCATCTCCAAACCCTAGTTCATCTCTTGTATCCAATTCTTGTCTCCAAGTCCGGGATTGGTGCTAGTAGGTTGCTAGTAGTGTTGATTACTCCTTGTAGTTGATGCTAGTTGGTTTACTTGGTGGAATATTATATGTTCAGATCCTTTATGCATATTATAAACCCTCTGATTATGAACATGAATATGCTTTGTGAGTAGTTACGTTTGTTCCTGAGGACATGGGAGAAGTCTTGCTATTAGTAGTCATGTGAATTTGGTATTCGTTCGATATTTTGATGAGATGTATGTTGTCTATCCTCTAGTGGTGTTATGTGAACGTCGACTACATAACACTTCACCAT
>LR880972.1:980525518-980545267 GCA_904067115.1 Aegilops sharonensis
CCCTAGTTCATCTCTTGTATCCAATTCTTGTCTCCAAGTCCGGGATTGGTGCTAGTAGGTTGCTAGTAGTGTTGATTACTCCTTGTAGTTGATGCTAGTTGGTTTACTTGGTGGAATATTATATGTTCAGATCCTTTATGCATATTATAAACCCTCTGATTATGAACATGAATATGCTTTGTGAGTAGTTACGTTTGTTCCTGAGGACATGGGAGAAGTCTTGCTATTAGTAGTCATGTGAATTTGGTATTCGTTCGATATTTTGATGAGATGTATGTTGTCTAGCCTCTAGTGGTGTTATGTGAATGTCGACTACATAACACTTCACCATTATTTGGGCCTAGAGGAAGGCATTGGGAAGTAATAAGTAGATGATGGGTTGCTAGAGTGACAGAAGCTTAAACCCTAGTTTATGCGTTGCTTCGTAAGGGGCTGATTTGGATCCACTTGTTTCAAGCTATGGTTAGGTTTACCTTAATACTTTTGTTGTAGTTGCGGATGCTTGCAATAGAGGTCTATCATAAGTGGGATGCTTGTTCAAGTAAGAACAACACCCAAGCACCGGTCCACCCACATATCAAATTATCAAAGTACCGAACGTGAATCATATGAATGTGATGAAAACTAACTTGATGATATTCCCATGTGTCCTCGGGAGCGCTTTTCCTATTATAAGAGTTTGTTCCGGCTTGTCCTTTGCTACAAAAAGGATTGGGCCACCTTGCTGCACCTTATTTACTTTTGTTACTTGTTGCTCGTTACAGTTTACCTTATCACAAAACTATCTGTCACCACTTATTTCAGTACTTGCAGAGAATACCTTGCTGAAAACCGCTTATCATTTCCTTCTGCTCCGCGTTGGGTTCGACACTCTTACTTATCGAAAGGACTACGATAGATCCCCTATACTTGTGGGTCATCATGGATACAACAGGTGATAATTTGTAAGAATGAACTAAACTCCTTCCGGCCCATAATATAAGATGTTAATTCATCTAATATGTGAGTATATTGGATGTTATAAGATACTCCCTCCATTCCTAAATATTTGTATTTTTAGAGATTTCAAATAGACTACCACATGCGGATGTATATAGACATATTATAAAAGAGTGTTGTACTACATCATTGTGCAATTGCTGTTTAGCTTCTAATATTAACTTTGTGCTTTTAGGTACATATGTCATTGGTAAAGATCCGCGTTTCGACCCTTTCCGCATATGGGGTAATGAAGATATCGATGAACCATCATCAAGTAAAGAAGCTGATAAAGATTGTAAGTAAAATGGGTCCAAAGATGGCAATTAAACTATTTGTTTACACATTATCCAAGACAACAACGAACTGCAGGATGGTAAGTAAGAACTCTGCAGCCTTCTTTTTACTGCCCATAATGAGTTGTGTTAGATGACAATGTCTGAATCTTTTTCCTTTGCAGTGGTTGCCAAAGCAGTTTACTCAAGATTACCTCTCATACTACATGATTGGTGGGCATGCAAAGGTTAAAGTATTTCTACCAGAACACAATGATTATCTACATGTTTTCATGAAGACCGTGAAGGATGGGTGGTCAGCCATCACAAAGGGTTGGACTAGAGTCGTGCGTGCCTTCTGCATGGAGGAGGGCACAATATGGCATTCCGCTTCACCTTGTTCAGCAACCAGAATATATTTCACCTCTTTCTTTACCGTCTTTAATAGTAAAAGTATACAACTATGGTTCATCATTCTTTATTTGGTTCTTATGTAATTCTTGAACATATGTACCTATGAATCAAATAATGCATTGGTTGTTTGAACCTGATGGATATGAATAAAGTTGTAGCATACATTCAAATTCAAATCCAAATCCGGTACAATTTGGAAAAGCAGCAATTAAATTGTGGTGAAATTACGCTCTCCAGGTTGTTACGGCACACAAGGTTGGTAAAACACAAACATTTGCGATATGCACCTTAATCGGAGACTGTTCACAGAGAGGAACCGTGTGCAAGAATGCACACAGTTGCCGTTTGCAAAGCGTGTGCGATGTCAGACAATATCACAAACGGTGCGGGCAAACTAAACATTTGTGTTAGTTGCCTTATCATAGACGATTCACAACCACGAACAGTTTCTTATGATGTATGCATCGTAAACGTTGCACCACTGATAACCCTCAAGTATAAGGGATCGCAACAGTTTTCGAGGGTAGAGTATTCAACCCAAATTTATTGATTCGACACAAGGGGAGCCAAAGAATATTCTCAAGTATTGGCAGTTGAGTTGTCAATTCAATCACACCTGGATAACTTAGTATCTGCAGCAAAGTATTTAGTAGCAAAGTAATATGGAAGTAACAGTAATGGTAGCAAAAGTAATATTTTTGGGTTTTGTAGTGATTGTAACAGTAGCAACGGAAAAGTAAATAAGCGAAGAACAATATATGAAAAGCTCGTAGGCATTGGATTGGTGATGGAGAATTATGCCGGATGCGGTTCATCATGTAACAATCATAACATAGGGTGACACAGAACTAGCTTCAATTCATCAATGTAATGTAGGCATGTATTCCGAATATAGTCATATGTGCTTATGGAAAAGAACTTGCATGACATCTTTTGTCCTACCCTCCCGTGGCAGCGGGGTCCTAATGGATATTAAGGCCTCCTTTTAATAGAGTACCGGAACAAAGCATTAACACATAGTGAATACATGAACTCCTCAAACTACGGCCATCACCGGGAGTGGTCCCGATTATTGTCACTTCGGGGTTGCCGGATCATAACACATAGTAGGTGACTATAGACTTGCAAGATAGGATCAAGAACTCACATATATTCATGAAAACATAATAGGTTCAGATCTGAAACCATGGCACTCGGGCCCTAGTGACAAGCATTAAGCATAGCAAAGTCATAGCAACATCAATCTCAGAACATAGTGGATACTAGGGATCAAACCCTAACAAAACTAACTCGATTACATGATAGATCTCATCCAACCCATCAACGTCCAGCAAGCCTACGATGGAATTACTCACGCACGGCGGTGAGCATCATGAAATTGGTGATGGAGGATGGTTGATGATGACGACGACGACGAATCCCCCTCTCCGGAGCCCCGAACGGACTCCAGATCAGCCCTCCAGAGAGGTTTTAGGGCTTGGCGGCGGCTCCGTATCGTAAAACTTGATAAACTGAAAGTGATAAAGAAAAACTTTTACAAACTCTGTTTGCTCTTATTGTTGTAAATATGTAAAGCCAGCATTCAAGTTTTCAGCAAAGATAATGACTAACCACATTCACAATAACTCTTAGGTCTCAGGTTTACTCATATGAATTGCATAATCAACTAGCGAGCCATAATAATAAATCTCGGATGACAACACTTTCTTAAAACAATCATGATATAATATAATAAGATGGTATCTCGCTAGCCCTTTCTGAGACCGCAAACATAAATGCAGAGAACCTTTAAAGATCAAGGACTGACTAGACATTGTAATTCATGGTAAAAGAGATCCAGGCATAGTCATACCCAATATAAATTAATATTAATGAATGCAAATGACAGCGATGCTGTCCAAGTGGTGCTTTTTAATAAGAGGGTGATGACTCAACATAAAAGTAAATAGATAGGCCCTTGGCAGAGGGAAGCAGGGATTTGTAGAGGTGCTAGAGCTTGGTTTTGAAATAGAGATAAATAATATTTTGAGTGGCATACTTTCATTGTCAACATAACAACCAAGAGATGGCGATATCTTCCATGCTACACACATTATAGGCGGTTCCCAAACAGAATGGTAAAGTTTATACTCCCCCTCCACCAACAAGCATCAACCCATGGCTTGCTTGAAACAATGAGTGCCTCCAACAAGCAACAGTCCCAGGGGGAGCTTTGTTTGCAATTATTTTGATTTAGTTTGCATAAAGCATGGGACTGGGCATCCCGGTGACCAGCCATTTTCTTGTGAGTGAGGAGCGGAGTCCACTCCTCTTGAGAATAACCCGCCTAGCATGGAAGATAAGGGCAGCCCTAGTTGATACATGAGCTATTCGAGCATACAAAACAGAATGTTTATTTGAAGGTTTAGAGTTTGGCACATACAAATTTACTTGAAACGGCAGGTAGATACCGCATATAGGAAGGTATAGTGGACTCATATGGAATAACTTTGGGGTTTAAACGATTGGATGCACAAGCAGTATTCCCGCTTAGTACAAGTGAAGGCTAGCAAAAGACTGGGAAGCGACCAACTAGAGAGCGATAACAGTCATGAACATGCATTAAAATTAATAAACATTGAGTACAAGCATGAGTAGGATAGAATCCACCATGAACATAAATATCGTGAAGTCTATGTTGATTTGTTTCAACTACATGTGTGAACATGTGCCAAGTCAAGTCACTTAAATCATTCAAAGGAGGATACCATCCCACTATACCACATCACAACCATTTTAATAGCATGTTGGCACGCAAGGTAAACCATTATAACTCATAGCTAATCAAGCATGGCACGAGCAACTATGATCTCTAATTGTCATTGCAAACATGTTTATTCATAATAGGCTGAATCCGGAACGATGAACTAATCATATTTACAAAAACAAGAGAGGTCGAGTTCATACCAGCTTTTCTCATCTCAGTCAGTCCATCATATATCGTCATAATTACCTTTCACTTGCACGACCGAACGATGTAAAAATAATAAGAGTGCACGTGCATTGGACTAAGCTGGAATCTGCGAGCATTCCATAAACAGGAGAAGACAAGGCAATATGGGCTCTTGGTTACATCAACAATAATGCATATAAGAGCCACTTCGACAATTTAATCATGGTCTTCTCCTATCGACCCTCAAAGAAAAGAAAAGAAATAAAACTATTTACACGGGAAAGCTCCCAACAAGCAAAAGAAGAACGGGTAATCTTATTGGGTTTTCTTTTTAATTACTACTACTGCAGCAAGAAAGATAAACTAACTAAAAGCTACAACTATTTTTTTGGTTTTTCTTAAGGTTAGCAAACACACAAGAAGAAAGCAGGAAAAAGAAAATAAACTAGCATGGATATTACAGTGAAAGAGTATGAGCACCGACAACTAGCAATGATTTTGTGAACATGAATGTAATGTCGGTGAGAAATACGTACTCCCCCAAGCTTAGGCTTTTGGCCTAAGTTGGTTCATTGACACGGATGGCCTGGCGGATATCCATAGTTGTAGCCGGGGTCGTACTGAGATGAAGAAGACTCTGATTGCCACTGGCTGGCAGTCATCTCCGGATCCCAAAAGTAATCAGACTGTCGTGGAGGCTCAAATTGTGGTTCCGGCTCAGGGGCTGGTGTAGGGTTCCGGTAGGCGTGAATGGCCACACACGGAACGAGATACATACCTGTAGATAAATTAAACAAGGAGGGAGAAGGCAAGGTAATAGTCTCAGGGTGATGTTTATCAAAGAACAATTTGTATTTAAGCTCCCCTTCCCTATTCTTAATAATGAAATCATGCGCTACCATACTCTTATAATCTAAATAAGCATTGGGCAGCAATTTTTTTTCTTTCTCATAGTGCCTAATAGGTATGTTATAATGTGCAGCAAGGCGTGAAGCATAAATACCTCCAAAGATGGGGCCCTTTGTACGGTTCAAACTTAACCGTTTAGCAATAATTCCGCCCATACTAACAGTGTTATCGCGGAATAAACCATGGAAAAAGATGATAATATCAGGAACACTAAGGTTTCCACAGTTTCCGCGACCAATTAAGCAACGACTAGCAAATATGGCAAAGTAGCGTAAAACAGGAAAATGTATGCTAGTGATTCTTGCATCGGAAACCTTCCTAGTTTCCCCTACAGTAATAGTGTCAATAAACCCATCCACATCTTTACGATGTGGTTCATCTAAGGTACCCTCGAAGGGTATTTTGCAAACTTTGCAAAATTCATCTAGTGGCATCTTCTTAACAACATCACATAAATGAAACTCTACTGAAGGAGGTGTTTCTTTAGGAAAATAGTAGAAGTTTTGCACAAAAGTATTGGTGAGTAAGAGATACTGATGACGTTGGTCGCGGAGGAAATCGGTGAGGCCAGCATTCTCAGCCAATGAATAGAAATCATCATAAATCCCGGCTTCTCTCAAGAAATCATTGGAAGTCCATTCACACGGCCGAACCTCCGCAGTGCGAGGAAAATTATATTTGGGCCTCTGTGCTTCTTCATTCTGCTTTTCCTTTGAGCTTTGGCTCGATGAGCCCCTCAAAAATCTCTTCATTATTTTCTGAAAATTTCTGAGATTTTTAGTAACTTCAAACAAAAGTGATCCAAGCTCAATAAAATTGATAGAAACTACTCCTACAAGTGCCTAGAGCCTATATCAAGCATTAGAACTACTTGGAACCATATAAATTTGACGTGCAAGCTCAAGAACATGGTCACCTAGGTAGCACAAATTTGCAATGAATAAAGCACTAGAAGAAAAACTAATTGGACCAATGGAGGAGTCACATACCAAGGAACAATCTCCCCAAGCAGTTTTGTGAGAGGTGCTTTGAGCAAGGAGATCGAAAATCGTAGCAAAATGAGCTAGAACTCGTGCTTGAGCTGGATATTGGTGTTTGTGGGAGAAAGAAGAAGTATGTGGGTGCAGGAATAAGTGGAGGGGGGCCACCATGGGCCCATGAGGCAGGGGGCGCACCCAGGGGGTAGGGCGCACCCTCCACCCTCGTGGCCAGGTGCTTGCCCCTCCTGCTGTGTTCTCAGTGCCAGATATTCTCAAATATTCCAGAAAAATCATATTCCATTTTCAGGGCATTTAGAGAACTTTTATTTTCGGTGTATTTTTATATTGCACGGATAAATCAGAAAACAGACAGGAAATACGTTATTTGAACTAAATAACAAAAAGTAGAAAGAGGGTACAGAAGGTTGTGCCTTCTAGTTTCATCCATCTCATGCTCATCAAAAAGAATCCACTAACAAGGTTGATCAAGTCTTGTTAACAAACTCATTCCGAATAACATGGAACCGGAGAAATTTTGAATAACACTATCCTCAACGGGGATATGCACATCCCCTATAATAAGAATATCGTAGACTTGACAGTAGGGAGAGGAAATGCAAAACCTCCAAAAATAATCGATGTAATTTTTCCAATAGAATTGATACTGTGGAATTGAGGTTGTTTCCTCGGAAAGTGTACCATATGCTCATTACCATTAACATGAAAAGTGACATTGCCTTTGTTGCAATCAATAACAGACCCTGTAGTATTCAAAAAAGGTCTTCCAAGAATAATAGACATACTATCGTCCTCGGGAATATCAAGAATAACAAAGTCCGTTAAAATAGTAACATTTGCAACCACAACAGGCACATCCTCACAAATACCGACAGGTATATCAGTTGATTTGTCAGCCATTTGCAAAGATATTTCTGTAGGTGTCAACTTATTCAAGTCAAGTCTACGATATAAAGAGAGAGGCATAACACTAACACCGGCTCCAAGATCACATAAAGCAGTTTTAACATAGTTTCTTTTAATGGAGCATGGTATAGTTGGTACTCCTGGATCTCCTAGTTTCTTTGGTATTCCACCCTTAAAAGTGTAATTAGCAAGCATGGTGGAAATTTCAGCTTCCGGTATCTTTCTTTTATTTGTAATAATATCTTTCATGTACTTAGCATAAGGATTCATTTTGAGCATATCAGTCAAACGCATACGCAAAAAGATAGGTCTAATCATTTCAGCAAAGCGCTCAAAATCCTCATCATCCTTTTTCTTGGATGGTTTCGGAGGAAAAGGCATGGGTTTCTGAACCCATGGTTCTCTTTCTTTACCATGTTTCCTAGCAACAAAGTCTCTCTTATCATAACGTTGATTCTTTGATTGTGGGTTATCAAGATCAACAGCAGGTTCAACTTCTACATCATTATCATTGCTAGGTTGAGCATCATCATGAACATCATCATTAACATTTTCATTAGGTTCATGTTCATTACCAGATTGTGTTTCAGCATCGGAAATAGATATATCATTTGGATTCTCAAGTGGTTCAGCAATAGGTTCACTAGAAGCCTGCAAAGTCCTATCATTTTTATTTTTCTTCTTTTTAGAAGGACTAGGTGCATCAATATTATTTCTCTTAGAATCTTGCTCAATTCTCTTAGGGTGGCCTTTAGGATACAAAGGTTCCTGAGTCATCTTACCAGTTCTAGTAGCCACTCTAACTGCATAATCATTTTTCTTACTATTCAATTCATTGAGCAAATCATTTTAAGATTTAAGTACTTGTTCTACTTGAGTGGTAACCATAGAAGCATGTTTACTAATAAGTTTAAGTTCACCTTTAACATTAGCCATATAATCACCCAAGTGTTCAATCATATAAGCATTTTGTTTTAGTTTTCTACCAAAATAAGCATTGAAATCTTCTTGCTTAACCATAAAGTTATCAAACTCATCCAAACATTGGCTAGCAATCTTAGTAGGAGGGATTTTAGCTTTATCATATCTATAGAGAGAATTTACCTTTACTACCTGTGTCGGGTTATCAAGACCATGAGTTTCTTCAATAGGTGGAGGATTAAGATCACAAGTTCCTTCAACAGGCGGTAAATTAAGACCATGTATTTCTTCAATAGGAGGTAAATTCTTAACATATTTAGCTTTAATACCCTTTTCTTTCATAGATTTCTTTGCCTCTTGCATATCTTCGGGACTGAGAAATAGAACACCCCTCTTCTTCGGAGTTGGTTTAGGAATAGGCTAAGGAGTTGGCTCAGGAGCTGGCTCGAGGAGTGTCCAATTATTTTCATTTGTCAACATATTATTCAATAGAATTTCAGCTTCATCCGGTGTTCTTTCCCTGAAAACAGAACCAGCACAACTATCCAGGTAATCTCTGGAAGCATCGGTTAGTCCATTATAAAAGATATCAAGTATTTCATTTTTCTTGAGAGGATGATCAGGCAAAGCATTAAGTAACTTGAGAAGCCTCCCCCAAGCTTGTGGGAGACTCTCTTCTTCAATTTGCACAAAATTGTATATATCCCTTAAAGCAGCTTTTTTCTTATGAGCAGGGAAATATTTAGCAGAGAAGTAACAAATCATGTCCTGGGGACTACGCACACAACCAGGATCAAGAGAATTAAACCATATCTTAGCATCACCCTTTAATGAGAACGGAAATATTTTAAGGATATAAAGGTAGCGAGATCTCTCATCATTAGTGAACAGGGTGGCTATATCATTTAAATTTGTAAGATGTGCCACAACAGTTTCAGATTCGTAGCCATGAAAAGGATCAGATTCAACCAAAGTAATTATATCAGGATCAACAGAGAATTCATAATCCTTATCAGTAACACAGATAGGTGAAGTAGCATAAGCAGGGTCAGGTTTCATTCTAGCATTAAGAGATTTCTGCTTCCATTTAACTAATAACCTCTTGACCTCATATCTATCTTTGCAAGCTAAAATAGCTAAAGCAGCTTCTTTTTCAAAAACATAACCCTCAGGAATAACAGGCAAGTCTTCATCATCACTTTCATCTATATAATCAGTTTCAATAATTTCTTTCTCTCTAGCCCTAGCAATTTGTTCATCCAGAAATTCACTAAGTGGCACAATAGTATCAAACATAGAAGTAGTTTCATCATAAGTATCATGCATAGTAGAAGTGGCATCATCAATAACATGCGACATATCAGAATGGATAGCAGAAGCAGGTTTAGGTGTCGCAAGCTTACTCAAAACAGAAGGCGAATCAAGTGCAGAGCTAGATGGCAGTTCCTTACCTCCCCTCATAGTTGAGGGATAAATTGTTGTCTTAGCGTCTTTCAAGTTCTTCATAGTGGCCAGCAGATATAAATCCCAAATGACTCAAAGAATAGAGCTATGATCCCCGGCAACGGCGCCAGAAAATAGTCTTGATAACCCTCAAGTATAGGGGATCGAAACAGTTTTCGAGGGTAGAGTATTCAACCCAAATTTATTGATTCGACACAAGGGGAGCCAAAGAATATTCTCAAGTAATAGCAGTTGAGTTGTCAATTCAACCACACCTGGATAACTTAGTATCCGCAGCAAAGTATTTAGTAGCAAAGTAATATGGAAGTAACAGTAACGGTAGCAAAAGTAATATTTTTGGGTTTTGTAGTGATTGTAACAGTAGCAACGGAAAAGTAAATAAGCAAAGAACAATATATGAAAAGCTCGTAGGCATTGGATCGGTGATGGAGAATTATGCCAGATGCGGTTCATCATGTAACAATCATAACATAGGGTGACACAGAACTAGCTCCAATTCATCAATGTAATGTAGGCATGTATTCCGAATATAGTCATACGTGCTTATGGAAAAGAACTTGCATGACATCTTTTGTCCTACCCTCCCGTGGCAGCGGGGTCCTAATGGATATTAAGGCCTCCTTTTAATAGAGTACCGGAACAAAGCATTAACACATAATGAATACATGAACTGCTCAAACTATGGTCATCACCGGGAGTGGTCCCGATTATTGTCACTTCGGGGTTGCCGGATCATAACACATAGTAGGTGACTATAGACTTGCAAGATAGGATCAAGAACTCACATATATTCATGAAAACATAATAGGTACAGATCCGAAATCGTGGCACTCGGGCCCTAGTGACAAGCATTAAGCATAGCAAATTCATAGCAACATCAATCTCAGAACATAGTGGATACTAGTGATCAAATCCTAACAAAACTAAACTTGATTAAATGATAGATCTCATCAAACCCATCACCGTCCAGCAAGCCTATGATGGAATTACTCACGCACATCGGTGAGCATCATGAAATTGGTGATGGAGGATGGTTGATGATGACGACGGCGACGAATCCCCCTCTCTGGAGCCCCGAACGGACTCCAGATCATCCCTCCAGAGAGGTTTTAGGGCTTGGCGGCGGCTCCGTATCGTAAAACACGATGAATTCTTCTCTCTGATTTTTTTCTCCCCGAAAGTGAATATATGGAGTTGGAGTTGAGGTCGGTGGAGTGTCAGGGGGCCCACGAGGTAGGGGACGCTCCCTAGGGGGGGCAGGCGCGCCCTCCACCCTCGTGGACAGGGTGTGGGCCCCCTGACGTGGATTTTTCTTCCGGTATTTTTATTATTTTCCAAATAGATGTTCCATGGAGTTTCAGGTCATTCCGAGAACTTTTGTTTCTGCACATAAATAACACCATGGAAAGTCTGCTGAAAACAGCGTCAGTCCGGGTTAGTTCCATTCAAATCATGCAAGTTAGAGTCCAAAACAAGGGCAAAAGTGTTTGGAAAAGTAGATACGACGGAGACGTATCAACCACAGAATAGCGTGTGCGATAGTTATCGTGTACGATGATGTTACGACGGTACGACGTTTCGTAATCCTGTCCGACACTCATACGACGATTAGCTAATCTTCTTAACGGTGAATCGTTTGTGATGGGCCGCGCATCATACACGTTCTATAATAGTGAACCGTTTGTGATGGGCCGCGCATCATAAACGTAGCACCACAGAATACCGACCGCGATGGCAATGCGAGAAGAAACGAGTAGGAGTACTGTAGGGGCCCTATCCCCGATGGTTTTTGGGTCGTGAGGGAAGGACCCCCCTATCGCCCACACTCACTTGGCGACGGTTCCAAATGCCATCGCAGAAAGGGGTTAAAAACATTTGTTTAGGACTGCGTGCACCAGTGCTATAAGATCGATAGAGGTCACCCGTGTTAAATGACGGTCCGTTCATAACATTGGCCGAAGTGTTTACGGCTTTACATCGACTATCGCCGAACACTACCGGGGCTCGTAACTGGGCTCCCAACTTTAAGCTCCTATGACTAAGTGAAAGTTATAAAGCCCACATATCTGATTGATTCGTTTGCGCAAACACAACCACCTTCGGGCACCGAGACGTCGACTAAGGGTTGTTTTGTTACTGCAAAAACACCCTGCGTAGCATCTACAAGGGGGTGGAAGCCGATGATGGGCCACTTTCAACTGATAAACGGTCGCAACGGAGTCAAAATAAACATATCATCGGCGTTTGTATTTAATATACGAGGGCTGCCTTCTGCAATCATCGCAATAAAGCCATAAATATGCATCAATTTGACTTAAGATTTTGGACAAGCTGGGTTGCCTGGCTCGTGTGCTTACCCCAACGTTCACGATTGTTCGGCTAGGCGGTAAAGGGAGCACCTCTGTGATTGTTACTACCGGGTCATCCGAGTTAGTACCTCAGACTGGGTGAAGCCGAAAGCTAGCGATCTTAAAGGATATAATTGGTCGGCAACAACAGAAGTAAAATTTTTGGTTCATTAATACCATAGAGTTCGGGAACTTTCCCCATACTAAATCATCAATATTTTCCTCCCACATTGATCGGAGGTGAGGTTTCATGATCATGATCAGCATGACAACCCAAAGAGAGGAACCGATAGCGGGATTATTTTCTTTGGAAGATGTTTCATATCTCTTTGGGTACCTTTGTTTATAAAACCGTATGGCCGGATTGCCTTGTTTTCCATAAATCTTTGCCCTTATAACAGCTTAAAGTAGGAAAACACTCCTCGGCTACTGGCCGAAGAGATTGAAGCCGATGATCGGTCAACAAAGTTTTGTACAATGCGGATCCAAGCATTAATGATGTAGAGTACTTGGATACATAGAATCATTACACATAATTTGTGATTTTACTCCGGATATCAATCCTTAATCCAGCCTCTCGTGCCCGCATTATGTCTCGGGGGCTACTGGGCGTTGGGCTCATCATTTACAAATATTAAAGAGGCACATCGATACCCTGATCTGCATTGCATATTCAATATAGAAAATTCAAAGTGCTCATGGTTTGGCTTGACCGAACTATGGGCAAACACTTCTTCGGACAACAATGGGTACCATCTGGGACTTATCCGGCGTCAAGCTAATATATTACGGCGACTTCTCGAGACCCTCTCTCAAGGGCCCGTCCGCCATCTCCTCTAATGTGCATCTTGGATTTTAGGCCGACACACACCTTGAGGGCTACTAGCTATATATCTTGTCAGTAAATAAATTGCATCAATAGGAAATAAAATCCGCAAACAATCAGCCCAAGCCCGAGGTGGTGCATCACCTCGGAAGCAGTCCGGCATAAAGCTCGGATGCAAGAGGCTGGCTCTATAGAGGGCATTTCCGACATTAAGCTCGGTTAAACTCCTTCAAGCTTTTTCAAGCCAACGTGATCTATGACACTTCGTATATAGTCTGGCGTTGGAGCTCGGATACAGTCCGACGTTGGAGCTTGGATATAGTCCGGCATTGGTGCTCGGCTGCAAAAGATACCTCGAGTACAGTCTGGTATTGGAGCTCGGATGCAAGAGGGCACCGCCGCATGGGAACAACTTCAAACCCGAGGTGTGGCGTAAAAAATAACAAGGCATTGATAAAGGACGAGAAATTAAAGGGGCTCCTCGGATACCTGACGCGTAAACTCTTCGGATTCGCTTCGGCAATCCTCCAAGATCGAAGATGAGGAGATTTGTTGAACCAGTTTTCAAGACCGACGATCGAAGATGAAGAATAGTTCGGAAGAATCAAGGAGCGTTCCTAACTTGAAGACTGGTTTAGGGGGCTACTGACGGTGTCCTGGACTAGGGGGTACTCACCACGTCGTCTCCCGACTAGGTGGATCGGGCCGAGGACCCCCGTGGCGGTTCTATCATGGGCCACTTTGGACAGCCCATGCCGCATACAAGGAAGATTCCTCAAGACTTGGTGATCAAGACAAGGACTCCTCTCCACCAACGTATTCGACTAGGACTCGTGTTATCCTAGGCCTCCGGTACATTATATAAGCCGAGGACAGGTTAGTCGATAGATGATGATGACATTATTCATCATACCCTCAGGCTTTAGACCACAACATATGATCTCGAGGTAGATCAACTCTGTAATCATACCATCAAATATAATCAAGAAGGAGTAGGGTTTTACCTCTTAGAGAGGACCTGATACGTCTCCAACGTATCTATAATTTTTTATTGCTCCATGCTATATTATCTACTGTTTTGGACCATATTGGGCTTTATTTTCCACTTTTATATTATTTTTGGGACTAACCTATTAACCGGAGGCCCAGTACAAAATTGCTGTTTTTTGCCTATTTCAGTGTTTCGAACAAACAGAATATCAAATGGAGTCCAAACGGAATGAAACCTTCGGGAACGTGATTTTCTCACCGAACATGATCCAGGAGACTTGGACCCCACGTCAAGAAAGAAAGGAAGTGGCCACGAGGGTGGGGGCGCGCCCACCCCCCTAGGACGCGCCCCCCTACCTCGTGGGCCCCCGTTGCTCCACCGACGTACTCCTTCCTCCTATATATACCTACGTACCCCAAACGATCAGATACGGAGCCAAAAACCTAATTCCACCGCTGCAACTTTCTGTATCCACGAGATCCCATCTTGGGGCATGTTCTGGAGCTCCGCCGGAAGGGGAATCCACCACGGAGGGCTTCTACATCAACATCATAGCCTCTCTGATAAAGTGTGAGTAGTTTAACTCAGACCTTTGGGTCCATAGTTAGTAGCTAGATGGCTTCTTCTCTCTTTTTGGATCTCAATACAATGTTCTCCCCCTCTCTCGTGGAGATCTATTCGATGTAATCTTCTTTTGCGGTGTGTTTGTTGAGACCGATGAATTGTGGGTTTATGATCAAGTCTATCTATGAACAATATTTGAATCTTCTCTGAATTCTTTTATGTATGATTGGTTATCTTTGCAAGTCTCTTCGAATTATCAGTTTGGTTTGGCCTACTAGATTGGTTTTTCTTGCAATGGGGGAAGTGCTTAGCTTTGGGTTCAATCTTGCGGTGTCCCTTCCCAGTGACAGTAGGGGCAGCAAGGCACGTATTGTATTGTTGCCATCGAGGATAACAAGATGGGGTTTTTATCATATTGCATTAATTTATCCCTCTACATCATGTCATCTTGCTTAAGGCGTTACTCTGTTTTCTTGAACTTAATACTCTAGATGCATGCTGGATAGCGGTCGATGAGTGGAGTAATAGTAGTAGATGCAGGCAGGAGTCGATCTACTTGTCTCGGACATGATGCCTATATACATGATCATACCTAGGTATTCTCATAACTATGCTCAATTCTGTCAATTGCTCAACAGTAATTCGTTCACCCACCGTAAAATACTTATGCTCTTGAGAGAAGCCACTAGTGAAATCTATGGCCCCCGGGTCTATCTTTATCATATTAATCTCCCAACACTTTATTATTGCTTTTTCTTTTTTACTTTGCTTTTATTCTACTTTGCATCTTTATACCAAAAATACCAAAAATATTACTTTTCATCTCTATCAGATCTCACTCTCGTAAGTGACCATGAAGGGATTGACAACCCCTAATCGCGTTGGTTGCATGGAGCTATTTGTTTTGTGTAGGTACGAGGGACTCATGCGTAGCCTCCAACTGGATTGATACCTTGGTTCTCAAAAACTGAGGGAAATACTTACTCTACTCTGCTGCATCACCCTTTCCTCTTCAAGGAAATCCAACGCAGTGCTCAAGAGGTAGCAGGAAGATTTCTGGCGCCATTGCCGGGGAGTCTACGCAAAAGTAAACATACCAAGTACCCATCACAATCCCTTATCTCTCGCATTACATTATTTGCCATTTTCCTCTCGTTTTCCTCTCCCCCACTTCACCCTTGCCGTTTTATTCGCCCTCTCTTTTCCGTTTGCCTTTTTCTCGCTTGCCTTTTTGTTTGCTCGTGTGTTGGATTGCTTGCTTGTCACGATGGCTCAAGAGAATACCAAATTGTGTGACTTTACCAATACCAACAATAATGATTTCCTTAGCACTCCGATTGCTCCTCTTACCAACACTGAATCTTGTGAAATCAATACTGCTTTGTTGAATCTTGTTATGAAAGATCAACTCGCCGGCCTTCCTAGTGAAGATGCCGCTACTCATCTAAATAGCTTCGTTGATTTGTGTGATTTGCAAAATAAGAAAGATGTTGATAATGATATTGTTAAATTAAAGCTATTTCCTTTTTCTCTTAGAGATTGTGCTAAAGCTTGGTTTTCGTCTTTTCCTAAAAATAGTATTGATTCTTGGAACAATTGCAAAGATGCTTTTATCTCTAAGTATTTTCCTCCCGCTAAGATCATCTCTCTCAGAAACGATATTTTGAATTTTAAGCAACTTGATTATGAACATGTTGCACAAGCTTGGGAGAGAATGAAATTAATGATACGTAATTGCCCTACTCATGGTTTGAACTTGTGGATGATTATACAAAAAATTTATGCCGGATTGAATTTTGCTTCTAGAAATCTTTTAGATTCGGCCGCGGGAGACACTTTTATGGAAATCACTTTAGGAGATGCTACTAAACTCCTAGATAATATTATGGTTAATTATTCTCAATGGCACACTGAAAGATCTACTAATAAAAAAGTGCATGCCATAGAAGAAATTAATGTTTTGAGTGGAAAGATGGATGAACTTATGAAATTATTTGCTACTAAGAGTGTTTCTTCTGATCCTAATGATATGCCTTTGTCTACTTTGATTGAGAATAATAATGAATCTATGGATGTGAATTTTGTTGGTAGGAATGATTTTGGTAACAACGCGTATAGAGGAAACTTTAATCCTAGGCCTTATCCTAGTAATCCTTCTAATAATTATGGAAATTCCTACAACAACTCTTATGGAAATTTTAATAAGATGCCCTCTGAATTTGAGACCAGTGTTAAAGAGTTTATGAATTCACAAAAGAATTTCAATGCTTTGCTTGAAGAGAAATTGCTTAAAGTTGATGAATTGGCTAGGAACGTTGATAGAATTTCTCTTGATGTTGATTCTTTAAAGCTCAGATCTATTCCTCCTAAGCATGATATAAATGAGTCTCTCAAAGCCATGAGAATTTCCATTGATGAGTGCAAGGAAAGAACCGCTAGGATGTGTGATACGAAAGATGCCTTTATTAAAGCGTGTTCTTCCAATTTCCATGAAAATAAAGATGAAGATCTAAAAGTTATTGATGTGTCCCCTATTAAATCTTTGTTTTGCAATATGAATCTTAATAATGATGGGACTGAATATGATCCACCTTTACCTAGAAGGCGTTCCAAAAATTCGGAGTTTTAAGATTATGATGCTAAAATTGATAAGAGTGGGATTGAAGAAAGCAAAACCCTAGATGTTGCTAAACCCACTATTTTGGATTTCAAGGAATTTAATTATGAAAGTTGCTCTTTAATTGATTGTATTTCCTTGTTGCAATCCGTGCTAAATTCTCCTCATGCTTATAGTCAAAATAAAGCTTTTACCAAAGATATCGTTGATGCCTTGATGCAATCTTATGAAGAAAAACTTGAGTTGGAAGTTTCTATCCCTAGAAAACTCTATGATGAGTGGGAACCAACTATTAAAATTAAGATTAAGGATCATGAATTTTATGCTTTATGTGATTTGGGTGCTAGTGTTTCCACTATTCCCAAAACTTTGTGCGATTTACTAGATTTCCGTGATTTTGATGATTGCTCTCTAAACTTGCATCTTGCGGATTCCACTATTAATAAACCTATGGGAAGAATTAATGATGTTCTTTTTGTTGCAAATAGTAATTATGTGCCCGTAGATTTTATCGTTCTTGATATAAATTGCAATCCTTCTTGTCCTATTATTCTTGGTAGACCTTTCCTTAGAACGATTGGTGCAATTATTGATATGAAGGAAGGGAATATTAGATTCCAATTTCCATTAAAGAAAGACATGGAACACTTCCCTAGGAAGAAAATAAAATTACCATATGAATCTATCATGAGAGCCACTTATGGATTGCCTACCAAAGATGGCAATACCTAGATCTATCCTTGCTTTTATGCCTAGCTAGGGGCGTTAAACGATAGCGCTTATTGGGAGGCAACCCAATTTTATTTGTAGTTTTTTTGATTTTGCTTCTGTTTCGGAATAAATAATCCATCTACCTTCTGTTTAGATGTGGTTTTATGTTTTACTTAGTGTTTGTGACAAGTTAAACCTATAGGATCTTCTTGGATGATAGTTATTTGATCTTGCTGTAATTTCCAGAAACTTTCGGTTCACGAAACAAATTGTTAAAAATCACCAGAATATTATAAAATAGTGATTCCAATTGCTTCTGATCAATAAAAAAATTATCTAGGTCGTCCTATTTTGGCTGAATTTTTGGAGTTCCATAAGTTTGTGTTAGTTACAGATTACTACAGACTGTTCTGTTTTTGACAGATTCTGTTTTTTGTGTGTTATTTGCTTATTTTGATGAATCTATGGCTAGTAAAATAGTTTATAAACCATAGAGAAGTTGGAATACAGTATTTTTAACACGAATATAAATAAAGAATGAGTTCATTACAGTAATTTGAAGTGGTCTTTTGTTTTCTTTCGCTAACGGACCTCACGAGATTTCTGTTGAGTTTTGTGTTGTGAAGTTTTCATGTTTTGGGTGAAATGTTTTGATGGATTATGGAACAAGGAGTGGCAAGAGCCTAAGCTTGGGGATTCCCATGGCACCCCCAAGATAATCTAAGGACACCAAAAAGTCAAAGCTTGGGGATGCCCCGGAAGGCATCCCCTCTTTCGTCTACTTCCATTGGTAACTTTACTTGGAGCTATATTTTTATTCACCACATGTTATGTGTTTTGCTTGGAGCGTCTTGTATTATTTGAGTCTTTGATTTTTAGTTTACCACAATCATCCTTGCTGTATACACCTTTTGAGAGAGCCATATATGAATTGGAGTTTGATAGGAATACTCTATGTGCTTCACTTATATCTTTTGAGCTATATAGTTTTGCTCTAGTGCTTCACTTATATCTTTTAGAGCACGGTGGTGGATTTGTTTTATACAAAATATTGATCTATCATGCTTCACTTAGATTATTTTGAGACTCTTAAATAGCATGGTAATTTTCTTAATAATAATATGCTTGGTATTCAAGATTTGTAAAACTTTCTTTTGAGTGCGTTGAATACTAAGAAAAGTTTGATGCTTTATAATTGTTTTGAGATATGGAGGTGATAATATCAAAGTCGTGCTAGTTGAGTAGTTGTGAATTTGAGAAATGTTTGTGTTGAAGTTTGGAAGTCCCGTAGCATGCACGTATGGTAAACATTATGTAACAAATTTGAAACATGAGGTTTTATTTGATTGTCCTCCTTATGAGTGGCGGTCGGGGACGAGCGCTGGTCTTTTCCTACCAATCTATCCCCCTAGGAGCATGCGCGTAGTGCTTTGGTTTTTGATGGATTGTAGATTTTTGCAATAAGTATGTGAGTTCTTTATGACTAATGTTGAGTCCATGGATTATACGCACTCTCACCTTTCCATCATTGCTAGACTCTTCGGTACCGTGCATTGCCCTTTCTCACATTGAGAGTTGGTGCAAACTTCGCCGGTGCATCCAAACCCCGTGATATGATACGCTCTTTCACACATAAACCTCCTTATATCTCCCTCAAAACAGCCACCATACCTACCTATTATGACATTTCCATAGCCATTCCGAGATATATTGCCATGCAACTTTCCAACATACCGTTCTTCATGACACATTCATCATTGTCATATTGCTTAGCATGATCATGTAGTTTACATAGTATTTGTGGCAAAGCCACCATTCATAATTCTTTCATACATGTCACTCTTGATTCATTGCATATCCCGGTACACCGCTGGAGGCATTCATATAGAGTCATA
>LR880972.1:980571089-980590342 GCA_904067115.1 Aegilops sharonensis
ATGCCAAAATTCTCGCCGAAACGGAAATGAATCAACATTCCGGCAAAATATTGGCAACTATCGCATTTCAAATACCGGTACACCTCCAAACACAAACACATATGCAACACCACAAACATATGCAACACCACGAACATACATAGATCTAGCTAGCTAGGCCATAAAAAGTGCATGTGCACATTGTTGTAGGGAGAACAACATAAATATAGCTTCCCCCCTTACTTACCTATTAAAACAAGGTAATTTAACCACTTAATTTGAATGAATCTATGGTGAAAATGAGGTGAAAAAGAGGAGGCACCCGAGACAAGGAGGAGGTGGAGAGAATGAAGTGGGGAGAAAGTGAGTGTCGGTAGGAGAGGGCTGTCCAAAATATCTTGTTGCTGCCCACTTACTAATGGCGCACCAGCACTAAATGCGCCATTAGTAATCCAGGTTACTAATGGCGCACCTTCTGACGGTGCGCCATTAGTAGTTTTGCAAAAAAAAATATTAAAAAAATACTAATGGCGCACTTATCCACAGTGCGCCATTACTAGTTTAAACTAGTAATGGCGCACGGTTGATCAGTGCGCCATTAGTAGTATTGCAAAAAAAGGAATAAAAAATATAATAAAAAAAACAACATTAGTGGCGCACTTTCGGACTGGTGCGCCATTAGTAGTTACAACTAGTAATGGCGCACTTTGCCTGGATGCGCCATTAGTATGTTTGGACAGGCGCACTAGTTCAAAAAAAATTTTGATACTAATGGCGCACTCTAGGCCAGGTGCGCCATTAGTAGTTTCAACTCTAATGGCATATCAGCAGGTGGTGCGCCATTAGTATATACTAATGGCGCACCCTCTGTCTGGTGCGCCATTAGTGTCAATCCCATCTATAGCCCTTTTTCTAGTAGTGTGGAGAGCGCCGGGATGATGAAGATGGCCACCGGCGATGGATCCCCCCTCAGGCAGGGTGCCAGAACAGAGTCCCGATTGGTTTTTGGTGGCTACAGAGGCTTGCGGCGGTGGAACTTCCGATCTAGGTTAAGTTATGGAAGTTTGTGAATTTATAGGAGAGGTTGGCGTCGAGAACAAGTCAGGGGGGCCATGATACGTCTCCAACGTATCTATAATTTTTTATTGTTCCATGCTATTATATTATCTGCTTTGGATGTTTAATGGGCTTTAATATGCTCTTTTATATTATTTTTGGGACTAACCTATTAACCGAAGGCCCAATGCAAATTGCTTTTTTTTGCCTATTTTAGTGTTTCGCAGAAAAGGAATATCAAATGGAATCCAAACGGAACAAAACCTTTGCGAGGATCTTTCTTGGAACAAACGCAATCCATGAGACTTGGAGTGGAAGTCAGAGACGCAACGAGGCAGCCACGAGGCAGGAGGGCGCGCCCAGGGGTGTAGGCGCGCCCCCCACCCTCGTGGGCCCCTCGTAGCTCCACTGACCTACTTCTTTTGCCTATATATACTCTTATACCCTGAAAACATCTAGGAGAGCCACGAAACCACTTTTCCACCGCCGCAACCTTCTGTACCCGTGAGATCCTATTTTGGGGCCTTTTTCGGTGATCTGCTGGAGGGGATTCGATCACGGAGGGCTTCTACATCAACACCATGTCCTCTCCAATGATTTGTGAGTAGTTTACCGCAGACCTTTGGGTCCATAGTTATCAGCTAGATGGCTTCTTCTCTCTATTTGGTTCTCAATACAAAGTTCTCCTCGATGTTCTTGGAGATCTATTCGATGTAATACTTTTTGCAGTGTGTTTGTCGAGATCCGATGAATTGTAGGTTTATGATCAAGATTATCTATGAATAATATTTGATTCTTCTCTGAATTCTTATATGCATGATTTGATATCTTTGCAAGTCTCTTCGAATTATCGATTTAGTTTGGCCTACTAGATAAATCTTTCTTGCAATGGGAGAAGTGCTTAGCTTTGGATTCAATCTTGCGGTGTCCTTTCCCAGTGACAGCAGGGGCAGCAAGGCACGTATTGTATTGTTGCCATCAAGGACAAAAAGATGGGTTTTATACTATATTGCTTGAGTTTATCCCTCTACATCATGTCATCTTGCTTAATGTGTTATTTTGTTCTTATGAACTTAATACTCTAGATGCATGCTGGATAGCGGTTGATGTGTGGAGTAATAGTAGTGGATGCAGAATCGTTTCGGTCTACTTGACACGGACGTGATGCCTATGTTCATGATCATGCCTAGATATTCTCATAACTATGCGCTTTTTAATCAATTGCTCGGCAGTAATTTGTTCACCCACCGTAATATATGCTATCATGAGAGAAGCCACTAGTGAAACCTATGGCCCCCGGGTCTATTTTACATCATATTAGTTTCCCGTCAACTAGCTATTTCTGTCGCCGTTTATTTTGTAATCTTTACTTTCCAATCTATATAACAAAAATACCAAAAATATTTATCTTATTATCTTTATCAGATCTCACTTTTGCAAGTGGCCGTGAAGGGATTGACAACCCCTTTATCGCGTTGGTTGCAAGGTTCTTGATTGTTTGTGCAGGTACTAGGCGACTTGCGTGTAGTCTCCTACTGGATTGATACCTTGGTTCTCAAAAACTGAGGGAAATACTTACGCTACTTTGCTGCATCACCCTTTCCTCTTCAAGGGAAAACCAACGCATGCTCAAGAGGTAGCAAGAAGGATTTCTGGCCCTGTTGCCGGGGAGATCTACGCACAAGTCAAGACATGCCAAGTGCAAATCACAAACTCCTATCCCTCGCATTACATTATTTGCCATTCGCCTCTCGTTTTCCTCTCCTGCACTTCACCCTTGACGTTTTATTCGCCCCTTTTTCCGTTCGTCTCTTTTCGCTTGTTTCTTCTGTGCTTGTGTGTTGGATTGATTGTTTGTCACGATGGCTCAAGATAATACTAAGTTATGTGACTTTTCCAATACCAACAACAATGATTTTATTAGCACTCCGATTGCTCCTATTACTGATGCTAAATCTTGTGAAATTAATGCTGCTTTGTTGAATCTTGTCATGATAGATCAATTTTCTGGCCTTCCTAGTGAAGATGCCGCTACCCATCTAGACAACTTTGTTGATTTGAGCGATGCAAAAGAAGAAAGATGTGTACAATGATATTGTTAAATTCAAGCTATTTCCGTTTTTGCTTAGAGTTCGTGCTAAAACTTGGTTCTCTTCTTTGCCTAAAAATAGTATTGATTCATGGAATATGTGCAAAGATGCTTTTATCTCTAAGTATTTTCCTCCCGCTAAGATTATCTCTCTTAGAAACGATATTATGAATTTTAAGCAACTTGATCATGAGCATGTTGCACAAGCCTGGGAGAGGATGAAATTAATGATACATAATTGCCCTACACATGGTTGAATTTATGGATGATTATACAAAATAATTTATGCCGGATTGAATTTTGCTTCTAGAAATCTTTTAGATTCGGCTTCGGGAGGCACTTTTATGGAAATCACTTTAGGAGAAGCTACTAAACTCCTAGATAATATTATGGTTAGTTATTCTCAATGGCACACCGAAAGATCTACTAGTAAAAAGGTTCATGTGATTGAAGAGATTAATATTTTGAGTTGAAAGATGGATGATTTTATGAAATTTTTTGCTAATAAGAGTGTTTCTTCTGATCTTAATGATATGTCCTTGTCCACTTTGATTGAGAATAATAATGAATCTATGGATGTGAATTTTGTTGGTAGGAACAATTTCGGTAACAACGCCTATAGAGGAAATTTTAATTCTAGGCCGTTTCCTAGTAATTCCTCTAATAATTATGGTAATTCCTACAAAAACTCTTATGGAAATTTTAATAATATGCCCTCTGATTTTGAGACTAGTGTTAAAGAATATATGAATTCGCAAAAGAATTTAAATGCGTTGCTTGAGGAAAAATTGCCTAAGATTGATGCATTGGCTAGGAACGTGGATAGAATTTCTCTTGATGTCAATTCTTTGACTTAGATATATTCCACCTAAGCATGATATCAATGAGTCTCTCAAAGCCATGAGAATTTCCATTGATAAGTGCAAAGAAAGAACCGCTAGGATGCATGCTAAACAAGATTGCTTTGTGAAAGCGTGTTTCTCCTATTAAATCTTTGTTTTCCAATATTAATCTTGATAAAGATGGGACTAGAGATGAGTCAACTTTAGTTAAAAGGTGTCCCAATGATTCGGAGTTTTTAGATCTTGATGCAAAAATTAATAAAAGTGGGATTGCAGAGGTCAAAACTTTACATAGCAATGAACCCACTATTTTGGATTTCAAGGAATTTAATTATGATAATTTCTCTTTGATAGATTGTATTTCCTTGTTGCAATCCTTGTTAAATTCTCCGCATGCTTATAATCAAAATAAAGCTTTTACTAAACATATCGTTGATGCTTTAATGCAATCTTATGAAGAAAAACTTGAATTAGAAGTTTCTATTCCTAGTAAACTTTATGATGAGGGGGAACCTACTATTAAAATTAAGATTAAAGATCATGAATGCTATGCTTTATGTGATTTGGGTGCTAGTGTTTCCATGATTCCAAAAACTTTGTGTGATGTGTTAGGTTTCCGTGAATTTGATGATTGTTCTTTAAATTTGCACCTTGCGGATTCCACCATTAAGAAACCTATGGGAAGGATTAATGATGTTATTATTGTTGCAAATAGGAATTATGTGCCCGTAGATTTCATTGTTCTTTATATATATTGCAATCCTACATGTCCTATTATTCTTGGTAGACCTTTCCTTAGAACGATTGGTGCAATTATTGATATGAAAGAAGGAAATATAGATTCCAATTTCCATTAAGGAAGGGCATGGAACACTTTCCTAGGAAGAAAATTAAATTACCTTATGAATCTATTATGAGAGCCACTTATGAATTGCATACCAAAGATGGCAATACCTAGATCTATTCTTGTTTTTATGCCTAGCTAGGGGCGTTAAACGATACCGCTTGTTGGGAGGCAACCCAATTTTATTTTTGTTTCTTGCTTTTTGTTCCTGTTTAGTAATAAATAATTCATCTAGCCTATTTTTAGATGTAGTTTTATGTTTTAATTAGTGTTTTTTCCAAGTAGAACCTTTGGGAAGACTTGGGTGAAGTCTTTGCAATCTTGCTGTAAAAAACAGAAACTTTAGCGCTCACGAGATTAGCTGCCATTTTTTACTGGAGAGTGCTTTTAGTTTGATTATTTTTTAAGATGATTAATAGATAAATTCCTCACGTCCACAAATTTATTTCAGAATTTTTGGAGTTCCAGAAGTATACGTTTGATACAGATTACTACAGACTGTTCTGTTTTTGACAGATTCGTTTTTTCGTGTGTTGTTTGCTTATTTTGATGAATCTATGGCTAGTATCGGGGGGTATGAACCATATAGAAGTTGGAATATAGTAGGTTTAACACCAATATAAATATAGAATGAGTTAATTACAGTACCTTAAAGTGGTGTTTTGTTTTCTTACACTAACAAAGCTCATGAGATTTTATGTTTAAGTTTTGTGTTGTGAAGTTTTCAAGTTTTTGGGTAAAGATTTGATGGATTTCAGAATAAGGAGTGGCAAGAGCCTAAGCTTGGGGATGGTCAAGGCACCCCTAGGTAAAATTCAAGGACAACCAAATGCCTAAGCTTGGGGATGCCCCAGAAGGCATCCCTTCTTTCGTCTTCGTCTATCGGTAACTTTACTTGAGGCTATATTTTTATTCACCACGTGATATGTGTTTTGCTTGGAGCGTATTATATGATTTGAGTCTTTTCTTTTTAGTTTACTACAATCATCCTTGCTGTACACACCTTTTGGGAGAGATACACAAGAATCGGAATTTATTAGAATACTCTATGTGCTTCACTTATATCTTTTGAGCTAGATAATTTTGCTCTAGTGCTTCACTTATATCTTGTTAGAGCACGGTGGTGATTTTATTTTATAGAAATTATTGATCTCTCATGCTTCACTTATATTATTTTGAGAGTCTTTTAGAACAGCATGGTAATTTGCTTTGGCTATAAAATTAGTCCTAATATGATAGGCATCCAAGATGGGTATAATAAAAACTTCCATATAGAGTGCACTGAATACTATGAGAAGTTTGATACTTGATGATTGTTTTGAGATATGAAGATGGTGATATTAGAGTCGTGCTAGTTGATTAATTGTGAATTTGAGAAATACTTGTGTTGAGGTTTGCAAGTCTCGTAGCATGCACGTATGGTAACCGTTGTGTAACAAATTTGAAGCATGAGGTGTTTCTTTGATTGTCCTCCTTATGAGTGGCGGTCGGGGACGAGTGATGGTCTTTTCCTACTAATCTATCCCACTAGGAGCATGCGCGTAGTGCTTGGTTTTGATGACTTGTAGATTTTTGCAATAAGTATGTGAGTTCTTTATGACTAATGTTGAGTCCATGGATTATACGCACTCTCACCTTTCCATCATTGCTAGCCTTTCGGTACCGTGCATTGCCCTTTCTCACCTTGAGAGTAGGTGCAAACTTCGCCGGTGCATCCAAACCCTGTGATATGATACGCTCTATCACACATAAACCTCCTTATATCTTCCTCAAAACAGCCACCATACCTACCTATTATGGCATTTCCATAGCCATTCCGAGATATATTGCCATGCAACTTTCCACCGTTCCTTTTATTATGACACGCTTCATCATTGTCATATTGCCTTGCATGATCATGTAGTTGACGTTGTATTTGTGGCAAGGCCACCATGCATAATTTTTCATACATTTCACTCTTGATTCATATCCCGGTACACCGCCGGAGGCACTCATATAGAGTCATATTTTGTTCTAGTATTGAGTTGTAATCCTTGAGTTGTAAATAAATAGAAGTCTGATGATCATCATTATTAGAGCATTGTCCCATGTGAGGAAATAAAAAAAGAATAGAAAGGCCAAATAAAAAAAGAGAAGGCCCAAAAAAAGAGAGAAGCGACAATGCTACTATCCTTTTTCCACACTTGTGCTTCAAAGTAGCACCATGATCTTCATGATAGAGAGTTTCTTATTTTGTCACTTTCATATACTAGTGGGAATTTTTTCATTTTAGAACTTGGCTTGTATATTCCAACAATGGGCTTCCTCGAATGCCCTAGGTCTTCGTGAGCAAGCAAGTTGGATGCACACCCACTTAGTTTCTTTTGTTGAGCTTTCATACATTTATAGCTCTAGTGCATCCGTTGCATGGCAATCCCTACTCCTCGCATTAACATCAATTGCTGGGCATCTTCATAGCCCGTTGATTAGCCACGTCGATGTGAGACATTCTCCTCTTTATTTGTCTTCTCCACACAACCTCCATCATCATATTCTATTCCACCCATAGTGCTATGTCCATGGCTCGCGCTCATGTATTGCGTGAAAGTTGAAATTTTTTGAGAATACTAAAGTATGAAACAATTGCTTGGCTTGTCATCAGGGTTGTGCATGATGAGAGCATTTTGTGTGACGAAAATGAAGCATGGCCAAACTATATGATTTTGTAGGGATGAGCTTTCTTTGGCTATGTTATTTTGAGAAGACATAATTGCTTAGTTAGTATGCTTGAAGTATTATTATTTTTATGTCAATATAAAACTTTTGTCTTGAATCTTTCGGATCTGAACATTCATGCCACAATAAAGAAAATTACATTGAAAATTATGTTAGGTAGCATTCCACATCAAAAATTCTGTTTTTATCATTTACCTACTCGAGGACGAGCAGGAATTAAGCTTGGGGATGCTTGATACGTCTCCAACGTATCTATAATTTTTGATTGTTTCATGCTATTATATTATCTGTTTTGGATGTTCAATGGGCTTTAATATGCTCTTTTATATTATTTTTGGGACTAACCTATTAACCGAAGGCCCAGTGCAAATTGCTGTTTTTTTGCCTATTTTAGTGTTGCGCAAAAAAGGAATATCAAACGGAATCCAAACGAACGAAACCTTCGCAAGGATCTTTCTTGGAACAAACGCAATCCATGAGACTTGGAGTGCAAGTTAGAGACGCAACGAGGCAGCCACGAGGCAGGATGGCATGCCCAGGGGGGTAGGCGCCCCCACCCTCGTGGGCCCCTCGTAGCTCCATCGACCTACTTCTTTCGCCTATATATACTCTTATACCCTGAAAACATCTAGGAGAGCCACAACACCACTTTTCCACCACCGCAACCTTCTGTACCCGTGAGATCCCATCTTGGGGCCTTTTCCGGCGATCTGCCGGAGGGGGGTTCGATTACGGAGGGCTTGTTCATCAACACCATAGCCTCTCCGATGATGTGTGAGTAGTTTACCACAGACCTTCGGGTCCATAGTTATTAGCTAGATGGCTTGTTCTCTCTCTTTGGTTTTCAATACAAAGTTCTCCTCGATGTTCTTGGACATCTATTCGATGTAATACTTTTTGCGGTGTGTTTGCCGAGATCCGATGAATTGTGGGTTTATGATCAAGATTATCTATGAACAATATTTGATTCTTCTCTGAATTCTTATATGCTTGATTTGATTTCTTTGCAAGTCTCTTCGAATTATCGATTTAGTTTGGCCTACTAGATTGATCTTTCTTGCAATGGGAGAAGTGCTTAGCTTTGGGTTCAATCTTGCGATGTCCTTTCCCAGTGACAGCAGGGGTAGCAAGGCACGTATTATATTGTTGCCATTGAGGATAAAAGATGGGGTTTATATCATATTGCTTGAGTTTATCCCTCTACATCATGTCATCTTGCTTAATGCGTTACTCTGTTCTTATGAACTTAATACTCTAGATGCATGCTAGATAGCGGTCGATATGTGGAGTAATAGTAGTAGATGCAGAATCGTTTCGGTCTACTTGACACGGACGTGATGCCTATGTTCATGATCATTCCTAGATATTCTCATAACTATGTGATGTGTACTACGCAACCTTCTTCTTGTAGACGTTGTTGGGCCTCCAAGTGCAGAGGTTTGTAGGACAGTAGCAAATTTCCCTCAACTGGACGACCTAAGGTTTATCAATCCGTGGGAGGCGTAGGATGAAGATGGTCTCTCTCAAGCAACCCTACAACCAAATAACAAAGAGTCTCTTGTGTCCCCAACACACCCAATACAATGGTAAATTGTATAGGTACACTAGTTCGGTGAAGAGATGGTGATACAAGTGCAATATCACTACTAGGGAAAAGCCTAGCAGCAGCGCGGGTTTTGGGTGTATCAGTAGCGCGGGTGCCCGCGCTACTGATACGGCGCCACAGCTAACTTGTAGCAGTAGCGCGTGTTGACACACGCTACTGCTATACATGGTTAGCTGTAGCGTGCGTTGCAAACAGCGCTACTGCTAATTAGCTGTAGCGGGTATTATACCCCGCGCTACTGCTATTACTTTCAAAAACAAAAAAAATATCGATCCCGTGAGTGCTGTCAATGGCAGCAATGGTAAGATCTAGCGATGATTGGCGTCGCCGGAGGCATGAACGGACAGCAGAAGACCAGATCCTGCAGTGGCTGTTGGAGAGGGCCCGTTTCTATGGCAGAGCCAGGCCGCGGCGTGGAGCTCCTCTTCCCGACCATGACAGATAGCTCCGGGTCATCCATGGCGACGACCTGCACGGGCATGGACATGGGAGGGTGAGTCAAACCAGAGGGAGAGAGAGAAAAGGAAAACCGAGGGAGAGAGGAAGGTGGTGTAGGGAGCAGCGGAGCTAGTCACCGGTGGCGAGGTGCTCCGATGTGGTGGCGCGGTGCGGCGGCCTCCTAGACGTCGGTGGAAGACCGGCGAGCTCCTAGACGCCGGTGGCGCGAGGCGGCGTCCTCTTTCGGCGCCATGGAGGAGGATGGGTGCATGGGCAAGAGGTCCATGTGAGAGCATATGGAAAGTGAGAGGAGAGAGTGGTGGAAGAGAGGAGGGATTTGGGGGAGGAGATGGGGATTCGGCCGACGATATGGCGACTTCACCTACCTTGTACTTAGTAGTAGCGAGGGGTATAAAACCGCGCTACTACTATCAACTTAGTAGTAGCGCGGGTTTATACCCCTCGCTACTACTATGGCATGTGTCGGGGGGCACGGTAGAGACCGCTTAGTAGTAGCGAGGGTTAAAAACCCGCGCTACTACTATCAACTTAGTAGTAGCGCGGGTTTATACCCCTCGCTACTACTATGGCATGTGTCGGGAGGCACGGTAGAGACCGCTTAGTAGTAGCGAGGGTTAAAAACCCGCGCTACTACTATCAACCTAGTAGTAGCGAGGGTTAAAAACCCGCGCTACTGCTAATTAGCAGTAGCGCTTCTTTTTATGCCGCGCTGCTACTAAGATTTTGTGTATAAGGTTTTCCCTGGTAGTGTATGGATGGTAGATATAGGTTTTTGTAATCTGAAAATATAAAAACAGCAAGGTAACAAACGATAAAAGTGAGCGTAAACAGTATTGCAATGATAGGAAACAAGGCCTAGGGTTCATACTTTCACTAGTGCAAGTTCTCTCAACAATAATAACATAATTGGATCATATAACTATCCCTCAACATGCAATAAAGAGTCACAGCAAAGTCACTAATAGTGGGGAACAAATGAAGAGATTATGGTAGGGTACGAAACCACCTCAAAGTTATTCTTTCCAATCAATCCGTTGGGCTATTCCTATAAGTGTCACAAACAGCCCTAGAGTTCGTACTAGAATAACACCTTAAGACACAAATCAACCAAAACCCTAATGTCACCTAGATACTCCATTGTCACCTCAAGTATCCGTGGGCATGATTATACGATATGCATCACACAATCTCAATTCATCTATTCAAACCAACACATAGAACCTCAAAGAGTGCCCCAAAGTTTCTACCGGAGAATCACGACAAAAACGTGTGCCAACCCCTATGCATAGGTTCATGGGCGGAACCCGCAAGTTGATCACCAAAACGTACATCAAGTGAATCACGTGATATCCCATTGTCACCATAGATACGCACGGCAAGACATACATCAAGTGTTCTCAAATCATTAAAGACTCAATCCAATAAGATTACTTCAAAGGGAAAACTCAATCCATTACAAGAGAGTAGAGGGGGAGAAGCAACATAAGATCCAACTATAATAGCAAAGCTCGCAATACATCAAGATCGTGCCAAATCAAGAACACGAGAGAGAGAGAGAGATCAAACACATAGCTACTGGTACATACCCTCAGCCCCAAGGGTGAACTATTCCCTCCTCGTCATGGAGAGCGCCGGGATGATGAAGATGGCCAAAGGTGAGGGTTCCGCCCTCCGGCAGGGTGCCGGAACAGGGTCCCAATTGGTTTTTGGTGGCTCTAGAGGTTTTGCGGCGGCGGAACTCCCGATCTGATCTCTGTTCTGGAAGTTTTAGGGTATGTGGAGTTATATAGGCGGAAGAAGCACGTCAGGGGAGCCACGAGGGCCCACGAGGCGGGGGGCGCGCCCTAGAGGGGTGGGCGCGCCCCCCACCCTTGTGGCTTCCTCGTTCCTTCCTTGACGTGGGGTCCAAGTCCATCGGGTAGCTTTCGTTCCAAAAATAACTTCTCTAGTTGATTTCGTTCCGTTTCGACTCCGTCTGATATTCCTTTTCTTCAAAACACAAAAATAGGCAAAAAAACAGCAAATCTGGGCTGGGCCTCCGGTTAATAGGTTAGTCCCAAAAGTAATATAAAAGTGGAAAATAAAGCCCAATATTGACCAAAGCAGTAGATAATATAGCATGGAGCAATCAAAAATTATAGATACGTTGGAGACGTATCACTATGCGCTTTTCTATCAATTGCTCGGCAGTAATTTGTTCACCCACCGTAATATATGCTATCATGAGAGAAGCCACTAGTGAAACCTATGGCCCCCGGGTGTATTTTACATCATATTAGTTTCCCGTCAACTAGCTATTTCTGTCGCCGTTTATTTTGCAATCTTTACTTTCCAATCTATACAACAAAAATACCAAAAATATTTATCTTATTATCTTTATCAGATCTCACTTTTGCAAGTGGCCGTGAAGGGATTGACAACCCCTTTATCACGTTGGTTGCAAGGTTCTTGATTGTTTGTGCAGGTACTAGGCGACTTGTGTGTAGTCTCCTACTGGATTGATACCTTGGTTCTCAAAACCTGAGGGAAATACTTACGCTACTTTGCTGCATCACCCTTTCCTCTTCAAGGGAAAACCAACGCATGCTCAAGAGGTAGCACCCCACAGGGAGTCCACGTGGCAGGGGGCGCGCCCCAGGGGGGTGGGCGCACCCTCCACCCTCGTGGGGCCCATGGGACTCCCCTCCGTAACTCTTTGTTCCAGTATTTTTTATATTTCCAGAGAAAATCTCCGTTGATTTTGAGCGCATTCCGAGAACTTTTATTTGTGCACAAAAACAACACCACGGTAGTTCTGTTGAAAACAGCGTCAGTCCGGGTTAGTTCTAACCAAATCATACCAAAATCATGTGGAAATATTATAAACATGGCATGAATACATCAAAAATTATAGATACGTTGGAGACGTATCACGCACCATATCTAATAAAGTACGGTTATGACGTTCGGACACACCATTACGTTGTGGTGTTCCAGGTGGCTTGAGTTGCGGTACTATTCCAAATTGTTTCAAATGAAGACCAAACTCATAACTCAAATATTCACCTGCACGATCAGATCATAAAAACTTTATTTTCTTGTTACAATGATTTTCCACTTCACTCTGAAATTCTTTGAACTTATGTTTCAGACTTATGTTTCATCAAGTAGATATACCCATATCTGCTCAAATCATCTGTGAAGGTTGGAAAATAACGATAGCCGCCACGAGCCTCAACACTCGTCGGACCGCATACATCAGTATGTATTCTTTCCAATAATTCAGTTGCTCGCTCCATTGTTCTGGAGAATGGAGTCTTAGTCATCTTGCCCATGAGGCATGGTTCGCTCCCAAGTTAGCTTTAAAATGACCCATTTTACCTAGATTATCCCAAAATGATTCATTTTACCTAGATTATCTCCAAAATAATCCATTTTACCTACGTTAGCTCTAAAATGACCCATTTTACCTACGTTAGCTCCAAAATGACCCATTTTACCTACGTTAGCTCCAAAATGACCCATCTTACCTACGTTAGCTCTAAAATGATGCATTTTACCTAAGTTAGCTCATAAACGATCCATTTCACCTAAGTTACCTCACAAACGATGGCGTGCTTCTTCTTCTAGTCTTCTTCTTCTTCTAGTCACCTTTTCCTAACTTTCTTATTTGCCATTTTGCAGATTTCACTCACTTCTCGGAAGCTAGCTTGCTATGATGGAGTGCTTGTTTTTTATTTCATTCTCTTCTAGTATTCTTCTAGCTTGCTACGATGGAACTTGCTATCTTGATGAAACTTTGCATTTTAATATGTATGTGCAACTTCCTAATGGTTGCAACTTATGTGTATGTGCAACTTTCTATGTATGAATGGATGGAACTATATATGTATGTACGATGAAACTTATGTGATGGATATGTGATATGTTTGCTGTTAAATAGCCCTGTGAATTATATCTATATATGTCATATATATTTTCTGTGAAAATTGTTGGATTAAAAAAACAGAAAAAAAGAGCCAATATGCAGGCTCTTTGCCGTCTGCGGCGGACGGCAAAGGCCTGCCGTGTAGTGACGTCTAGCTGACATCATACGGCGGACGGCAAAGGCAGGACAAATTTTGCCGTCAGCGGCGGACGGCAAAGTCCTGCCATTAGCCACCTAACGGACTAATAGCGCAATTTTTGCCGTCTGCTTTCTTTGCCGTCCGCTGCTGATGGCAAAGGCCCCTTTGCCGTCAGCCGCCAAAAGCAGACGACAAAGTAGCTCGTTGCCGGACCTTACTTTGTCGGAGCCTTTTGCCGTCCGTGGAGGACGGCAAAGACCTTTGCCGTCCGCCATTCATGCCTTTTCCGTCCTCCGTGGCGGACGGCAAAGTAGCTGATTCCTGTAGTGAAGTGATTCATAATCAAGTGATTCCAAAAGCCCATCAGCATGGAGTTTCTTCATGCGCTTTACACCAATATGACCTAAAAGGCAGTGCCACAAATAAGTTGCACTATCATTATTAACCTTGCATCTTTTGGCTTCAATATTATGAATATGTATATCACTACATTCGAGATTCAACAAAAATAGACCTCTCATCAAGGGTGCATGATCATAAAAGATATTATTCACATAAATAGAATAACCATTATTCTCTGATTTAAATGAATAACCGTCTCGCATCAAACAAGATCTAGATATAATGTTCATGCTTTATGCTGGCACCAAATAACAATTATTCAGGTCTAAAACTAATCCCGAAGGTAGATGTAGAGGTAGCGTGCCGACGGCGAACACATCGACTTTGGAACCATTTCCCACGCGCATCGTCACCTCGTCCTTAGCCAATCTTCGCTTAATCCATAGCCCCTGTTTCGAGTTACAAATATGAGCAACATAACCAGTATCAAATACCCAGGCGCTACTAAGAGCATTAGTAAGGTACACATCAATAACATGTATATCAAATATACCTTTCACTTTGCCATCCTTCTTATCCGACAAATACTTGGGGCAGTTCTGCTTCCAATGACCAGTCCCTTTGCAGTAGAAGCACTCAGTCTCAGGCTTAGGTCCAGACTTGGGCTTCTTCACTTGAGCAGCAACTTGCTTGCCGTTCTTCTTGAAGTTCCCCTTCTTCCCTTTGCCCTTTTTCTTGAAACTAGTGGTCTTGTTAACCATCAACACTTGATGCTCCTTCTTGATTTCTACCTCCGCAGCCTTTAGCATCACGAAGAGCTCGGGAATTGTCTTATCCATCCCTTGCATATTATAGTTCATCACGAAGCTTTTGTAGCTTTGTGGCAGTGATTGAAGAACTCTGTCAATGACACTATCATCAGGAAGATTAACTCCCAGTTGAGTCAAGTGGTTGTGGTACCCAGACATTCTGAGTATATGTTTACTGACAGAACTATTCTCCTCCATCTTGCAGCTGTAGAACTTATTGGAGACTTCATATCTCTCAATTCGGGCATTTGCTTGAAATATTAACTTCAACTCCTGGAACATCTCATATGCTCCATGACGTTCAAAATGTCGTTGAAGTCCTGATTCTAATCCATAAAGCATGGCACACCGAACTATCGAGTAGTCATCGGCTTTGCTCTGACAGATGTTCATAACGTCCGGAGTTGCTCCTGCAGCGGGTCTTGCACCTAGTGGTGCTTCCAGGACGTAATTCTTCTATGCAGTAATGAGGATAATCCTCAAGTTACGGACCCAGTCTGTGTAGTTTCTACCATCATCTTTCAACTTAGTTTTCTATAGGAACACATAAAAATTCAAAGGAACGGTAGCACGGGCCATTGATCTACAACAACATAGACATGCAAAATACTATCAGGTACTAAGTTCATGATAAATTAAAGTTCGATTAATCATATTACTTAAGAACTCCCACTTAGATAGACATCCCTCTAGTCATCTAAATGATCACGTGATCCATATCAACTAAACCATGTCCAATCATCACGTGAGATGGAGTAGTTTTCAATGGTGAACATCACTATGTTGATCATATCTACTATATGATTCACGTTCGACCTTTCGGTCACTGTGTTCTGAGGCCATATCAGCATACGCTAGGCTCGTCAAGTTTAACCCGAGTATTCTGCGTGTGCAAAACTGGCTTGCACCCATTGTATGTGAACGTAGAGATTATCACTCCCGATCATCACGTGGTGTCTCGGCACGACGAACTGTAGCAACGGTGCATACTCAGGGAGAACACTTATACCTTGAAATTTAGTGAGAGATCATCTTATAATTCTACCGCCGTACTAAGCAAAATAAGATGCATAAAATATAAACATCACGTGCAATCAAAATATGTGACATGATATGGCCATCATCATCTTGTGCCTTTGATCTCCATCTCCAAAGCACCGTCATGATCTCCATCGTCACTGGCTTGACACCTTGATCTCCATCGTAGCATCGTTGTCGTCTTGCCAACTATTGCTTCTATGACTATCGCTACCGCTTAGTGATAAAGTAAAGCAATTACATGGCGATTGCATTTCATACAATAAAGTGACAAGTATAAGGCTCCTACCAGTTGCCGATAACTTCTACAAAACATGATCATCTCATACAACAATTTATATCTCATCACTTTTTGACCATATCACATCACAACATGCCATGCAAAAACAAGTTAGACGTCCTCTACTTTGTTGTTGCAAGTTTTACGTGGCTGCTACAGGCTTCTAGCAAGAACCGTTCTTACCTACCCATCAAAACCACAACGATTTTTTGTCAAGTGTGCTGTTTTAACCTTCAACAAGGACCGGGCATAGTCAAACTCGATTCAACTAAAGTTGGAGAAACAGACACCCGCCAGCCACCTGTGTGCAAAGCACGTCGGTAGAACCAGTCTCATAAACGCGGTCATGTAATGTCGGTCCGGGCCGCCTCATCCAACATTACCGCCGAATCAAAGTAAGAAGTTGCTGGTAAGCAGTATGACTATTATCGCCCACAACTCTTTGTGTTCTACTCGTGCATATAACATCTACGCATAGACCTGGCTCGGATGCCACTATTGGGGAACGTAGTATTTCAAAAAAATTCCTACGATCACGCAAGATCTATCTAGGAGAAGCATAGCAACGAGCGGGGAGAGTGTGTCCACGTACCCTTGTAGAACAAAAGCGGAAGCGTTTAGTAACGCGTTTGATGTAGTTGAACATCTTCGCGATCCAACCGATCCTAGGACCGAACGTACGGCACCTCCGTGTTCAGCACACGTTCAACACGATGACGTCCCTCGAGCTCTTGATCCAGTTGAGGATGAGGAAGAGTTCCTTCAGCACGGCGGTGTGGCAACGGTGATGATGGAGTTACCGGCGCAGGGCTTCGCCTAAGCACAACGACGATATGACCGAGGTGTGTAACTGTGGAGGAGGGCACCGCACACAGCTAAGAGAATATCAGTTGTGCTATTGGGGTGCCCCCTGGCCACGTATATAAAGGAGGGAGGGAGAGAGGAGGCCGGCCAGGTAGGGCGCGTCAGGGGGGAGTCCTACTTGGACTCCTAGTCCAAGTAGGATTCCCCCCCCCCCCTTTTCCTTTCTTCCACCAGAGGGAAAGGTAAGGGAGAGAGAGGGGAAAGGAAAGAGGGGGGTGATACGTCTCCAACGTATTGACATAGTGCCATGCTGTTATATTATCAATCTTGGATGTTTTATAATCATTTTAGTCATTTTATATCATTTTTTGGTACTAACCTATTGACATAGTGCCAAGTGCCAGTTGCTGTTTTTTCCATGTTTTTTACATCGCAGGAAATCAATATCAGACGGAATCCAAACGCAAGGAAACTTTACGGAGATTTTTTTGGACCAGAAGGAACTTAATGGGCCCTGGCTGCGCCTGGGGGGTGCCCCGAGGGGGGCACAACCCACCAGGGCACGATAGGAGGCCCAGGCGCGCCCTGGTGGGTTGTGCCCACCTCGGGTGCCCCCCGGACCGCCTCTTTGCTCTATAAATACCCCAATATTCCAGAAACCCTAGGGGAGTCAACGAAATATTCATCCAGCCCCGCAGAGTCCAGAAACACCATATCCAATCTAGACACCATCTTGGACGGGTTCACCACCTCCATTGGTGCCTCTCCGATGATGCGTGAGTAGTTCTTTGTAGACCTCTGGGTCCGTAGTTAGTATCTAGATGGCTTCCTCTCTCTCGCTGAATTCTCAATACAATGGTCTCCTGGAGATCCATATGATGTAACTCTTTTGCAGTGTGTTTGTTGGGATCCGATGAACTTCAAGTTTATGATCAGTTATATCTTTTTATATCGATGAAAGTTATTTGAGTTTATTTGATCTCTTATATGCATGATCTCTTATAGCCTCATATTTCTTCTCGGATATTTGGGTTTTGTTTGGCCAACTTGATCTATTTCTCTTGCAATGGGAAGAGGTGCTTTGTAGTGGGTTCGATCTTACGGTGCTTGATCCAAGTGACAGAAAGGGAACCGACACGTATGTATCGGTACTACTAAGGATAAAACGATGGGGTCTATCTCTACACAGATAGATCTTCTCTACATCATGTCATCGTTCTTATTGCATTACTCCATTTTTCCATGAACTTAATACACTAGATGCATGCTGGATAGCGGTCGATGTGTGGAGTAATAGTAGTAGATGCAGGCAGGAGTCGGTCTACTAATCTTGGACGTGATGCCTATATAATGATCATTGCCTGGATATTGTCATGTTTATTTGAAGTTCTATCAATTTCCCAACAATAATTTGTTCACCCACCGTTTGCTATTTTTCTCGAGAGAAGCCACTAGTGAAACCTACGAGCCCTGGTCTTCTTTCTCATATATTTGCTTTTGTGATCTATTTTTCCTTTGCATTTATTTTCAGATCTATTAAACCAAAAATGAAAAAAAAACCTAGCTGAGTTTTACTTCTATTTATCTTATTTGGCGTTCGATCTATCAATCTAGTACCAATTTACCTCACATCCTTTGCCTATCTTGAGGTGCCGTACCCCGGAAGGGATTGACAACCCCTTTAACACGTTGGGTTGCGAGGATTTGTTATCTGTGTGAAGGGGTTGTTTACGTTGTGTTGCTTGGTTCTCCTACTGGTTCGATAACCTTGGTTTCATATCTGAGGGAAATACCTACCGCCACTGTGCTGCATCATCCCTTTCTCTTTGGGGAAATACCGACGTAGCTTCAAGCGACATCAGGGGGGCGGCCCCCTCCCCTAGTCCAATTCGGTTTGGGCAAGGGGGGCGCCCCTCTCACGTGGCCCTTTCTCCTCTCCTCCAATAAGGCCCAATAGGCCCAATACTTCTCCCGGGGTTCAGTACATCAAATCACATAACTCATAATACAAATCGTCATCGAACGTTAAGCGTGCAGACCCTACGGGTTCGAGAACTATGTAGACATGACCGAGACACATATCCGGTCAATAACCAATAGGGGAACCTGGATGATCATATTTGCGCCTACATATTCTACTAAGATCTTTATCGGTCAAACCGCATAACAACATACGTTGTTCCCTTTCTCATCGGTATGTTACTTCCCCGAGATTCGATCGTCGGTATCCTCATACCTTGTTCAATCTCGTTACCGGCAAGTCTCTTTACTCATTCCGTAATGCATCATCCCGCAACTAACTCATTAGTCACATTGCTTGCAAGGCTTATATTGATGAGCATTA
>LR880972.1:980604318-980619445 GCA_904067115.1 Aegilops sharonensis
AGAATAGTTCTAGGTCATGTCTACATAGTTCTCGAACCCGTAGGGTCCGCACGCTTAACGTTACGATGACAGTTTATTATGAGTTTATAAGTTTTGATGTACCGAAGTTTGTTCGGAGTCCCGGATGTGATCACGGACATGACGAGGAGTCTCGAAATGGTCGAGACATAAAGATTGATATATTGGAAGCCTATATTTGGATATCGGAATGGTTCCGGGTGAAATCGGGATTTTACCGGAACACCGGGGGGTTACCGGAACACTCCCGGGGGATGTTGGGCCTTAGTGGGCCATGAGGGAGAAGAGGAGGGCCGGCCAGGGCAGGCCGCGCGCCCCCTCCCCCCCCCCCCTAGTCCGAATAGGACAAGGAGAGGGGGGGCGGCGCCCCCCTTCCTCTTTCCCCTCCCCCCTTTCCTTCTCCAACAAGGCAAGAGGGGGGAGTCCTACTCCCGGTGGGAGTAGGACTCCTCCAGGCGCACCCTATGAGGGTCGGCCGCACCTCCCCCTCCCTCCTTTATATACGGGGGCAGGGGGGCACCCCATAACACACAAGTTGATCTATGGATCGTTCCTTAGCCGTGTGCGGTGCCCCCCTCCACCATATTCCACCTCGGTCATATCGTCGCGGAGCTTAGGCGAAGCCCTGCGCCGGTGGAGCATCATCATCGTCACCACGCCGTCGTGCTGACAGAACTCATCCCCGACGCTTTGCTAGATCGGAGCCCGGGGATCGTCATCGAGCTGAACGTGTGCTGAACTCGGAGGTGACGTACGTTCGGTACTTGGATCGGTCGGATCGTGAAAACGTACGACTACATCAACCGCGTTGTCATAACGCTTCCGCTTACGGTCTACGAGGGTACGTGGACAATACTCTCCCCTCTCGTTGCTATGCCATCACCATGATCTTGCGTGTGCGTAGGAAATTTTTTGAAATTACTACGTTCCCCAACAACGGAATGGGTCAAGTCAATCACATCATTCTCTAATGATGTGATCCCGTTAATCAAATGACAACTCATGTCTATGGCTAGGAAACATAACCATCTTTGATTCAACGAGCTAGTCAAGTAGAGGCATACTAGTGACACTCTGTTTGTCTATGTATTCACATATGTACTAAGTTTCCGGTTAATACAATTCTAGCATGAATAATAAACATTTATCATGAAATAAGGAAATAAATAATAAATTTATTATTGCCTCTAGGACATATTTCCTTCCGTCTCCCACTTGCACTATAGTCAATAATCTAGTTCACATAGCCATGTGATTTAACACCAATAGTTCACATCACCATGTGATTAACACTCATAGTCACATCGTCATGTGACCAACACCCAAAGGGTTTACTAGAGTCAATAATCTAGTTCACATCGCTATGTGATTAACACCCAAAGAGTACTAAGGTGTGATCATGTTTTGCTTGCGAGAGAAGTTTAGTCGACGGGTCTGCCATATTCAGATCCGTATGTATTTTGCAAATTTCTATGTCAACAATGCTTTGCACGGAGCTACTCTAGCTAATTGCTCCCACTTTCAATATGTATCCAGATTGAGACTTAGAGTCATCTGGATCAGTGTCAAAACTTGCATTGATGTAACCCTTTACGACGAACCTTTTGTCACCTCCATAATCAAGAAACATATTCTTATTCCACTAAGGATAATTTTGACCGCTGTCCAGTGATCTACTCCTAGATCACTATTGTACTTCTTTGTTAAACTCAATAGATCTGGTACACATCATGGCATACTTTATATAACCTATGGCTGAGGCATAGGAAATGACTTTCATTCTTTTTCGATATTCTGCCGTGGTCGGTTTTTGAGTCTTACTCAATTTCACACCTTGTAACACAGGCAAGAACTCTTTCTTTGATTGTTCCATTTTGAACTACTTCAATATCTTGTCAAGGTATGTACTCACTGAAAAAACTTATCAAGCGTCTTGATCTATCTCTATAGATCTTGATTCTTAATATGTAAGCAGCTTCACCGAGGTCTTTCTTTGAAAAAAAAACTCATTTCAAATACTACTTTATGCTTCTCAGAAAATTCTACATTATTTCCGATCAACAATATGTCATTCACATATACTTATCAGAAATGTTGTAGTGCTCCCACTCACTTTCTTATAAATACAGCCTTCACCGCCAGTCTGTATAAAACTATAGGCTTTGATCAACTCATCAAAGCGTATATTCCAACTCTGAGATGCTTGCACCAGTCCATAGATGGATCGCTGGAGCTTGCACATTTTGTTAGCACCTTTAGGATCGACAAAACCTTCTAGTTGCACCATATACAACTCTTCTTTAATAAATCCATTAAGGAATGCAGTTTTGTTTATCCATTTGCCAGATTTCATAAAATGCGGCAATTGCTAACATGATTCGGACAGACTTAAGCATCGCTACGAGTGAGAAAAATCTCATCGTAGTCAACACCTTGAACTTGTCAAAAACCTTTTTCGACAAGTCTAGCTTTGTAGATAGTAACACTACTATCAGCGTCCGTCTTCCTCTTGAAAATCCATTTATTTTCTATTGTTTGCCAATCATCGGGCAATTCAACCAAAATCCATACTTTGTTCTTATACATGAATCCCATCTCAGATTTCATGGCCTCAAGCCATTTTGCGGAATCTGGGCTCATCATCGCTTCCTCATAGTTCGTAGGTTCGTCATGGTCTAGTAACATGACTTATAGAACAGGATTACCGTACCACTCTGGTGCGGAACGTGCTCTGATTGACCTGCAAGGTTCGGTAGTAAATTGATCTGAAGTTTCATGATCATTATCATTAACTTCCTCACTAATTGGTGTAGGCATCACTGGAACTGATTTTTGTGATGAACTATTTTCCAATTCGGGAGAAGGTACAATTACCTCATCAAGTTCTACTTTCCTCCCACTCACTTCTTTCGAGAGAAACTCCTTCTCTAGAAAGGATCCATTCTTAGCAACGAATATTTTGCCTTTGGATCTGTGATTAGAAGGTGTACCCAACAGTCTCCTTTGGGTATCCTATGAAGACGCGTTTCTCCGATTTGGGTTCAAGCTTATCAGGTTGAAACCTTTTCACATAAGCATTGCAACTCCAAACTTTAAAAAACGACAACTTTGGTTTATTGCCAAACCACAGTTCATATAGTGTCGTCTTAACGGATTTAGATGGTGCCCTATTTAACGTGAATGCAGCTGTCTCTAATGCATAATCCCAAAATGATAGTGGTAAATCGGTAAGAGACATCATAAATCACACCATATCTAATAAAGTACAGTTATGACGTTCGGACACATCATTACACTGTGGTGTTCCAGGTGGCGTGAGTAGTGAAACTATTTCACATTGTTTTAACTGAAGGCCAAACTCGTAACTCAAATATTTTACCTCTGCGATCATATCGTAGAAACTTTCATTTTCTTGTTACGATGATTCTCTATTTCACTCTGAAATTCTTTGAACTTTTCAAATGTTTCAGACTTATGTTTCATCAAGTAGATATTTCCATATCTGCTCAAATCATCTGTGAAGGTCAGAAAATAATGATACCCGCCGCGAGCCTCAACACTCATCGGATCGCATACATCGGTATGTATTATTTCCAATAAGTCAGTTGATCGCTCCATTTGTTCCGGAGAACGGAGTTTTAATCATCTTACCCATGAGGCATGGTTCGCAAGCATCAAATGATTCATAATCAAGTGATTCCAAAAGTCCATCAGCATGGAGTTTGTTCATGCGCTTTACACCAATATGACCTAAACGGCAGTGCCACAAATAAGTTGTACTATCATTATTAACTTTGCATCTTTTGGCTTCAATATTATGAATATGTGTATCACTATGATCGAGATCCAACAAACTATTTTCATTGGGTGTATGACCATCGAAGGTTCTATTCATGTAAACAGAACAACAATTATTCTCTGACTTTAAATGAATAAACGTATTTGCAATAAACATGATCAAATCATATTCATGCTCAACGCAAAAACCAAATAACATTTATTTAGGTTCAACACTAATCTCGAAAGTATAGGGAGTGTGCGATGATGATCATATCAATCTTGGAACCACTTCCAACACACATCACCACTTCACCCCTAACTAGTCTCTGTTCATTCTGCAACTCTTGTTCCAAGTTACTACTCTTAGCAACTGAACTAGTATCAAATACCGAGGGATTGCTATAAGTACTAGTAAAGTACACATCAATAACATGTATATCAAATATACCTTTGTTCACTTTTCCATCCTTCTTATCCGCCAAGTATCTAGGGGCAGTTCCGCTTCCAGTGACCAGTCCCTTTGCAGTAGAAACACTTAGTCTCAGGCTTTGGTCCAGACTTGGGCTTCTTCACTTGAGCAGCAACTTGCTTGCCGTTCTTCTTGAAGTTCCCCTTCTATCCCTTTGCCCTTTTCTTGAAACTAGTGGTCTTGTTAACCATCAACACTTGATGCTCTTTCTTGATTTCTACCTTCATCGATTTTAGTATCGCGAAGAGCTCGGGAATTACTTTCGTCATCCCTTGCATATTATAGTTCATCATGAAGTTCTTAGTAACTTGGAGATAGTGAGTAGAGAACTTTGTCAATTACTATCTTATCTGGAGGATTAACTCCCACTTGATTCAAGCAATTGTAGTACCCAGACAATCTGAGCACATGCTCAATAGTTGAGCTATTCTCCTTCATCTTGTAGGCAAAGTATTGTCAGAAGTCTCATACCTCTCGACACGGGTATGAGTATGACATACCAATTTCAACTCTTGGAACATCTTATATGCTCCGTGGCGTTCAAAACATTTTTGAAGTCTTGGTTCTAAGTCGTAAAGCATGGTGCACTAAACTATCAAGTAGTCATCATACCGAGCTTGTCAAAATGTTCATAACGTCTGCATCTGCTCCTGCAATAGGTCTGTCACCTAGCGGTGCATCAAGGACATAATACTTCTGTGCGGCAATGAGGATAATCCTCAGATCACTGAGCTAGTCCGCATCTTTGATACTAACATATTTCAACTCATTTTTCTCTAGGAACATATCAAAAATAAAACAGGGGAGCTAAACGCGAGCTATTGATCTACAACATAGATATGCTAATACTACCAGGACTAAGTTCATGATAAATTAAAGTTCAATTAATCATATTACTTAAGAACTCTCACTTAGATAGACATCCCTCTAGTCATCTAAATGATCACGTGATCCAAATCAACTAAACCATGTCTGATCATCATGTGAGATGGAGTAGTTTTCAATGGTGAACATCACTATGTTGATCATATCTACTATATGATTCACGCTCGACCTTTCGGTCTCCAGTGTTCCGAGGCCATATCTGCATATGCTAGGCTCGTCCAGTTTAACCCGAGTATTCCGCGTGTGCAAAACTGGCTTGCACCCGTTGTATGTGAATGTAGAGCTTATCACACCCGATCATCACGTGGTGTCTCAGCACGAAGAACTGTAGCAATGGTGCATACTCAGGGAGAACACTTATACCTTGAAATTTAGTGAGAGATCATCTTATAATGCTACCATCGAAGTAAGCAAAATAAGATGCATAAAGGATAAACATCACATGCAATCAATATAAGTCATATGATATGGCCATCATCATCTTGTGCCTTTGATCTCCATCTCCAAAGCACCGTCATGATCACCATCGTCACCGGCGCGACACCTTGATCTCCGTCATAGCATCGTTGTCGTCTCGCCAACTATTTCTTCTACGACTATAGCTACCGCTTAGTGATAAAGTAAAGCAATTACATGGCGATTGCATTTCATACAATAAAGCGACAACCATATGCCTCCTGCCAGTTGTCGATAACTCTGTTACAAAACATGATCATCTCATACAATAAAATTTAGCATCATGTCTTGACCATATCACATCACAACATGCCCTGCAAAAACAAGTTAGACGTCATCTACTTTATTGTTGCAAGTTTTACGTGGCTGCTACGGGCTGAGCAAGAACCGTTCTTATCTACACATCAAAACCACAACGATATTTCGTCAAGTATGTGTTGTTTTAACCTTCAACAAGGACCAGGAGTAGCCACACTCATTCAACTAAAGTTGGAGAAACTGACACCCGTCAGCCACCTGTGTGCGAAGCACGTCGGAGAACCAGTCTCGCGTAAGCGTACGCGTAATGTCGGTCCGGAACGCTTCATCCAACAATACCGCCGAATCAAAGTATGACATGATGGTAAGCAGCATGACTAGTATCGCCCACAACTCACTTGTGTTCTACTCGTGCATATAACATGTACGCATAAACCTGGCTCGGATGCCACTGTTGGGGAACGTAGTAATGTCAAAAATTTCCTACGCACATGCAAGATCATGGTGATGCATAGCAACGAGAGGGGAGAGTGCTGTCCACGTAGCCGTACGTCTTCATGATCCGACCGATCCATGTACCGAACGCACGACACCTCCGAGTTCAGCACACGTTCAGCTCGATGACGTCCCACGAACTCCGACCTAGCAGAGCTTAGAGGGAGAGTTCCGTCAGCACGACGGCGTGATGGTGATGATGATGCTACCGACGCAGGGCTTCGCCTAAGGACCGCTACGATATGACCGAGGTGGATTATGGTGGAGGGGGGCACCGCACACGGCTAAGAGATCAACGATCAATTTTTGTGTCTATGGGGTGCCCCATGGCCACGTATATAAATGATGGAGGGAGGTGGAGGTCGGCCCTCATAGGGCGCGCCCAAGTGTGGAGTCCTACTACGACTAGTAGGATTCCACCTCCCACATGGAATAGGAAAAAGGGAAGGGAGGAGGAGAAGGAAGGAAGGGGGCGCCCCCTCTCCCTAGTCCAATTCGGACCAGTCCATGGGGAGGGGTGCGGCCACCCTTTGGGGCCTTTCTCTCCTTTCCTTTATGGCCCATTAAGGCCCAATACGAATTCCCATAACTCTCTGGTACTTCTAAAAATACCCGAATCACTCGGAACTTTTCCGATGTCCGAATATAGTTGTCCAATATATCGATCTTTACGTCTCGACCATTTCGAGACTCCTCGTCATGTCCCCGATCTCATCTAGGACTCTGAACTACCTTCGGTACATCAAAACACATAAACTCATAATACAAATTGTCACCGAACGTTAAGCGTGCGCACCATACGGGTTCGAGAACTATGTAGACATGACTGATACACGTCTCCGGTCAATAACCAATAGCGGAACCTGGATGTTCATATTGGCTCCTACATATTCTACGAAGATCTTTATCGGTCAAACCGCATAACAACATACGTTGTTTCCTTTGTCATCGGTATGTTACTTTCTCGAGATTCGACCGTCGGTATCTCAATACCTAGTTCAATCTCGTTACCGGCAAGTCTCTTTACTCGTTCTGAAATACATCATCCCACAACTAACTCATTAGTTACAATGCTTGCAAGGCTTATTGTGATGTGCATTACCGAGAGGGCCCAGAGATACCTCTCCGACAATCGGAGTGACAAATCCTAATCTCGGTCTGTGCCAACTCAACAAGTACCATCGGAGATACCTGTAGAGCATCTTTATAATCACCCAGTTACATTGTGACGTTTGGTAGCACACAAAGTGTTCCTCCGGTATTCGGGAGTTGCATAATCTCATAGTCATAGGAACATGTATAAGTCATGAAGAAAGCAATAGCAATATATACTAAACGATCAAATGCTAAGCTAACGGAATGGGTCAAGTCAATCACATCATTCTCTAATGATGTGATCTCGTTAATCAAATGGCAACTCATGTCTATGGCTAGGAAACTTAACCACCTTTGATTCAACGAGCTAGTCAAGTAGAGGCATACTAGTGACACTCTGTTTGTCTATGTATTCATACATTTACTAAGTTTCCGGTTAATACAATTCTAGCATGAATAATAAACATTTATCATGAAATAAGGAAATAAATAATAACTTTATTATTGCCTCTAGGGCATATTTCCTTCAGACACCTCCTCTTTTCTTATTTTTATTTTTCTATTTCGTATTATTTCAACAACATTAAAAACTGTTCAAGAACTCTTTTTCAAAAACCATGACTTAGAAAATGTTTTCAAATTTAAAATAGGTTCAAGAAATATAAAACTGATCGAGAACTAAAAAATGTTCATAGATTAAAAAACAGTTCCATAATTTGAAAAAAGTACACGAAGCAGAAAAATATTTGCATATTTGAATTAGAAAAATACCATGAGTTGGAAAGGAATGTTTGTGAGTCTGCAAAAATGTTTATTAAGTTGAAAAAAAAATTCATGAAAATAATTTTTTTTGTAAAATCAAATAAATGAGCACGGAATAAAAACATTTTTGATAAATTAGATTTTTTTTGCGTATCTAAATAAAACTTCGAATGTCCAATGTTTTTGCATTTGAACATAATGCCCAGAAATAAAAAAATCATGAATTTCAATCCTTTTGAGCATTTATAAAATGTTGACAAAACTCAAATAATATTCAAATATTGAAAAATAATTTTCATAATTTCAAATAGTGTTTGTGAGTGCAAAAACGGTTTCTGAATTTGAAGTTTTTAGAGAAATAAAAAATGCTCGTGAACACAAAATAATATTTCCTAAATCGAATGTGTTGATGAATTAAAAAATGTCCATATATTCATAAAAATATTCTCAAATTTGGAATGAATTTCAATAATTCAAAAATGTTTGTGGAAATGAGAGTATGTTTACGAAACTGAAAAGGGTTTGCAAATTCAATTATTTTGAAGAAATTCACAAACTATTCTGAATTCAAAACACTTTTGTGGAGTTAATGTTTTTTCAATTCAAAAAGTTCTTTCCAATTTATTTATTTTGCTAAGTTTATAAAGCTTTTTGCGAATTTGAAAATTTCCTGGAAAGTTAACAAATGTTCATGCAGTTCAATAAATGTTTGCAAAATTTTAAAATGGTCATCTATAGACAAAAATGTTTGCAAAAAATCATGAACCAAGAAATGTTTACATATTATAAATATGTTTGTGAAATTGAAAGTAAAAAAAATGAATTTCGAAAATGTTTACAAGGTTCGAAACATTTTCAAAGATCTGAAAACTGTTTTTGAATTAAAAATGTACATGAGTTTGAAAAATGAAAAAGAAACAAAGTAAAAAAAGATGAAAAAAGGAGAAGAAAAACAGAAGGAGAAAGGGAAACTAGTCTTGGAAGGAAAAGAAAAGACGGGAGTCATTGAAAGTCACTGGTTGGGTTGGCCCATCTTTGTCTAATACACGGTAGATCGCTATCCAACGGCCTAAGCACGCTATAGGAATCATACCTTAGTTCGGCCGGGGTTGGGTTATTTTGCTTGGATACGACCGATGTAGGAGAGGGCCAGGCCCACCTCCACAATACAGGCAGATGACAAGGAAAATCCTATACGACACATAACCGGCGCCTTCAGCTCCGGTTTCGGGTTCTGGCACTCGAAGCATTAGGCTACTAGGCCAGCCCAAGTGAACCACGACGTGAAAAAATAAATGTGAAGAAAAAATGCGATAGCTGGGTTTCGAACTAAGGATCTCATGTCTTTTGTCAACTAACGCAAGAACCACAAAGGAACCCAATGCAAAACAGTGGATATTCACCCTCTTGGGCAACTTATCACACGAAAAAATTATTCGCATGGTGGTCACCATGTGGGCAATATGGACGGCTAGACGCAAGTTCATACATGAGGGAAATCACACAAAGCGCACACGCAAAACACTCGTTCGTGTCTAGATTTATCTCTGAACTTCTAATGATCCAGGTCAAGCCTCATGCGATTTTGCAAGGAGCCCCCTCTGCAGCTGGTGCGCCACATGCAAGGCCCTCAGCTTCGCCAACGGGCTTTGAGAAAATCCACGTTGATGGCGCAATTTACAGGGGCCGACGCGGATCGGCTGCTGCAGTATGTCGCGACGAAGCCTTTGATTATATTGGAAGCTTTGCTCTGGTTATTGAGGACCTAACTGACCCACCGACGCTAGATGCAATTGCTGCAGAGAAGCACTAGTGCTAGCTGAAGATCTCCTTCTTCAACAATTTGTTGTCTCCTCAGATTGCAAGCAGGTGGTGAGCGACATTCGCAAAAGGGTGCCAGGGCCCCAAAGAGCGAGCTTCTAGTGTTAATTATAGTTTTATTTTTGAAGGTCGAGCCGTTAATGGTGAGGCCCATAGTCTAGCTAAACACACTCTTGTTCTCGGTCGGGGGCGGCATGTCTGGTTGGCAAACCCCCACAATCAGGCTTGTATCCCACATCATGTGAATTATCATGAATAAAGTTTACCTTTTGCCCAGAAAAAAGAAACTACGTAAGAACCACATTCTGTTGTTCTGGAACAAGGAAAAGGTGTTACTTAACAATCGTTTCAGTGAAATATTAATGCAAATCTAAAAATTAGTTGAGAAGTTCATCGATTTTGAAAACTAGTTCATCTATTTTTTTAAAGTAAAGAAAATTTTAAAAGTTTCATTGAATTTGAAAAAAATTTCATCAACCTTGAAAAAAGTTCATCGATTTTACAAAAAGTTCATTAAATTCGGAAAACATTATCGAAATAGGAAAAAGTTCATCAATTTTTTTAAAAAAAAACTCATTGGATTTGAACAAAGTTCATCAAATTAGCAAAACATTTCACCGAATTTTGAAAAAATCATCGCATTTGCAAAAAAGTTCACCGAATTTGAAAAAAAGTTCATTGAATATGTAAAAAAGTTCATCACATTTGAAAAAAGTTCATTGAATTTGGAAAAAAATCATAGAATTTGAAAAAAGTTCATCGAAGTTGAAGAATAGTTCATGAATTCCGGTGAACTTTTTTCATCGAAATAAAAAAGGGAAAACATAAAAGAAAAAAGAAAAGAAAAAAAGGAAGAAAAAGTAAAAAAGAAAAGTGAAAAGAGAAAAGAAAAAACAAAAGAGGTAAGAAAATATACTTGTTCGCATAACGGTAAGTGGTGGGGTAGTTATCCCGTCAAACACTAACCGCTATGACACGGGTTCGAATCTTTCTACTACCTTCTTTTTGCATCTTTCCAGAAAAAAAAGCGAATATGGGCTGGCCCTTTAGAGCCCTAAGTAGCTTTCTGGTTTGCCAACCTTCGAATGTTTCAAGCCGGCTTTTATCGTTTTTGTTAACCTTCTAAAGGTTTTCTGAACCAGTTTTTCCTGCCTTTTTCTTTCTTTTCCTTAGTTTTCTATTTCTTTTTTTCTTTTTCTACACTTTTCAGAAAAATATAAATATAACGCATGGGTACTACCATGCGGTTTTGGGAACATTCCAGAAGGTTCCCTGAACCGGTTTTGTTATTTTCACCCGTTTTCTATTTCTTTTTTTGCCTTATTTTTAGTTTTTCTTCTTCATTTAATGTCTCTTTTTCATATTTTCGTTTTCTTTTTTCTTTTATTTTCTTTTCCATTTTAAATTTTTTTAATTTTCTTTTGATATTCTAAGAAAAGTTTAAAATTCCAAAAATATTTCACTTTTCAAAATTTTATTACTAAATTCAGAAAATGTTAGGATATTTGAACACATGTTTGCAATTTTTAAAAAAGTTCTGGAATCGCTATATTGATAATTTGTTCAGAATGTTTTTGTTCCATATATTTGACAACTTTTAAAAGAAATGATTGGGATTTTAAAATAATAGTTGCGTTTCGAATGTTGTTCGCTAATTTAAAAAATGTTCGTGTATTCTTATTTTATTTTTGGAGTTTCAAATATTATTTCTCTATTCCAGAAAATTCAGAAAAATGTTCGCATTTTTGAATAAAAAAATTCAGAATGTTTAAAAGGTTCCTGTTTATTTTTTTAAAATGTTTATTCTTTCAACTTATAATTCTGGAGTTACAAAAAATGTTCACGTTCGATTTTTTTATTTTTCCAAATTTATTTTGGTAATTTCGAAAAAATGTGCATGTTTTTAAGATTTAAAAAGTAAGTCTCAAAAAAGTTCCGTAATTTTTAGAAAATGGTTAATGATTTTTCAAAAAATGTTCGAGTTTTTAGAAATTTGTTCGCAAAGTTGAAAAGTGGCCGATTTTCATAAAACATTCACATTTTTCCAAAAAATGTTTGGCGTTTGAAATTTGAAAATGATGATTCTGACCTGGAGTTGGCTGTCTGTCGGTAGCTTACATAGGCCGGCCCAGTAGGAGTTCCTCCTCTGAGTCCTTCCGACATTCTGCCGCAAAGAGCGGCAGATAGGAGCTCCTAGCTGACACGTCCTACAGAGTGAGACCTATGTCCCCCTATTGAGAGACTGCGTACCATTTTACAATAGGCGATTGCTAGGTTGGGCCGCACAAATATAATGCATTTAGTGAGTGGTTTTGCACCTGTTGGTTGAACCTTCCATCGGTTTTGAAAAGGATTCACATGTTTTCTTTTTCTTTTTATATATTTTACTTTTATGGTTTTCATCGGATTTTAGTTCTTTTTGGTTTTGATTATTTTTTTAACTTCCCATTTTTTCAAATATATGTTGAGCTTTTCAATACACCTCCTACATGTATGTATACATGATAAACATTTTTTTGATACATGACGAACATTTTTTCGAATACTTGTTAAACATTTTTCAAATACACGTTGATCATTTTTAAAAATACATTTGAATCATTTTCAATAAAATTTGAACCTTTTCTTAAAATACACGATGAATATTATTTCAAATACACATTGAAAATTTTCCAAATACGAGTTGTACAACTTTTGCATACTGGTTGATCCATTTTTGACACAAATTTGAACATTGAAAAACTGCATGAAGAACGTTTTTAAATTAATTTTTTTAACATTTTCTTGAATATTTCTGAAACATTTTTCGCACACATTAAACATTTCTTTTAAATACATGATGAATTTTTTTTTCAGATACATGTTGAACATGTTTGGAACACGCATTGTACATCTTAGATAACACTCCAAATTGTGTTTGATATACATTGAACATTTTTCAGTTACATGTTGGCAATTTTTTAAAATAAATGTTTGAACTTTGTTTTAATGAATACATGTTAAAGATTTTTAAATACATGTTAATTATTTTGTTTTCATCTAACACATTTTGTGAATGTTACAAACATTTTTTAAACTTGTGCGACCAAAACATCTATGCTAGATGACCACTTCTAAAACGTGTGATTTTTTCAAAAAAGTGATTAACATTTTTTGGACGATATGAATATATTTTATACATTAAATGAGTTTATTTAAACATGCTGAACCCTTTATAAATTTAAGAAAAGTAATTTATGACATATATATATTTGAATATTTTTGAAACATAAAAAACAAAAATGGAAAAGGTTAAGGAAAAAAATACATAATCAAGTATTATAAGTCCAATAATCATATCAGACCAGACCAAATTGCAGATGCTATAATCCAAACCAATCCAAACTGTACATATTTTCAAGCCAAACCCATCCAACCCATTCCCCACATACAGTTTCAACCTGAAGTTTCAAACCAAGGGCGTGTCCAATATAATTACTACGGGAAGAGAGGTGTTGGAAGGGTGATTAGCTGCTGCTGCATGTTACTCGCCACCACAACGTACGTACATAGAACAAGCTATAATGCTAGATACTGTATGTGACCAGCTGCACTTCGTCCATCACGGTATAAGACGATCTTGTTCGCACTGTCCGACCCCGTCGGCCAACTCGCCGGCACCGTCGAGCGGGAAGAAGAAGGGGCACCTCGTACCGCCTGCGCCACACACAGCCCGCAGTCCGCCACCACCGCCGCCACCGAGCTGCGCCATGCCCATCACCAACCCCTTGTTCGCACCATCGCCGGAGTCGTCGAACATGAGCTTCATTGCGCTCGGTTGAACGCGGCCAGATACATCAGTCCATGCCGGTGGCGTTCTCGGCGTTGAGAAGGTTGAGCGTGTAGTCCGTGTCCGCACCGCCGCGGCCAACCAGAGCATGCAGTCCTACCGCGGGACGTCGCCGCGGCACTGCGCAAGGCCCCATATCGCCAAGGAGGAGCGACCGGCAGTGGCCGTGGCGTAGCAGGCGGAGGCGTGCAGGACGTGGCCGCCAGAACCTGGTCGATGCTGGTCTGTGTCTCCGCAGTGGCACCATTCTTGGCACAGTACGCGCCGCAATCGGGTCCATGCTGGAGCATGGACGTGCCATGGCGAGCAGGAGCATCATCATCGGCACCAGCAGTGGAGACGACGAGGAAGACGTTGCCAATGCGTGATTGTTTTTCCCGGCAAAAAAAGATGATTGCTTTAATCGGGATCCTAACCTGGTCCCTGATCTAGTTCTTCGTCCATGTGTTGGAATGGTTTGAGACTGTTTGGTCTGTGACCAGACCGAACCAGACCAAGCTGATAATAGGAAAAGCCCAAACCAAACCAGCTTACATTAGGAGCTCAGCCCATTTAATCCAAACCAAAAGAGACCAATAGGAAAACCGATTTGAAACTGTGGTTTGAGCCCAAACTATTCCCAGGTTTACCTGCATTCTCACCGTGTCAGACCATGCTAGCAGTGGCGGAACATGACAAGCAACCAAGGGGGCCAACTTCGAACAAAAAGTGAAGTATATATGCATGGAAACTGTTGCGACACGTTACATAGATTACTGGATGTTTGTGTTAAAAACGATACGAGCAGCATGAGTTGAAGATCTCCGAAAGATCATTGCGGAACTCGTCAATGACCAGATCCATGACAGTTGGCAACGGGCAGAACACCATCTTAGAGCAAAAAGAACTCAAGTACCGCACCACCCGCTGGCTCCCAATAGTAGACCGGAGATCTCAGCGGGCACCGCCGCCATGACTTGCACCACGCGGAGATGAGTAGCTGAGCTGCACTGAGGCCCCTGAACCAGATGTCGTGCCGCCCTCGCGGCCACAGCGACACATAAGGCCGTCGGAGAAATCCAGGCCCAGCGCCTATCTCCACCGGACGAACCACGCCGTCCAGGGCCCACGTGAAGCTCTGACCGGTGATCCTGCAACACGAGAATGGATGGGGGCCCCTGCCATCAGTCGGCCGAGGAGGCTGAGGACCCGGCATTGCCGTTAGCCTCGCGACCTTTGACCGGGGGCGTCATTCAGCGGCGGCGCAGGGGCGGGGAGGG
>LR880972.1:980630853-980659045 GCA_904067115.1 Aegilops sharonensis
TGTCCGCTTGCCGGCAAGGCGCAAGAGAAGCCTGGGCTATGGTGAAGACGCGCTACACCAAGCTGGACCCGAACCATATGGCCGAAGTAGGACCGGCAGGGCCCGATGGGCAAGAAATTCCCGTGAGTCTGGTATATGACCAGGTAGCGTTAGCCGCTAAGTATTCTCAACAGGATTGTAAGCTAGATAGCCTGTTGGACGGTATAGAGGAGGAATATAGTCAGTCCAAGTGACTGTGTAATTTTAATGGACATAATTAGCCCCTAGCCGGATTAAAATCATTTGTCATGGCGGACCTTTTCGCTTCAGCCCCCGGATCCTATAGTCTGGCGTGTGTCCGAATACCCACTCAGTTATACAAAACCGGGGTATGCGTGGACACCAGGCGTAGGGGTCATAAGTGCTTGAACAGACAAGTACCCGACTAGTTATGTTATATTACATGGATAGTAAGAAACATCTTCCAGGGAGAATAGTTCCGTTAGGGGTTCCTTTCCCTGGATAAGCATGCGACAATGCACGTGTTCGGACTGCGAACGATTGCGCAGGATACAAAACTTCTGGGGATTTGCGTTATAATAAACGAATACATCTTTTGTTCACCGACCGAATATTCTCTTAAGGAAGCTAGCTTTCGGCTTCACCCAGTCTGAGGTACACATCCGGCTGAACCGGCAGTAACAATCGCAGAGGTGCTCCCCTTATGCCCTAGCCGAATTAACGGGAACGTAGGGCATAAACACAAGAGCCAAGCAACCCAGCTTGGCAACATCTTAAGTCATATCAATGCATATAATGGTGAAGAAAAGGCACATATGGAAAAAGAATGCATATGTGATGGGCAGAAAGCCATGTGAGTAATTATTTTTAGCTTCCGTATAGGAAGCCCCCAGGTATTGCTTACACACTTAGTGCGGCCGAAGTGATCGGAAGTCCGCACTGAATACTTTGTGTGAAGAGAGAAAAAGGTTGAGAAAGGAAAAATGGATGGAGCATAATTAAAAAGGAGGGGTTAGGAGACGAACATTGAGTTCGGCGTTAGGCGTAGAATCTCCGGAGTCTGGCCGCGTTCCATGGGTTCGGCTCGAGTCTGTTATCGGATGCATTACGTAAGCGGTACGCTCCTCCGGTGAGAACTTTGTCAATGAAGAAGGGACCCTCCCACTTGGGTTTGAGCTTGTCCTTCTTCTCCGGTAGGCGTAGAACGAGCTCGCCAATATTGTAAGTTTTGGCCCGCACTTCTCTGCTTTGATATCGTCGAGCCTGCTGCTGATAGAATGCGGAGCGGGCTTTTGCCACGTCGCGCTCCTCCTCCAGGGCGTCCAGGTTATCCTGCCGATCTAACTCGGCTTCCTTCTCTTCGTACATGCGTACGCGTGGCGAATCATGTATTATGTCCAAGGGTAATACTGCTTCCGCGCCATACACCATAAAACATGGTGTATATCCGGTGGTGCGATTCGGCATGGTCCGCAGCCCCCAGAGTACGGAGTCGAGCTCCTCGACCCAGTGCGTATCCGACTCTGTCAAGGATCGCACTAGTCTGGGTTTGATGCCGCTCATGATGAGACCATTTGCCCGCTCTACCTGGCCGTTTGTTTGGGGATGGTAGACGGAAGCGTAATCAAGCTTAATGCCCATTTTTGCGCACCAAGTTTTCACTTCGACGGCTATGAAATTTGAGCCATTATCAGTGATGATGCTGTGGGGGACACCATATCGGTGTACGACCCCGGATATGAAGTCTATTACTGGTCCGCATTCGGCCGTTTTCACTGGTTTGGCTTCTATCAATTTGGTGAATTTGTCCACCATGACCAATAAGAATTTTTCCTATGGCTTCCCCCTTTAAGAGGTCCGACCATATCCAGCCCCCAGACCACAAACGGCCAAGTTATGGGGATTGTGTGGAGAGCGGTAGGGGGCATATGACTCTGATTGGCAAAGAGATGGCAACCAACACAATGTTGGACAAGGTCCTGTGTGTCTGCTCGGGCCGTCGGCCAGTAGAAACCTGTACGGAAGGCCTTGCTGACTAATGCTCGAGCCGCAGCATGATGCCCGCCCAGTCCGGCATGGATTTCAGCCAAGAGCTGCCACCCTTCCTCCTCGGAGATGCATCTTTGGAGTACTCCGGTAGCGCTTTTCTTGTAGAGTTCCCCTTCATAGACTTTGTAAGCTTTAGAGGGCCGGACGATGCAGCGTGCTTCATTTTGGTTTTCGGGGAGCTCCTGCCTATTTAGGTAGGCCAAGAAAGGCTTGGTACACTGGGCGATTACATCCATGATTTCGTGGGCCGAGGACGTTACTTCGGTGGTAGAACCTCCGACTATGTCTGATAGTTCAGAATCTGGGGGTGTATTGAGATCCGTGATAGTATTGCTGGACTCCCCTTCCCATACTACGGATGGCTTGAACAGCCGTTCCAAGAATATGTTAGGTGGGACAGGGTCGCGTTTAGCGCCGATGCGAGCGAGGACATCCGCCGCTTGATTGTTTTCTCGAGCCACATGGTGGAATTTGAGCCCCTCGAACCGAGCTGACATTTTGAGGACGACATTACGGTAGGCCGCCATTTTCGGGTCCTTGGCATCAAAATCTCCATTTATTTGTGATATTGCGAGGTTTGAATCCCCGCGCACTTCTAGGTGTTGAATGCCCATAGAGACTGCCATCCGAAGACCGTGCAACGGAGCCTCATATTCGGCTGCATTGTTGGAGTCTGTGTATAATATTTGGAGGACGTACTGGACCGTGTCTCCGGTGGGAGACGTCAGGACTACACCTGGTCCCAATCCGGCCAGCATTTTAGAGCCGTCGAAGTGCTTGATCCAGTTTGAGTATGCACCGTACTCTTTAGGGAGTTCAGCTTCTGTCCATTCGGCGACGAAGTCAGCCAATACTTGCGACTTGATGGCCCACCGAGGTTTGTATGTTATGTCGAACGGAAGGAGCTCGATGGCCCATTTGGCAATCCGGCCCGTAGCATCGCGGTTATTTATTATGTCGTTGAGTGGTACTTCGGAGGCCACCGTAATCGAACACTCTTGAAAGTAGTGTCATAGCTTCTGGGATGCCATGAAAACCTTGTATGCTATTTTTTGATAGTGTGGGTATCGGGATTTGCATGGAGTTAGGACCGTGGATACATAGTAAACCAGCTTCTGGAGCGGGAATTTGTATCCGTCAGCCTCTCGTTCAACAACGAGTACTGCGCTTACAACTTGATGCGTTGCAGCTATGTATAGCAGCATAGGTTCGTCAATATTCGGTGCTGTTAGTACTGGATTACTGGCCAATAAGGTCTTTATTTCATCCAGTCCGGCCGCAACTGCATCTGTCCACACGAAGTGTTCGGTGCGCCGAAGAAGGCGGTAAAGAGGTAATGCCTTTTCTCCTAACCTGGAGATAAAGCGGCTTAGAGCAGCCACGCATCCGGCTAGTTTTTGGATGTGCTTGAGGTCTGTTGGTATAGCCAACTGTGACAGAGCTCGGATCTTTTCCGGATTCGCTTCAATTCCTCTATTGGAAACGATGAAGCCGAGTAGTTTCCCCGAGGGGACGCCAAAAATGCATTTTTCCGGGTTCAGCTTGATGTCGTATGTCCGGAGATTGTCGAATGTAAGCCTCAAGTCATCTATTAGGGTTTCGACGTGTCTTGTTTTTATGACCACGTCATCCACGTATGCCTCCACTGTTTTGCCGATTTGCTTTTCCAGGCATGTTTGAATCATGCATTGGTAGGTTGCGCCGCCGTTCTTGAGCCCGAAAGGCATAGTGTTGAAGCAAAAAGGGCCATATGGCGTTATGAAAGCTGTTGCAGCTTGGTCAGACTCTGCCATCTTTATTTGATGGTATCCAGAGTATGCGTCGAGGAAACACAGCGAGTCGTGTCCTGTTGTGGCATCAATGATTTGATAGATGCGAGGGAGGGGAAAGGGATCCTTGGGGCAAGCCTTGTTGAGGTGTTTAAAGTCGACACATAGGCGCCAGGATTTGTCCTTCTTTGGTACCATTACTAGGTTTGCCAGCCAATCCGGATGCTTGATATCTCTGATGAATCCGGCATCGAGTAGTTTGGCTAGCTCTTCCCCCATGGCCTGCCGTTTGGGCTCTGAAAACCGTCTTAGAGTCTGCTTGACCGCTTCGTATCCTTTTAGTATATAGAGGCTGTGTTCGGCCAATCTGCGTGGGATGCTTGGCATGTCTGATGGGTGCCAGGCGAAGATGTCCCAATTCTCGCGTAAGAAGTCTTGCAGTGCGGCATCCATCACGGGGCTCAGCTGTGTCCCGACGGAAGCTGTCTTCGTGGGGTCCGTTGGATGGACTTGGAATTTGACTATTTCGTCTGCAGGTTTAAACGAGGTGGACTTGGGTCGCTTGTCGAGTATCACGTCGTCCTTGTCCATGGTGGCCCGCAGTGTTGTTAATTCTTCGGCTGCAATTTTGTTTTCGGCACGAAGTGCGACATCCGGATCACTGGCTAGAGTGATGATTCCATTGGGCCCGGGCATTTTAAGCTTCATGTACCCATAATGGGGTATAGCTTGAAAGCTTGCAAACGCGTCCCGCCCTAAAAGGGCGTGGTATCCGCTGCTAAAAGGGGCCACTTGGAATGTGATTTCTTCGGACCTATAATTTTCCGGGGTGCTGAATACCACGTCGAGTGTGATTTTTCTTGCACACCGCGCTTCCCGACTAGGGATAATTCCCCTGAAGGTTGTGCCGCTTTGTTCAATGCGGCCTTTGTCAATTTCCATCTTGCTGAGTGTCTCTTCATAGATCAAGTTTAATCCGCTTCTGCCATCCATGAGCACTTTAGGGAGTCGAAAGCCGTCCACGATTGGGCTAAGAACCAGAGCGGCTGGTGCCCGGACAGTCCGGGATCGAGGTTCGTCACTGGCATTAAAAGTTATAGCAGTGTCGTTCTAGGGGTTTATTTTGGCCATATGGCAAATTTCCGTGGAGCTTCGATGAGCTCGCTTGCGCCTACTGTTTGAGGCAAAAGTCTCGAAGACTGTTAGTACCGTATTGTGCTCATTGGCGGGATGTTGTTCTTTAAGAAGATCCTCTCCACTTTTCGCAACCTGGCGGAGTATCGAACATGCCCTAAGGCTATGAGGTTGTGTTGTGTCCGTAGTGCTGTGGAGTTTACATGGCCCATTGAGCCATTTTTCCAATACAGTTCCCCGCCCTGGGGTGGGCTTTGGTTTCTTGGGGATTGGATCGGACGACGTACGAGAGTTCGCCCGTTTAGTTTGGACAAAGGTTTTGGTTAAAGCCGGATTGTCCCAAAATTCAGTTTGAGTTTTCCAGACGCTTTCCATCACATAGTACTTATGTACTATGATTGCTAAGTCCGCAAAGCGTACTATGTCACGGCGACTTATAGCATTAAGGATTCCTTTGTCCGTGCAGTTTTTGCAGAAGAGCAAGACTACGTCCTCCTCGTGATAGTCCTCGACCTTGTTTAGCGAAAGGAGGAATCTGGCCCAGTAATGATGTACTGTCTCCTGGGGCTCTTGCCTGATATGGGAAAGACGATTTAAGTCCGCGTGGGTGATTATGGCTGAATCCGGATTCTGATCCGATCTAGCACCCCGGGGCATGGAAGCTTCCGAGTTCAACAGCTCGGGATTCGGGACGCTGCCCAATTTTTCTGGCCCCGTGCCCGGTTCTAAGTCCGGGACCCGGGTCATATCCTCCCCCGGGCGGGTGTCCGGCTCCGGGAGCTCGGCGATCCGGACATAATTCGTCCTCAAAATAGAGGGATACTCCGTGTGTGGTTCCTCCGATACCACTATCTCATGGGTGGCCGGCGGGGATTTAATGTCCCTTTGGTCGGGTTTAAGCCCGATCCGGTCATAGTCCGTTACGACTCCCAAAGCGGCGATGCGATCCAAGAGCTCATTAAGAGAAGAGAGCTCTATCAGATCCATCTGTTCGTCAAGTTCCGAATTGATGTGAAGTTTATGCGCGATGACCCGAGAGGCCATCGTCGGCGCGACAGCCGATGGGGCGGCCATGATGAAGCCACCTAGTCGAAGAGTTTGGCCTACAGCCAGAGCTCCCCCCGCGGTAATGTTGTCCCTGACAACGAGACGAGCCATCAAGCCTTGCAGCGACGACACAAAGGAACTCTCAATGAAAGCACCAATGTCGGTGTCAAAACCGGTGGATCTCGGGTAGGGGGTCCCGATCGATGCGTCTAGGCCGATGGTAACAGGAAGCAAGGGATACAGATGTTTACCCAGGTTCGGGCCCTCTCGATGGAGGTAAAACACTACTTCCTGCTTGATTAATATTGAAGATATGGGTAGTACAAGAGTAGATCTACCACGAGATCGTAGAGGCTAAACCCTTGAAGCTAGCCTATGATGGTATGGTTGTAATTGTGATCGGCCGCCTAAGGACCAACCTCTCCGGTTTATATAGACATCGGAGAGGGCTAGGGTGACATGGAGTCGGTTACAAGGAAGGAAATACAATATCCGGATTGCCAAGCTTGCCTTCCACGCCAAGGGAAGTCCTATCCGGACACGGGTCGAAGTCTTGAGTCTTGTATCTTCATGCTTCAATAGTCCGGACGTTGTATACAGTCCGGCTGTCCGGATACCCCCTAATCCAGGACTCCCTCAATAAGGTCCAAGTCGGACAGACCCAACCATGAGACACAGTGATATGTCATCTTTTAGTCTCTAGTACAACATACGTTATATGTCCTAAGACCTGAGCTGGCGCACGTACTCGAGATGGTGATAGACCTGCTTTGGGCCAACCAAATGCTACTTCGTAACTAGGTAGTTACAGAGGTAGGTTTCGGGCTTGTACAGACCCATGCTACGAGACATGGTCGAGCAAGATGGTATTTTCCCCTCCGATCAAGAGAGATATACTCTGGTCCCCTCATGTGATCGGACCAAGATAAGCATGGCCATGCGACAGAGATTATGAGATAATCCGGTTTGTGGTCGGTATCACTGGAACGAGAAAGAGGGTCGGGCTATCACAAGGATGACAGATTCGCCTTGAGCCCGACAACATGTATCATGTGTCAAAAGGAACAGAATTGTGATGTACAAGTTCGCCTAACCAGTTTCATCAGACACTTGGAGTCGGCACGCTTTGCTAGAGGCCGCTACCGACTAGCCGAGCCGGATGTGATCTAACTCTCGCGACCAAGTGAACGAGAACCTAAGGGGTCGCACCCTTAAGGGAAGGAACCTGTGAGGCCCGGTCCGACTCCACGAGTCAGAAGTGATCTTACTCGGACTTGTATCCAGGTTGAACAAACTTTGGGCTTTAGGATCCGTGCAAGGCCCAAGTGTTGAGCCCGTGACGGATGCCTATATAAAGTGGGGGCACGGCACACTCGTGGGGTTGATCACTTCGGGCTGTCACTCAGGCTTTGCATGTGTTGCAAGTAGCCACCTCCACTCGCCGCCGACTGTGTGATCGGACCTAGCAGTCCACCGCATGGTGTTCCTCCTGCTCGCACGGAATACCGTTAGAGGCGGTGCACTTGCGCTGCTCTGGTGAACCTGTACATGGGATTCGACGACCGGCTGTTCGAGGGAGATCGGACAAGGAGACAATCCAAGCATACATGCTGCCCCAACTCTTCTTCCGCCGCACGACACTGCGCGTCTAGTGGTAACAATTTGTGATCCATCTCCCATAGCATGTTCTTGGTAGTTCTGCGCGTAGGAAAACTTTAATTTGCAGTCGACGCACCTTAAACCCCAACAAAAACCATGTACCTGGAAGATTATAACTGTGCCCTCTGTCATGATAAAACTGAAGAAACTCTCACTCACCTCTTTTGGGACTGCGAGTTTGCTGGAATGCAATAATCCCTGATACGTCTCCAACGTATCTATAATTTTTGATTGCTCCATGCTATATTATCTACTGTTTTGGACAATATTGGACTTTATTATCCACTTTATTATTATTTTTAGGACTAACCTATTAACCGGAGGCTCAGCCCAGAATTGCTGTTTTTTTGCCTATTTCAGAGTTTCGAAGAAACGGAATACCAAACGGAGTCCAAACGGAATGAAACCTTCGGGAACGTGATTTTCTCACCGAACGTGATCCAGGAGACTTGGACCCTAAGTCAAGGAAACTTCGAGGAGGGCACGAGGTAGGGGGGCGCTCCCTCCCCCCAGTCGCGCTCTCCACCCTCGTGGGCCCCCTGTTGCTCCACCGATATACTCCTTCCTCCTATATATACCTACGTTGTCGGATTTCGGGTTCCGGCAGACCCTCTAGGTTCGAACTCTGGGGTGCACGTGGAGATCTCACCCCCTACCTACCTGCACCTCGTCACCTCGCAAGGATCTAAACTACGCAAAGAGCAACACAAGAGACACAAGGTTTATACTGGTTCGGGCCACCATTGTGGTGTAATACCCTACTCCAGTGTGTGGTGTGGTGGATTGCCTCAGGGGCTGATGATAAACAATACAAGGAAGAACAGCCTCGCGAGGGTCTGTTCTTGGCCGGTGCGACGAACTGCTAGGGGGAGTTCGGTCGCTCTCTCTCTCTCTCTCTCTCTCTCTCTCTCTCTCTCTCTCTCTCTCTCTCTTTCTCTCTGCTTGATCTCTAGCTCTGTTCTGGATTCTGGATCCAAGATGCCAGATGCCAGATGCCTCTACCCTGCGGGTGGCTAGTCCTATTTATAGGCAAAGGCCCTGGGTCTCTTCCCAAATATTGAGCGGGAAGGGCCCCAACAATTGGCCACTTTGAAGGGGAACATCTAGTACACTTATCCTGACTAAAGTTGGTCCTCGCCTGTCAAAGGCTCTGGCAGTGACGCCGGCTTGGGCTCCACGATGACCTCCTTCCTGCCGTTGTGTTGGTCTTGGTCTTGTTGCACCGAAATGGCTGCCTTTGCTTGATGCTCTCGCCTGCGCTTGCCTCCTTTGCACCAAAGAGGAAATGAGGACACTGCGCGGGCTGGCGCCCGCCTGGCACCCTTGGTCGTCATGGCTTGCGTCATGGGCACCTCGTGAGGTACCCCGCCTTGATCTCTCCGCCTCCTCGCGAGCCAGCCTGACGAGGCCGCGCCTGAGGAAGCTTCCTGTCGTCCGCCCCGCTAGGCTTGGCCCCTCGCGAGGGTCTTGAGCTTGTGCTGATGAAGATGGGCCGTGCTGGGCCACCCCTTGAGCCACGCCGCAGGCAGGCAAGTCTGGGTACCCCCATTCCCAGAACGCCGACAGTAGCCCCCGGCCCCAAGGCGTGCCTGGACATGGCTGAGCAGAGAAGCGAAGGGGCAAGTGCGAAGCGCTGCAGGCCCTAACAGCCTGCAGCCTCGGGCGCCGCGTGGCGGTTGATTGGACGTGGGCGTCTCTGCTCTCCCACGACGCCTTGACAACTGTGCGAATCGTCAAAAGGGCGGCACCCGTCTAGGCTTTTCCTCCTTTGCCTTCCCCAGTCATTGCCCAGATCCCCTTTCTTGCTCCTATCCTTCCTGCTTCTGAAATCTCCAGATCTACTTCGACCGCGTGCCCTAGCGAGATATGGCGCCTCGCCAGACCCCGGCCGGAGCTTGGTACTCTCCTGCCTTGGACTCCCCGAACGTGTCGGAGAAGAGCCTTGCCCGAGCGCGCCGGATGATGGCGGCGCAAGGCAACGACGGGACAACGGTGCTTAAGGCTGGCTCCGCCCTTCCTGAGGACCAAGGAAGCACCTTCTATCCGCTCTTCGTGAGCGCCTTTGCCGCCGGCCTGGTGCCTCCCTTTTCTGAGTTCTTCTTCTCTGTCCTCCGCCATTACAAGCTGCAAGCTCTGCACCTCCACCCCAACTCCGTTCTTCTCCTGGCGATCTTCGCCTACTATTGTGAGGCTCATGTCGGGGTGCAGCCCTCGGTGGCCTTGCTGCGCCACTACTTCTATCTCCGGGTCTCTCGCGGATCCATCTCCGCGTGCGCGAGCTTTGTCGCGTACGACAGCTCCAACGCCATCTCGAAGCCCGGGAAGAGGATTGAAGGCTTCAGGAGCAAGTGGGTCATCGTAGATGTCGGGCGCATCCATCCTCGGCTGATTCTGCCCACGGAGCAGCCCACGCCCATCGACGATTGGTCTCGCGCGGAACTCGTGGATCCCCGCGCGAAGCCAGTGCGGGAGAAGATGAACGCGGACCTGTGGCCGGGCAACATGGCGACGGCGAAGCTGACCGGGGCGTCGCCCCTGAGGGAGTTCCTGGAGCACCAGGTGGCCCCACTTCGTCAGTACTCGCTTCCGCTGTGGAGGCCTCACCCGAGCCCCGTAGTCCTGGCCGATGAAGATCTGGTCGCGTCCTCCAATCTTTGGTCGGAGGAGACGTGGCGAGGCTGGAGGGCGCTCCTGTACCCCTGTTCATTTGAGATGATTGGGAGCAGGTGGTGTACTCCATGCACGCTTTCAATGGGGACGGGCCTATGCCCGTGGAGGTTCCCGAGGACCCGGCGGCCCTGGCGATGGTGAACGTGTCCTCCGGCGACTCCAGCGGAGAGGAGGAAGAAGAGGAGCGGGGAGAGGGGCCCGACTCCAAGGCGACCGACGGGGAGTCGAGAGCGCCCCTCCCCCGGCATAGGTCCCGCGCTCTCCGCCTCTTGCCGAGCGACGATGAGGATGGCGATGATCGGGGCGGCGAGAGCTTGCCCCTGATCCCGAAGAAGGAAAGGACGGGGCTGGTCCCCCGCGGGTCTGCCCCAGCTCTGAGGCGTTCTGCAGACGCGCCTCCTGCCCCCGAGCCTCTTGAGGCTGATCCCTGCAGCCGGCTCTCGGGCTTCAAGTTCGGCCGGAGGTTGCTCGAGCCCGCGAGCGATGACCAGTAAGTGCTAGATTCTTGTTTTATTCCTTGCTTTGCCACTGGGGCTTGATATCTGTATTCCTTGGCTAGGCTGGCGCCTGCGGCGAAGAAGCTGAAGGGGGCTCCTGAGGCTTCGTCCGGGGCATCATGCCGAGGACGGCCCTGCCAAGCTGCTTCCCTTCCTGGTCCGCGCCCTTGAAGATGTCACCCTTGGCCTTGGCCCCATGACTGAGGCCGAGGCGCGTGCTCTGTCTTCTGCAGCGCTGACGCGCGTCCTTACCCACGTCTACCTTCGCGACCCCGGCGTCGACCTCGACAGCCTGCTGGAGCCCGTGAGCGGCGAGCTTGCCGCTGCCACTGCTGAGGCCGTGAAGGGTCGAGCGGAGGCTCTGCTGGCGAAGTTCCGGGCCTTCAGCACCAAGCCGAAGCAAGGCGCTGCCGATCCTGAGGCTTCACGAGGTGAACCCGCCCAGCGCAGCTCTGCCGCCAACAAGTGACTCCTCTGTGGCTCCTGTCCTGCTTTCAGCTCCTGCAACATGCATCATGCCTCGGGGAGGCGTTTAAACTTGCGCTTGGCATTGTGAAAACAGTTATGGACTGTAATATTTGCTTTTGAATTCCTTGAGATTTGCGCTTTTCCTTCCTACTTGCTTATGTTCTACGCCGGCAGAGCCCGGCCCCGCGCATACCTCAGCCGCCGTTAGCCCCGACCAGAAACCAGGACGGGACCAAGGGGTGAGGGGATACGTGACAAGTTAGGCTCCTGAGTCGCGATGCTCACGAGTCCCCCTTGGCGCACGAACAGCAAGTAGGGAGGTGAGATGTATGGGTGAATTTACCATTCTACGTCTGCATTGCCCGGCCCTGCGCATACCTCAACCGCCGTTAGCCTTTCGGAACTAAGGGGTGAGGGGCTACGTGACCAGTTAGGCTCCTGAGTCGCGATGCTAGGAGTCCCCCTTGACGCTCAAACGGCCTTCGTACCTTGGCTCCGCTCGGGGAGGGACGTGCGACGAACCAGGCCCGAGGGGCCTGGCTGGGTGGCGTGCGTCTGGGCCTGACCCAGGCGTAGCCCCCGTGCCTAGCCCCCTCATGCGGCACTCCCGAGGGGAGGCGTTACGATGAGGCCAAACACTGAGCTCTGGGCTCCCTGAGGTTGATGCAGACAGGGGCCACCCCCAGTTGTTTATCACCTGCGCGGAGCATAGCGCTTCTGTATGTGTACGGGCATAGCCGCTCCTCGGCAGTGTCGTCAGCCAGCGCGGAGCATGGTGCTTCCACTAGTGCGTGGGAGGGGGCTCCCCTCCGGAAGGAGCCCCCGGGGCGTGTACAGCCCCGCCCTGACACGTGGCTGGCACGGTAGGGCCTGACGAGGTGTATCTGGGCACCCGTGAGCCAGCGCGAGACTCACGGGGCCCTACCTCAAGGCGGGTTGCGCCTGGCACTGGGAATTAACTTGTGATGTGTTCCTGCAATTTGGTTAGATGTCGACGCTCTACGTCCTCGGGTCCCGGCCCTCGACCGGGTCTCAGCCGTCGCTGGTATGCCAGGTCGCGATGCCGTGGACAAGGCCAGAGGGTGAGGGCTGGAGAGCCAGTAGGAGCCCATGAGCCGCGATGCTCAGGTACCCCCCCTTTAACGTGAAACAGCCGACATGAAGGAAGAAGGGGTGTCGTGGACAGGCACCAAATAACAATCAAGATGGGTCAAACGCACGATCCGAATAAAGCAAGAGGGGTACATGCCTCTGGGTCTGGCCCGAGTGGCTTGGGGATGATGTAGCCCGAAGGGCGCTCCCAATAAGGTAAGCTAGGAACATGAAGCAAAAAAGGGATACATGCCGCAGGGGCGGACCCACACGGCCTGGGGATGATGCAGCCCTGGGGGGCGCTCCCAGCTGAAAATGAAACTCGAAGGATGTCACCTGATAACGTTGAGGACGAAGGGATGCTGAAGTAGCGGACGCCGTGGGCTGCGGAAGCCGATCTTCACGAGCCCCCAGGCCCAGGAGCCTCGGGAGGCTCCGGAGGCGCTGGTGGCTCCTCACGGACCGTCTCCATCTCCGCCAGGACTGCGGAACGCCTGGCCTCTTGAGCCTCCAGGATGCTTCCTATGAGGCGCTGGCGTGCGGCAACCGCGTTCAGCAAACCGTAAGGCATGCGAACATAGCTGTGGGGTGGACCTTCACAACGCCCTATGCTCGAGGGCCAGAAGCGCTCCTAAGAGGCGGCTCGGTTGAGCCCTGGTATGTCGATGCAGGCGTGCAGCCCACCATCCTCGCCTGGATGGAGGGCTACGACGGGTAAGCGGCGGCTGCCACTCATGACTCTTGACTCCTGCATCTCCTGAATGATCTGGCTGACGAACTCCTGAGGGTTTGGCCCTCCTTGCCTCGCTCCTTCTCGAGGGAAACGTGCTTTGAAACACGCCTCCAAGTGGTGCCCAAGCGCCTCCCTCGTGATCTTAGCAAAGTCGGTGGCCCTCCAGGAGAGAGCCCCCGAGCCTTGCTCGAGGAGGGCGCCGGGCGCGCCTTCCTATGCGACAGAAGGAGGTGCCCCCTGAATAGGCGCGGACCCTGAGGGGCCTGCCTCCCGAGGGGTCGGGCCAGGTGATGTCTTCTTCTTCTTGGGAGCAGCCTCGGGGAGCCTCCCGCTCCTACGATCTGGCTCTTCAAGTGACGCGGCTTGAAAAGCACGCTCCAGGGAGCACATTGCGTCCCTCTCTTCACAAGGCACCATGATGACTCCGCCGCTTCCCGGCATCTTGAGGACGTTGTAGCCGTGATGAGTCACGACCATGAACTTGGCCAGAGCTGGGTACCCAAGGATGGCATTGTATGGCAGGCGAATGTGGGCGACGTTGAAGTCGATGAGCTCGGTGCGGTAGTTGTCGCGCGCCCCGAAGGTGACAGGGAGGCGGACCTGCCCAATCGGAACCATGGAGCCATCGGTGACTCCGGAGAAAGGCTTGGTTGGCTGTAGCTGATTGTAAGGCACTTGGAGATTGTTGAACGTCTCGACGGACAGGACATTGAGCCCTGCTCCGCCATCGATGAGGGTCCTGGTGACTTGCACGTTGCTGATGATTGGGGAGCAAAGCATCGGGAGGACTCCGGCTGTGGCCGCGCACTTGAGCTGATCCGCTGAGCTGAACGTGATGGCGCACGCTGACCACCTGAGGGGGCGCGTGGCTTCGAGCTTGGGGAGGAATGCATTCACTTCGCAGGCGAACTGCTTGAAGATGCGCTGAGAGGCTGGGGCTTGAGCTCCGCCCAGGATGCAAGCGATTGCGCACGACTTCTGGAAGCCCCAGCCCCCTCGTCCTGATGGTGGTCCTCATTTCTCCTTGGCTACGGTGGCAGAGGAGGGAGGCCTGCGTTGCCTTGCGGGTGATCCTCGCGAGGCTGATCCCTCCAGCCTCCCTCGCGAGGCTGATCCTGCCAGCGGTCCTCGCGAGGTCGGTCACGCCCCCCTTGGCGAGGGCCGCGGTCTTCCCAGCGTCCTGCGTTTCTTCCTCCTCCTCGGCCGTAGCCTCGATCACTGCGGTCGGGGCGTCGACCGATTCTCCCTTCTCGCACGGCTCGGAGTTCTTGACATTCATTGGTGTTGTGGGTGTGGAGGTCGTGGTACACACAGTACCGGCTGCCCTTGGAAGACTCGGGCTGATCCCTGCCTCGCTTGGTATCTGGTTCTGCCGCGAGCACGACAGCTCCCTTGCGCTTCACGTCCTTGACCTTGGGCTTCTTCTCTTCTGGGTCAGTAGCTGGCAACTCGAGGAGGGAAAGACGTCCTTCCTCAGCCCTGGCGCACTTGGTCGCCAAGTTGAACAGCTCCAGGAATGTGCATAGGTCTTCATGCATCGCCAGCTCCTCCTTCATCTTGACATCACGCACCCCGTCGGAGAAGGCTGAGATGATGGCCTCCTCGGTCACCTTGGGAATCTTGAGGCGTGCGTTGCTGAAGAGCTAGATGTACTTCTGCAGGGTTTCTCCTGGCTGCTGCTTGATGCAGCGCATGTCGCTCACGGCAGGAGACCGGTCGTGAGTGCCTTGGAAGTTGGCGATGAAGCGGGTGCGCATCTCGTCCCAGGAGGAGATCGTGCCAGGAGCCAGGTTTAGGAGCCAGGTGCGGGCACCGTCTTTGAGCGCCATGGTAAACCAGTTCGCCATGACCTTCTCGTCCCTGCTGGCGGCCTCGATGCCCAGCTCGTAAAGCTGGAGGAACTCCGCAGGGTCGGCCGTGCCGTCATAGCGAGGAGGCAGGTCTGGCTTGAACTTGCCGGGCCACGCGACGCTGCGTAGCTTGGCGGTGAAGGTGCGGCAGCCTGCAGTGGCCACGGGAGGACTTTGGTGACGAAGGGCCTGGTCTTGCGGGTCCCCATGCGCCACCGCTGGGAGCAGCGTGGAGTCTTGGCGTGCTGGAGCAGGAGCGCGGTCGTGACGGGCCGGTGCTGGGAGCACTCGGGTAACTTTTTGGGGGTGAGGGACCTCTTGGCATCTCTGCTCTTGCTGCGCTGGTGCCGGACGGAGTGGGTTCCGCCCAGGGGCCACGCACCTTGGGGCCAAGGCGCCTTCTTGAGGGGGAGGCGGCTGAGGCGCCCCCGGAGCTTCATCGCCCGCGCAAGGCGGGGCGCGGTGCAGCGAGAAGGACGGCGCAGGGGAGCCCCCTGCGGCGCGAACGAGCTCGGCGAAGCGGTCGAGCCACTCTTCGTAGACGTCGTCGACGGGGCGGTAGCGTAGGAGCTCGTTTGCCGCGATGAGCGTGGCTCGAGCCTCCATGGGCGCGCGGAGCGAGCGAGACGAAGAACCAGCTGGGGCGAGCGAAGGAGTAGCGGTACGGCCGTCTCGCCTCACGGACGGATGCTGGGACGACGCTTCCTGCTCGTTCCCCGCCGGGCCGGTGGCGGCGTTGACGGCAGGCGACTGGGAACGGCGGGGGTGGCCGCCGACGGTGGCCGTCTGGGCGATGCGGGTGGCGAGAGCGGCTTGGCGCTCGGCGCGGGCCCGACGAGCGTCTGACATGGATGCGGTGGGCGGCGAAGAACAGGGCGGCGGAAGGCGGATTCCGACGCACCCCTACCTGGCGCGCCAAATGTCGTATTTCGGGTTCCGGCAGACCCTCTAGGTTCGAACTCTGGTGTGCACGCGGATATCTCACCCCCTACCTACCTGCACCTCATCGCCTCGCAATGATCTAAACTACGCAAAGAGCAACACAAGAGACACAAGGTTTATACTGTTTCGGGCCACCATTGTGGTGTAATACCCTACTCCAGTGTGTGGTGTGGTGGATTGCTTCAGGGGCTGATGATAAACAATACAAGGAAGAACAGCCTCGCGAGGGTCTGTTCTTGGCCGGTGCGACGAACTGCTAGGGGGAGTTCGGTCGCTCTCTCTCTCTTTCTCTCTGCTTGATCTCTAGCTCTGTTCTAGATTCCAGATCCAAGATGCCAGATGCCAGATGCCAGATGCCTCTACCCTGCGGGTGGCTAGTCCTATTTATAGGCAAAGGCCCTGGGCCTCTTCCCAAATATTGAGCATGAAGGGCGCCAACAATTGGCCATTTTGAAGGGGAACATCTAGTACACTTATCCTGACTAAAGTTGGTCCTCGCCTGTCAAAGCCTCTGGCGGTGACGCCGGCTTGGGCTCCACGATGACCTCCTTCCTGCCGTTGTGTTGGTCTTGGTCTTGTTGCACCGAAATGGCTGCCTTTGCTTGATGCTCTCGCCTGCGCTTGCCTCCTTTGCACCAAAGAGGAAATGAGGACAATCCGCGGGCTGGCGCCCGCCTGGCGCCCTTGGTCGTCATGGCTTGCGTCATGGGCACCTCGTGAGGTACCCCACCTTGATCTCTCCGCCTCCTTGCGAGCCAGCCTGACAAGGCCGCGCCTGAGGAAGCTTCCTGTCGTCCGCCCCGCGAGGCTTGGCCCCTCGCGAGGGTCTTGAGCTTGTGCTGATGAAGATGGGCCGTGCTGGGCCACCCCTTGAGCCACGCCGCAGGCCGCAGGCAGGCAAGTCTGGGTACCCCCGTTCCCAGAACGCCGACATACGTACCCCCAAACGATCAGATACGGAGCCAAAAACCTAATTCCACCGCCGCAACCTTCTGTACCCACGAGATCCCATCTTGGGGCCTGTTCCCGAGCTCCATCGGAGGGGGCATCCACCATGGAGGGCTTCTACATCATCACCATAGCCCCTCCGATGAAGTGTGAGTAGTTTACTTCAGACCTTCGGGTCCATAGTTAGTAGCTAGATGGCTTCCTCTCTCTTTTTGGATCTCAATACAATGTTCTCCCCCTCTCTCATGGAGATCTATTCGATGTAATCTTCTTTTTGCGGTGTGTTTGTTGAGACTGATGAATTGTGGGTTTATGATCAAGATTATCTATGAACAATATTTGAATCTTCTCTGAATTCTTTTATGTATGATTGGTTATCTTTGCAAGTCTCTTCGAATTATCAGTTTGGTTTGGCCTACTATATTGGTTTTTCTTGCAATGGGAGAAGTGTTTAGCTTTGGGTTCAATCTTGCGGTGTCCTTTCCCAGTGATAGTAGGGGCAGCAAGGCACATATTGTATTGTTGCCATCGAGGATAACAAGATGGGGTTTTTATCATATTGCATGAATTTATCCCTCTACATCATGTCATCTTGCTTAAGGCGTTACTCTGTTTTCTTGAACTTAATACTCTAGATGCATGCTAGATAGCGGTCGATGAGTGGAGTAATAGTAGTAGATGCAGGCAGGAGTCAGTCTACTTGTCTCGGACGTGATGCCTATATACATGCTCATACCTAGATACTCTCATAACAATGCTCAATTCTGTCGATTGCTCAAGAGTAATTCGTTCACCCACCGTAAAATACTTATGCTCATGAGAGAAGCCACTAGTGAAACCTATGGCCCCCGGGTCTATCTTCATCATATTAATCTTCCAACACTTTATTATTTACTTTCCTTTTTTACTTTGCTTTTATTTGCTTTGCATCTTTATCACAAAAATACCAAAAATATTATCTATCATATCTATCAGATCTCACTCTCGTAAGTGACCGTGAAGGGATTGTGTCGGTGTCAAAACCGGCGGATCCCGGGTAGGGGGTCCCGATCTGTGCGTCTAGGCTGATGGTAACAGGAAGCAAGGGACACAGATGTTTACCCATGTTCGGGCCCTCTCGATGGAGGTAAAACCCTACTTCCTGCTTGATTAATATTGAAGATATGGGTTGTACAAGAGTAGATCTACCACGAGATCGTAGAGGCTAAACCCTAGAAGCTAGCCTATGATGGTATGATTGTAATTGTGATCGGCCTTCTAATTACCAACCTCTCTGGTTTATATAGGCACCGGAGAGGGCTAGGGTTTACATGGAGTCGGTTACAAGGAAGGAAATATAATATCCGAATCGCCAAGCTTGCCTTCCACGCCAAGGAAAGTCCCACCCGGACACGGGTCGAAGTCTTGAGTCTTGTATCTTCACGCTTCCATAGTCCAGATGATATAGATAGTCTGGCTGTCCGGATACCCCCTAATCCCGGACGCTTCCATAGTGCAGTCTTGTCTTCGGCATTGCAGGGCGGGTTCCTCCTCCGAATACTCCAAAGTAGTTATCGAACACTCAAACCGTGTCCAGATCTGCAAGATGATCTTCACATACCATTGTAGGGAACATAGCGCGAATCCGATCTGCTGGCCATCTGCGTACGTCGTGCTCTTGCATCATGGCCCGGTCCAACGCGAACCGGCGTCTCTTGCCCCGCCTCGACTCGCGCTGCGAGGCGGTTTTATTAGCACGTCCTGTCGAGGCAGAGATCATGTTCCTCTTATTACGGGATCTTCCATTAATGAGGGCGTGTGTAGCCCTACGACGGCCGTTGGTATGACTCTGTGTGCCGTAAGTTAAACCTCAAGCGGTCACCCTAAGGACTCTTGATATTCACCCCCTTTATAAAAGGGGCCGAGGCCTATGCCTCTTTTCCACCTCCCTCGCACCTTTTCGAACCTCGAGTTCTAACACCCGAGATCTAAGCTCCAACACCCCAAATCCTCCAATATGTCCGGATCCGACCCTCAAGGCCGGTTGGTGGCCTCCTCGATTCAAGCGGAGGACATTGCGAAGCTTAGGGAGGTCGGATATCTGACCGCCGACATCCAGCACAGGCTTCCTGCTCCAGGGTAGGTCATCCCTACACCGGAGCCCAATGAGTGCGTCGTGTTTGTTCCCCACTTCCTCCATGGCTTGGGCCTCGCCCTCGATCCTTTTGTGAGGGGGCTCATGTTCTATTATGGGTTATATTTTCATGATCTGGCTCCGGACGCTATCCTCCATATCTCGTCGTTCATTATAGTGTGCGAGGCTTTCCTCCATGTCACCCCACACTTTGGCTTATGGCTCAAGACCTTCAATGTGAAGCCGAAGATGATCGAGGGGCGACACGCGGAGTGCGGAGGTGCCATAATAAGCAGGAACGCTAACGCCCCATGGCCAGAGGGTTCTTTCCTAGAAGTATCCAATGTATGGCAACAGAGGTGGTTTTATGTCACGGCTCCCAGAGGTACAAAGTGGGTGGCCGCCCCCAAGTTCTGCTCGGGCCCTCCATCACAACTAGCGTCTTGGACCAACGTAGGACGGAATTGGGGGCCCGCTGGCGATGTTCCAGTACCGCAGAACCGCATCCGAGAGCTTCTTGAGAGGGACATTAACCTTGTCAGCATAATGCAAGTGATGTTAATCCGACGGATGTTGCCGTGCCAACGCCAGCCTCTCCGGATGTGGGAATTTAATCCACAGGGTCCGCGAACTGTCAAGCACTTCTTCGGCCTAAAGCTCGAAGGGATGTGCAAATTATTCTTCGGACCGAAAGTAAAGTGTCCGGACACCACCGAGGATGCGGGCCTAAGCTGCAATCGCCTAGATACCCAAGTAAGTAAACCTGATAATAGACACCTTATTTTTGTATTTTTGTCATAATTTTTTATTCTGAAAATCATCCGTGGCCAGGAATGGCTCAGCAAGGCGGAGAGAATCAGGTGTCCGGCGCCACTTCCCGAAGGCTCGCCTGGTCCCACCATGGCCAAGATGCTTGGCCGGGTACTCAGCAGAATGCCCTCAGGGAAAGACAAGGGGAAGAACAAAGAAACCGAACTTCACACGCTACGCATCCGAACCGGGGGAATTGTTGCCTCCCCTAAGGAGGATAGTCGGGAAGGGGAGGCTAAGGCCTCCTCCCCGCGCGGGAAGAAGAGGGATGCCTCCGAAGACTCGGAGACGGAGATGCCCAAACTAGGGAAAAAGATAACACAAGGGGGCTCTGCCCCGACGAGCACCCTCACCGCGTTGTGCCCACCAATGGGACAGCCATCCACCGAGCTGTAAGTTAATTTTTAATTCGAAGGTACTGCGTTCCTCCTAGATCAATAACTAGGATTCGTCTTTCGCAGTCCGGCTAGCAGCCCTTCTCAACAGAGTTCATCTTCGGGGGATCTTCCTCCGGAGATGATGGAGAGCGAGACCCCACCCACCTCTCCGGCTCATGAAGTGGGCGACACCGAGGTGTCGTCATGGTGGAGTCCGGATCTGCCGAAGCCGGAAGCCAATGCGTCAGCCGCCCTGAGCCCGGAGCGTTTGGCTCCCACGAGGGGCGATGGGAAGGGTCCGGCACAGTTTGATGTCCGGCCAGACGTACTGACGGGCCTACTGGAGCGAGCTGCACTCTCGGAGGAGCACCGCTCATTAATGAGCGCGGTGCTCAAGAAGATTTCGTCTGCTACAAGCGGTTTGAATGAAGCGTTTACAAGTCTGCTCAGAGGCTTTGAGGTATGATGTGAAGGATACAGTGTTTTTGGCTGTGAGGCACGCGTTAGGTGTGCTCCATATAGATAGTAGCCCCTGAGACTCTAGTTGCCCTCCCTAGGCGGCAAATGGGGGATCATAAATCAATGATTTAGCTGCAAATGCGTGTAGGTACCTGTGAGTCCGGCTGCCGACCAGTCCATTGAATTTGCCGAACTAATCAGGCAGATTGGATCGATTGATGCCGATATCACGCTGGTGAACGAGCGGCTGGACAAATCACAAGGTATGTGCTCTGCCTTCCTTTGTATAGGAAAATATGGAGGCAGCATGATATTAATGTAATGTGTTCGGACTGCAGATGGTGCTGCTGCCGTGGACGCCCTGAGGGCAGAACTTGTCCAGGCCAAGGAACAAGCTCGGTTAGCAATGCGGCTTCCCTAAAGGCGGCCGTAGAATTGAGAGCCGAGCAGGCTGCTCATAGCCGAAGCGAAGAAAAGATAGCCGAAATGGCTGTTGAGTTAAAAAATGCCGCTGACCGGTATGGGCTCCTTAAAAAGGAGCATAAGGATAGTTCGGCCGAGCTGGACAAGGCACTTAATGCCACCAAGGAAATGCGGACCGCGCTCAGGAGTGCGCGGGAGGAACTTCAACAGGCTGGTAAAATCGTGGCTGGAGGCTCCTACTTGCTGCGGACGAAGTTTTTCGATCCGAAGTACGCTCCCCTGGACGAACGCTGGAGTCCTGCGGACGCGTATGCGGATTTGGCGAAGAGTACAGCTAACGCTGCCAAGTTCTTCGAGGATCAGGGTGATAAAGAAGTGGAGAAGCTTTTCTGGTCGCAATTCAATGCTCCCACTCACCCGCTGCCGTTAAGTGACAAGATGGCTGCTGTAGCGGAGCTTCACAGGCTGTCCGGGCTTGCAATGCGGGTAGTGATAGACCATCTTTGGCCGAAAGGACCTAAGCCGGACAGTTATTTTGGCTTGGTGCAACAATTCCTTGGGGCCGTGCCTCAGATCGACGCCATGAGGAGGTTGGCGTGCATAGAGGGTGCACGAATGGCTCTTGCCCGCGTTAAAGCCTATTGGATGGATATGGAGGCCACCATTATAGCGACCCAAGATCCGGCGGGGGCCCAATATCCAGCCGAGCACTACTTGGCGCAGGTCACAGAAGGTGCCCGCCTAATAGAGGCGCAATGCTCGAAGAATGTCTTATTCGAGTGATGAATCGAATCATTGTAAGAACAATGTTGTTTTGGTTATAAGGCTATATTTATACTTTTTGCTCGAAAGTATTATTGTGTCCCCTGTGCGGCCATTTACACACACACACACACACACACACACACACACACACACACACACACATATATATATATGTATATATATATATATATATATATATGTGTGTGTGTGTGTGTGTGTGTGTGTGTGTGTGTAATCCGAAAGATAGCAGTCATTGGCTTCAGCCCCCATGTAGATAATGCAGGGGTGTTCGCAAAAAATATGCTTAATCACACTTGATCCAACGTCTTGGTCCATTAAGGAGGTGATCGCACGTCGAACTAGGCAACCGGACTATATAGCTGTAACACTTTCGCTTAGCCATGGGAGTCTAATGTTGGGGCTACTATGTAGCCCCTGGTACCTTCGCGTGCATCCGAATACGGGCGCATGTGTACATGACCGGGAAACGGTCCTTCGTTAATGCGGAGGGATCCTAAAGATTCCGATAAGTCTTCGAGTGGTTGAACAGTCTCTCGCTGTATCATGACAGTCAGTTTTTGGCTTTCTCTACTGAGGTGCTCGTCTGGAATAACCAGGGCACAATCGCAGTAGTTCTCCTTTGGCCACCTTAGCCGATAATAACGGAACGTAAGGCGGCAAACCCAGGAGCCGGGCAAACCCAACATTTGACCAAAGACATGATTCGTGCTGATGCATATAAGGCCAAAGTCGTGACGCCGAACAATCCCGAAGGTATTCGGACTTTATAACAGATGATGGGCTCAAGAATGCCCATTCATTATAAACCCTGTGTTTCCAGGCACGTGCGTTAATCTGTCGTGGCGAAATGCCAATAACGGCAGTATCCTCTGTGGGTATGGAACCCATGGGATGGTTAGACAACAAGAGGCAATAGAAAAGGTTTACACAGGGGCTTACTCTAAAAAGAAACCTGTTGAACGGGGCCCTACTGCACGTCTGCGCCTATGTCTCCGTTGTGCCGTATCCTGGAAGGGTATCGCGCAAACGTTGTCTGTGAAAAAAGAAAACTCGTAGGAGAGTACAACATAAGTATGCGATGGACAATGAAAGTGTAAGATGTTGGCCTGCCAATAAGGTTGAGCCAAGTGTGGGGCTGTATTAAGTATTTATAGCCTCTGGTGTCCACTATAGGATTACATATATGGTGCCCTAATTAAATTTTATCCGGGCGACCGGACACGTCTAACCGTGTCTGTGGTCTTAATGACCAGTCATGTTTTCTGATATTGGAGGCCACTTATAGTCCGGCTGCTAAGGCCGTCGCGAGTTCCTCTGCGCGTGAAGAGTGCTGTATGATTCCACTAACGGTGATGACGCCACGTGAACCGGGCATCTTGAGTGTAAGGTAGCCATAGTGCGGCAATGCGTTGAAGCGGATGAAGGCCCTTCTTCCGAGCAATGCATGATAGTTGCTTTGGAAGGGTGTGATGATGAAGAGTAGCTCTTCGCTTCTGGAGTTGCCTGGAGAGCCGAATGTTACCTCCAGTATGACGGAGCCCCTGCTGTGGGCTTCAACGCCTGGAATCACCCCTTCAAAGGTGGTGTTGCTTTGGTTAATTCTGGATGGGTCTATCCCCATCCTGCGGACAGTGTCCTCATATGTTAAATTGAGACTGCTGCCGCCGTCCATAAGGACGTGGGTGAGATGGTATCCGTCGATAATTGGGTCAAGCACCAAGGCCTTTGATCCTCCGCACCGAATACTAGTTCGGCCGTCCCAGTGATCGAAGGTGATCGGATAAGACATCCAGTGGTTAGGTGTGAGTACGACGGGCTCTATATCGAGCACGTCTCTATGCGCGCGTTCATGCCTTCTCATGGATGTGTGAGTCGCGTGGATCATGTTCACTGTTTTAACCTCCGGCGGGAATTTTTTCTGTCCCTCAGTGTTCGGCTGGCGAGGTTCATCCTCGTCTTCACTTGGTGTTTCCCTTCCCTTGTGTTCGGCATTTAATTTGCCGGCCTGCTTGAAGACCCAGCACTCTCTGTGTGTGTGGTTCGCAGGTTTGTCAGGGGTGCCATGAATTTGGCATAGTCTGTCTAGGACTCTATTCAGACCGGATGGTCCCTCTTTACTACCTTTAAAGGGCTTCTTTTGCTGATCAGGTCAAGAGCCCCTAAATCTGGCATTAACCGTTGTGTTATCCGGGCTCTCTTCCTTGTTTGGGCGTTTGTTTTTATTACGCCGTGGCTTCCCGTTGTTATCCCTTCTTTCGGATGCGCTGGGGTTGCTGGTGCCTTTACGGGCTAGCCAGCTATTTTCACCCACGCAAAAGCGGGTCATGAGGCTTGTTAAGGCTGCCATTGTCCTCGGCTTTTCTTGGCCGAGGTGTCTGGCGAGCCACTCGTCACGGATGCTGTGTTTGAATGCCGCTAAAGCTTCGGCGTCTGTACAATCGACAATTTGGTTTTTCTTAGTGAGGAGTCCGTTCCAAAGCTTGCGGGCGGACTCTCCGGGTTGTTGGATTATGTGACTTAAATCGTCAGCATCCGGAGGCCGAACATAGGTCCCTTGAAAATTGGCCCTAAAAGCGTCGTCGAGTTCCTCCCAACTCCCAATTGAATTTTCGGGAAGGCTTTTGAACCAGTGTCGGGCTGGTCCCTTTAGTTTAAGGGGAAGGTATTTGATGGCGTGGAGGTCACCCCCACGAGCCATATGTATATGCAGGATAAAATCCTCAATCCAGACGCCCTGGTCTGTCGTTCCGTCGTATGCCTATATATTCACAAGTTTAAAGCCCTGTGGGAATTTATGGTCTAGTACCTCTTCGGTAAAGCACAGGGGGTGAGCAGCCCCTCTGTATCTGGACGTGCTGTGGCATGCCGTCGGCTGTTGTTGTGTTCGGTCTTTATTCCGAACTGGTATTCGATTGGCATAACCGTTTTGGTGACCATAGTCCCTCGCCGGGGTGTGTCCTTTAGATCCGTAAGTGGATCTGGCCGCGCCAGCTTTCTTATCCAGGTGCTCACGTAGATCGATCGCGGCATCGGTAGCCGCTTTGTTGCGGTTATGAAGTGGTACAACTTCATCGTCAAATTCTGGCAGTATCTTGCGTTTTGGGTAGATCTTTGTATGGCGATCATCGCCGCATCTTTCTTCAGTGTCTAGCACTTTATTCCATCTACGGTTGAGCGTTTCCTATGCGGCTTTTAGCCGTTGCTTCTGCTTCTTTAGGCTTCTTGCGGTGGCCATAAGCTTTCTGTGGAGGTTATCTCGTTCCATGTGTTTTTCCGGGGTTGCATCATTATCCGGACTGTTTTCCTGTGCTGGTTCGGTTTGATGACCTCGTCCGTCGGGATCATTGTTCTCGGGCGTCTACTCCGAACTTTGTTCAGAGTGACCTGGTTCGTCCTGCTCCATCGCTGGGTCCGTATGGTCGTTGTTGCCTTCGGAGTTGATTGTAGTATCGATCCCTCTGGCGCTCTTGTCGCTATTTTTACTGTTGTGGACTTAGAACAGCGTCTGCGCCGTCGCTTTGGCTTTTGTCCGGGGGTTTTATCGTCCGGATTGTCGCCTTTGTCCTCTTTGGGTGTATCCACCACGTATATGTCGTGTGACGAGGGAGAAGTCCAGCGCCCCATAGATTCCGAATCTTCTCCTGCATCGTCGTCCATACCGTCGATGTCTTCGTAGTCGAAGTCACGCACGTCGGTTAAATCATCGACCGTGGCTATGAAGTGGGTGGTGGGTGGGCAACGAATTTCTTCGTCGCCTGCTTCCCACTTGAGCCGGACATAGTTTGGCCTAGAATTTTCTGTCAAAGAGAGAGCTTTTAACAAGTTCAGCATGTCGCTAAAGGGCGAGTGCTGAAAGATATCCGCAGCAGTGAACTCCATTACCGGAGCCCAACCTGGCTCGACTGGCTTAGGAGTGCGCGGACCGGAACCGACATCCGGATACGCATCCGGGGGTCCGGAATCATAGGCCACCACAGAGGTAAGGCCCATGTTCGGCTCCACCGCCGATGAGTGTGCGACCTGCGGGGCAGGGTCCAGCCCTCCGTCCTTAGGCAACGCAGCCTGTTCCGGATTTAGGTCCAAGGCTACTGCGGGGGTGATACCCCGAGCTTTGTCCGACAGCAGGTCTAAGCCGTGCTCGTCGTGACTGTCCGGTGCTCCTGGCATAGGCAGGAATCCGTCGGTGATCCAGTCTCCGCGGATATCCGCCATATAATTCAGGTTTCCGATCCTGATCTGGTGACCAGGGGCGTAGCTATCGATCTGCTCCAGATGGCCAAGCGAATTGGCCCGCGGGACGAAGCCGCCGAACACGAAGATCTGTCCGGGGAGAGAGGTCTCACCCGGGACCGTGTTGTTGACGATGGTTGAAGGAGCCATCGAGCCCCGTGGCGACGACATAGAGGAACTCTCAATGAAAGCACCAATGTCGGTGTCAAAACCGGCGGATCTCGGGTAGGGGGTCCCGATCTGTGTGTCTAGGCTGATGGTAACAGGAAGCAAGGGACATAGATGTTTACCCAGGTTCGGGCCCTCTCGATGGAGGTAAAACCCTACTTCCTGCTTGATTAATATTGAAGATATGGGTAGTACAAGAGTAGATCTACCACGAGATCGTAGAGGCTAAACCCTAGAAGCTAGCCTATGATGGTATGATTGTAATTGTGATCGGCCTTCTAAGGACCAACCTCTCCGGTTTATATAGGCACCGGAGAGGGCTAGGGTTTACATGGAGTCGGTTACAAGGAAGGAAATATAATATCTGGATCGCCAAGCCTGCCTTCCACGCTAAGGAAAGTCCCATCCAGACACGGGTCGAAGTCTTGAGTCTTGTATCTGCATGCTTCCATAGTCCGGACGATATATATAGTACGGCTGTCCGGATACCCCCTAATCCAGGACTCCCTCAGATTGACAACCCCTTATCGCGTTGGTTGCGAGGAGTTATTTGTTTTGTGCAGGTACGAGGGACTCGCGCGTAGCCTCCTACTGGATTGATACCTTGGTTCTCAAAAACTGAGGTAAATACTTACACTACTTTGCTGCGTCATCCTTTCCTCTTCAAGGAAATCCAACGCAGTGCTCAAGAGGTAGCAAGAAGAATTTCTGGCGCCGTTGCCGGGGAGTCTACGCAAAAGTCAACATACCAAGTACCCATCACAATCCCTTATCTCCCGCATTACATTATTTGCCATTTGCCTCTCATTTTCCTCTCCCCCACTTCACCCTTGCCGTTTCATTCGCCCTCTCTTTTCCGTTCGCCTTCTTCTTTTTTCCCCTCGCTCTCTCTGTCGTTATGTCTGAATTAGGGGAAATTATTGCCGATATGGACAATAATAATATCATAGAGAATTCTGATGCTCCTGCTGAAGAACCCCCTACCTTGCATAGGAAAAGATTTCGAATTGGTAGTGGTAATATTATTGGAAAAGGAGTTATTCAAGATTTCTTTACTTGTGCCGGTGCTTTGCCCTCTATGGGCGGTTCTGTTCTCCATAGAACTAGTAGTCTTGCGGATGCTATTGCCATGCTTATAGTTGATCTTGAAAGGCAATTTATGCACATGCATCCTTGCATACAAAGAATTTTCTTAGAATTCTCCAATATTGAGCATTCTTCTGTTAAGCGTGCCGCCACTATCTTTTTGGCTCATGAGTTCAGATTTATAATGAAAGAGGCCAAAGAAATCTTTGCGCATTATAGGGTAGATGCTAGTCATCCTCCCATTGAAGCTATCCTTTTTAATCAAGAAGACATGATGCGTTTACAATCTTTAGATCATATTGCTTATAACGAAAATCTTAGGAAAAAGGTTCGCGCCGATGTTCTAGTTGATAGAATTTCCGAGCTTAATGATGATTTTGTATTCAGAATAATGGATTAGGTTTTCCTCTTGAACGAAGGCTTGTGACTTTTTGCCAAAAGAATGCTCTTAATGATGAATTGGTTGTGCATTACAAAGGGCCTAGGGAGGAACCCATACCTCCCGAGATTGATCTTGGGGACTTTTGTCCCATTAAATTTAGCCCTTTTGATTATTTTTGCTTGCCTCAAAGAAAACTTGCTACTGAACATAGAGAATATGAGAAAAGTTTTCATGACTTGCCATATCACTATATGGCAATACCTAGATCTATCCTTGCTTTTATGCCTAGCTAGGGGCGTTAAGCGATAGCGCTTGTTGGGAGGCAACCCAATTTTATTTTTAGTTTTTTTTCTTTTTGCTTCTGTTTAGGAATAAAAATTTGATCTAGCCTCTGGTTAGATGTGTTTTTATGTTTTAATTAGTGTTTGTGCCAAGTTAAACCTATAGGATCTTCTTGGATGATAGTTATTTGATCCTGCTGTAATTTCCAGAAACATTCT
>LR880972.1:980705418-980743868 GCA_904067115.1 Aegilops sharonensis
ACCCTTTTTTGAGGGATTTCAAGAAACAACATGCTCTCAAACTGAGCTTTCTGGCCTACCCAGACACCCTACATTGAACATGATGTGTTTTTTGACATTTTTGAAATGATCCCAACTTTTGCCAGCCGCTGGGCATGCCCGTCATAGACATCCATGCCAGGTTTGAAGGAATAAAAGTATTTAAAATCATATGTACTTAAAATTATTAGTTTGAATTTTAAACATAGATAATAAATACAAAGGGATAAAACTGAAAACAGTGAAGTGGTTTTTTTAAAAGCATTTAATAAGTATTTTGCGGAAACAATAATTAAAATCATTATTTGAAACAATTACTTAAAACTTGTATTTTGGTATTAAAAAAGGTGAAAAATGAATTAACAAAAAGAAAGAAAGAAATAGAAATAAAATAAATCTTGGTGACGATATCGCTCCCGTCGGGCATGTGCTGGTCCGGCCAAAGAGCTCCCGTCCGGCATGTGTTGGTCCGTGTTCAAAATTTTGTTCGCTCTGTTAAAAAAAAGTGTTTGTGCTTTGACATTCTGAGCAAGTTTGAAACACATGAGCATTTTTCAAAATTTCTGTAAAATTTTCTAAAATTCGGATGTTCATATTTTATGAACTAAAAAACAGTGCAGAAAAAAAAAACAAAGTAAAACCAAAGAGTTGCTGTATATTTTGCTTAACGTTATCTGTCTCGCAGAAGAAGTATTAAACAAGTATAGTAAGCACACCTCATTACCTATCCCAGATGGTTTGCACACTTTCCCATAGTACATGAGGGCTGCAGTTCGAATCACAAGTAGGACATCCAATTTTTTGAAGTTAAAACTAAGAAAAAGCTAAACGGGCTGAGCCCATGAGCGTGTGTTGTGCGACGGGAAACCTACAGCGTATACTTTCCATTACGTAAGAAAGTGCGTATAATTTGTGAAAAGTCGATACTACCCTTTATACGTTTTGTGAGGAGGGTGTACCGAAGCGCTCCTCAAATTAAATTAAAAGGGACAAGTACCCATGTTGCGTACACAGCAATATCACTACATATGTCGAAATAACGTAGTAATATGCTAATAGCCAGTACTCAGAGTGTTAACAAATTGTGCAGCAACTGCAGCATCTCCCATCGTACTTCTCCTGCAGCTCATCATACATGTTTTCCAGTTCCACTTTCTCCACTCTCGTCTTTTCCAGTTCCTCGTTTTCCTTCTTCAGTTCTTCGTTGTCCTTCTTCAGTTCCTCGTTGTGCTTGGCCAGCTTCCTTTTGCCCTCCACCAGCACCTCGTTCCTCTTCTCCAGATAATCAATCCTCATCTTTTTTTTCTCATCGAGCTCCTTCGCCAACTTTCCTTTCTTCTCCACCAGCGCATTTTTTGCCTTTTCCAGATCTGCAATATCTGTTCCCTTTTTTTCATCCTTCTTCTTCAGCTCTGTGATATCCTCTCTCAGATTTCTTTTCTGCCCCACCAGTTTTATCTTCTTCGAGTCCAAATTTTTAATATCCTCTGCCAGCTCTCTTTCCGCCTTCACCACTTCTTCTTTCTGCGAGTCCAGATTTCCTCTCTTCTCCACTAACCCTCCTTTCTCCGAGTCTAGCTTCTCAATCTCTGTTCCCATCTCTGTTATCTTATTCTGCTTCATTGTGATATCCCCTCCAAACTTAATTTTCTCCTTGGTCATTCTCCCGATGCTATCATTGGAGTGTTTAATGTTCACATCGAGTGCGTTCATCTTGTCCTCCAGCTCTTGGATAGTCAGATCTCCATTGTCCTCCTTCACAGAGTCTTGTGCGGCCTTCGAACTTTGGGCATGTGATGCCTTTGTCTTTGTGGTTTTCTTCTTGGTCCTTTCCTTGATGAGATCCTGGGTGCCTGCAATATCATTCAGTTTGTTAACCTTGTTCGTCGGTTCTATCTTCTCCTCCACCACTGCTTTCTTCTTGCTCTTATTCGATGCCTCTGCCTGCAACAAGAGAACTGTCAGTAAAACTATATATGTGATAGTGCACCAAGGAAGAACAAGTAAAAAAGGTAACAACATAGGGAAGAAAAGTCCTATATATACATATGGCTAGTACTCTACCATTGTGTGTATTTGTGATGTGTGTCTGTGTCCTTGAACCTTTGCTTCCTGCTTTGATCAATGAAGCCTGGCCATCAACACTTATATAGCCACGATCTGTAGCTCAATGTCCCGTCTTTGTAATATTCCTTGCAGTTTCCTAGCTACGCCCACTACTATTTGCTTAGATCAAAAGGCTCGTCACCATGTTCGATTTCATGAGAAGAAACCAGCTCCACTTCCTTTTGCAGGTCATATTAGATGACCAAAGCAGTAACTAGGCAAGTTCGTCAACATGAGCAAATTGGTGGATATGTATAATACTGTATATGAATTGAGCACATACTACGACATAATAAAAGGCGTGCGTGAATAGAAACTTACGACGTTGAGACTGATGCAGCACGCTCGAACTTGGCATTGGGGACGGCATTGCCGGGAAACCGGAAGAAAGGTTACTATGATATGGTTACACTAGTACTGGGCACAGCTTTAGCTATAGAAATTTACAATGTTGTGCCAGTCGCAGCACGCTCTGCCTTGCATTGCCCCGAAAGAAGATCTTGGTCCAGCCATGTCTTTCACCTGTCTATTGTATTGGTACTTTGCAGAAAGGTTTAACACTGTAGCAGTTTTTTATGGTTACATGGTACTAGTCACAGCTATTGGACGAGACACGAGAGACAGCAGTAGTCGTTGGTGCGTACGTACGTCTAAATAATACATATACTAGTCTGCGAACATCGTGGCTACAACATCTATAGGGCACCTCAACCCCTTCCCACCTATACGTCTGGGGGACGATCCGATCACTGACCGGTCAAAAAAATCCAACCCAGACGAGGGTCTTAATTAAACAGGGTTCAAACTTCCGGCCTAACCAGCACCTCTTATATCTAGCCCAAATATAAGACGAATATGAGGAGGCCCGGACGCGACCGAGCGCATCCGCCACGTCGGACTTAGTCCAGGCAGGTCCGTCCGACCCCACATATATTCATCCCATCCACTCCTCGGACCAAACCTAGCAACTCCACTTCACTCCACTCCCTCCGCCATCCAAGCTCTCATCCGGCGATCTCCGGCCTTCTCCGGTATGGCGGGCAGCCGATCTGGCTCCAACCAGTCCGGATCCGTCGACTGGGGTGTCGTTTCGTGCGGGTTGACGGTGTTAGAGTTGTGTCGAATATAGTGTACAAGGTAGGTTACAGTTGGACTTGTAGTTGTATCGTGTTTACATAGGATGTGGAGTCGTGTCCTAGTAGGACACTTGTATCCTAGGCCTCTCTTATATAGCGGGGGTAGACACACGATGTAACCTATGCCAACATAATAGCACAGGCGCGCAAGGGGGAGCCGGCGGCATGTGCCGGCGCCCGGGTGGCCGGTGTGCGGTATTGTGACGGTGTCACGGGGAGGAGCGCCCGTAGTCAAGCACCGGGGATGTAGCCATATCGGTGAACCTCGTTAACAAATCTCGGTGTCGTGCTCGTGTGATTGCTTGGTCCTCGGATGATCGACTGTATGCCTCGGATTTATTCTAACAAGTGGTATCATGAGCAAGGTTACGAGAAGGCTGCAGATTGTTGATCTAGAGGAAGTATCGAGTTTGAGATGCAGCCGGCTGCGGCGTGGTTCTTGATAAGATTGGAAAAGCAATTGGAAGCAGCGACTTGGTTGATAAATCTCAGCGGCGTCAGCGGGATCGGAGTCGCGAGCAGCGATCGGATCGGAGCAGGCGGCCCATGGCAGCAGACGTGTGGCGGCGGCAGAGCAGAAGCGCAAGGATCCGCTCGGGCGTCCTCGTGGGTTGGCCGAGCCAGGGCAACGTGGAACTATGAGGTCCACGTGCAGGCATGCCGCGTGCGTCGCGCAAGGAAACTGCCATGGCGTGATATGCTGTTGCGTTGTGGTGTACCAAGGCAACAGACGAGATTTGTTTTGAAAAAAAAAAAGATCGGGACCGTGTCCCTGGAGGCAGCGGATCAGAGTTGTGCGTGAGAAAGTCCATCAAGGATAAGCAGCCGTCGGAAAGCATAGGCAGGGCAAAGCAACAGCAGCATCAGGATTGAGCCAAGAGCACATCACGTGCAGGCCAAGTTGAATTGCAACTAGTACATGGAAGCATACCACGTTTGGTTCTGTTTGTGTACTTGGGCATCACGTGTGAAGCTGGGCTAATTTTTCGCAGGGTCAGTCATACAAAGGACCATGGCGTCATCGGGTGCCAGGTTTGAGGTGGAGAAGTTCAACGGAACTAGAAGCTTTGGGTTATGGCAGACAAGGATGAAAGATTGTTGGCACAACTGGGATGCTTGAAGGTGTTGCAGGAAGTCATGTCAGCTAAAATAGAATTATCATGTGATGGATGAAAATTCACGGAAGATGATCTGGGAGCCTGGGTTAGACTGGACAGTCTGACGGATCGACGCAAGTCGGTTGGTACAGAAGACGGTGGTGGATCGGCGAAGACGACGTAGGTGCGTGATGCTGATGGTGACTGACTTCTGGGCGTGGAAACACGTGGCGCAGGCCCTGAGGGCTTGTGTGGCTTCGACAAGACTATGTCGCGGGGTTGATTCAAGACGGTGCACATGAGAGCTTGAAGTCGACGGGGCGCGAGGGTGGACTGATCATCTACCATGGAGTCATGTTGAAGGTGGAGCTGGATTGAGGGGCTACGATATAAGGATCCAGGGAATCGAAGCCTATTCAGCAAGTGGAAAAAAGCGAGTGACACGTAGTTCGGACTGGAGCCCAGTGGTCTGATGGAAGCGTGAAACTCGTCATCGGTCGGTGATGATCGGTGGTACTCTGCAGTGGGGGTTGAGTGGTGTGGTTTCGCGACCCTTGAGACTCGATCTGGACAGCGGAGGCTCGACGCAGTAATAGCGGCGAGGCGTGCGGTATGCACGGGACATGGAGACGGGCCAGGGCTCTGGTGGTCATACATGTGGTGAGACAACTGCGAATTTGACTCAGGGTGACTATAAGCAATGGTGAAATTCCTTCAAGTTTCGGACAGGCGGTCAAGAAAGGAGCGGTGATGTTGAGTTCAGGTAACTCTTATGTGTGACATCCAATATGTGAGTTGTTCACTTTCACGCAGGTCAGTGACCAGTGTGTGATGGAGTTGGACTAATACTCTGGAAGTTGGGAGCACAAACTAGAGTAACAAGGAACTTAATTTTGCTCGAGTGTTGACCGTGGTCAAGAAAAGAAGGGACTACAAGTTGCAGGTGGAGTCATGTGGAGTATTTGGAGTAGCAGCGGTACTCACGGGATAAAACTCAAGTCCAATGTACATGGAAGTTTGACGCATGGACGAACTCAAGGTGGTGGAGAATATTCGTCAAGGTGGAGTTTGTTAGAGTTGTGTCGAATATAGTGTACAAGGTAGGTTACAGTTGGACTTGTAGTTGTATCGTGTTTATATAGGATGTGGAGTCGTGTCCTAATAGGACACTTGTATGCTAAGCCTCTCTTATATAGCGGGGGTAGACACACGATGTAACCTATGCCAACATAATAGCACAGGCGCGCAAGGGGGAGCCGGCGGCATGTGCCGGCGCCCGGGTGGCCGGTGTGCGGTATTGTGACGGTGTCACGGGGAGGAGCGCCCGTAGTCAAGCCCCGGGGATGTAGCCATATCGGTGAACCTCGTTAACAAATCTCGGTGTCGTGCTCGTGTGATTGCTTGGTCCTCGGATGATCGACTATATGCCTCGGATTTATTCTAACAGACGGAGGCAATGGCCATGCACATTGCACTTCACCGCTCCCGGGGGACTACGCCTGACTGACGGCGTGATCTGTCCAGTGTGAGTCTATTACGTCGGGACATCCACGCGAGTCCAGGGGAAGAAGGATCGGCGTCGGAGATGAAACGTAATTACGTCGTGCTTAAGTAGGTGATTGTTAGAAGTAAACCCAACATCCGGTACGACTACATGTGTGTACGTGTTCAATTAGTGCACCAATTAGCCACCTTTAGTATTAGTATACTTGGCTGATTCGTGCTTGGAACTAGGCAGCCTAGCTTATATTTATACCCACGTAGACCACTGAAAACATCGTCGAGAAAGTCGAATGATAAATATCACACATGTAACACGAAGCAATCCGGTCTTGATATTTTTTTACAACTAAAGTTGTCATCCCAAAAAAAAATCAAACCTCCAAAAACTGAAATTTGCCATAAAAAAGTTACCATGCTTACAATTAAAGTTGTCATCCTCGCGCCACTAAATTTACCATAGAAAACGTTTGTTGTTGCCATTTGTCTGTGCCACAAGTGTGACACTTATGAGGTTCTAAAAAAATTAACAGGTCCGTACCTGCGGCCGTAAATCCAGCGAGTTCTCGCGTGTGTTCGTGTGTGTCCAGCTAGTCGACTCGATTGAGCAAGGTCGATCAGCTTACGGTTGTGTACGTGCATGAGCTGTGCTGTTCCGGCCGGAGTACATACTCGTGCGGCGTACGTAGCTGCTAGCTTCCATCAATCGGGGATCTCGTTCGTCGTGGTCTTCGCGTGTCTACTCGGCGGGGTGGACTGGGCCAACGCGGACAAGCACAGGGAACAGCTGTTATTGCTGTTATTTTTTTTCAAGACCAATCCAGACTAGACTAGCCTGTTGGCATTTTTTTATAGAAGAAAACTCCGTGAGCATCAAACGCTCAAGTCAAGACTTAAACTCTGATGGACTCGCTGAGAACTCCCGCGCCTTGCTAACTGAACTACGCTCAGTTCTCAGAGCAGTTGTTATTTAAAGAACGAGATTCTTGGGAAGTGGATCCAGCATGGCCATGGAATACTGATGTCTGGTGTCCAGGTCAGCCCGGAGGTTCTCAAGCGGATCAAAAGGTACTGACTGTCCCAAAAATTTCATATCGAATCTGCTCTCAATTTTTAGTCACACAAATTTATCCGGTGTTATAAAGTGGAACTGCAATTGTCTACGCCTTTTGGCACTTCATACTTCATGTTTAGGTAATTAAGTTCAACTTAACTCCCTTCATTCAAAATAAGCGTCTCAACTTTAATACAATTTGGGACACTTATTTTGAGACAAAGGGAAGAGTATGACACAGTGTCCAATGTGAATGAGCATACTATCATTATTCTTTAAGGGCTTTTTAGTTAAGTAAACTATACTGCTCCTGTTGTGTTTATATGTTCGATCGCTATGCTTTTGGGTGAAAGAGGTGAGCTTAGGGTACTGAGTTTATTCCGAAACCTTTTATTTTCAGCAGTTCACTACCGTGCATATTTTTATGGGTGATGCTTTGCTAGTTGGCAAAATAAATTAAGCTGCCACATTTTTTGTTCTATTAATATCTATTCAAATTTGATGCCATGTAAGCATTTGATAGAAGTTCAGTTGATAAAAACCGGTTTCTCTAAACGTGATTCCAGAAGCTCTCATGCAGCGATGCTTACCTAAGGACATACACTGGAACAATAGAGTTACCAATTAACAAAAAAGGGTTTTCCCCCGCTTTATAAATAAAGCACCATCATCACCACATTCGAGTAAGAAGATACAAACACACTTCACCACCACACTCAACGCACACACCCGAGGCGAGATACAAAGATGCCGAGCACCGAAAACACCTCCCCAACGACGACTAAGCACCCTAATGATAAGCCGAAGACCATCATGAAGATGAACAATCAACCGAGGAGAGATGAGACGGACACGGCCGGAGCCGGGACTCCAAGACGATGCCTAGCTTCAAGAAGGATACGACTGTAGAAAGCCGTCATCGTCCAGAAGATCAAGTTTTCATCCGGAGTGACACGCAGGAGGTGGGAGCACCACGACGAAGCCTACAGGGAGGGGAACGACGTCCACGGACGTCGCCGTCGTCGGCCAGTACCGGGACTGGTCAAGTGGTGAACCCCGGTGCTCCTACCACTCCGTCACAACCCCGCTCCTCCAACCACCTGCATCCATGCCGCCCAAGCGAACATGGTTGCCCGCCTGCACCCGAGCCGCGCGGTCAGCCCACGACCAACGCGCCTCCTGCCGCCAGCCGCCGCCCTGCTTCTAGACCGCCCCGATGACCACCAAAGGCCGAGACTTTGAACAGATCTGCACCCCAACCGCCTCCGAGACCGCCAGCCAACCACCCCCGCCTCGAGCAATGCCGGAACCGAGAACACAAGCGGATGGGGAAGGGGGAGGGGGGAGGGTGGCCCACGGCCACGACCGGCCACCACCTTGGGCCGGCGACAGGCAGCTCGGCAGCTGAGCTCTCGTCCCTCCAACCAGCTCCCCTCCCTGAAACCACCAGTTCAACCCTAGCATGCCATTGGCCTGGCCCCGCGCGAGACCATGGTAGCGGCCCGTCGCCGGAGCAGAGGAAGCAGAGCCCTCGCCGCCACGTCCATGGATGGCCACCGGAGGAGTCTCCCGCGCCGAACGACGCCGACCAGCCGCAAGGGGCCGACCGGGCAGCGGCGCACACATCCACCCACTGCAGCACCCTCCCCCTTCCTGCACACAGCCATGGCAGGGGAGGCCGACCGCGACCTGCGGTTCCATAGGCGGATCTGGGCGTGCCGCCGCCACCACTGGCCTCCAGTCCGCACCACCTCCGTGTTGCCCGTCGCATCGCCGTCACACCCCATCACCGACCCATGCCGAAGTGCCGCTGAGCTGCCGCGCCTAGTGCCGAGCGCCGCGTCCGGGCAGAGGCATCCAAACCGCGCTGTATCCCCCGAGCACGAAGACGAGAGAGCCTCGCCGCCGCCCGCGCCCCCCCGGCGGCGGCGAGGGAGGAGGGAGGGACTGGCGGCCGTGCTAGGGTTAGGCCCCCCGGACGCCCGCGGGGGCTTCGTGGGAGGAAGGGGAAGGCCTCAACTTTGGAATGATAGAGTTACCAATTCATGGGGGAAAAACACTATAATAAATATTTCAGTCCTGATTGTAGATGCTATTATCATTTGTGGCAGAAATGGCATGCATTACTTTTTGTGATATTGTGATGAAACAAATAGGAGGAGTTACCAATTCATGGGGGAAAACACTATGATAAATATTTCAGTCCTGATTGTAGATGCTATTATCATTTGTGGCAGAAATCACATGCAGTACTTTTTGTGATATTGTGATGAAACAGATAGGAGGTATATATATGCACAAAACAATGGAGACATGCAGTTACAATTGCCACGAGATGGATAAAGAGCATATGAAGATGGCTATTATGGAGCAAGAACAAACATTCAGACAACAGGTATGTTTCTTGTCCTTCAACCTACCATAGAAGGTGGCTCCTGTAGAGAGTTGCAATATCATCTTAGAATTCAAACTTAAAGCAATGCATGTAGCCACCTCTCAATCGCACCCAGTTAGCATCATTGTATTCAGTTCTTTATAATATTATTAATCCATTGTGATGATTTAGTGTCGTCTGTATTACTGAAGTTCAACATTATGCTTTTGTCGGGTGTGGAAGCTTAACTTATTCAGTTGATTCCTTTCTTGCGTTGGTCCTTGGGTTGTCATCCATTTCATTGCGGCTTATGTTGAACAAGATGTTGGTGTAAGGTATGCGCCTAAGGAGCATATGAGGGTTCTCTTATTTATTATCTGATGCTCCATGCTGTGTGAAAATGATGCGTATACATCGATGATGCATATGACTCGATCTTCTGTTTGACCTGGTGAAACACAATGTCAGATCATTGTTTTTTGGGGTTAACATGGCATTGCAAAATTGAAATCCAACAGTTACCAAGATGGATGGTTGGATGGATGGATGATGCCCTTGACTTATGGGACTACTGTATTGTACCATGAATATAGAATACTGCTAATGTATATTGTTTTCCAGTATCACGAGCAGACCGGTGCCTCAGGGTGGACGGCACGAGCGGTCTTTAGGACCAGCTCGTGGCCCGCTCGGTCCGGCCAGGCTCGGTCCTGGCCCGGCATGAAATCCAGCCGGTCCGGGCCCTGCAAACGGGACCGAAAATCCCTCGGTCCGGTCCGGTTAAAGCTCGGTCCGACCGAGCGAACCGGCGAACACGAGCTGTGGCATGGCGGGAGCATGGCAGGGGCATGTCGGGACGAGGCGGGGGCGTGCCCAGGGCGTGCCAGGGGCGTGGCGGGGGCGTGTCGACGCCGTGGCAGGCGCGTGGCGAGCACGTGGCCGGAGCTGCGTGGCGGACGCGTCGGTCGTGCACTGGTCAGCGCCGCCGTCGTTCATCCGCGCGGCCACCAGCCTCCCTGACGCTGGCAAGCATGTCTACTGGATGCGCCACGCCCGGATCTATCACCTGGAAGGTAGAACTTGAAGCGGGAGGCCCTACACCGCTGCTGCACACTGGCCGTCCTGCACCGGCCGTCGTGCCAGATTCTTCGTGGCTGTTGCTTCCCGAGCTCAGCCTGGCCGCCGTGCCGTCCGCCGTGAGTCATAGAAGTCGCCGGACACCTCCACGACGAGCCCCTCTGCCTCCAGCGCCCTCCCCCCGTCGCCGTGCTCCGGCGCGAGCTCTGTGGTGACCACGGGCCGGTCCAAACGAGCCGCTTGGTCCGGCTCGGGCTTTCATCGCTGGGGTCCGGTCCCTGAAAACAGGACCGCGACGCTGCTCGGTCCGGTCCGGTCCGGACCGCCGACGGCCGGTCCAAACGACGGCTCGGTCAGGGACCGGACCGGCCCGGACCGTGTCCACCCTGACCGGTGCCTGCTGGCTTTATATAAGTATTAATCAAATTTATCGCCCCTATTTTTCTGTGTCCATTAAATACTAAATATACAGTGGTAGTTGTTGTAGCTGAGGACCGGAATAAATAATGAAGTGCAGCTAGTGTGCATGCATGTTGATCCAGTTGGCCTTTGTTTGGTCTTCACCTTCAAAGCTACGCGCTTTCTGGTAGACTTCGAGGAATCAGGGTTCACACATGTGAGCGTCTACATCTACTCAGTAGACAATCATCACTTTTAGTTTAAGGCTATATCAAGCTTGCTCGGTCAGGGCAAGAGGTCCTACTCACCTTCAAATTCTCCAATCTCCATCATCTGCTGTTTCGTGGAGTTTGGTTTGATTTGATACATCATACATCACCGTTCATGGCAAACTGCTTCCGGAGGCCGTCGACGATGGTGCCCGCGGCCCCTAGGAGCGAGGACGAGATCCTCCAGCCAGCCAACCTTAGAAGTTTCACCTTCAAGGACCTCAAGAAGGCCACGAGGAACTTCCGGCCGGATAGCGTGCTCGGTGAGGGCTGCTTCGGGTCGGTGTTCAAAGGGTGGGTTGACGAGGCCTCCTTCGCCCCGGCAAGCCCTAGGACCGGCATGCCCATCGCCATCAAGAAGCTCAACCAGGAAAGCTTCCAAATCCACAAGGAATGGCTGGTCAGTGTTGCTCAGTACCAACCAATTTTATTAACTCAGTGCCAACCAATTCCAATTCATTCATGAATCTGTTTCTGAACCTTATGTGCAGGATGAAGCGAATCACCTAGGCCGATTGACGCACCCCAATCTGGTGAAGATGCTAGGGTACTGCCTCGAAGACGAGCAGCACCTACTCGTCTATGAGTTCATGCCACAAGGAAGCTTGGATAACCATCTTTTCAGGAGTAATTACCAGTTCACTACATAACCTTCTCCTAGCCTTCCACTGATCAGTTAACACCTCCCAGATTAGTTACTAATGGGGGTGAGATAATAACAAGTTCAAGTGAATGTCTGAATGATGATGTAGGGGGCTCACATTTCCAACCACTGTCATGGGATCTGAGGATGAAGGTTGCTCTTGGGGCAGCCAAAGGGCTCGCATTTCTCCACAGCGACAAGGCCAATGTCATCTACGGTTATTTCAAGACATCAGATATTCTTCTTGATTCGGTATGTTTCCGTTCTTTCATTCCAATTAGATCGAGAAGATGGTTTGTTTTATTAATACTGTTTGTCAATTGATGGAACATGGATTGCAGGGCTACAATGCAAAGTTGTCTGATTTTGGGAAGCCAAAGGAAGAAGAACCAACCGTTGGTCCGAGCTTTTATATTGATGAATTGCCGAGCTACTATGCAAAAAGGCTGTCTGATCTTGGGTGGCCGACCGGTAATACAAGTGAATTAAATTACCTCATCTTGGAGCTTAGATTGTTTCTTTAAAGCAATGATCAGCTGCATATGTTATATTTACATGCTTTGGTGTTGCTGAGACGCTTATATTCATTTTTGTTAAACCTCCTATTTATTACTAAAAAGGCTATGAAGCTTGAGCATCATAGTTTGCTTCTCAGGGTTGAATGATGTTGTTGCTATGCAGTAGCCAGTAGGTATGGTTGCCAAGAAGCACTACGGGAAACAGCGAAGAACGCTATTAAAAATCTTTGGTTGGTTGTTGATGTCTTGAAGAGGTCATATTAGTTAGGTACATCACAGCTGCTCCAAACTTTTTATGGTTTCAAAGCAAACTGGACCCCATCACCACGCTAAACCTTTAGATTAGTTAAGTACCACCACCAGCTATATGCACTTTAAATGTAAGGGAGGAGTAGCAGGGGACCGATCCATGAAAGATTCCTGCATAATCTTGCCGCTAGATAAGCATCCATGTACTTTGCAACGGGTCAATGGTGGCCAGAGCACGTTTTTTTAGTTTAGTATAGTACTCCCTCCGTCTCATATTAATTTTCACTCAAACGGATGTATATCTAGCAATTAATATGGGACGGAGGGAGTAGGGATGAGCTGCGCAGGGTAATCCCCATATAACATTGCTAATGTGTACGCTAATCCATGTTGGGTTATATCTAAGCTGGATCATTGTCTGTTCTTCCACAGCATCTGAATATGAGCAAGGAATTAGTTTTCTTATGATTTTGATGCCTATGGAATCTGAATATGAAATAGTCGCAGTGGCCCTGCATTTTGTCAAAAAGAATATGAACTGGTCCTCTCTAAATGTTTGCTTTGACAGAGAATCCGACGGCAGAGGGCGACGTGTACAACTTCGGGGTGGTGCTGCTGGAGATACTAGCCGGCCGGCGGCGACTGGACCGGAGCCTGCCATCCCGTGAGCAAGACCTGGTGGCGTGGGCGCGGCCGCACCTGAGCAAGCGCCAGATCTCCCGCATCCTGGACGCGCGGCTGGGCGGACAGTACTCCCTTGCCGACGCACAGGAGGCCGCCGCGCTGGCGTGCAAGTGCCTCTCTGGTAACTTGAGTGTCCGGCCGAGCATGGAGCAGGTGGTTGCGGCACTGGAGCAGCTCCAGGACACCAAGGAGACCGCAGTGAGCGATCAGGGGAAGGCGAGCGGCGGTGGCACCTGCCGCGTTGTCAGGAAGTTTGGTGGTAGCCGACAGCAGCAACCGTAGTTGGCAGAGAAAAGACAGCGTCGGGAGCGTCGCTGCTGAGCCAATGATGAAGTGTAAGGAGGGAGGCCAAAGACGATATATTCTCTGAATGTGCAATTAGTGCTTCTTGCTTTTGCAAATTCAGGTCTGCCATGATTTTGCTTCTTTATACAGAATGGGTGATGATTAGTGAAGTTTCTGTTTTGAGGACTCTGCCGCCTCGCTGATTGGAAATGAGCTGAAGAGTACTAGTAATATGCAAAATAAAATAAAAATGAATGAATCGATTCATGGAATGGGAACTGAACTGGTTGGTTATCCTGCACACAGGTTATTTGCTCAGTCAGCATTAAGATTACTATTTATACAAGAAAGTTAAAAGATAGTTGGATATACTCACTCCATTGCAAATTGATTGAGGTTAACTCAATTTGGACAAAGTCTACATAAAAAAGATGTGCCATATTTGATAACATCTACGGAAATATATTTCATGACGGATCAAATGAAGCTATTTTAATATTGTAGATGGTTATATATTTTTCTATAAACTTTGTCGAACTTTAGCACTAAAATCAAAGGTAGTGATTCTGTTTGCACACTATGGGAGAGCTAATATGTCCTGACCATGAAACCTGGAGGGAAGAGGAGAAGAAAGTTCAGCTTATGCAATGCTAAACTTTGGTCACTTGTGGATCCAAAGAACAGAAGCGAGAAGCACCACCACCACACAAGCAAGAGGCCGCATCTCCCCGTCGCTCAAAGTGCCACAGCTCGTAGCAAGAGAAGCCGCAGCAGCACGACATCACAACCATCTCGTTTCAGTCATGGCGCCGCACCCGCACCCTTAAGAAGCCCATATAGCAGTACACTCCTGGACTCCGCCGCCGCCCTACTCTGACAGCTCGTCGCAGCCGCCCGAGCGCCGGTCCTGGACCCTGCCGGCACCGTCTTCCCTTGCAATCACCGCCCCTGCCTCGACAGCACGCCGTGCCGTCAAGCCGACCTCCGCAGCAGCCGCTCCATCGTCCATGTCCCCGCCATCCGCAGCAGCAGCAGAGACTTTGGGGAGGAAGGGGAGGAGCAGGGCGGTGCCATGGGAGGAAGGGGAGGAGAGGAGCGGCGCCATGGGGAGGAAGGGGAGGAGAGGAGGCAGGGAAGAAGCAAAGGCAGCGCTTGTCGCATAGCGCGTCTTTCCCCGACCAAGTAGCACCTGCACGTGGGAATCGCGAGGACACGCAGGAGATCATGCGGCAAATAGTGTGCATGCACTTTTTAGATTTTAGGTTTATTCAGTGATGGCCCTTAAGAAAGAGTAACAACCAACAGTAATTTGCGTAAATTGACATGGTAAATAATATATAGTGACCTAGTAAGCTTGCACGTGCGACACACGTCTAAATCGTTATTAAATAATTATCAAATGGTTTTTGGATATGAATGTCTTTATCAATCTGATGTTTTTGGATAACATTCCAAGACACAACATTGAGTATTGAGTGACCCTGTGCAATTTTAGAGGAGATTTGGATTCATCAAGGCATTAATACATTAATAAGCAAATAATACGTCTAACAACAGCATGCAACATGTATCAAGATAGGCGTACGAGTGGACGGCCCCGAGTCCGCATGTGTCCGTAAGAGCAAAATTAAAGCATGCATGAAATTGAAGCAACAAGGATTAGTACGTTTCCGGCCACCGCGGACATGTCCGCTTGCATCCCTATATATCAAGATCTTGTTTAAATATATCCACAGTGCTATTGCATCATGTCTTGCATCTCCTGAATCACTTACATCCTTAAGCTAGGAAGAAGATGCAAAACTGAATTGAAAGGATGTCGCGGACTTGGTTTGAAAGACATAAATATTCTGAGAACATATTCGCCACCAAACTTTCGATTTAATATTATCCTGAAAGCAACTACCGAATGAGTCCACTATTTAACTTGAATAACAAAATACATATGGTGTGATGCTACAGTGTTTTGTTCCAACTCTTCATGAAATATCATAGTTTATTCAGGAGTATAAAACTTGCTAGACTAAAGAGGTGTTAGTGTCCACTAAATTACTTCTGGCACATATGATGGTATAAAAAATAATTATCTCCTCTACACTTCTGCAAAATTCAGTTAAAAAGGAGTATACTGACCTAGTGGGTTTATTTCTTGGGATCAATATTCTCATTAATTTCCTTTGGAATTCTAGTTGGTGCTAAGAAAATCAAATACATGCATATAAATGAATCAAATCTAATCATTAGAATGCTCCATTGACCTCTGCAAGAACTTCTTGCTGCTCAATTCAACACAACAATCACCTGCAAACATGGAATCACAAATGTATATACGTCAGAAGCGAGCATAAACAAGGGATAAAATCAACCAATCTTCTAAGGGAGGATTTTACATAAGGAGGCTACATGCTACGAGCTGGAGTTTGAAATATCAATGGTATAGAAACAATTTTTTTAGAGTACGCAAAATACATACCATTGATTTATAGAAGGCAGAGATTAGTTACAAGAATTACAATTGATGGCCAACCCACAACCGGATGACACATCGAACTCACCACTCCAACTCACGCACTCTTCAATGGTACCTCAAGGTATAGAAACATCAAGCATAGGCTCCGTTAAAAATGGAACCTCTTCAATGGTATTAGAGATACATAAATGGATAAAATGATAGATTAACTTACATCAGAGAGATATAGAAAGTAACATTTGTAAAAACAAAACTGAAATTTGCATGATGGGGAATGATACGATATATAGATGCTATGGATGTTTGTCAGAAGATAAAATATGGAGTAGGGAACATTAGCAAACATTGATATAAAATACATATGTAGTGCCCAAGATTTGATATCTTATCAAGTGCCCCAAGTTCTCCATGTGGCACTTCACCTATTTTTTAGTTTGTCTCATTGCAACAACAAAACAGAAGAAACTTATGCAGCGGTCGGTTGCTAAGTATAAGCTTAAGTAAAATAATCGAAAAAAGGAGAACAATTACTGAAATATTTACACTTGGCGCATATTTTGATTTGTACAGCAGCAATATCAAACTATTGTTATGTAATATTTGTTTGAGAAGAGACTAAAAAATGTCTAAGATCTGTTGCTTTGTACAACTTCAGTTAGAAAAATGTATGCCAGTGTGCAAACTTCACTGTGTTTGACTGCTTAGATAATACTAAAAGACTGGGGGGTTTCACATCAACTCGTAGTAGTAGCAAATATATGTGCCTAGATAATAAGACTGGAGGATTTCACATCAACTCACGACGGGTACGTAGTACCAAATACATTCTTTAGATGATGTTAATGACTGGGGCATTTACTAACAAAAATATATACAACAAAATGGTGTAAGAAACAGTAGAAGTACTGTACCTGTACGTAGTGGATATACGGTGAGAGAGGAGATGGGCAGCTGAACATGGAAAGAAAAGAAAAGAGGAGTTGCTGCAGGTGGGTTGCTCCGCTGGACATGGGAAAGGGAAGGAGAAAAGGCTTCAGGGGATGGAGGAACTCACCTGCGACCCATTTGTCTTCTCCTTCGTCGTTGTTATTTGTTAGTGGCGGCAATGGATGGTGGGCAAGCTGCCGACGCGGCGTAACTTCGGACTGCAGGGAGGCAGCATTGGAGGAAGAGGGGGAGTGGGGTGGGGGTACGTGGTGGCGTCGGGAAGGGCAGAAGGCAGGCCTCACGTGGAGTGCGCCGTCGACGGCGGCCGCCGCCAGGTCATCACACCCGGCCCGCGACGTCCAGGACTCCAGGTCGTGCTTAAGGAGGCGACGGCCTGCGCCGCCGCTGCGCTTCACTTCGATCTCGCTCTCTATCTTCCATGACCTGCGCAATGAACGGGCCGGTGGCAAGCACTCGTCTAGATCTACCACAGCCGTGGCACCGCTTCTCTCCCTCTCTCTTCCACGGCCGGCGCGAGGAACGGGGCGGTGGCAACCCCTCGTCTAGTTCCAGATTGAACGTGGGATGGCTTTGAAACCTCTCCACGTGAAAGAAGGAAACCACAATGAAAGTAAATCATGGTGCGGCGGTGCCGAGCGGCGGCGGCACGGCGAGAAGGTGGGGGGGCAATCGGTTGGCGGCGTCGGCGGTGGGGGCCGAGCAGTTGACGCAGCCTTCAGAAGTGGTAGTAGATAGATATATGAAAGGCGAAACGATTCAGTTTCCCCGGATCAGCAGGAACCACGGATCAACCAAACTATGAACCATTAATTACATACAGATACAGGGTACAGGATGAACAGAAACCATGAACCATTACATACTAGCGAGAATCAGAAGAACACTACCGACAGACAAGAGAAAGCATGCATGAACCATTATTACATACATATAGATACAGGACGCAACTCGGCAACACGTACTAGATGCATGCATGCAGCGTACGTGCTACTCCTCGGCGGCGGCCTTGTTTAACTTGTGGAGGACTTGAACTTGCCTGCCTTGTTGTTCTTGGGGAGCAGCACGGGGTTGATGTAGGGTACGACGCCGGCCTGGGCGATGGTGACGCCGGCGAGCAGCCTGCTGAACTCGCTGTCGTTGCGGATGGCGAGAAGCAGGTGGCGAGGGGTGATGAGCTTCTTCTTGTTGGCCTTGGCGGCGTTGCCGGCCATCTCCAGGACCTGCAGGCATGCATTCATGCGATGTGATGCGATTCAATTCAAGAGGCGACCCACCACACCAGAAAGGAAAGGAAGTGGAACACGAGGAGAAAGAAATAATAGGATCGGTTGTGACCTCGGCGACGAGGTACTCGAGGACGGCGGCGAGGAAGACGGGGGCCAGCGCCGCGACGCGACGCGCATAGCGGCCCCGCCTGAGGTACCGGCCGACGCGGCTGATGGGGAACTTGATCCCGGCCTTGTGGGGCCACGACGTGCCTATGTTCCTCAGCGCGGTTCGTATCCTCCTCTGTACTTCTTCTTCTTCTTCTTGTTGCTTTCTCAGGTCGGCCGACGACGGGGAACGAACTGCAGACATCGTCGTGTTATCTTGGCGCTGGATCGGAACTGCTTGGATTGGTGGATTGGATTTGGATGGGCGTCGAGGGCGCGGGGTTTCCTTTTTTTATATGTGGGGCGTGATCCGTGGGAGGCTCAAATCCTCCAATCACAACGCTCCTGCGTGCGTGCGTGCGTGTGTACGGTTACCATGCATGCCCACGATCTAGATCTCCGTTACGTGCATGCGCTAACTTCCTCTTCTCTTTTCTCTTCTTCTTTTCCTCGATCGTTTTTTGGCTGAGGGAGACGAAATTCGAAATTTGGGGAACCGGCCGTGAGAATGGTTTCCATTCATAGGCATGCGCGTGCGCGTTTCTTCGATCGGGACGTTTTTTTTTTTTTTGAAACAGTAATTAGACGCTTCGTCGCTCCCAACTGTTCGCATCTGGAACCGCTCCAGAGCGGCGATACAGGAGGCGACTCTCCTGCTTTCCTCTACATCGCCGGCCACGTTGGGTCCTCGTCCGTCTCCGTCTGCCGCTCCAGCGGCGCGAGTGGGCGGGGACCCTGGCTGTTTCTGTCCGGTAGGGATATAGGATAGGCATAGTTTGTTTTCGGAGGTGCTGCATCAATGGTGTCGTGTTGAAATAATTTGCTTATGCTCTTCCTCCATCTCGGTGACGCTCTAATGGGCGGCGCTGGGGAGCAGGTGGCTCGGTCTTCAGATCCGATAAGATTTGTGTCTGATGGTCGGCGTTTCACACTCTCTCGAGTGGTGTTGGGGCCGGTTGTTGTGGTCTTGGTTGGTGTTTTGAAGTGGGGTACGTGGATGGCAGAATGCAGCGGCGTTCCTCTTCTTCGACCTAGTCGAATGAAGTTGACGACGCTGGGATCTAGCGGACTCGGGGAAGAACCCTGGCTGACGTGCCACAAAGTCTCGGTCTCGTCGCTTGCGGTGGTCCGGTTCATCGGCTCGAAAAGCATCGCTGTATGCAAAGGTGCTCCTCTAGATCTTGGTATGAATGCGGTTCCCCTCTTTCTTCGACGTTGCCTCAGCGGCGGAGGAGGACGATGGTGGGCGACGTTTGGACATGGCACAAGATTCTGCTGAAGTAAAATTCTAGTTTTACTTCTTGTGAAGTCTTTGATGCAATATTGCAAGACATCTATGTATCTCTTCTGTAATGACCACATATGTACTTCTTGTAATACGTTTGTCTAATGAAATATATGTGGTTATTTCTCAAAAAAAACGTTTTATTCCTTCCTTCTTTCGAGATAACGTATGTGCGTTAGCTGAGGCATGCACGCACGCATATATGCATGCGTTGACATCAGCTTCTCCTCCTTGTTCGACTAGTACAAACCACGTGTTTGTGTTTGGCCGCTCTATCTTCTTCTTCTTCTTCTTGTCTGTTCTGCCGCTGTTCAAACCTTTCTTCTTCTTTTCGGTGAAATCGGCCTAACATACGGAGTGGTGGCATCAACAGGGTCATAAATTAATGAGGGATGGTTCATCATCTACACATAGTCCTGTGTGGAAAATTTTGTGGGGTATTCAGTTCCAGCAAAAGTTAAAATACATTGTTGGAGAACACCCCATGGGACTTTACCGACTATTACTGTTCTATCTAACCGACACATCCCAGTGCCTCATACTTGTCCAATCTGCAAAATTGATTGTGAGGATATTAAACATGCTTGTTTTGGATGTCCGTGGGTTAGAGAGGTGTGGGAAAACCTGGGCATGCTGGAGGATATTATCAAGGCATCTCCAGTGGACAGATGGGGGTCAATCGTATTATAGGAACTTCTTCAAGGGCTGACGCGAAAGATCCCTATCCTGCCTCAACTGGGATCTCGTGAGCCGTTGGCTTCTACTCTTTGGTACACATGGTGGCAGAGGAGGCAGGTTAAGCATGGGGAGGCGATTCAGTCTCCTGCTCAGACAATTTTGTCAATCCCTGCTTTCACTTCAAATCACATGAAGGCTATGGACAGGAAGAAGTGCATCAAGAAACAAGGTTCGTCGAAACCTCTTGAGGGCTATGTCAAAATAAACATCGATGCTGCTTTCTGTCTCCGGGTGAAGGGGGCTACTGGAGTTGTGATCAGAGATGACCATGGACACTTTGTGGCGGCAAGTAACAGCAGAATTGAACATGTAATCTTGGCAGCTACTGCTGAAGTTAGAGCGTTGAAAGACGGGCTCATCCTGGTAGGTCAAGTTGGATGCGAAAAGATAATTATCAACTCGGACTGTCTGGAAGTAGTCCAAACTATGCATGATGGAGCTTTTTCAGCGACAGAAGCTTCGGCAATATATGAAGAGTGTGTGTTCTTAGCTATGAATTTCTCTCATGTAGTCATAGAACATTGTCCGAGAGAGAGAGGAATATTGTAGCTCATCTATTAGCTTCCCATGTAGAGGCATCCCATACTTTTGTCTGGAAGGGGGATCCTCCGTGTTTTATTGTATCTAGCCTAGTGCACGATGTAACTATATATATGTTCAAAAATTAATAAAGCCGCCTTGATGGCTTTTCCTCAACAACAAAATGTTTCTTCTTTTATTATTCTTGTTTATTTGACTTACTCCCCACCTCTGTAACTAAATAAATAAAGAAAGAAATATAAGTGTTTAAACACCCACTACTTCTCATGTGCGCCCCACAATACGCATTGATTTTTGGTACGTTACGTGAACAAGCTATCTATCCTCTCCCACGGCCGGCAAAAAAAAAACAGAGCAGTTGCGCTGTTCGCGGGCAGGGGTATATATAGGCCTCTTTTTAGTCCCGGTTTGTGGCTAAAACCGGGTCTAAAGGTCAACATCTGGTCCCGGTTCCAGCCACCAACCGGGATTAAAGGTGCTGGGCCAGGAGCGAGGCCTATTGGTCCAGCTGGATCATGTCTGGAACCGGGACCAAAGGGGTCATACGAACCGGGACCAATGGCCACCGAGGCCTGGCCGGCGCCCTGGCCTCACGAACCGGGACTGATGCACCCTTTGGTCCCAGTTCGTGAGTAAACCGGGATTAATGCCCTTACCCAGGCCTCAATCAAAGTCATGTTTTCTACTAGTGATTGTATGTATATTATCATGCTACTTACACACAAGATATCGGGTGATGTTTTTCAACAAAAAGATTCCTATTAAAAAAATTATTGTGGTGTTTGTATGTGAGTTATCAGCTTTATTATGTGTACATTACCATGCTCCGTGCACACAAGTTACCTGGTATGTTTTTCAACATTTTTTCCATTCGAAGTTAACGATGTTCGTAGGTGAGTTATCAGTTTAGTCTATATTACCATCATATTTACATAGAAGCTATATATCGGCGTATATATTTTTCATCATTTACCATAGTATTTACCGGGGTGCGTTTTCATAACTTTTCCCTGGCTCAAAATTACAATTGTATTTTGCATGTGTAAAACTAAGGCATAAAAATCCCGAGCATGAGTGCTAAAGTAGCTCTTTAAAAAATCTCCATTTATAGTCGTGAATGGAAAGGGCATGGTTCGGTGGAAAAGTAGAAAAAAAATTGAGTTGTTACGCTAGTACGAAAGCAGTGTAGCTCATATGTCTAATCTAAACATGGAGGTGCTCATGGTTACCTAGTCTCTACTTCTAAAGAAGGAGTCTGCGGTTGTGATGGTGCGTTAGTAGGTCGTCATTCGCTTCGTTCGCCTCCCACCCTCATTGATTTTTTTCTCCCCTACCCACTTAAATATCCCCCTCGCCACCGAGTTTTATTCCCCACGGGCCGAACCGTGGACAGAAAACAAGAAAAAACAAAAAACAAAAAAACAAAAACTACGTACTTCCTCCCTCCCGTCTCCCACAATCCCTAGGCTCCCTCATCTACCCTTCTCCCCCCACAGCCGGCACCACACCCCAGTCCCCGGCCGCTCCCTCCATCTATCCTCCCCTATCAGTGCTCCCTAGCCGAGTGTCGCTAGATCCATCTCACCAATTCTTGCCGTCGTCATCATCCTCTGCTCGATCACGCCGGCAATAATTGCAGCCTTTTATTTCTAGAGTCACAAATAAGCTTTATTTGAAATGTTCATATATTTATCTCAATTGAAGTCACAAAATAACCAGATTATTTTTGTCTTCTATATTATCTGTTTTTCAGCCAGCATGTTCTAACACTGAATTTCTTAGATAATTTGGTGACGGATCAGATTCAGAGATGGTGGAGATCCAAACCTTACATGGCTATATTATTGTAGCAGCAATGCTACGAGTAGATGGCATGCACTTGACTATTTTTCTTTTTCATGCACCTGGAAGCGTGTCCTGTCTCTGCCTCGACTCGGGCGCATCCCTCGCTGACAACCCCCGGTAATCGACACCTCCACATGATGCTTTCTTTGTCCCCATAAAGTAATCTGTGCCTCCACCGCCCTTATATTTCCCTTGATCTATTAGCTTGTCGATTCAGTTCTCTATTTTCAGCATATGTTTCTTGTTCAACATGTCATTTAGGTTTTGATTTTTCTTTGAAGACTTATTATAGCACCTCTAGATTTTGATCATACACGAAAATTTGTCAGGTTGCAGAAATTCTTGATTTTATGGTACAACCAAATAGCTGTGCCGAGTTGAATTCTGCTTATGCAACATCTTTGTGTTTGCAGAAAAACATGGTGTTGATAAAAAAATCAATTATTAATTCTTGATATGTTTGTGGATTCCATATTGTGGATGTGAATTATATTACATTCTCACGAAAACCTTTTATTCCTGCTATCTGATTATAATACTACGATCACGCCGCGATGAGGGATTGTTCTGTGGTGGTCATCTGGCCCTGGTTTGTGCTATGATTTCTTGTACTATTGAGCTATGAATAGGCAGGATTAACTCTGGTCTAGCTTGGTAATTGCTTGTTATTACACCATGGTTTGGGTTGTTACTATCTGAATGTGCCATTGGTTGAACCTAGGGCATGGTTTCAAACTATATGGTGGTAGGTTCTGTTCGTTTTGAATTTTATAATAATAGGAGGGCACTTGCTTGGCCTGATTAGTGGTCTTGTGGGATGCATCTGATGATAAGTAGGCTCTAATTAGGGCTGGCTCTTTGTTTTCTATATAATTGATAATGAACAAATCTATTTGGTCCTGCTCTAGGATGGTTTAATTTAGTTAGTGTTTCTCAACACATCTGCCATTCTGTTGCTCTAAACTTGACTCTTTACCAGTGTTACTTGACTCTCTATACTTATCAGGTCTTGTTTTAAAGTGATTTCTAGCTACTGTTTATCTACACTTATTGTGCATTTCATAGGGTGTCGAACGTACATGATAGTCACTTAACTTCTGTTGACTTCCGCATATATTTCTCCAGCATGTATAAGTATATAGCCCACACCATGTGGGGCGAGGAGATTGGCTCCTTCCATTGTGTGGTGAAATCTGATTTGGCTTCTCCCCAACTCACTCAATGATGCAGGTAATTTGCTCTGATCCTTCTGCTGTAGCTTCTCTGCTAATACCGTGCTGAACATTGGGAAAGGTTCATATAACAAATTCAATTCTTCCATTGCAAGATAATATATTGTGATTCCATATTTTGTCCACTTTTCTTGCACAACTTGTTACGTCAAGCAACGGCGAATACTTTTATTGATTAGCCTCTCTGATCTATGTCCTAAAATACCGGCTATGTGTTACTTTTCTCATGATTTATGTTTAGAAAATATATTCTACCTATGACAGTAGTTGTAGCATCCATGGTGTTGTAGAGTAGTTTTATCAGTATCACATATCTATTCAATTACTGAAGCTGAGGAGCAGGCGAGCAGGTGACACATGATCCTACTTCGCTAATCGCAGCCAATAAGTTTTTAACAAGGTGCTTGGGTAAATATGCTCCTTCCATTGAAACTAGGCCTGGCAGAACTGTGTTCGGAAATAGACACATTCCACACAGTACCGGTGTTTCTGCAGTTCTGAATGTGAACATTGTTGTCATGAGCACGATTGGTTGCTCCGGAGGGTCGTCTTTACGGACTCATGAGGGCTGCCGCACTGTCTGCTAAAAATCAAATGGCCTGAGGCGGGCAGCTGCAGTGACCACTAAAAACGCTGGCTCCCGTTTGGTGTTTGGTAGGCAACCACATCGCGCCCAACGTGAACTACTCTAGATTACAAGTATATTCTTATGAGAAATGACATCTTCATTTGACTGGAAAAAATTTGTATGTACATTTTCGATTTAAGTTTTTTATTTTGATTTTAAAGCCGGTGTAGGGTCTGGTTGCACAATTTTCACAATGCGGTTTGGCCACACCTATCTCTTGAAAGTGTTTTTTCCCTTATAGTACCATCATGAGATTTTGACTTCTTACCCTAACTGAATTATGACATTGCAGATTCTGGGTGCAAACCCCCAATAATACTTCCATCTGCAGCAACAAACTCTGGTAGAGTTAACTCGTGTCAGCATATGGCATGAAGCTTTGGAGTTTGCACAAAAGATACTTGCACTAAGAGGTAATTTCCAGTTAAAATATCTCCTCTATTTTGGTTTAAGAACATGTCATGATGTTGCTTTTGATTTGTATATAACTTGTGTTTTTCCTTAAATATTTGGTAGTCAAAAAGTAGTTGATAAGACTTGTAGAAAAAAATGGGTGTATTTGGACCCAGATGGAAACATAGGCAGATTTGGAGCAGGGTGAAGTAGGAGCAGACTGGTGTCACAATGATCAAAAGAGTTTAAGTGGAAGGGCTTGTGGAAGAAGAGATGGAATGACAGTGATGCAACCTTGTCGTGTGATTGTTGTATGTATATTTGAGGTCCATAGGAAAAGAAGTATTAGTGAGGTAAAGTGATGGAGACACATCTTAGGTGGAGATGGAAGGAGACCCTGGAGACAAATAGAGCATTATTCGTACGTTTGGGAATGAACATGTGGTGGAAAGAATGTTTCCATGTCAATGTGACCCCCTTTCTTATTATTTGTAATAAGGTGAGGTGCATTATATCTCATCATTTGTTGATGGTGTTCCATGTTGCATATGTAGTAGTGCGAGACAACAAAGGACCGACATAGAAGCTACATGCAGAGTCAAGGGGTAATAGATTGAGAGGATGATTGATGTATGGACAAAGAAGGCGATGGATGACAAGTTCAACGGGGAAGAGATTCTAGAGGGGTGCATGCTGTTTGTTCGAACAGAGAGGAAGATACTTGCGTTTGTGTTGTGGTTGAATATTTGCGTGCAATGTGTTTGTTCGTGGAGTAAAATGAGTATTGTTTACAAATTCATTTGTTGGCTCGTGGCAACGCATAGCTATTCTACTAGTGGAATATTAAGAGATCACATCCTTCAAGGTCACGTCCTTCCCTCCCAAAAAAAAAGGGATCACATCCTTCAAGGTCAAAGGTTCGACTCCTACTGGCTCCTCTTTTTGGCGAAATTAGCCACGACTACGATTGAATGCAGCAAAATCAGTGCCGCCAGATTGTAATCAATCATCATTTAATGCTATGATAATAGAGCCGCAAGATCCGATTGCGATACACCTTCCTTTCCGGTTTATAGGGCTTATCTCAAAATTTTAGTTTTTCCATTTTATAAGGTTCAATTTGGTTGTCCCCAATCACATGTTCAGATTCCAATGTACATTAAATCATTGCATGCAAGTATTAAGAGAAAATTGACCAATGCATGTAATTTATGCATGCATGCATTGCAATTAATGCATTGGTAAACATACTTTTTTAAGGAAAACAAAAGCATTAATTGGGTGCTTTTACAAACTACAAAAAGTATTCCACCACTCACCATCTAACTTGGTTGGTGAGATTTTTGAATTGAGCCTTATAAACCGGAAAGGAGGGAGTATCTTTTTTCGGGGAAATTAGCCACTCTTACGATTTAATGCAGCAAAATCAGTGCCGTCAGATTGTAATCAATCATTATTTAATGCTAAGAAAATAGAGCCGCGAGATAAGATTTTGATATAATGGAGCAAAATCAGTGGCGATTATGCCGTGAGATCGGGATCAGACGAAGATCGTAACGTTTGGATTTGTTGCTAAAATCCATACGTTCAGATTTTAGCTTTTCCGTTAAATCATATAGTGTTGCAACACAAATGTGAACATTTGTCAACAAAAAAAATTAACTTTGATGTACACAGGGTTGCTGTTGTACTATCTCAGTTACTGAGCAAGGCAAACTCAAACGCACCTAGAATTTTCCATCAGCAGCTATAAGGAGAAACGTGTGACAAGATGAGAGTGTTCTGTTTTTGAGGAGTAAATTTCGTCTGATATTTTCAAAGCACAAACGTTGTGCATAAGTTGCCTGCCGAGCCCACCCAGTCCTATATAAGAACCCCCATGGCCGATGAGGAGAGGAAGTGAGGTGCGGCCACAAGAAACTTCGCTCAGAGTTGTTAGCTCCTGTTTGTCGTTCTACACCAAGTAACCATGGCGACCACTGTGGCGAGACTCCTGCTCGCGGTGACCATGGTTTTTCTCCTCGCCGCACCCACGGCGAGTGGTGGCACCATCACCATGTCCTTCGCCTCGGAGGAGGTCACGTCGGAGGAGGCCCTCCTCTCTTTGTACGAGCGGTGGGCGCAACACTTCGGAAAGGCTCTCCCAAGCGAAGGAGCACTTGACAGCACCCGCTTCGCCGTCTTCGCGCAGAGTGTCCGGCTCGCGCACCAGCGCGGCCCAGGCAAACTCAAGCTCAACGAGTTCGCTGACACCGCCCTCAACAACGACCACAGCATCAGCTGCTACATTCCGATGGCGCAAGCCGTCGTCCCAGAGGGCCAGCGGAGAAAATACCCAGATCCACCGGCGTCCGCGGACTGGCGCTCCGCGGGCGCCGTGACGCCGGTGATGGATCAAGGGATACACTGTGGAAGTTGCTGGGCTTTTGCAACCGCATCGGCCATCGAGGGCCTTTACAAGATCGAGCACGGGGACCTGATCCCGCTATCGCCCCAGCAGCTCGTAGACTGCGACGGCAGCAACAGGCACTGTAGAGGTGGCACCCCGGCCGAGGCATTCCAAACCATTTCACTTGGTGGTGGAATCTCGCGATGGGCGGACTATCCGTACAAAGGTGTTAAGGGCTGGTGCTACCCGGCCCGCAAAGGCGTGGGCATCAGGGGTTGGGAGCGTGTGGAGCCGCGGGACGAGACGGCGCTCATGTGGGAAGTGTTCAAGCGCCCCGTCACGGTAGGGGTCGACGCCAACAGCACGGCCTTTATGCAATACCGCGGTGGCCTCTTCGACGGGCCCTGCAATACCACTCTCGGTCACGCCATGACCCTGGTTGGGTATGGAACTACCGGACACAGCGACCCTTACGGCGAGCCGGAGGGAGTCGACTATTGGCTCCTCAAAAATACCTGGTCCACGGCGTGGGGCGAAGCCGGCTATATGCGGCTCCGGCGCGGTGCCGAGGCCAAAGGTGGGGTCTGCGGGGTAATGCTCGAGGCCACCTATCCGATCCATTCCTATGCGCTATTTTAATTATAGAGGAAACAATGTGCCTATATATGAGCTTTACCTAAATAACTACTCTCTCGGTCTCATAATATAAGAGCGTTTTTGGGGACGAAGGGAGTAGTATAGTTAGTGATGAAATGGAATAAATTGAAGCAAGCCACTCATTGGTTGTACGCAGGGGCAGAATATAAGATATGGTAGCCAGAGATTCCAGTGGGGAGACCGATCTCGTTCGCGCGAACGGTAGCATGAGCGACGTCGGATTCCATGAGATCATGCGTTCCTCTATCCTAGTTCCTTTCCTGCATTGTTCTCTTCTCCACCCCTCGTTATCATCCATAAGCCGCCGCTTCTTTATTCTACGTCTTTCACTACGCGCTGCTCCCTTGCATTGCAAGCGCTCCATTCCTCGATCTCCACCATGACTCACCTTCTCTTCCTTCACCAGCGTGAGCCGTGAGGCACAGGGGTGCGGCACTGCTACTGTAAACGTACCACACCGTTGCTTGCTGCTAGGGCGAGCGACCACATGCGAAGAAAACGACAACACATACCAACGCCTCCTTCTGCCTCCCCCTTCCGACCCACGACATGATGTAATGGCACGGGCGAGGTGACGATGCCCACGACGGTTTTTGCACACACGTGCTACGACGGCAGCAGATCGTTTGCGATGACCTGAGGAGCTCAGGCGAGGGGCGCGGCAAGCTTCAAGCGGCACCCGCCGATGCTTCAATCGACGACGAAATGTTCTGTGAGCATGTGACGGCATAGCATGGGGGGCGTTGTCAGAGGGGATGCACAAGATGACTCTTCAAGTGGAGACACGAGAGGGTTGGATGGTGTCTATGGCGGGGGTAGGAGGCACGCGCGAGGTACCGGTTTGCAGCTCTAACGGCGAGCATGTGCTACTCGGTAGGTGGAAGTGGTTTGCAGCTCTAACGCACAGGGTTGAACGGCCTGCGTAGTGCCAATCCAACGGCACAAAGCGTGGGGATCTGGCCTTCTAGCCGGTAGAAAAAGTGTTTGTCGAGCACCCGGCAACTAGAACTTGGGAACCTGTCCTTTGCCCGGAGGGTGTGGGCCAAGTACACTAAGCCGAGAGCTAAATTCAGCACACGTTTTGCCAAGTTTCAACTGGTTTTTGCCGAGTTTCTTGTGCACTTTGAAAATACAACAATTGCAATAGTCACCAAAGGCACAACCTCGGTGATGTGGCTTGTCGGTGAGTGCGCCGCGGTGCTGCTAATATGTCCTCTGGACCGGTGATTCGGGGAAACGATGAAACAAGACGAGCTAAGCGCTTTAAGATTTGGGAACGTCACATGATGGGGAAAGAGAATGATTTACCCTTTTAACTTAATGAAAAAGGTCTATTTTAATATTCACTACTAATTTGTGTCAAATTGTGTAAAAAATTTCACACCCGATATACGCCAGGTGAGGCCAACATGGATGCACACATGTAAAATAGATGGTTACATAGAAAATTAGACTACATGTATAAATAAGAGAAAGGAAGTTTATGCCAAGGCCAATTCGTTATGTAAAATATAAAACGCGTACAAACAATCCATTATTGACATGTGCATATTGAACCTAACATGGGAGATTACATAGAATATAAAGTGCATACAACAAATCCATCATTGACACGTGCATATTGACTCCAACATGGGTGCACACATGTAAAAAACATGGTTACATAGAAATTAGACTGCGTGTATAAATAAGAAGAGAAGGGAAACTTATGCAAAGGCGTATTTGGAAGACCACAATTTTTTTCAGAATTCTTTTGAAACCAAAAAAAAAAATGAATTTTGAATTTTCCAAAAAGTCCGGCGTCCATGAAGGCCGAGCTCCAATTTTTTTCATATCAAAGTTTGGATTAGGATATAAAAAAATCCAAGCCTACCCAAATAACCGGCAGTTATTCTGGTAGGAGACAGAAAATGATGTTTTTTGCTATAAATGCAAGGCTTCTAGGTGGAAAGATAAAATGCCCGAAACCAAGTTAACTAAAGAGGAAAGAAAGAGAGCTACGCAAATGAAAGTTCTGAGATACTTTCCAATCAAAGAGTGGCTGAAAAGGATATTCATGTGAAAAGAAATAACAACTCTAGCTCGATGGCACGATAAATAATCCAAATTCGAGACATATTTTCTCCAATTTTCATCCGTTCACCATAAAAAAGAATTGGTTTCTCTGTCTCCCACCGCGTTGCCGTCGGTTCGCCTCGTCTCCTTTGGCCTTAGGTCCATGGGGGTGTGGTGGATCCCGACCCTTGCCGACAGGAGGGCTCCATTTTTAGATGGTTCTTTGAGCTTTCTTAGGGTTTGTGTCCTGCTCAGGAAGCGAGATGGCGGCGGCTCCCTGAAGATGGAATAAGGTCCTCCCCGTCTAGCCCCCATCCTGGTGGTGCGTCGAGCATCGCCGATGGGCGCGTGGAGGTGTGTATCTAGCAGATCTATGTTTGATGGATCTGTTCGGATTGGTTGTCGTTCTTCTGTTTTCAGGTTGGATCCTTCCGGTCTACGCTACACTTCATCAGCGGTGTTTGCTGTTCTGGTGCGCTGGTCCTATGGGGCCTTAGCACGACGACTTCTCGATTGTCTACTACAACAAGTTTTGTCCGTCTCCGACGAGGGAGGGGCGATGACAGAGGCTCGCCTACGGCTTGCTTCAGTGCTTGTAGTCGTCGCTAGGTCGTCTACGAATCTAGAAGTAATTTTTATTATTTCTGGTGTTCGTTGTATTGCCATGATTGAAGATGAATAGATCAGAAGTTTTCTCGCAAAAAAAGACTTTCTACGGAAGGTGGTACTAAATCTAGAAAGGTAAAAAAGTTTGTCTAGAATTTCGTATGTGGTGCGCACTTAGTCATGTCTTTCGGGTTATGAGTTCGGTACTCCGGTCCTTCAACTCGTCTTTTTTTTTGTATTTGTACTTAGGCCTTAGAAACACATGTCGTTTCGTTGCCTGGGCCTTTCAGAACCCACGCAACTTAGCCAGCCCAACTACCTGGGAAATAAGGGGAACCATATTTTAAATAGTCTGACATTGCTCCTTTATATACAGTCATACCAATGTATATATGTGTGCGAAACTACATGTAGTAAGCTGGATGAACGATGGATGGATTAAGCTGGACGAAGGATGGATGGATTAGTACATGCTAGCTAGCTGGAAAAGGACCCTGAATTTCTTGAGAAAAAGAGAAGACCCGACTACGTGAGCTAGATACATGAAAAATAGAAGACCCGACTCTTCATATTATGGAACTTCATGCCTTAAATCCCCATGGGAAAATGGATTGAATAACTTGTGGGCATTCTCTGACGTGTGGTGACCTAACAAAACCCAAGACCTAAATGTTTAAACATCATACCTTAAATCTCCTCGATCAATAAGCAGAACAATAGCAGATTGATTACTTCAGAGGTGGCTATACACTTAATAGATAGCTATTTACCTGGGATTTGATGACATACTCAAGCTTTAAGACGAGGGCATAAGTTTTTTCTCGTAGCCGTGCTAATGTGGAAAAGAAATAGCTAACCGATCAGGTGTACCTCTATTTTTCAGTTATGGACAGTCACAATGCCCGCCCGTTTCTTCCAACGAAATTGGGGGACAGTGAAGCAGGAGATTGTGGCGGCGGTAAAGAATTTTTTTTGAAGAGGGAAGAATGCCGGATGGTGTTAATGAAACCAGTATAGTTTTGATTCCAAAATGCAGCCAACCGGAGACTTTAAAGGATTTCCGGCCTATTTCACTATGCAATGTGATTTATAAGATTGTTTCTAAATGCATGGTGAATAGGTTGAGGACGATTCCCGATGAGGTAATTTCTGAAAATCAAACTGCATTCGTCCCTGGACGCTTGATTTCGGATAATGCAACAGTGGCGTTTGAGATTATGCATCACATCCAGCAGGATCGAAACCCGGATACGGCGAGCTGTGCATATAAATTGGATTTATCCAAAGCCTATGATCGCGTATACTAGTGCTTTTTGGAGGGAGCTATGAGGAGGATAGGATTCCTTGATAAATGGATACGATGGGTGATGCAATGTGTTACAACTGTACGGTTTGCGGTAAATTTTAATGGGAAACTTCTGGATTATTTCTCGCCGACGAGAGGGTTAAGGCAAGGTGACCCACTATCGCCATTTTTATTCTTGTTTGTGGCTGACTCGCAGTCGAGTTTGATTCAGGATGCAGTGCAAAATCAAGGCTTGAGCTCCGTGGTGATATGTAGGACGGCGCCTGCGGTGTCACACCTTCTGTTTGCTGATGACACATTGCTTTTTTTCAAGGCAACAGGGGAGCAGGCAGGGATAGTGAATAGCATTATTTCTCGGTATGCAAGAGGCACTGGCCAGCTTGTAAACCAGACGAAGTGCAGCATTATGTTTGGGGAGGCTTGCCCACTGGATATCAGTACTTTATTTAAAAATACTTTGAGGGTGATCAATGAGCACTTTGAGGATCGGTATTTGGGACTGCCAGTGCTGGAAGGGCGCATGAGCAAGGGGAAATTTCAGTCCTTGGAGGCGACATTGAGCAAAAAACTTGTTGATTGGGGGGAGAATCAACCTTCTTCAGGGGCAAAAGAAACTTTGAAAAAGTCTGTCGCGCAGGCAATTTCATCTTATATTATGAGTGTGTTTAAATTGCCGGCTGCTGCTTGTGATGACCTTACATGTATGATTAGGAGTTATTGGTAGGGTGTGGAGAATGGAAGGCATAAGACTCACTGGATTGCATGGGAGAAAATGATACGCCCAAAGAATCAAGGTGGTCTTGGCTTTCACGATATGAGAATGTTCAACCAGGCTCTGTTAGCACGGAAAGCATGAAGGCATGTGGAAAGACCGGATAGTCTATGTGCGAGATTGATGAAGGCAAAATATTACAGACGAGGGAACTTACTTGATACACTTTTCTCGGGTAATGCATCTCCGGTGTGGCAAGGAATAGAACATGGTCTGAACTTGCTGAAGAAGGGTATGATTTGGAGAATTGGCAATGGGAAAAATGTAAAGGTATGGCGAGATCCATGGATTCCGCGAGGGGGGTCACGAAGACCTCTGACAGACAAGGGGACATGCAGGTTCACTAGGGTGGAACAATTCTTACTGCCGGATGGAACCTGGAACGAGGAGAGGCTAAATGACCACTTTATACAGGCTGATGTTAATGAAATTTTGAAGATAAAAGTGTCCACAAGGGTGATAGAAGACTTTCCGGCATGGCATCCAGAAAAGGATGGTCGTTTTAATGTTCGAAGTGCGTACCATTACCATCTAGCTGTTGCGGAACATTTACAAGGACAGGGTGGACCTGCTACGAGCACAAGACCTGACGGAGACCGACCAGTTTGGCGTATGTTTTGGAAAATCAATGTGCCACAGGGAGTTAAAATATGTGCATGGAAACTACTTCGTGATGGCTTGCCTACAAGGCAAGTTAAAAACAAAGGCATTTGGAGCTCTATGATCAATGCCAGAGGTGTGGACGTACAATCAAGGACGCCATGGGAGAAGTACGGTCTATGCCAGTGAAGGAGACAATTGTTAATTCTGGGGTGGAATGGTTATTCGACTTGCTGGTCACACTTAGTGATGAGGAACGTACAAGGGTACTGATGATAATTTGGAGGTACTGGCAAGTGAGAAACGATATGTTGCATGTGGACGCAACTAGGAATTTTTTGCAAAGCTATGTTCTGTCCCTGGAACAAATAAAGATGAGCGATGGAAAGGATTTAGAGAAAGGAAAAGGGATTACTTTTGAAGAAAGCTCCATAAGCTGCAGATCACAGCGGAAGATTCCGAAGGAAACAAAGGTATATATGGCCTCACCCGCCTGAAGGTTGGCTGGCAGTATCTACTGATGGTTCTTTTGGAACATGCGATAATGGCGCAGGCACATCAATGATTACTAGAGATAGCAGCGGAAGACATGTTCTTTCTGCTTGTTGGTTTGTGCCTCACTTCAAAGATGCGTTTGAAGCTGAACTTCTGGCAATTAGAGAGGGAGTCCGGGCAGCATTGACACATTCCACGGCACCACTTCAGGTGCAATCTGATTGTGCTGCAGTTGTGAAGATACTAAAAGAGAAGGAGAAGAATAAGTCATACCTGGGCCATGTAGTGGAGGAAATTAAGGAGATGTTAGGAGAGAGAGAGAGCTTGTTCTTCTATGTATTGATTGTTTGCAAAATAGGGCTTCAGATCGACTCGCCTATTTGTCAAGAGCGGAGCGTCGACCCGAGTTGTGGTTGCCGGACGCCCCTGATGCTCTGATTAGCCTTCTGGCTACCGATTGTAATCCTATCAGTAACTAAATAAAGCTCCCTTTTTCACCGCAAAAAAACAATGCTGCAGACAATGGCAAGCCAAAAAACCAAAAGACTAAAATCTATTTGAAGTTGGTCATAATACAGAACTTGAAATATGTATTGGCGATCATTCAAATGGCTCTGATTAGCCTTCTGGCTACCGATTGTAATCCTATCAGTAACTAAATAAAGCTCCCTTTTTCACCGCAAAAAAACAATGCTGCAGACAGTGGCAAGCCCAAAAACCAAAAGACTATAATCTATTTGAAGTTGGTCATAATACAGAACTTGAAATATGTATTGGTGATCATGCAAATGCAGAGAGTATTACATATGTTGATCATGTGTATTGCTCGGAACAAGAAACAATACCGGATAAGGACTTACTCATCTATATCATCATCATCATCATCATCTGTAGATCATCCATTGTTTGCATGCTGTACCTGCATCTTCTTTTGACCAAGCACCCAAATTACTTTCACTGCCAAACACAACAATCAGTGACATGACAAATTTACCAAAACATCATAACGAACAAAAAAATCCATGCAGCATCAAGATCCAGATGAGATGAGCACAATGCGGACGGATCAAATTGACATGGTAAAGACTGAATGGAAGGCGAAACAGTTCAGCTTTCAGATTCCGTTCAGCAAGAACCCCGGATCGATAAGAGATACTACCGACAACGACAACCATGAACTATTACATACAGGACGCAACTCGGCAACACGACAGGCTCCCTCCGATCCAATGCAGCGTGTGCTAGCTACTCCTCATCGGCAGCGGCGGTCTCCTCGGTGGCGGTGGTCTCCTCGGCAGCCTTCTTTAGGGACTTGGGGGCGTCCTTCCACTTCTTGGTCGGCTTGGACTCCTTGTCGGCCTTCTCGGCGGTCTTCTTCGGGAGCAGCACGGGGTTGATGTTGGGCAGCACGCCGCCGTGGGCGATGGTGACGCCGGCGAGCAGCTTGCCGATCTCCTCGTCGTTGCGGATCGCGAGCAGCAGGTGGCGAGGGGTGATGCGCGTCTTCTTGTTGTCCACGGCCGCGTTGCCGGCCAGCTCCAGGACCTGCAGACGCCCAACCAAAAACGAAATCGGCCATCTGGTGAGGCGAGCACGAGAAGAACAGGGCCGGAGCCGGACAAGGCAGACGCTCGAGGACGGGGAAGATCGACCGCGCTTACCTCGGCGGCGAGGTACTCGAGGACGGCGGCGAGATAGACGGGGGCGCCCTTCCCGATGCGCTGCGCATAGCGGCCCTGCTTGAGGTAGCGCCCGATGCGGCCGACCGGGAACTGGAGCCCGGCCTTGACGGATCGCGTCACGGCCTTCTTCCTCTGGCCCTTCCACCCGGCCATCTTCCCCTCCTTCTTCTCTCCGGCGACGTGGGCAGGAGGGTTTGGCGGCGGCGGCGGCGGCGGCTGGATCGGATTGCGCTCGCTGCTTCGATTTGGTGGATTGGACGGGCGGCGAGGGCCGCGGGTTTTATAGGCTGGGCGCGATCTGTGGGAGGGTCTAATCCACCAATCAGAACGCACGGATATTTCCTCTTTTCTTCTTTCCTCTTTTAACCGTTTTTTGCCGTGGGAAACAAACGGAATTCGAAATTTGGGGAACCGGGACAAAGGATAAACATAGAGGGGTGGGTCGTACTTGCAAATGAAATGAACTGAAACGCCATTTCTGTAAACCTCCTTTGGCACCCAGCTAGGTTTTCATTTTAATTGGTGGAAATGGATGAAAACTCATTCTTACGAGGATTTCATTTGGTGGGATTTTGACTGCACTTCAAATTTTCTTGTCTGGCTATCATGCGATTTGTGTAATGCATGTCATATGTTGTTTGGCTGCTATTTTGAATTGTAACCATAAATGATCAGCATGCACATCTCAATATGTACATTCAACACATTTACAATATAAAGAGGATAATCAACCAAAAAAAAACAATTTTGCATTTTTTTCAACTATCAAGATCAAAAAGATCTGGCCGCATCATCTTCACACATTCAAATATGTCAAACATAATCATATAAAATGCAGATCGGAATAGTGACAAGATCTCTGAAAGACCATTAAAGGGTTAAACTTGCGTTCATCGAAAACCAGTATCTTCAAAGGTTCATAGTTTGTATTAAGCATGGTATGGATTAGGGAGGATAAAAGACTAAAACTTGCCATTCCAGATGCATTAGGAAAAAAATATATGTTTGGATCCAAAGAAGAGGCTTGAACTTGCAAGTGGATCTTGGTTTGAACTTGGTTCGTATTTGTTACCCTGCAAATATCATAGCAAGCATGTAAGCAAACTAACTAAAGTAGTTATAAAATATAAAGCTTCTAAAACCACATCTTAATTTAGTAATTGGCACAATTGGAAAAGCCATATATTTTCTTCTATACAATAAGCTAAAATACACCAAGATCAGCAAAACCGACTTGATGTCTAAATACAAAATTCATGTCTTGTTGCACAACTTACAAAGCCAAAAGTATAAGAGATTGGTTCAAACAACCTACAAAGTTCATTTCTTGCAATAGGGGACTCGGGTACAGAAATTGTTGGGGAACGTAGTAATTTCAAAAAATTTCCTACGATCACGCAAGACCATGGTGATGGCATAGCAACGAGAGGGGAGAGTGTCCGTCCACGTACCGTCGTAGACCGAAAGCGGAAGCGTTATAACAACGCGGTTGATGTAGTCGTACGTCTTCACGATCCGACCGATCCAAGCACCGAACGTACGGCACCTCCGAGTTCTGCACACGTTCAGCTCGATGACGATCCCCGGACTCCGATCCAGCAAAGTGTCGGGGATGAGTTCCGTCAGCACGACGGCGTGGTGACGATGATGATGCTCCACCGACGCAGGGCTTCGCCTAAGCTCTGCGACGATATGACTTCTCCGGCGCAGGGCTTCGCCTAAGCTCCGCGACGATATGACCGAAGTGGAATATGGTGGAGGGGGGCACCGCACACGGCTAAGGAACGATCCGTAGATCAACTTGTGTGTCATGGGGTGCCCCCCGCCCCCGTATATAAAGGAGCAAAAGGGGGGGGTGCGGCCGGCCCTAGGGAGGCGCGCCTGGAGGAGTCCTACTCCCACCGGGAGTAGGACTCCCCCCCCTTCTCCTAGTTGGAGTAGGATTGGGGAGGGGGAAGAGGGAAGGGGGCGCCGCCCCCCCTCTCCTTGTCCTATTCGGACTAGAGGGGGGAGGGGGGCGCGCGGCCTGCCCTGGTCGGCCCTTCCTCTTCTCCCTTGTGGCCCATTAAGGCCCATATACCCCCCGGGGGGTTCCGGTAACCCCCCGGTGTTCCGGTAACTTCCTGTTTTCATTCGGAACCCTTCCGAAGTCCAAACATAGGCTTCCAATATATCAATCTTTATGTCTCGACCATTTTGAGACTCCTCGTCATGTCCGTGATCATATCCGGGACTCCGAACAACCTTCGGTACATCAATACTTATAAACTCATAATGAACTGTCATCGAAACGTTAAGCGTGCGGACCCTATGGGTTCGAGAACTATGTAGACATGACCTAGAACCATTCTCGGTCAATAACCAATAGCGGAACCTGGATGCTCATATTGGTTCCTACATATTCTACGAAGATCTTTATCGGTCAAACCGCATAACGACATACGTTGTTCCCTTTGTCATCGGTATGTTACTTACCCGAGATTCGATCGTCGGTATCCAATACCTAGTTCAATCTCGTTACCGGTAAGTCTCTTTACTCGTTCCGTAATACATCATCTCACAACTAACTCATTAGTGGTAATGCTTGCAAGGCTTAAGTGATGTGTATTACCGAGAAGGCCCAGAGACACCTCTCCGACAATCGGAGTGACAAAACCTAATCTCGAAATACGCCAACCCAACAAGTACCTTTGGAGACACCTGTAGTACTCCTTTATAATCACCCAGTTACGTTGTGACGTTTGGTAGTACCCAAAGTGTTCCTCCGGTAAACGGGAGTTGCATAATCTCATAGTTACAGGAACATGTATAAGTCATGAAGAAAGCAATAGCAACATACTAAACGATCAAGTGCTAGGCTAACGGAATGGGTCATGTCAATCAGATCATTCTCCTAATGATGTGATCCCGTTAATCAAATGACAACTCATGTCTATGGTTAGGAAACATAACCATCTTCGATTAACGAGCTAGTCAAGTAGAGGCATACTAGTGACACTCTGTTTGTCTATGTATTCACACATGTAT